>OX596078.1:1417195-2162493 GCA_951394005.1 Protophormia terraenovae | reverse complement strand
TTCTTAAAAAGCGTTTTTTCTGCATAGAATATATTTATCGGTAATGACCTCCAATTAATTTATGAAAATTTCACTGTGAATGCATCGTTAGTGAGACATTATAATTGTTCTCTATTTGAAGTACTGTGCCATGAGTCGGGTGGGAATTACAACATTCGGAAAAAGAATTCTGTCGCATTATCCATGCTTATTAGAAAATTATTAAGAGACAAATATGTTCGCTACTGTGATGTTATTCTTAAATACGATCGTATTCACTTAACTTTTTATTAAAGTAAGCCATTTGATCTAATTTTTTAATAAGAAGTAGTGTTTATAAAAAACCGACTTTTGAAAAAACCGGTTTGACGGTTAACCGAAAATTGGATAAAATTAAAAAACCGGTTTTTCGGTTAACCGTCTACTAAAAAACCGGTTAACCGACATTTAAATAATTGCTCTAATTTGAAGCTTAAGGAAAATATTTTTGGTTAAAAAAAGTGTGTTTAAGTTAGATTTGTTGTTAGCTCCTTTTTTTATAACAATCAAATATACTATTTTTAACAACGCACAGTGGGGTCAAACGCAAATTTTTTGGTAATAAATCTGTATCTCCTAAACTACTGGTTGGATTAAATTGAAATGTATGGAAGAGTTACAGAGGAGGACCTTAGCTTTGAGAAAAACTATATTGTAGTCACCCTGTGATAACAAAAGAAAATCTACAGGGTGTCAAAATTTACTACCTCGAGTATCTAAAAGTTTAAAAAAATCGTAACTTATAAAAATTAAGTCCGATTTTAAAGATTTTTATATTTCTGTAAAGTGCTTGGCAAGATAAAGAAAAAATAAGCTTACTCACCTAAGTTATCTCTTACAGTTAAAAAGATATTTACACTTGAATTATGAATTTTTGATTTTTTGCCTCGACTTTCTTTCGTTTTTCGGAAATAAGTCCTGGGATATATGAGGTGAAAATTTTTTAAAAATATTTTATAATTTGCTATAGATTTCAAAATAACATGCTGAAAGAATTTTTGGATTATCTCAATGCGTCTAGACGTGAAAAATATTCAAAGTCAGCACTCTGAAATTGGTATGAAAAATGGCTATTTTTTACAAAAATATAGTACAATTCTTTCACTTTTTTCTCAAAATTCCTTTAAAGAAAAAATTTTTTTCTTTATATATTTCAAAAGACAAGGCTTCATAAATGGTTAATGTAGAAATTTTGAACTGATTTAGGCTTGCACCCTACATCAGACATTGGTCGAAAATGGTGAATTTTGGAAAAATTTAAATTTTTATCGATTAATAAAAAAAATGTCACGCGAGCTTTTTTAAATTTTTCGACGATAGTTCATCAAAAAATGGATTTAGAACGATTTGACACTAAACTGCTTTCCGCCCGGCCAAAAACGAATGCAGGAGAGCAGATTTCATTCAAAAAGTAAGTTTTTTAAACTATTTTTTTTTAATAGCATAAAAAAGCATATTACATAATATTTTCGCCATTATTTCTTTTGTAGTGTATAAAATATATATCGATCTTTCACTCCTAAAAAAATCATTAAAAAAGCTTTACAAATAAATTTTTGGCAATTTTTCAAATTTAAAAAATATTAAAAAGATATAAAAACCAAAAAAATAATGTTTTGTAAAACAAAACTCCGCCTATTTTCTAAAAACTAATAAAATATTACAAGAAAATAAAAATAGACTTATTTACCAATTCATTGATATATAATATGTATATATAGATCATTTTAAAAGCATTATATCATGGTCTCAAATCTGACAACTTAGATCAACTTTCACAAAATTCATTGTTTTGCAATATTTCCATATGTGCGTATACGTAACATACAATTGTATTGGCGTGTTTTGGTTGTTGAACGAGATAATATTTGTAATAATCGCTTATATTTATTAAATATGGTTTATTTTTGAAAAATTGCCAAAAATTTATTTGTAAAGCTTTTTTAATGATTTTTTCAGGAGTGAAAGATCGATATATATTTTATACACTACAAAAGAAATAATGGCGAAAATATTATGTAATATGCTTTTTTATGCTATTAAAAAAAAATAGTTTAAAAAACTTACTTTTTGAATGAAATCTGCTCTCCTGCATTCGTTTTTGGCCGGGCGGAAAGCAGTTTAGTGTCAAATCGTTCTAAATCCATTTTTTGATGAACTATCGTCGAAAAATTTAAAAAAGCTCGCGTGACATTTTTTTTATTAATCGATAAAAATTTAAATTTTTCCAAAATTCACCATTTTCGACCAATGTCTGATGTAGGGTGCAAGCCTAAATCAGTTCAAAATTTCTACATTAACCATTTATGAAGCCTTGTCTTTTGAAATATATAAAGAAAAAAAATTTTTCTTTAAAGGAATTTTGAGAAAAAAGTAAAAGAATTGTACTATATTTTTGTAAAAAATAGCCATTTTTCATACCAATTTCAGAGTGCTGACTTTGAATATTTTTCACGTCTAGACGCATTGGGATAATCCAAAAATTCTTTCAGCATGTTATTTTGAAATCTATAGCAAATTATAAAATATTTTTAAAAAATTTTCACCTCATATATCCCAGGACTTATTTCCGAAAAACGAAAGAAAGTCGAGGCAAAAAATCAAAAATTCATAATTCAAGTGTAAATATCTTTTTAACTGTAAGAGATAACTTAGGTGAGTAAGCTTATTTTTTCTTTATCTTGCCAAGCACTTTACAGAAATATAAAAATCTTTAAAATCGGACTTAATTTTTATAAGTTACGATTTTTTTAAACTTTTAGATACTCGAGGTAGTAAATTTTGACACCCTGTAGATTTTCTTTTGTTATCACAGGGTGACTACAATATAGTTTTTCTCAAAGCTAAGGTCCTCCTCTGTAACTCTTCCATACATTTCAATTTAATCCAACCAGTAGTTTAGGAGATACAGATTTATTACCAAAAAATTTGCGTTTGACCCCACTGTGCAACGTTAGAATTTATTCTTGCTTCCCTTTTTTGCAACTTTGTTGATTTGAAGTATTTTGATATTTATACTAACGAGTAAACCGCTAACGGTGACTTAAATATTGTTTGCCACCAAACTAATAGCTTTTAATTTCACTTCTTATATTATCTTCGACTTAAGCACTACGTGCACCACAATATATTTATAAATTTGCTTATTCCTTCTACGAGGTAACATTTATTTGAAATAAACAGAGATCTACGTCTCAATTAAAATTGAATTTGGTTTGTTTTATTTCATGTCGACATATTTTGGATTGTGCCTAAACGTTCCTAGCGATCCGGATTTTGGAATCAGCACTAAATATTGAGGCATTATAGAACTCCAACATATAATACAGTCCATCGTCAACAATATATTTATTTAATTTCTACGAATAAAGTACGTAAATATATTTCATTTTTGTGAGCTAGTGAAGTGCAAATTGTTTTCAACGCAATAAACACACGAGTTTCATTTGTATTTTTTTTAATAATATTAAATATTAAACTATTACTGTTTATTTATGAAATTAGTATCACCATTTATTGGTTTTAATTTGAGACATTTTTGTGCGCGTTATATTTATACAAACAATAAACAAAATAATTGATATTGTTATTAGAACAAGTATTGGTTGTTTTTTGCATTTTCTTTTGTGCTTACATTTGTTTACAGATTTACATCTGTAAATTAGGAAAAACGGTTATTTCTTCTTCTTCTTGACTTGTAATTGAGCACCCTACGGTCGGTCAGTTTTGCTATAACTTTATTTGCTAGATTCAATTGGAAAAATTTAGTGGTAATTTTGTTTTTCATCGAACAACACTTTAGTAAAAATTAAATTGTGACTATTATTAAAAATCTACCAACTTGAATTTTTGCAAATAATAGAAAAGAAAATATCGATTACTCCTCTAAACAGATTCATTAGAGCCTCTGATGCTCTCATAACATTTGAGGCCGATTTTAATGATTTCAACGAAGAATTCCATACCGTTTTTAATTTGGAAAATCAAAGCGAGGAGTTGGCAAAGTTATGGGATAGAGTAAAGACAACATACGAAAAATGTTTAGATTTTTTGGAAACCTCCGATGAAGTAGAGCCTAGTGATGTAGATGTTGCTTCTTCTAAATATAAGGTAACCTATGTAGCGTATATTAAATGTATCGGATCTATTAAAGAAAAAGTTCATAAATTCGAATCCAAATCTATTGATTCTCCGACAGTGAACGTTAGTTTATTATTATATTTTATTATATTTCTTGGCCTGCCTTTAGAGATTTATTTACTGCTTTATATTTGAACAATTCGCGTCTTAGCAAAGTTGAGCGATTGTATCATTTGATACGCAAGACTGAGGGTGAGGCTAAGGAAATTATTTCGAGAAGTCCACTAAGTAATGAAGGTTTCGAGTTGGCTTGGAAAAGTCTTAGGGACACTTATCCACGTATGTTGGTAAATAACCAGTTGAAAATTCTTTTTGGTCTACCTTTTCTTGACAAGGAAACTAGTACTGGCCTCAAGACGTTACAACGCGGCATAAATAGTTGTCTTACTTCGATGCCCATTTACAATGTACGTAATGATGGCTGGGATCCCTTAATTGTATTTATTTGCATACAGCGTTTACCTTCGTCGACTGTTTCTCTTTGGGAACAAAGTGTGAAAGACAAGTCCGCATTGTCGCTTTGGAAAGACCTGAATAACTTTCTTACGGAAAGAATTCAGACATTGGACTGCCTTCACGATATAAAGGGTTCGGATTCTTCTAGGGCTCATTGTCATACAACTTTTTCCGATGAAAATACTTCTGCGAGTATTTCGTGCATTTTGTGACCTAATCGTCATTTTCTTCGAAATTGTCAACGATTTGAGAATCTGTCAATATCGGATCGTATTTTAGCAGTTAATGAAAACAATTGTTGTACTAATTGCCTCTCGAGATCACATAACAGTATTAGTTGTAGAAGCAGTAACAATTGTTTAATTTGCGATAATCGACATCACACTATGCTTCACCAGGTTAGTTCTGATAATTCAATCGTTCGACCCACTATTTCTTCCGAACAGAGTTCAGCTACGATTCTACGAACCACTGACACCACACTGAATCATATTCCCTCTACCTCTACGGGTATTACTCATAATTATCAAACTTTTCATACACGTCAAAGGCGATCTGTTCTTTTAGGAACCGCAATGGTGAACATAATTCACAATGGTAATAGATATCAAGTTCGGGCTCTTATTGATTCCGCTTCGGAGTCTTCATTTGTTTCTGAAGGTTTGCAAAGAAGATTAAAACTTAGGACACATTCTTCGCAGTCTAGAGTTTCTGGTATAAACAACTCGGTTTCTGTATGTTCAAGGAAAGTTTGTACGTTAAAAATTGGTTCTGATTTGAATTCTTCTATTATTTTGAATACCACGGCACTCGTATTGCCACAAATATCAGGGAATCTTCCATCCTTTTCACATACAGATATGCAAGGGCGACTGCCAAATCTTCGTTTGGCTGATTTCAATCCTTTCGATAGCAGGCCTGTTGAAATACTTATCGGTGCCGATCTATATCCAGAAGTTATTTTACCGGAAATTAGAAAAAATATTTTAGGGTCAATATTGGGTCAAAATACAGTATTTGGATGGATATTGACAGGCCCTGTTAATACTCCGATGTTGAGATCTTATTTTACCCATATTAGCAAAGATTGTTTAAGTCCGAATTTTATAAGATAACTCTAATTAAACGTTAAATATGAATCTAAACACAAATGAAACGATACTACTTTATCTACTAATATAATAATTATTAAAAAAAATGCTCACGGAAATATATTTACGTATTACACTTATATACTTTAACTTACAGCTTACAAAACCATGTGCCCGCAAGGGTCAGTTTATGGGACTGTCTAAAAACCACATGCCCACAAGGGTCACTTCATGGGACTGTCTCAAAACCATGTGCCCGCAAGGGTCAGTTCATGGGACTGTCTAAAAACCATGTATACAGTAAGTGGTCTGTAAAAAACTGCGGGTCATATGACCAAATTTTTGAAAAAAAAAAAAATTTACATCTTAAAAAAAAAAAAAAATATATATATATATATATATATATATATATATATATATATATATATATATATATATATATATATATATATATATATATATATATATATATATGTTACTTTTAAGGAATATTTTTTGTATATTTTATATTACAACACAGTGTTGCAAGGTGGACGGCAATGTTTAAGTTAAATTTTTTGTTAGCTCCTTTTTTTATAACAATCAAATATACTATTTTTAACAACGTTAGAATTTATTCTTGCTTCCCTTTTTTGCAACTTTGTTGGAAGTATTTTGACATTTATACTAACGAGTAAACCGCTAACGGTGACTTAAATATTGTTTGCCACCAAAGTAATAGCTTTTAATTTCACTTCTTATATTATCTTCGACTTAAGCACTACGTGCACCACAATATATTTATAAATTTGCTTATTCCTTCTACGAGGTAACATTTATTTGAAATAAACAGAGATCTACGTCTCAATTAAAATTGAATTTGGTTTGTTTTATTTCATGTCGATATATTTTGGATTGTGCCTAAACAAAGTGTTTAGGCACAATCCAATATATAATATAATGTGCTTTATATAATAATTTATATTCACCGCATTCAAAGTTTTTCTCTCAAGGAAAAGTTTATATAATTTTTATGAAAAAAGTGTAATAAATATATCTGCATAAAATTGGAAAAGTAAATAACATTTTTTCTGCTAAAAAGAGATTTGTTTTTAATTTTTAGATGATTATTAATCATTTAGAAGATTATTAATCAAGTACATTTTCTGCACTTATTTAGTTCTACTTTTGAAGTCTTTATTCTTGCTATCCTATATAAAATCTTATTTTTTTCTTAAGCTATATATTAGTTAGTTTAATGTTACATAAGTATTTTCTTCTTTTGGAAAATTTCATTCGCATGAAATTAAAGTTTTTGTAAATGGAATGCTTAATTATCTATCTGAGTTATTATACATACAGTTTTAAAATATATTTAACTTCAAACAAGTAAATATATTTCACCTGGCTACTTGTTAACTCAAACAGCAAACATTTTTAATAGTTTAAAAATATTTTCTTATATTTTAAATTCAGAAAAAACTAACTTAGTTAGTTTAACTAAAGGACGAAATTTTATGATATTTTTAGCAAATTTTTGAAACCGGTTAACCGACACAGAAAAACCGGGTAAACCGGTTAACCGAAATTGAATATTTCAAATCAACCGGTTCGCAAATAACCGAAATTTGAAGAAAAAACCGGTTTTTCGGTTAACCGGTTTATAAACACTAATAAGAAGACTATCATTGAAATAGTTGCCTTGATATGTAATAATCTAATATAATAATACAATGCATCTAATGGCCTAATTCCATAATTTTTCGTTTGTTCTGTAAATGTACAGAAACGAAAATGTTAACAGTTATTTTTGGTATTCTGTATCATTCGCTACGTTTAACATTAATAAAATATGTTAATGTTACACTGATTACGTTATGTTATTTTAAAAAATCTATTTAGTTGCCAATTTAAAGTTTTGTTATTTTAAAAGTTGATTTTGAAAAGCTATATTCTGAAAAATCTATATTTTTGAAATGGTAACAATATTCATTCATTTGAATGACAACCTTCATTAATAAAAAATTAGTTTATTAAAAATAAAACAAAACTATTTCAAAAATGTTTAAAAATAAAAATTTTATGAATTGCTGTTTGATAAATAAATTTATGGATTTTTCAAAAGCCTGGCTCGTCTAACAATCACTGAAATCAATCTTTCTGAAGTGTGCAGGAGAACTAATTACTTTTATGTGTATAATGAAGTATAACTTATTGGAAGTGAACGATATGTAAATGGATAACGTGCGGTATGGTTATTTAAAGTACTTAATTGGTCAGCAATATAGTGCAGTTTGGTCCGCCTTCTTTATGTAACCATCAACCGATGACTTCAAAACACCTTACATCTTTCAAATTAAACCAGATTTATGAAAAGTGTGAATGGAAATTTTACCATTTGGAACGTGCTACCCTGAAAATGCTTGTTGGTCATTTAAAACAAAGTGTCAAAAATACACGGATCATTTTAATAAACTAAATATTTTAATATACCTTAAAAATATATTGTTTTCTTACACTTCAATAGCTATTTGACCCATTTTTTTAATTATATAGTTCGTGAAATTATTCCTAGAATTGCAATTTTACTTTGTGCACAAGTTGTACATTGTCAGACAGCTGTAGATGAACACTTCAAATAATAAAAATAATTTTTTCTAATACCTGACATATAGTAGGTATATTTTATTTTAGCATTAACTTGGATTTACAAGGAAGAAACTGGCCAGAAATACCGACAAAAGGACATCAGTAAATCTTCTCTATGTTAAGTAGTCATAACGATAAATTTACTTCTACATATTTCTACTAATGTAAGGTTCTCTCAGAAAATCACGTATATCTTATAGAAATGATATTATACATATTATTTGCAATAAATGTACATATTTCATTCATGCATAAATAACGTTTCCTTTCAAAATTTCTTTTATTCAGCAGTAATTTTAGAAAAAATTAACTCATCACTTTCAGAATATCTATCGTTGAAATTGACAAGTAAATTACTTATAACATTGCTTATAAAATATCAATTTCTGTTATGATAACGTAGTTTACGGTAATAACAGACATTCGTTATGTTAATTTTTCCATCAAGCTTGATATGAAATTATATCATTTTTTTTTTTTTTTGCAATTTGAGTCCCTATAGGCTTTAAGAATCTTATTATTTATTCAACTATGAAAACCGTGAGTGCTTTTATCGTAAGGCTCTCTTAATTTAAAATTAGTTTTTCATTCTAAGGAACTACCACTTAAATTTTCCAATTCCAATACTGTCCTACAAATTGACATGCACGCCAACATAGCTACTCTCTGACTGGATAAGACCATGTTTCTGCAAATACAGCCATAACCGTTTCGTACCATATAGGAGAGCCAAACGTTGCACAATCAACGAAAATACTCTCATATATTGCACGAACAGCACGCCTGCTGAGGCCCCAGTCACTTCTAAGCATACGCCTAACCATACCTTATCCGTAACATGAGTAAGATGAACTAAAAAGTTCATCCTCTCACCCATCATCACTCCCAGATACTTGACCTGAGTCGCATATCTAAGACTAATGCTGAAAGACCGAATGAGTGGAGGACGACCCCGTGATAATTTTCCCTTGAACAACATTATCACAGTTTTGTCCATCGCCACTTCGACGCCTTAACGATCGGCCCACTCACATACATCACATGTATTCTAGCTCAGCACGAGACTGTCCTTCGACAAGAATCAGCAAGTCATCCGCATACGCACACACCTTGAAAGAACGGCCGAGATGCCTCAACAGAGGATCCATCATAATGTTCTAAATAAATGGACCACATATAGAACTATGCGGACGTCCACGAACAACATCCTTCTAAACTGTGTCGCTGGCACCGCCGACACAAGCCTTTCTGTCGCTGAAGTAGCTCCTCCAGAGGGCTAACTCCCGACAGCCCACTTCTTCTAGCCTCCTAAAAACACTACCCCATGAAAGGTAGTCAAAAGCACCCTTAAAATCCACAAATATGCCTAGGACATATTTGGACGAAGACTCGCTAACACTCCTACGTACATGCGACCAGACATCCTCAACACTCCTACCTTCCCTAAAACCAAACTGAAACTCAGAGGGACCCTCATTGGCGTCATCCTTTAGTCGAGACACCATGATTCTTTCCAGCACTATTGCAAGTACTGGAAGTAGACTGATGCCCCGATAAGAGCGGGGATTACTCCTCACCTTATCAGGAGACTAAAGGCCGGGTTAGTTGGTTGTTTATGTGATGTTGATGTTCCGTTTATTTACGGGAAAATTTTGTGCAATTATCCAAAATTAATAACGTGACATTTGTTTGTGACACTTGTTAGCAAAAATACAGAGTTACCATAAATTATTTGCTATAAAAAGCCTAAAAATGCAACTCTGTTTAAAATTAAACATGCCAAATATTTATCTTTTTAATTGTTTGTGAATTTAATTATTTTTGTTCATTTATTTCTTTGTTTATTTAGTGGTTTTTCGTTTTTATTTTGCTAAGCATTTGTTTATTTGTAAGAAAAAAGTTATTGTTTGGCAACACTGCTTACAGCTATCACGGAACAACGCAAAAAAATTCTGTTTTCAACAGAATCAGACATCACATCACATCAACGTGAAGTTTTTATAATTGTTAGCATTACAATACATGCAATATAAACGGTCAGCTGTTTCCTTCGCGGGAGGAAACGTCACATAAACAACCAACTAATTCACGCTTTAAGAAGGACGACAACACGAGCACACTTCCAAGCCTCAGGGAAATAGCCCTCGCTATACCAAAGATTGATTCCAGATATTCAGGTATGACTTGTATGGAATTGACAGGTATGGAATTGTCTTTCGACGACGACCAAGCAAAGAGTCATTTGCCGAACACATCCACTGATCTATCTTACTGACCTGGTCATCAATCGTCAGTGCCCTAAGGTCTTCAATTGACTGCATCGTAGCAGTCGCCCTAACAAATTTCGAGTAATAGTTCCAGTCCACATTACGATCCCTCCACCTTCTAAGAGGTGCTGTCTCTCCAGTTCGTCTGTGATAAGAGAGCCCAATCTCCATCAGATTATGGTCACTAACACCCCAATTGTCACACAACCTCCACCTGAATCTTAAAAACAGTCATCGCTACCCATTTGCGGCTGTCAAGAGTATAATGGTCACTCGGCTCATTCAACACAATGAAGCACTTGGTGACCAGCCATTCACTAAGCATTTCTCCTGTTACATATTTCTAGTGAACAGGAGCAAACCTGTCCATCTTAGAGAACCACATACGATAGCATGCGTTTGCGTCTAGGCCTAGGATTACAGGATAACTACTCGCAAGGAGTAGCACCGAATCCATGTGACTTAAATATGGCTCCAAAAATCCCCGAACCAACAATAGATGCTAGCCAAGAACATCCTCCCAAAACCCCGCTACAGAAACGCATTCCCCTCACTGACTACTACTAACAACTGTACAGTCAATGTCCCTGTCATTTACAATTACTGCTGAGTTTCCCCCACTGTCCGTAAAAATTCGCATACCCCCCGGCAAACTTCTAACTAGACTACCCTAGTATACGGCTCTTGCACGAGTGCAAAAGTCGCTCCCGAGTCGCACATCGACTGCCCGAGTTCGCAGATCACCGCATACTGACAGTTAAGCTGCAAGATTTTCAGTTCACTTTGGCGACTAAGACACTGTACACCGGACAAGCGGTTGACATCATTAAATGTCCGGACGGAAGTTCTCTAAACGCGCAGTTGCGACAGTTCACGGTATTTGTGCAGCGTGAAGCCAGATAGCCAGCTTGTCCACAAATGCTACATACGTCCTCCTTCATTCTATACTCCCGTACCATAAGGTCGAAGCCCAGGCATCTATAGCAGCTTGGGACACCATCATGTGGACGAACCAAAAAACTAAACCACTGGATGTAGCACCGGCCATTGTCCATCTAACGCTGCATGGCCTCGCTACACCCTTCCAGCACCACATTAACAGGATTGCCTGTAGGCTTCCACGGACCAGTCACCAATCGCAAAGATTTGCGGAACACATCAGGAGACATCTTATGCTTGAAGCTCCAAGCATAAAGCTCCTGCATAAACTCATCCAGGGTGATCTCCGGACGCACCCTCTGTACCACCACTTTCGGACCAAGTTTGTCATTTATGGACACCTCCAACCCAAACTCTCCGAACTTCGCATTGCACAGTGGGGCAGAATCGAAATTTTTTGGAAATAAATCTGTAACTTCTGATCAGCTGTTTGGATTTGCATGAAATTTGATATAGGCGTAGAAGAGGAGTGTAAGTTTGGGAGGGGGACCGACCAGACCCCTCAGGGGCGGAGCTAAAGAGGCTTAAATTTGGGTACCTCTGATATACAAATTTTTAATCGCTTGCCAAATTTTTGTTTCTCGTCCAATTTCAAATATTTTTAATCATTATTGTAGGCATTGATAAGACCTACAAAAAACATGCGTGCATGTCCTATTTATCTTATATAGTTTTTGAGTTATTTGCGTTTGAATTTTTAAGTACCTAAATTTTGCATATTCTTGCTCCAGTCTTTTTCATATATATCCTAGTATTTTCGACCAATTTCATTTCTTTTTTCCTTAGCTAATTAAAGAACAAAATTATCTATTGAATAAAAAAAATTTGAAGTCGATATCTTTACCGAGTCCAAAAATAAATGGTTTTGAATTTGAAAATTGCAAAAATTACAACTTTTTGTGTTTTTTTGGCCGAAAAAGTATCATCACTCTTTTTTCTCTAAAATAAAATTTTCTTCAACAACATATAATAATTTTATACTTTTCTGAAATATGTTGTTAAAAGTTTTCAATCAAAATTTATGGGACTTCGGAAAAATGTGGGTTTTATAGCCGATAATGTCAAAAAACCCATTCTTGGGATTTTCGGCGTTTTTTTGGGGAATTGTGGGATTCCTTTTACAAAAATCTTAATGTTTTTTTCACTTTCTTATTTTTTACGATAAAGTCTATATCCACCGTAAATTTCGTTAAGATATCTTTAATAACAAAGATTTTATTTCGGATGAAATATTTATAATTTCTCAAAAAACCAATTTTTCACAAAAATATTATTTTGAGGTAAAGTCAGCGGAGTCCAGAGTCGATTTTAAATAAAAAAACTTTCACACACTTTTCTTAAAACGTTATAATACGTATATCTTTATTTACAATTTAACGACGTAACAACAATGAATACACACAAACAACGCCAGCTGTTGCTTATTGAGCGATAGAATTTTCGTGCTTCTTCGCTTAAGAAATCTAATTTCTTCAAAGAATAGCCAAATTCTGGACTACTTAAAAACACTTATTGAGATATGCCTACACATTGAAGGCTAACTTCAAGTGTGGTTTGGGCAATTATATAGTAAATACCAAGAAGTCTAACTTCTGAAGGTATTACTATCTCCCACTAGTTGCTCTTAAGTGTATCTAAATATAAAATAAGAATAATATTTGGGGAGAGCACCTCTCCTCACCAAAACTGTTCTTACCGCTGTGCTAGCTGGTGGCTGACTGACTTCTGCTTAGAAATTACTCGCCTTTTATACCCACGATCATTGCTACCAACACAGTAGTAATATCGCGTACTACTTTGAAATGTCAACAAAGCATAGAGTTGTAATCTATTGCAGTAATATCTACTACATACATATGCTGACACACAGATGGCGTTGTTTAGTTTACAATCCGTTAATTTTAAATAATAGTTATAAAATTAAATTGGATTTAAAAAATAAAGAAATAAAAATTTAACAAAAGTAAATCAAGTAAATTCAAAAAAAGTAAAAATAATAAAGTTTAATAAAATAAAAAAAATTAAATTAACAAAATAAAGTTTAATTAAATAAAATAAATGAAAGTGTGGTCCATAAACGAGGCTCCTGACTTTTGGCGACACAATTTTAATTGCAAAAATCAGAAAAAGTATAAACTAGATAAAATATTTATAATTTCTCAAAAAAACAATTTTTTACAAAAATATTTTTTCTATAGCAAAAATCAGAAAAAGTATAAACTAGATTTTTTTCATTTATATTACATTACTTAGCTGATATAATTCTTCGTTATACAGAAAAAGATTGAAATCAATATCATTTACAGAACCGAAACTATGCCACTTTAAAATTTATTAAGTCACGGAAAAATCCATTTTTTGTGTATTTTTGCACAAACACACATTCGAACATTGGCTACGGTAACAAATTATTTATGTTGTTATGACTTTTTCACATCCACAATAGTACAATGTTTTTGGAATTTTCTGTGACTTATAAAAATTTAAAGTGGCATAGTTTCGGTTCTGTATAAAATATTGATTTCAATCTTTTTCTGTATAGCGAAGAATTATGTCAGCTAAGTAATGTAATTTAAATGAAAAAAATCTAGTTTATACTTTTACTGATTTTTGCTATAGAAAAAATATTTTTGTAAAAAATTGTTTTTTTGAGAAATTATAAATATTTTATCTGTAATAAAATCTTTGTTATTAACGATATCTTAACGAAATTTTCAGTGGATGTAGAGTTTATCGTATAAAATGAGAAAGTGAAAAAATATTTAAGATTTATGGAAAAAGAATCTCACAATTCCCAAAAAAACGGCGAAAAACTCAAAAATGTTTTTTTTTGACATTATCGGCTATAAAACCCACATTTCTCCGAAGTCCCATAAATTTTGATTGAAAACTTTTAACAACATATTGTAGATTCTTAAACTGTATTCCGTTTGCCGATTTGTGCTTCGGGATTTGAGAAAATATAGACTAAATTCAAAACTTTCATATAAAATGGGTGAAATTCGGGAGGGTGTGTACCATGACTATTTGAGTTATTGGACTTAATTTTTATCTTAAAATCTTGTCCGTGAAGATACTTTTCAGAAAAGTATAAAATTATTATATGTTGTTGAAGAAAATTTTATTTTAGAGAAAAAAGAGTGATGATACTTTTTCGGCCAAAAAAACACAAAAAGTTGTAATTTTTGCAATTTTCAAATTCAAAACCATTTATTTTTGGACTCGGTGAAGATATCGACTTCAATTTTCTTTTATTCAATAGATAATCTTGTTCTTTAATTAGCTAAGGAAAAATGAAATGAAATTGGTCGAAAGTACTAGGATATATATGAAAAAGACTGGAGCAAGAACATGCAAAATTTAGGTACTTAAAAATTCAAACGCAAATAACTCAAAAACTATATAAGATAAATAGGACATGCACGCATGTTTTTTGTAGGTCTTATCAATGCCTACAATAATGTTTAAAAATATTTGAAATTGGACGAGAAACAAAAATTTGGCAAGCGATTAAAAAATTTGTAGATCAGAGGTACCCAAACTTGAGCCTCTTTAGCTTCGCCCCTGAGGGGTCTGGTCGGCCCCCTCCCAAACTTAACATTGTACACTCCTCTGCTACGCTTATACCAAATTTCATGCAAATCCAAACAGCCGATCAAAAGTTACAGATTTATTTCCAAAAAATTTCGATTCTGCCCTACTGTCCTTATAACCGCACCGCCAACACGACAAACCCTTTTTGCCTTTAACTACCACCGACCATGTCTCGACCGGTTTCGGTGTGGACACCTGAATAGCAGGCGTCTGCGCCGGAACCTGCGTACGTCGAAGAACCATCAGCACTATCGGAGCCCTAGAGGCTACCGCCGAACCACCATCAACACCGCCGCCAGACTCATAAACATCAAATCTTCCTCGAAGCCGCTACTAGTCGCATCAGGAGAGACTCGTACCTTCCCAAGTGATCTAGGACTCTTCGCCAATCCGGCAGAGACAGCCTCCTCTAGGAGGCTCATCGTAACAGCCTTTATCTCGCTGGATCCAAAACAGCCAACCCTCTCTTCCTGGAACTGCCTTCGCGCCTTTCTTTACTGCCAGCAGCTGACGCAGCTTCAATAGCAGGGGCAGTACCATTGGCAGAAGCGACAACAGCAAGTGGCGCACCTGGCTTGATTCGTTTACCATTGTCATCCGTCTCCGAGTTCGTAGCTGCCTCCGACCATTCGGCCTTCCCTTTTCTCCTTCTAGCAGGCGGCATAGCCGACTTAGAAAACGAAGAAATTGTAGTAAAATTCGAAATTTCCACCTACCTTACCAAACTGCAACTGGCAGGAACACAAAAATGTACACTGTACTATCTCCAACATGGTAAATATGGTAATGTAGTATAACACTGTTTTATCGACACATAAAATTCGAACATTTTCTGAGCCGCCTTACCGACGAAATTTGTGATGTAGTTCCACACTGCATTACCGACACAAAAGTCATGTAATGGTATGAACCGCCTTACCGACAATGTAGTTCTACACTACCTTACTGACACAAAAACACGATACAAGCCGCGTTACCGACGTGAATTTGCACTACGTTATCGACACACTACCTTATCGACACCAAGACAATTTTGCCCTTGGATTGTCTAACCGATACGGCCTTACACTGCCTTACCGACACTGCAGTCTATTTACCCTCCCGTCTATCTTATATGGCAACATTCACCGCCGGATAATTTCCCAATTTAAATGCAGTACATAAAAGTAAACGGTTGGAATTTGCCAAAAAGCACATGGTAAATAATTGGCATCAGGTAAGTATTTCAGTATTTTTTTTAATAAACAAAAATTATTATTATTTTTTAATTTCATTGTTTATAGATTCTTTTTACAGATGAAAAAAAATACAATCTTGATGGTCCGGACTGATTTAGGTATTATTGGAGATATTTGCGGAAAGAGCCAATGTACTTCTCAAAACGAAATTTCGTCGGTGGTTCCCTAATGGTTTGGGGAGCATTTAGCTCAAGTCGAACCCTAAATTTAGCATTTCCTTCCACAAAAATGAACAGTATGGAGTACCAGCAAGTCCACGAATTTGTTGCCATATCTTGCTGAACATCAAGAGAAACAATTTGTTTTTCGGCAAGATAATGCTGCAATCCACGTCAGCAGATCTACTAAGACCTGGTTTGAGCAAAAGGGAATATCTGTTTATTTTCAAAACCGCCAGTACAATTCAGTTTCAGAGCTGAAAGTAGCAATTTTGAATACTTGGCGTGGTATAAGGTTAAGAACTTTGGAAAATTTAATAAACTCTATGACTAATAGAATATATGAAACAATAAATAAAAATGGTAGAAGTATAATTGCACTTTGCATAAAGAAAACAAATGAAAAGTGACCCTATAGTTTTGTCGAGTACCTTATTACTAAATAGTTAAAATGATTACTTTGACGTAGAAAATAAAAATTAAGGGTATAATAATAATCTTCTAATAAACATGGATAATGTGACTAAATTTTTTTCCGATTGTTGTAATTCCCATCCAACTCTTGGCCCAGTACTTCAAATAGAGAACAAAAATAATTTCTCACTAACGACAATTGTATGCATTCACAGCGGAATTTTTATAAATAAATTGGAGGTCATTACCGATAAATACATTCTATACAGAAAACGCTTTTAAAGACTGTTCATTAAAAAAAATATTTATTTCTAAAAATAAGGTTTTCGGTGTAGTTAAATATTGATCTCTGATAGTTTAGATATTCGATATTCTCTGCGTTGATATATCCTTATTATTTATTATTTGGAATAAAGAAATGTAAACAAATTTTAAATTTTAATAAAATCAGATCTCATATTCCACAAAAATTATCAAAAATAACAACTTTTTTTAATTTTGGCCGCTTTATGTTCCCCAGGGAAAATGCGCTTTTGAAACCACATAATTTTTATATCGAATGGTTTAAATTTGGAATCTAGATTATATAAAGAAATTACACTTGATTTCTCCTTAGGAGTAGTCTCCGATAATAAAGCTTTGATAAATGTGAAAATGCTACATGTTTTTAATGAGGGTAATTTTTTACAAAAATAGTAAAATCGTATGAGAACAGAAAATTAGCAAACGATGAAAACTTTCATATGATATATCCGTTCTTGAGTGGTCTGTGTAATACCGCATTCAAACAGACTGCTACTGTTGTGCAATTTTTTACGTTTTTAAGACTGTTGATTAGAAATTATATATATATTTTTTCAGTTCATTTAACTTGTGTAGTCAATATAATACATGTGAAGCATCCTAGGATATTATAGCACACAAAAAAGTGTAATAGCGTCTCTTTTTAATGTGTCATTATGTTCAAAACCCAAATGCCATAGAGTTCATTGAATTAATTTAGTCATTGTGTAATACACCAGATCTTTAGATTATCCTAATATGTATTAACAATATGAAGAAATTGTGACTTAAGTTAAATTAAACATGGATATGACACATTTTTTAAATGATTTTTTTACGAATGGACAGTAGGAATATAATACAGAAAAACAAATTCAATCGTCCAAAAATAATAAAAATTTATAAAATATTACTAATTATATTAAAGAGAAAAGTTGTGTAAATAGAAGTAGATATTGTGTTAAAAATTAATATTTCTTTAAAAAAGGCGCTTAAATAAATAATTTCTACAATAGTCTCAAATATGGCAAATAAATCCCAAAACTATACGGTGGAAAAGGGTGCTTGGCATTTAATGAAATGGTTGTAACAATATGTATAACATACGTACTATATGAGAGTCAAAAGCTGTATAAGTTAGTCCTTTCCGAACTATAGTTGTCAAATATTTAGTGTACACCGATAAATTGGTTTATTAAAAAATTAAAATAATCTATATACCCACCATCAACATTTTCAAACTTTACGTTATATGGTTTCCGAGTTTATATCGACCCCCAAACTATTTATACAAAAGTTCGTTATCGTACATGCTTTTGTTTAAGAGATATCAGCAGATATAGTATGAAAAGGACACCCTGTGTTTCTAGATTTTAGCCAATAACTTTTTTGTTTATTAACCGATTTTGCCCATTTGCAATCCCAAACGAAAAATATTTGTGCCAAATTTCGTCCCCCTACGTTGTCCCGTTCGAGCCCTATCCTGCTTTCAACAGACGGACGGACATAGCTAGATCGACTCAGAATCTAACCAAGGACCCAGAAAATATATACTTTGTGGGGTCTTGAATGATTCCTTCGACATGTTACAAACGGAGTGACAAAAACAATATACCCCCCATCTTTTTGATGGTGGGTATAAAAAAAATCAAGTAGAATAATTTGAAAAAACGTGGACGTTAAAAGTGCGTGACATCCAATAGATAAGTCTTATAAGTTTAAGTTTCCTCTGTCTTTTTTGGCAAATTTTAGCTGAATCCGTTCAGAGGATTGGTTTAAAGGTAAGAAGAATCAAGTTAAATAATTTGTTAGAAAAAGTGGACGTAAAAGAGGGCGTGGTATAAAAGAAACAAATCGTATAAGCTGTAGCTGATTTGGAATTATATTTGTACCAAATGTAATGAAAAGCGGTTTATTAGGTCCTATAAGTCCCCGAAAATGAACAACCTGTGCGTCAAATTCCATGTTAATCTGTCCAGCAATTACGCCGTGAATGAATAACAAACAAATAGTCTTTTATATAAAGGATTAAAACATAATTTTTACGAAAAGTGGGAATGAATTTGTCATTTAGGTATTTTTACTTGGGAATAATTTGTGTGTGCCAAATTAAATTGCGTAGTTAGATGAAAAATATACTTCTTTAAGCCTATATATATTTTCATATTTCGAGTTGAAAACATAGTTTAAATCACTTAATAAATATTCCTAAATAAATAAAATTATTACCTTGAACCGCATAACCCTATCGTCCTGTGAGTGATATAATGACCTATGAAGTTTTATAGTTTTTTTGTCAAACTACTACTACAAACTACTACTTAGCTGCAATGAATTATTATATAGATAATTACATATCAAGGCAATTATTATAAACACCATCAAAAAGATGGGGGGTATATTGATTTTGTCATTCCGTGTGTAACATGTCGAAGGAATCATGTAAGACCCCACAAAGTGTATATTTTCTGGGTCCTGGTTAGATTCTGAGTCGATCTAGCTATGTCCGTTCGTCTGCTGAAAGCAGGATAGGGCTCGAACGGGACAACGTAGGGAAACGAAATTTGGCACAAATGTTTGTCTTATATAAGGTTTGTTTGGGATTGAAAATGGGCAAAATCGGTTAATAAACAAAAAAAGTTATGGTCTAAAAACTAGAAGCACAGGGTGTCCGTTGTATACTTTTCTGATGATATTTCTTCAACAAAAGCATGTACGACAACGAAATTTTGTACGTATAGTTTGGGAATCGATGTAAACTCGGAAACCAAAAATGGGCGAGGTCCGCCCACTTTTACCGCCCATATAAGGTGAAAATCAACGAAATTGTGTTCAAATAGTTCAAGGACCAATGTAAACTCGGAAACAAAAAATGGGCTTGGTCCGCCCACTTTACCGCCCCCTCCCATGTAACATAAAATTTAAAAAAAATTAAGGTGGGTATATAGATTCGGCCGGGCCGAATATAACATTCGCACTTTTTTCAATGATAGTCTTCTTCTTTAAAATTCGTATTTTTTTAATTAAAAATTAATCGAATACGATCGTGTTTAAGAATTGTATCACAGCAGCTGATAAATTTTTCTCTTAATAATTTTTTATAAGAATGAATAACTGAAATGTCCATCATACTCTTAGCCCAGTACTTCAAATATAGAACCAAAAGGATGTCTCACTAACGACAATTTTATGCGTTCGCAATGGAATTTTAGTAAAAATTTGGAGGTGAACATATTCTATGCAAAAAAAGCTGTTTAAGCAAGTAGCATCCCTAAGTATAAAACTACTGTGCTTTAAAAAATCTGGTTTTCGGTGTAGTTAAATACTGTATCTGATATATTTTCCGCTAGTTTAGATATCCGATATTCTCTGTATAATATTATTTATTATTTGGAATAATAAAGTGCAAACAAATTTTAGATTCTGATAAAGGCAGATCTCATAATTCCAAAAAATACCTAAAATAAAAACTTTTTTTATTTAATTTGGGTACAAAGCTTGCCTGGGAAATCGAATAGTTAAAACTTAAAATCTGTATTGGATCATATTAAGAAATAACATTTAATTGCTCCTTAGCAGTAGTCTCCGTTAATATAGCTTTCAGAAAAATTTAAAAGCCACGACATTTGTTAATGAGGGTAATTTTTTTAAAAAATAGTAAAGCCGTATGAGAACAGAAATTAGCAAACTATTAAAACTGTCATGTCAAAGGTGATTATCCGTACATCCGTTCCTGAGTAGTCTGTATAATATGGCATTCAAACAGACTGCTACTGTTATGCAAATTTTCACGTTTTTAAGACTGCTGATTGGATATTACAGATTTATTCAATTCATTTAACTTTTGTAGTCAATATAATATAAGTAAATCATTTCAAATTTCAGAAGTATGTCATAATGTTCTTGGATATTATGACACACACAAAAAGCGTCATAGTGTCACTTTCAAAAGTATCATTATGTCCAAGACCAAAATGACATAAAGTCCATTAAAAGCATTTTAAATTAGCTAAAATGTTGTTTTTAATGCCTCATAGATTTTTGCCTATCCTAATGTGTATTAACAATATGAATAAATTGTGACTTTTAATTTAAATTTAGCATGGAAATAACTAATTTTTAAATGATTTTTTACAAAGGGATGACAGCAGCAATATTTTGCAGAAAACAAATGCAATCGTCTAAAAAGAATAATAATTAAAAAAAATACTAATTTTAAACTATTTTTAATAAATATCATAATTGAAAATAATATAGTATGTATGAAAAGTGTTAAAAAAAAGAAATAAGTTAAAATTTAAATAAAACCTTTCTTTACAAAAAAGTGCTTAAATAAACAGGATTTCGTAACGCCTAAGAGTAATATATCTGTGGCAAATATAATATGCATTTCTCCAGCAGTTTTGACGTGATGTTGTCTCAAATATTGCACATAAATCAAAAACTATACCGCGGAAAAGAATGCTTGACATTTTTTGAAATAGTTGTACTTCCGTTTTACTTCCGTACTATATAAGTGTCATAAGCTGTGTAGGTTAGTCCTTTCCGAACTATATGTGTCCCAAATTTAGAACCAATAAAATGGTTTAGTCAACAACTTAGAAAAATCAAGTAGAATAATCTGTAAAAAAGTGGGCGTTTAAGTTCCCTCTGAACGGTATGCATGTCAAATTTCAGGTAAATACATTGGTTTAAAAACAAGAAAAATCGAGCCAAATAATTTGTTAGAAAAAGTGGGCGTAAAAAGAAGCGTTGTAGAAAATAAATAAATCGTATAAGCTGTAGTTGATTCAGAACTATATTTGTACCAAATTTCATGTAAAGCTGTTTAGCAAAATAAAGTAATCATATACAAAAAGTAGGCATAAAAAGGGGAGCGGCATCCAATAAATAGGTATTTAAAGTATATATTAATTCTTAATTATAAGTGTACAAAATATACGTAAATGATTTAAAGGAATAGGTAACTAATGAATTCAAATTAAGTCAAATAGAATTTTCACAAAAAGTGAGCGTTAAAAGGTGCGTGGCTTCAATCAGAATCCGACTTAGCCTATAAGTTCCCGAAAATTAATCACCAAATAGTGTCTTTTATATGTAAACTAAATTTTACTTTTGCAAAAAGTTGGCGTGAAAAGGTCGTGGCAACCAGTAAATAGGTCATTCAGTATTTTGCTTGGGAACTATTTTTGTGTGAATCAATCCACAGAAAGGGTAAAAACCCAAGTCAAATATATTTTTTTCCAAAAGTGGGCGTAAAATGGGGCGGGGCGCAAAATTTGGATCGTCAATAGCTCCTTCCCGAAACCGAACAATCTGTGTGCCAAATTTCATGAAAATCGGTTCAGTAGTTTTGCCGTGAAAGAATAACAAACAAACCAACAAACAGTCTCTTTTATAGACAGTAGGTATCACAAATGTCGTTGCATAAAAATAAAAGTAGTAGAGCACATCCAAAAATTTTTTCTTTAATTTATTTTATGTTTAGTATTTAGCAAAATAATCTATTTTGAGTACCTTATATTACGAACAATCTATATATTTTTGTTCTCGATATAACGAATTTTTCCAAAAAATGTGGTTTGAAATCTTAAAAAAATAAGAGAAAGTAAATAAAAAACATTTTCCATCCTATTGAACGAGTATTACTCTCCCCTTTTATGCAAAAGAAAGAGAATTGGAGATTTTCGTTTGGAGAATATTTTTTTATTTAGAAAATAGTTTTCAAAATAAAAAACGAGAGAAAAAGATGTAGTCGGTCAAGCCCGACCATATGATACCCTACACCATTGTGTACATTATAATTCGGGGAGGGGTCTTTTATTAGACTTGGAGTCAAATGTGGACCGATACTCATAAGTGTAAAAAAGACATACAAATATCTTTGTAACATTTGGTACTGTCATTTATGTTTATATAAAACTTATTTGTGTTTTATATCTAATATTAACTTGATACAAACATTTAAATAGGATTTATGGTCGTTAAAGTGATTTTCTGAAAAGGGGTTTATATGGGAGCTATGGGTAATTATGGACCGATCTTTTTAAAAATCAGCAAACTTATTTATACTTATTTGAAACTTATTTGTGCCAAATTTTATTAAAATATTGCAATATTTAAGGGATTTATGATCGTTAAAACCTTTTCCGGGAGGACATTTGTATGGGGGCTAGGTGAAAAAATGAACCGATCATAACCAATTTCAATAGGCTTCGTCCCTGGACCAAAAGAAACCTGTGTACCAAATTTCATAAATTTTGGTTCAAAATTGCGACCTGTAGTTTGATTACAAGGTTTACATGGACGGACAGACGGTCAGACGGACGGACGGACATCGTTAAATCTACTCAGAAAGTGATTCTAAGCCGATTGGTATAAATTAAGGTGGGTCTTAGACCAATATTTTTGGGTGTTACAAACATCAGCACAAACGCATAATACCCTCCCCACCTATGGTGGTGTAGGGTATAAATATTGTAAAAAACGAGGAAAAAAAAGATATAGTCGGTCAAGCCCGACCATATGATACCCCACACCATTGTGTATATCAAAATTTGGGAACGGATACTTATAATAATTGTAAAATAAAACATATGAATACAGAATATTACGTCGATACTAACATTTATGTGAATTTATTCACTTTTGGGTGATTCCCGAAAGAGGATCTTATATGGGAGCTATGGTAAAATATGGACCGATCTTCGAAATATTTAGCATTAATATTTATACTTATATAAAACTTATTTGAGTAGAATATTAACTTGGTACTAACATTTTAGTCGGATTTATGCTCGTTAAAGTGATTTTCTGCAAATGGGTTTATATGGGAGCTATGGTCAATTATGGACTGATCTTCTTGAAATTTGGTACTTAGATTTAGACTTACATAAAACTTATATGTGCTAAATTTCATTAAAATATTGCTTTATTTAAGGAATTTATGATCGTTAAACCCTTTTCCGGGAGGACATTTGTATGGGGGCTAGGTGAAATAATGGACCAATCATAACCAATTTCAATAGTCTTCGTCCCCAGACTGTGTGCCGAATTTCATTAATTTTTGTTCAAAATTGCGACCTGTAATTTGATTACAAGGTTTACATGAACGGACAGACGGACGGACATCGTTAAATCGACACAGAAAGTGATTCTAAGCCGATTGGTATAAATTAAGACCAATGTTTTCGGGTGTTACAAACATCAGTACAAACGCATAATACCCTCCCCACCTATAGTGGTGTATTTTATAAATACGTTATTCGAAAAAAAAAATAATTTGTTTTTTAAGAATTTTAATTTTGCAAGTTTTTTATTTTTTTATTTTCTTTGTTTATTTTTCACTTTTGTTGTTGCGTAGATAACTAAATTGTGTTTTAACGTTAAAAAGTGAAAATGTGGGCTTTAAAATAAATCTTTTAAAGTATATTTTGTTAGTAAAATGTATTCGCGATTTAACGAATTTTTCGATTTTACGAATTGGCTTAACGAATGATAGTTAAACCGGGAAACCACTGTATTTTGTAAAAAGTGGGCATGAAAAGAGGCGTGGCATCCAGCAGATACGTCATTTATTATTTTTCTTTGGAACTGTTTTTGTGTGCCAAATTTTGCGTGAATCAATCCAGGGTAAAAAACTAAGTCAAATATAATTTTCACAAAAAGTGGGCGTAAAAAGGGGCGTGGCGTACAATTTGGATCCCATATAACCTATAGTTCCTTCCCGAAAACGAATAATCTGTGTGCCAAATTTCATGAACATCGGTCCAGTAGTTTTGTCGTGAAAGAATAACAAACAAACCAACAAACAGTCTCTTTTATATACAGTAGGTAGCACAAATGAGTACATGCTTGAAATTTGTGCACTTGTTGCATAAAAATAAAAGTAGTAGAGCACATCCAAAAATGTTTTCTTTAATTTATTTTATGTTTAGTATTTAGCAAAATAATCTATAATTTAAAAATAAAAGCATCGAGCTCTACGAAAAAATCCGACAAAACGAAAACAACTCGCTTGTACACAATTTTGCACTTTAGGGATTTTTAAAATATTTTTTTACAACAATAAAAACATTTCAATATATTATATTGTAGTTTATAGATAATTTTCAGTAGATTTTTAGAATTTTAAATATACCTTTCTAATCGGGAGCTATATCCGAAGGACCGCTTTTTCGGACTTCGCGGTTTAAAATTTTATATCTAGAATACCAGTTGGCCAAATTAAATTTTTTAAACTGTGTTAGAAAGACAAAAGAAATTATCCTTTTTAAAAAGTATATATTCATTTAAATGAACAGCAAAACTATCTTGAATATTTTAGACACAAATTCAGTTTTTGAATTTTTCTTCTATTATTTTCAACTTATGTATATCTAACTATGTATAAACTTATGTATTAATACATAATCTAATTATATACTTCATTTGTAAAACAAAAAGGTATCGCCTGATAAAATCAGATGAAAATTGTTTAAAATTAATTGTTTAAAATTTGTACAAGTCATAAAATCTTGTTATTTTACTTTTATATGGCTTTTTCCATTACTTATGATGCATGAAGATTTTACGGGTTTTTCAAAAATTCATAGGTTCCACAATTAAAATTCTAAAAATGGTATAATAATCTACTGACTATTACCTATAAACTACACTATATTATATTCAAATATTTTTATTGTTGTAAAAAAATATTTTAAAAATCCCTAATGTGCAAAATTGAGTACATGCGAGTTGTTTTCATTTTGTCGGATTTTTTCGTATAACTTGATGCTTTTATTTTTAAATTATAGATTATTTTATTAAACACTAAACATAAAATAAATTAAAGAAAACATTTTTGGATTTGCTCTGCTACTTTTATTTTTATGCAACGACAAATGCACAATTACAAGCATGTACTCATTTGTGCTACATACTGTATATGTATGTATATAGGACATAGGATAATTCTTCCCCAGAAAAAAATCAAAAACGTATGTGGTTTGTAAACTACTGTTTTTTGGTTCGGTTTTAACAGCCACAAAAAATATTAAGAGTGTCTCGAAATACAACAAAGAGAAAGTTTTTTTTTTTTTTTGCTTTTAGTACTTACTTTTTGTGTTGTTGGTTTTTTTCTTTTGTATCTCTTCATTTCTTCTTGCAGCTGTGTCTGTTGATCCTCTGCTACTACATTTGTTGATGAGTTTTTTGTTGTTCAGTTGTTGTTTCCAAATATTTAGATCCGTTTTATTTTTTTTTTTTTTAGAAAAAACTTTCTTGAGCCCCAACCACTCAACTAAAAATCATCGTATCGCAATCAGCTGTTTCAACCAGCTTTATGCAAATGTGTGTATGTAGCTATTGACACAAAAATTCTAGGTAGCGTATCGCAGAAATCTACAGAAAATAGATTTTTACGTAGCTGCGTAAGTTTTTGACAACCTTGTAGTTTATTTTGTTCACAAAATAACCGAAAACAGAGTAGTTTACACAATGAATGTTCAAAAACATATGATACGTTTACTTTTGTTGACTAGTTGTACACGCTACCTTTCTTCATTCTGCGTTGCGTTGCAAAGTTGACTGGTTGGGCCTTTGTTCTATATCAGGGGTGCCCAAAAGTTCCTTATGGAAGAGCAAACACCAATACATTTAAAGAAAAACAAATTTTTATTCAATCCAGCAGTATTTTCGGTGTCAATTCACCCGCTTTAGCACAGTAAAGTCCATTTGTGACTACCCACCTGACTCATTCAAATGTGTACGTTTTTTTTTTTATACACCCTAACTTCGCATATATTGTGAGCGGTAGTTAAGCTATCGTACCTTTTATTGACTCTTTTGAAAGCGTTGAGGTGGCGATAGCACTACCCTGCAGTCAAAGGTGACTGTCCGAAACCGGTTACTTGACTGACGACATTGGGTCACCACTAGTCACTTTACCTATCACCTGACTAGTCACTTTAACATGGGGATGTCCTAGGAAGGAGTGTATCGCCACCAAAGGACCAAAAGGTGGCGATATAGTGACTAGTACGAAAAAGTCAATCTTTAAATTAGTGATTTTCAGAATGAAAAAAAAAATTAAAAAAATTTTTTGCGTATATTTTTTTATTTCTATTCCTTTTTTTTTATTTTATTTTTTTGTAAATTTCTTTTTTTTTTTTTCTTTTTTATTTTTATTTATATTTTTATTATTTATTAAAATTTTTCATCTTCTTTTAATATTATTTTATATTAATCAATTTAATATTTTTACATTTTTGTTTATGGCGCACCTACGGCTCGAACTCACATCGTTATGTTTTATAGTCATACGCGCTAACCACTCAGCCACAGAGCATTCTTAAGGTATGTATACACGGTTGTCAGATCTAACAACGTTGGCAGAAAAATGTTCAGAAAATTTCTAACAACCGTGTAAACTTACAATTTATGTCTTACAACGTTGTTAGAAAAAGCATTGTCAGTAAATTGTAACCCAATAATATTGTTAGACATCTGACAATCGTGTAAACACATAACGTTGCCATTGCCAGATAATTGTCTGACAATTTGTATTGTCAGCTGTGCGAATTTTATGCATCTGACAATGGCGCCATTGTCAGATAAATCATTTGTAATGGCAACGCTGCACATTAAACAGCAAAGTTTATTCGTCTGACGACGGATCTGGTAACTTTTGCCATACAACAACTTGCCAACAGTGTAAACTGACAATTTTTGTTGGCAGATAAATTTATTGTCTGACAATTGACTGGCAATGAAATTGTAAGGTTTTCTTACGATCGTCTAAACTGGCAATTTACCTGTTACTAACAATTTTTCATTGTCAGTACATTGCCATCACATTGTCAGATCTGCCAACATTGTTAGATCTGACAACCGTGTATACATAGCTTTACATACATTGCACTATTTGTTGTTTTAATGAGCATATTGATTTATTGATCCTTTGTGAGCGTGAGGTGGCTGTTGCTTCCACTTTATGTGTGTAACTTAATAATAACAAATCAGTTTCAAAATTCTAAAAACTCAGTTATAAACTCTCATTTTAATCTCTACATTTTTGCTAAAATTCAGTAAAAACATTTAATAAATGAAAACTTTTACGAAAAAAGAAAGCACTTATTATTCATTATATTTTTTCTAATTACTTTATTTATAAAACAATGTTATCAAAATTAAAACAAAAAAATTATATTTAATAGCCAAAATCAGCTTCTTTATCGTTATGGTTTTACGACAGTTATTTTATATATATATATATATATATATATATATATATATATATATATATATTTACGACAAAAATTTGTCGTTAACATAAATTTTTAATGAACGGGCCTAATATATTTTTTCAAATTTTTTTAAGACAATTGTTTTGTTTTTAATTAAAAATCCAATTAAATTTTTTTTTTTTTTTTTTTTTTTTTCAAATAATGACGTTCTATCATTTCTATCGATATTTGTCGTTAAAATATACTTACGAAAAAAATCGCTAACTTATAGTAGAGAATAGCAACATCAAAAACAACCGAAAAATTTCGTTTATTAACAATATCGGTAGTAAATGAAAAGTTACGGAATTGCGGTACTAGTCTTGCTAATTAGGATTTTACAGTTAATAAATTTATTATTCTGCATTTGTGTCACAATATCGCCACTTTTTGGTCCTTTGGTGGCAATACACCTCTTCCTAGGACATCCCCATGTTAAAGTGACTAGTCAGGTGATTAGTAAAGTGACCAGTTAAAAAGATTGTCAGGTGACTGACTCAATTTCACCAGTAAAAGGATCGACTTCCAAAGGGTAAAAAAGGTGGAAGCAACAGCCATAGAGTAACATATAGAGACGAAATTCTCGATTGACAATTGAAAAAAATTGTTGCTTTTTAAACAAAAATGTGTTTTTATTTTCTTCTAGCAACAACAAAATGTATTTGATTACATGTATTTTGTTGTTGCATGAGTTAGGTTTTTGACAACCGACTTTGGTTTTTGACAATTAGTCTCGTCTCTTGTTACTCTTTGGCAACAGCCACCTCACGCTCACAAAGTGTCAATAAATCAACATGCTCATTAAAACAACAAATTGTGCAATGTATGTAAGAATGCTCTGTGGCTGAGTGGTTAGCGCGTATGACTATAAAACATAACGATGTGAGTTCGAGCCGTAGGTGCGCCATAAACAAAAATCTAAAAATATTAAATTGAATTCAATTGATTAATATAAAATAATATGAAAAGAAAATGAAAAGATTTTAATAAAATATAAATAAAAATAAGAAAGAAAAAAAAAAAAAAATAAAAAAAAAAATAAAAAAAAAGAATAGAAATAAAAAAAATATACGCAAAAAAAATCTTTTAATTTTTTTACATTCTGAAAATTACTAATTTAAAGATTGACTTTTTCGTATTAGTCACTATATCGCCACCTTTTGATCCTTTGGTGGCAATACACTCCTTCCTAGGACACCCCCATGTTAAAGTGACTAGTCAGGTGATTAGTAAAGTGACCAGTTAAAAAGATTGTCAGGTGACTGACTCAATTTCACCAGTAAAAGGACTAGTATGAATTGACTTTTTCGTACTAGTTACTATAACGCCACCTTTTAGTCCTTTGGTGGCGATACACTCCTTCCTAGGACATCCCCATGTTAAAGTGACTAGTCAGGTGATAGGTAAAGTGACTAGTGGTGACCCAATGTCGTCAGTCAAGTAACCGGTTTCGGACAGTCACCTTTGACTGCAGGGTATTTATAAACAACCACATTTTACACATTATGAAGGTTTTTTGCCACACATAGCAACTACGTATTTCAAAAAACCAAATAAGTTATTAAGACCACTTAGATGATTTAAATCATTTCTCAACGTCTTGTATGCTTTTTTTTTGCCACACCACTTGCACCACTTGTTTACGACAAATGATTTGAACGAACGGATTTGCAGTCGCTCATACACAGTACGCACTTGCTTTACTTCGGGCAGCGTACAGTACGAACATTATTGATTGTTGTTTTTGTACATGTTGGTTATGAAACACACACGTATTAGCTTAACTTTAATAAAAGTAAGCCACTTGATCCAATTTTTAAATTTCATTGAAATAGTTGCCTTTATCTCTAATAATCTAATATAATTATTCAATGCATCCAAGTAGTTTGATAAAAATGATTTCCTCGAAGTTTTAAGACTTTTACTATAATAGCTCAGCAGATACTAATATCTTCTCTCCTATTAGACTATTTTTCAATCCAATTTGATATGAAATTATATCACTCGCAAAACCACAAGGTTATGCAGGTTAAAGTAATAATTTTAACTGTTTAATAATATTTTTTATGTTTCTTATTTATTTTTTGCATGTTGCATAAATCCGTATAGACGTAAATAATTTTATTTTTCATCCAACTATGACAAACATGAGTGCTTACAGTACAACTTATCGCAAATATAAGAAAAATGGATAAGTCATAATACCCACTTAAATTAAGTTTTATTTCTATGTTTGTTTTATGCCCGTAATTTCAACAAATAGATATCTATCAGTGTTCAGATATCCATGGTGTAAATAAAATCTGGTAATTTCAACTTATAGGTATGACTTACCGAATAGATATCTATCGTGTTTCATACACCACCGACTTTATTCAGGTAATGTGTTAGGTAAATAAATTAAATTAATTTTTGAATGAAATATGGTATATAATTAATATTTGTAGTCCTGAAAAAATGACCAGATGTACAATTTTTTATTGGAGGGTTTCTATAGCCAAATTCTTGTAAAAATTTAAATTAGGATTTATCTAAAAAGCATTTATGTGTGTATATTGATACTAATGTTAACATGGAAGGATTTAAAGAGATTTTAGTACGTATATGGGAGATATGTCAAACACTAATATTTCTGTGCGATTTGTGCGCGTTAAAAGAATTTTCGGAAATCCGGGACTTGTATCTGTACCGAATTTTAAAAGCAAATATTTATATGTAAAATTGAGACCGTTATTTATTGGCATCCATGGGCATTTCTTGAACGGCATTTGTAAGGGATGTTGATAAACTCACGCAGTGGTCGTACAATATTTACATAAATCTCTCATGAGGTGGTAATTTATAAAACAATGTCCAAAGATCAAATATGAAGGACCGTAAATACCAACGGAAGAAAAACTAAGACCCATTAGTCTTCGAAACAAAAGCGATACGAAAAACCATGACTTAATCTTGAAGACAACAGCTGCAACAATAATTTCTTTAGGTGATGGTAATAACGATTTGGACAACTCAATATATAATTTGAATCATTTGGAAATCACTTCATTATGGTTATTGAACAAATTGTTTTAAAAGATAGGAAATTCAAAATTGTAATGTGTAATTATTTTAATAAATAAAATATTAATAATAATTTATGACATTTGAATTATTGAATGTTACCATATTTTCTACTTTACACATTCGGTAGAAACACCAAGGTAAAAAAAGCTTTGAGATTACCAATTCAATTTTACCAGATAGATAAAGATATCCAATAGATATTTACCTCCGTAGTTACCTATTTGTTGAAATTATGGGCATTAATATATCAGAAAACCTGGGCAACGCCGTGTAATAACATCTAGTGGTAAAAAAAATCCTAAAAGTATACTTTGAAAGGTTCCGTACTATATCTGCTTAATAAGCTGCATAAGTTCATTCCAAACTATATGTATCCCTAATTTAGTGTGAACCGATAAAGTAGTTAAGTCAAAAATTCAGTAAAGTAGAATAATAGTAAAAAATTCAGTAAAGTAGAATAATTTGTAAAAAAGTCGGCGTAAAAAGGACGTGACATCCAATAGATAAGTCTTATAAGTTTTAGTTTCGTCTGAACGGTATATGTGTAAAATTTCAGGTGAACCCATTCAGCAGACTGCACATAGGTCCAATGTTTTTACATTTTTATACCCTTCACCACAGGTGTAAAGGGTATATATAAGTTTGTCATTCCGTTTGTAATTTCCACAATTTTCGTCGGAGAGCAAAAAAGTTTATATTTTCGGAATCCTTGTAAGAAGCGATGACGATTGGACCATGTCCGTCCGTCCGTCCGTCCGTTTGTCGGTTGAAATGGCGTTTATGAAGCCCACCGATAACTGACATATATAATATGTATGTCAAACGATCGGAAATGCTTTCGAGAATTTTGCTATTGGAATTCAGCAATATAGGTTCATACAATGCGGAGATATGTTCAAAAAACCGGTTTTTTGAACCGGTTTTCCAGTTTCTGAAGCCTCTGTATACACTACGGACTTCGTTTTTACAAAGAATTCTCGGACATTTTTTTCTGAATTTTTGTTCTGAAAAAATGAAATAAATCGGTTCAGTAATAACTGAGATATCGGACAAAACGCATTTTTTATTTTTTGAAGCCTTGGTTTAAGCTATAAATTTTTATTTTTATACAGATCGGTCACAAATATTTTTATAAAATTTCGGTTTTTTGAATCAGGAAGATCGGTTTATAAATGGTGGAGATATGCTTTAAAAACCGGTTTTTAGAACCGGTTTTTTAGTTTCTGAAGCCTCTGCATATACCAGGGACTTCGAATTTTTAAAGGGGGCTCGAAAATTATTTTCTGAATTTTTGTTCTGAAAAAATTAAATAAATCGGTTCAGTAATAACTGAGATATCGGGGAAAACGAATTTTTTATTTTTGAAGCCCTTGTTCAAGCTACAGATTTTTATTTTTATATAGATCAGTCATAAATATTTTTATAAAATTTCGGTTTTTTTAATAAACCAAATTCGTTCATAATCAACAGAGTTATGGCCCAAAAACAAATCTGTTAAGAATATAAATACACACACAAACATGTATATTAAGCATTGTAATGACTATTAGTGACGTTTTTTGTTTTTTGTATAGACAAGTAGTTTAGTTAGAAACAGCAGTCATATAATGAATAACAGTGTTGTTGTTGTTCTTTGTATATGTAGTCTGTACAAAAATAAATAGATATGGAATTGTTGTTGTTTATTTTTAAAAACTAAAACATATCTGTTAAGAATATACATAAATACATACACAAACATGTATATTAAGCATTGTAATGACTATTAGTGACGTTTTTTGTTTTTTGTATAGACAAGTAGTTTAGTTAGCAACAGCAGTAATATAATGAATAACAGTGTTGTTGTTGTTCTTTGTATATGCAGTCTGTACAAAAATAAATAGATATGGAATTGTTGTTGTTTATTTTTAAAAACTAAAACATATCTGTTAAGAATATACATAAATACATACACAAACATGTATATTAAGCATTGTAATGACTATTAGTGACGTTTTTTGTTTTTTGTATAGACAAATAGTTTAGTTAGCAACAGCAGTAATATAATGAATAACAGTGTTGTTGTTGTTCTTTGTGTATTCAGTCAGTTTGTACATACAAAAATAAATATATATGGAATTGTTGTTGTTTCTTTTTTAAAAGCAAAGCCTGTTATGATTGTTTTTTTTTCATATTCAAATTTTCGTAGTTTGAAAAAAATTTAGATTTAGAAAATATGCAAGCATACGTTAAGGCGAAAATTTTATTAATTGTCGGTAATATGGTAATATGATGTCGATAAGATGGTAATATGGTGAAGGGTATCAAAGATTCGGCACAGCCGAATCTTTTTTCAATTTCATTTTTTCCTAAAACTCAACTCGCGCAAACAAAATTTTTTTAACTGCAGAGCAATAGTAAACACTTCAATCAAGCAAAAACTGCATTTTGTTTTTGAAAAAATAATTTCACTTTAGCTAAAATTGAAGCTTTCTAAATAGTTGTTTTTGCAATTAGGGACATTAGGGATTAGGGATGATGGCGGTTACTCTATGCATAAGGAATGAAATATGACAAAATCCATACTGATGGACACCAACAAAAACAAGCGCGAATGTTATATTCGGCTCGGCCGAATCTATATACTACGTATCAACTTTTTCAAATTTTACATCATATGGGAGGTGGGCGGTAAAGTGGGCGAACCACGCCCATTTTTGGTTTACAAGTTTATATCCACTCTGAAACTATTTATGCAAAATTTCGTTGTCGTAAATGCTTTTGTTCAAGAGATATCAGCAGAAAAGTATGAAACGGACACCCTGTGTTTTTAGTTTTCAGCCCATTTATTAACCGATTTTACCCGTTTTCAATCCCAAACAAACCTATAGATAAATATTTGTGCCAAATTTCGTCCCGTTCGAGCTCTGTCCTGCTTTCAACAGACGGACGAACATAGCTAAATCGACTCAGAATCTAACCAGAACCCAGCAAATATATACTTTGTGGGGTCTTAGATGATTCCTTCGATATGTTACACACGGAATGACAAAATCAAATACCCCTCATCTTTTTGATGGATTGAAAATTGAAAATGGGCAAAATCGCTTAATAAACAAAAAAGTTATGGGCTAAAAACTAGAAACACAGGGTGTCCGTTTTATATTTTTCTGCTCATATTTCTTCAACAAAAGCATGTACGACAACGAAATTTTGTACGTATAGTTCGGGGATCGATATAAACTCGGAAACCAAAAATGGGCGTGGTCCGTCCACTTTACCGCCCACCTCCCATTTGAGGTCAAATTGTGTTCAAATAGTTCAAGGACCAATGTAAACTCGGAAACAAAAAATGGGCGTGGTCCGCCCACTTTACCGCCTCCTCCCATATAACGTAAAATTTGAAAAAGTTGATGGTGGGTATATAGATTCGGCCTGGCCGAATATAACATTCGAGCTTGTTTATTTTTATTTTTTTAACTTGGCGGGCTTGATATTGCCTATAGAATTTCTAAAATATTTGCCAGATTCCAAGGTAGATTAAGAAGGTTACGACATTAAAACAGCTGAGAATTTTTTCTTTTTGAAATCAATATGTCGGCTTGTGTTTTAGATTTTGAAGTGTCAAATTGTTGTTTATGTTTAAATTTTTTTTTTTTTTGTCATTTTTTGTTCACTTCTGTGTTGTTGCGTCTTACTCCTCTTTTTTATTACATGAAATGTCAAATGTATTTTTGTTTTTTTGTAAAGAAACATGAGAAATGACATAATTAAAGTTGACATAAGAGATGTTAATGCAGAAACAAAATACATGGTTTTTTTCGCGTTTTAGTTGTTGTAGAGTTGTCGTTAACTTCTTAATCTACCTTGCCAGATTCCTTACTAAATTCCAAATAATATTGCCGCAAGAATCAAATATATACTCAAATGAATGATGCCAGATACAAGCAAAAACAAATTGTTTAAACTTGCTTGTTGAATGTGTAAAAAATTTTCTTAAGCAGCATACATTTGCCGCACAAATGTAAGTATTTGGTATCTAAGAAAAGGTTGGAATATGGAGATTAATAATTTATAAAATAAAAGCTAGGGGAATGTAATTTCATCGCAAAATTTCTTGAAGCATTTTTGGTGTTTTTTTTAAAACATAAAATTAATATTTAAACATTAATAAAATTTAAACGAATAGCGATATTTTATTGAAATTTTAGCAAAATAAACTTGTCCTAAAATCATATAATTAAAAAATTCCAACTTTTTTGTATGGAAATACCCAAAATTCTAAAATTTTATTGAAATGGTCACCCAGTCGTTATAAGGGGCCTCCGTCAGAAAATACTTTTTGGGTGCTAAAAAATTAAAATAATTTTAAGTCGAGCTTTGCGATTTTAGAACATAACAAAAAAAAAAAAAAAGAAAAAAAAAACAAAATTTACAACATTTGGATAGGGCTTGTGGGCAGACCTTTGCCCCAAATTCCTCCGGATTTACTTCACACGCATTTACATTAAGATTTCTTTTGAACATTAAAAAAATGATAAAGCCCAGAAAAAGAAAAAACTAATTTTATCACTGAATAAATATTGCCACATTTTTTAAAAAAAACCAAAAAAATTTAAAATTTTCTTAATAGTTCCAACTTTAGATTAATAAAATATTTTAACGGATTCATATATTTATATTATTCTTGCAGTGACGTTATTTTATTTTTATTTGTAAGAAATCTGGCAAATATTTTAGAAAAATTCTAGGAGCAATATTAAGCCCGCCAAGTTAAAAAAACGAGGCTAAAAATGAGGTAAAAATGTATTTCGACCCGAATATCTCTTAAACTAAAAGAGATAACCTACACATGTAAGCGTATTTTTCGTAGAGATTTACAAGGATTATCTATTTATAAAATTTCTTTTCTGTCATATCATAAATACAATTTTGGCGATTTAAAAAAAAAAAAAAAAAAAAAAAAATACATAACCGGGATGGTTTTAAGAAAAATTTCAGAATTTTTTAAAAATTCTGATTCTCATTATAAATTTTTCCTTTTTAGAAAATTTTAATTTATTTGCAAAAAAAAAAAAAAAAATAATTTTTCAAATATTAGAACTTTTGTGAGAATTTGTATTTTTAGAAGAAATAAAATATTTGAATAATTTGTTTAAACGAAAAATATTAACGAGTTTTTAAACATAAGTTTCCATAGTTAGGTTATTTTAAAGTTTAAAGCAAATTTTTAATGAACGGGTCTAATATAATAAACATTTAACATTAAATTAATTTTAAAAATATTTCCAACAACATACCATACATATAATCATATTGGTTAATTGTTAGAAAAACCTGCACACATTTATATAATATTTACACTTTTTTCATTTTTTTTTCAAGACAATTGTTTTGTTTTTAAATAAAAATCCAATTAAAATTTTTTTTTTTCAAATAATGACATTCTATCATTTCTATCGATATTTGTCGTTAAAATATACTTACGAAAAAAAATCGCTAACTTTAGTAGAGAATAGCAAAATCAAAAACAACCGAAAATTTTCATTAATTAACGATATCGGTAGTAAATGAAAAAAGTTACGGAATTGCGGTACTAGTCTTGCTAATTAGGATTTTACAATTAATAAATTTATTATTCTGCATTTGTGTTTTTTTTTTTTTTTTTTTTATTGACTTTTTTGTACTAGTCACAATATCGCCACTTTTTGGTCGTTTGGTGGCAATACACCTCTTCCTGGGACATCCCCATGTTAAAGTGACTAGTCAGGTGATTAGTAAGGTGACCAGTTAAAAAGATTGTCAGGTGACTGACTCAATTTCACCAGTAAAAGGATCGACTTCCAAAGGGTATATAAAGTGGAAGCAACAACCACCTCACGCTCACAAAGGGTCAATAAATCAACATGCTCATTAAAACAAAAAAAAAATAAATAAAAAAGAAAAAAAAGAAATAAAAAAAATATACGCAAAAAAATTTTTTAATTTTTTTTTCATTCTGAAAATCACTAATTTAAAGATTGACTTTTTCGTACTAGTCACTATATCGCCACCTTTTGGTCCTTTGGTGGCAATACACTCCTTCCTAGGACACCCCCATGTTAAATTGACTAGTCAGGTGATTAGTAAAGTGACCACTTAAAAAGATTGTCAGGTGACAACCAGTAAAAAGACTAGTATGAATTGACTTTTTCGTACTAGTCACTATATCGCCACCTTTTGGTCCTTTGGTGGCGATACACTACTTCCTAAGACATCCCCATGTTAAAGTGACTAGTTAGGTGATAGGTAAAGTGACTAGTGGTGACCCAATTTCGTCAGTCAAGTAACCGGTTTCGGACAGTCACCTTTGACTGCAGGGATATTTTTGTATGTATGTACATATATACAAACTGACTGCATATACAAACAACAATATTAATCATTATATTACTGTTGTTGCTTACTAAACTACTTGCCCATAAAAAAAAACAACAACAATGCTTAATATAAATATTTTTCTGTGTATTTATATTATTAAATTTTTTTTTAATTTTTGGCCCCTATCAATAAGGATACAGAAGATATATACTTTTTGGGGTCTTAGATGAATATTGTAGAAATTACAAACGGATTGACAAACTTATATATACTCTTTACACCTGTGGTGAAGGGTATAAAAATATTTTTAGTGAAAACTAAAATTAAATTTTATTAGAAATCTTAAGACGATAGAGAGGAACGAAAATCTGTGATCACCATGGCAAGATTTTTTAGCTCTTGCTTATTTCACAATTATTTTACAGATAATTAATTTTATGAATACTTATGTAATAATAAAACATGAATTTCTTTCCCTGTCAACATTATGTATATTTCGGTGCAAGTCAATTTAAAGACAGAAAAACTAAATTTTTATATTGCGTTTAAATCAGAACTCGATTGGTAAGAACAAATTTCTACACTGAATAGGCCGACTGTACTTTACTTCATAGAGCATTTTAATTTTACCGAATTTGGGACTTATACATATAATAGTATGTGAATTGATCAATTATTTCTGTAAATCTAGGCTTACCTCAAATTTATATTAAACCAATGAATGAGTCGTTTCTCTGATGATGTTAAAAAACTAAGTAAACTAAACAATCAACCTAACAGATTATAAATTAAACATTTACTCTCAAAATATTTATTTCTGCCCAGCGGTGCTCTCAAAAGTGATACAAAATAATATTTAAAGAGCTTGATAAATACTAATCTTTAAAAAAATGTTAAAAATTGGCGATGCCTTTTAGCGATAGTAATTTAAATTAATTAAAAAGTAATAAACAAAATTCTTACATAACTAAGAACATTACAGTTTTTTACAACGAAAATTATAAGTAATATCACCACATTTAAAATTTTCATCACCAAAAATCCCCAAATAACAACTTATCAGAGTAGGTAGAACGCTAATTTTTTTTAATTCGTTCCGAACATAATTTTTATCAGCGAATTTAATCCTAATTTGTAGAACGAATTTTATTTTTTGTTTGCAAATTAAATTTTTTAATTTGTTCGAAGATCAAAAATTTTATTTTCGAAAATAAGAATATTATTCAGGAATTAACCCGAAACGAATTAATCGAATTGAAGTCGTGTAACGGTATAGAAATGTGTTGACTTATGTTGAATGAAAGATGTTTAAAACATTTGTACATGCGATTGAGTGTTTAAGAAAGCTGCAGTTTTTTTTGTTTTTTTTTTTTTTTTTTGTTTTGTTACTGCTGAATTGTTTAAAATAAAACAACAACACAAAGTTTATGCCAGTAGTTAAGTGAGTGTGTGTGTTTTCTATTTGCATATGTATGTATGAAAGTAAATACCCAGCAGTTCGCCGAACTAGTTCCGTTACGTCGAATTCGTTAGCCACTAATAACTACCACTAGTTACTCTTCAACACACTCACAATGTATTTAACTGGTGAATTTAACATGGGGATGTCATTGGAGGTAACCAGTTGGCCACCATTTGCATTACTACTCACTAGTATTTTGGAAGGTAACAATTCTCTAGTAATTTTATTGTAACATGAAGCTACACATTGCACCGTTGATAAGAAACTAGCACTATCAGCATTATAGGTAACTCGTATTTTCACTAGTACGAAAAAACTAGTATTTGGGACGAAAAAGTTAAAAAAATAAAAAAGAAATTTATTTGACTATTATTTTGTATTTTTTAAGCTTTAATTTCCCTGAATAATTATTTTTATTTATTTTTATTTAAATTTTGTATTTCTCTGATGTTTTAATTTTAAATTTTTATCCATCGATGTCTTCAGCTGGGGTTGAACTTCTAACCTTCTGGTTTGTAGGCGCGCGTATTAACCACTCAGCTATTGATCTCATTATTTAACATTCTGCCATGTGCTGTTTTCAATTTCTGTGCCAAAAAACTTATACTAAAACACTAACGGCGAATCACTGCATTACATGTAGTTAGTAAATTGGTAATATAAATGTAGGTTTGTTTATGAATTTAAAGAAAACTTATCATAAAAATACTAATGGCGAATTTCTGCATTACATGTAGTTAGCGAATTGGTAATATAAATGTAGGTTTGTTTTTGAATTAAGAGAAAATGAATTATTTAACAAAATACAAACGGAATTTAGACATTACATGTAGTTAGCGAATTGGTAATTTAATTATTACTTATTATTAATTTGTATTATTATTTATTTTGACAAAATGTGATAATTTAAGAACCAGTTGAATTATTAAAAGTAACTAGTGTAACATATTAAATTATTATGATGTATTAAGTGTAATGTTATCATAAACATAGTAGATCTTTATGAAAGAAAAATAAAACAATTGTTTTTTAACTGAAAGAAGTATAATTAAAAATACGTAATATTTTTATTTAAAAATATTTTTAAAAGCTAATGATCATGTACTTTATTATTCCAGCAAAAAACGATCAAATGCTTCTAAAAAAGAAAAGCTTCACTACTTCAAAAGTGAAACAAAGTGTATATTTTGAACTTTTTAGAAGTTCTTTATAATTACTTGCAAAATAAATGAAAATAAATGAATTTTTGGCGGAAAAAGGTTAATAATTTCTAAAAAAATTTAAATTTTACAAATTTTAAAGAATTTTTATTAAAATTTTATTAAACAAATTTGTAAACATAGTTTTAAAGAAAGTACTTCAAAAGAAATGAACAAGATGTATAAAAGAAAAACATTCTACCAATGACATCAATGGGTTAAAAACGAACTTCTGCAGCTCTTTTCACCATTAAGTACTTTTTTCCAATGACAACACAATGTTTAATTCATGACTTTTTCCGCTCAATTTTTGTACCCTACACCAACGTAGGTGATTGGTGTTTGTGCTGATATTTATAGCGCACTAAAATATGTATATCGTTAAATAGACTCATATTTTCACTTTATGAGTCTATTTAACGATATACATCTGGCTGGATGTCCATGTAAATCTTGTGAACAAAGTACAAGTCACAATTTTAAAAATTATTTTATAAAATTTGACACATATAATTATTTTGTCATAACGATTCAATAATTTCATATAGACATATCTCAATGTCACTATTTCAATAAAATTCGGCATAAATAAAATTGATACAACTTCAGTCCGTGTTCCAAATGTAATGGAGATCGGCCCATAATTATTGTAGCCAGGACTTGAGAAAAAAAGAAACTAAATTGGACTTTAAAAAAGGTCAGAAAAGGCTAAATGCCTAAAAAAAATAAAGCCAGAAAAAAAAACAAATATTGTCTTATTGTCTTATTTATTCGAATTAATACAAAAAATGGTTAAATTAATGATTCTGTAAAAATAAAATAAGTAAAATTTTAGTCTTTTAAGGTTATGTTAAAAATCAAAAAATGGGAGAAGCTAAAACGAAAATTTTGAGTCTAAAATCAAAATAAAAAAGCTAAATTAAGCCGTATAAAGGCTAAATTGGCAACCCTGCCTATAATTGACAATTGTTCCCATAGTATAATAATAAAGTACTCGCATATCTACAAAAACAACAATTGCTTGTATTTTGTTAGTGTAAAACTACTGCCCACAATGTCAAAATGCTTTGAACGGAAAAATGAGAGAATGAAGGAGAGCAAGACTAAAAAAACTCGAAAAAAATTTTACATATGAATACAAAAACAATTTGACAGTACCGCGAGGTTTGCCAATGAAAAAATTGTTAAACAGCTGTTCTTACGAGTATACTTTATAATTATACTATGATTGTTCCCAAACAAGGCCCAATTCCCAAAATCACTTTAACGTACATAAATTCCATCAATGTTTGTATTATGATAATATTACGGTGCCAGATTTTTATGAGAATCGTTCCATAATTGACCATATCTTTTATATAAGACATTCCCAAAAAATTACATAATGAATTTGTTTAATAATTAAATCAGAAATAGCTTCATTTAAAGTTTTTAAATAAATTGTTCAAATTACCTATGCCAACTACTAAAATGATATTAATTGATCCTTATATATTATAAAAATTAAATGTAAGTATGTTTTCGGATTATATTCGAGTGGAAAAATAAATTGCAACCATTCGCACATTTCAATAGTACATTCAGTAACATAATAATGGTAACAAATTTGTTTATATTGAAGGGAATTTCTAGAGATATATTCAATAACTTTTTGCCAGTAAGCCACTTACTGTATAACATTTCAATAGTGAATTCACTAAATTAATTGTTTTAATAAAATTGCGCAGACTAATATGAATTTCTGAGGACAAAGAGACACCAATTGCAATACATTTCAACAGAGTATTAACTAATGTAATAGTAATAACTGCTGGGTATGTATGTATGTATGTACCCAGCAGTTCGAATTGTGCCAATTTGCCCTTTATCACTAGATATATAACTAGTTAGACGATTCACTAGTTACTTTTGGTAGTGCAAGTGGTTACTAAACGGCCATATTCTGAACTACATTTCACTATTGAAATAAATAGTAGAGAATGTTTAATGTTTTAACTAGAAAATATAATATCATAAACGAAACAGCCACTTCTATGGTTACCTGTAATGCACAGAATTGCCGTTGAGAGTTTTAAAATTGTCAATTGAGAAATTTGCTCTCGTGTTGTATATGAATAAGGTGTAACATTTCTTTTAGTGAATTCACTATTGAAATGTAGTGCAACTGTTGGCTTTTTGCCTTCAGAAATTTACATTAATATATGTCAGTTCGTTACAACTATTAATTTAGTGAATTCACTATTGAAAAATAATGCAGTTAGTGACCAATCAGCAATAAATTTTCAAATTTATCTCTAGAAATTCCCCTGATTATTTACGAGTTCGTTACAACTTTGAAATTAGTGAATGCACTATTGAAATGTTATATAGTAAGCGGCAAATTGGCAAAAAAAATTATTAAGTTTGCCTCTAGAAATAAACTTATTTATATAGGAATTCGTTATAACTATTACATTAGTTAATACTCTGTTGAAATGCATTGCAATTGGTGTGTCTTTGTCTTCAGAAATTCATATTAATCTGTTTAATTTCATTAAAACAATTAATTTAGTGAATTCACTATTGAAATGTTATACAGTAAGTGGCTAATTGGCAAAAAGTTATTGAATATATCTCTAGAAATTCCCTTCAATATAAACAAATATGTTACCATTATTATGTTACTGAATGTACTATTGAAATGTAACGCAATTAGTACTTATAGAAAATGTGCGAAAGATTGCAATTTATTTTTCTACTCAAATATAATCCGAAAACATACTTACATTTAATTTTTATAATATATAAGGATTAATTAATTTCATTTTAGTAGTTGACATAGGTAATTTGAAAAATTTATTTTAACTTTAAATTAAGCTATTTCTGATTTAATTATTAAACTAATTCATTATGTAAATTTTTGGGAATGTCTTGTATAAAAGATATGGTCAATTATGGAACGATTCTCATAAAAATCTGGCTCCGTGCTTTTTGTATGCATAAAACATACATAGTATAATTATAAAGTATACTCGTAAGAACAGCTGTTTTACAATTTTTTCATTGGCAAACATATTTGTTTCAAATATTATCATGATACAAGTATTGCTGGGATTTATGTACGTTAAAGCGATTTTGGGAATTGGGCCTTGTTTGGGAACAATTGTCAAATATGTGCAGTGTTGCCAATTTAGCCTTTATACGGCTTAATTTAGCTTTTTTATTTTGATTTTAGCCTCAAATTTTCGTTTTAGTTTCTATCATTTTTTAATTTTTAACATAACTTTAAAAGATTAAATTTTTACTTATTTTATTTTTACAGAATCATTAATTTAACCATTTTTTTGTATTAATTCGAATAAAAATCGAAATTATTCATTACCTATAGAAACAAATTATGTTGTAGTTTTAAACACAATAAAATATTTTTAATAAATACCAAAAACTAATGCGAACAAAAAATGGAATGCGTCTTTAAATAAGACAATATTTATTTTTTTTCTGGCTTTATTTTTTTAGGCATTTAGCCTTTTCTGACCTTTTTTAAAGACCAATTTAGTTTCTTTTTTTCTCAAGTCCTGGCAACAATAATTATGGGCCGATCTCCATTACATTTGGAACACTGAATGAAGTTGTATCAATTTTATTTATGCCGAACTTTATTGAAATAGTGACATGAGATATGTCTATATGAAATTATTGAATCGTTATGACAAAATAATTATATGTGTCAAATTTTATAAAAACATTCTTAAAATTGTGACTTGTACTTTGTTCACAAGATTTACATGGACATCCAGCTAGATGTATATCGTTAAATAGACTCATAAAATGAAAATATGAGTCTATTTAATGATATTAATGACATATTTTAGTGCGCTATAAATATCAGCACAAACACCTGCGGTGGTGTAGGGTACAATTATCTTTTTTTTATTTCTTTTGTAAATTTGTAAAATTAAATTTTTTTAGAAATTATTAACCTTTTTCCGCTAAAAATTCATTTATTTTGCAAGTAATTATAAAGAACTTCTAAAAAAGTTCAAAATATACACTTTATTCCACTTTTGAAATAGTGAAACTTTCCTTTTTAGAAGCATTTGATCGTTTTTTGCTGTAATAATAAAGTACATGATCATTAGCTTTTAAAAATATTTTTAAATAAAAATATTACGTATTTTTAATTATACTTCTTTCAGTTAAAAAAGCAATTGTTTTATTTTTCTTTTATAAAGATCTACTATGTTTATGATAACATTTCACTTAATACATCATAATAATTTAATATGTTACACTAGTTACTTTTAATAATTCAACTGGTTCTTAAATTATCACATTTTGTAAAAATAAATAATAATAAGTAATAATTTAATTACCAATTCGCTAAATACATGTAATGTCTAAATTCCGTTTGTATTTTGTTAAATAATTCATTTTCTCTAAATTCAAAAACAAACCTACATTTATATTACCAATTCGCTAACTACATGTAATGCTGAAATTCGCCATTAGTATTTTTATGATAAGTTTTCTTTAAATTCATAAACAAACCTACATTTATATTACCAATTCACTAACTACATGTAATGCAGTGATTCGCCGTTAGTGTTTTAGTATAAGTTTTTTGGCATAGAAATTGAAAACAGCACATGGCAGAATGTTAAATAATGAGATCAATAGCTCAGTGGTTAATACGCGCGCCTACAAACAATAAGGTTAGAAGTTCAACCCCAGCTGAAGACATCGATGGATAAAAATTTAAAATTAAAACATCAGAGAAATACAAAATTTAAATAAAAATAATTATTATGCTGATAGTGCTAGTTTCTTATCAACGGTGAAATGTGTAGCTTCATGTTACAATCAAAATTACTAGAGAATTGTTACCTTCCAAAATACTAGTGAGTAGTAATGCAAAGGGTGGCCAATTGGTTACCTCCAATGACATCCCCATGTTAAATTCACCAGTTAAATACATTGTGAGTGGGTTGAAGAGTAACTAGTGGTAGTTCTTAGTGGCTAACGAATTCGTCGTAACGAAACTAGTTCGGCGAACTGCTGGGTTTTTAAATGGTTTGCCGGTTAGTTATGTCAAAATAAAAAAAAGTGAAGTATGCATCAGAGAACCAAGGCGACGCAAAATTGTCGGCGACTGCGTGTCCTAGTTTGCTCGGCGACTTTTACAAGGTCATATAGGCGGCAGCTTATTTGTCAGCTCAAAGTGTTTTTTTGTATTATCTATATATATATAAAAATTAATGTGTGTTTGTTTGTTTGTATGTATGTGTGTTTTTTTGTATGTATGTATGTATGTATGTATGTATGTATGTATGTATGTATGTATGTATGTATGTATGTATGTATGTATGTATGTATGTATGTATGTATGTATGTATGTATGTATGTATGTATGTATGTATGTATGTATGTATGTATGTACTATGTATGTATGTATGTATGTATGTATGTATGTATGTATGTATGTATGTATGCATGTTTGTTTGAAGTCTATAGCCGCCTAATCGGCTTAACCGATTTTCTTGAATTTTTCACAGTGTGTTCCTATATGCCTGGAAGGAAAAATAGGCTACTTTTTATTTTGAAATTCCATGTGGGCGAGGTGCCACGCCCACTTACTAAATAACTATTAAAAGTAGTATATCTTGGAAATTGGTAATACCAGAGTCCTCAAATTTTGCACGAACAACTTTGACACCTATATGAACATTCTGGAAAAAAATATTCGAACTAGCAATAGGGGGTGTGGCACATCCCACGCCTTATATTGCTTGCCAATACCAAATGCCGTAAATTTAGGAAACTATAACAGTTACATTTCCCAAATTTTGTACAATAAACTTAAGTGTCAATGAGAACATTTTGTGCAAAAACGGGCGGAAAAGAAATAGTGGGCGTGTCATCTCTCATATAAAGTTAATACCAAAATTTTTATTTCTGGGAAACTATAAAAGTTAGAGAGCTCAAATTTTGTACGACTAGCATTAGCTTCAATATGAATATTTTGGACAAAAATTGGTACACTAGCAATAGTGGGCGTGGCACCTCCCATTTAAAAAAATATTAAATTATCATATCTGAGAAAATATAACTGTTAGAGTTCTAAAATTTTGTCGGAGCCACTTTGGTATCAATATTAATATTTAAGAAAAATATGGGCGGACTAGAAGTAGGGGGCATGGTACCTCCCATATGAATATAATGCAAAAATTCGTATATCTGGAAAACTATTGGAGTTGGAATGCTCAAATTTTGCACAAAGAATTTTGACATCCATGAAAACATTTGTCTAATAAATTAGCGGATTATGGGGGTATGGTCCCTCCCATAAAAATTAAATACAAAAATTAGTATACTTTTTTAATCCTTTAATTACTATGTATTTCATTTCGGGGGGTGGCGTAGCACACCGGGTATTAGCTATAATACATAAATTAAGTACATTTCTTATGTATATTACTAAAAACTAATAGTTCCGTTAAACAAATACAATTTTAAGTAAATTTTTATTTGTATTTTGTTCAGCCTTTCAAGCCGTTATAAGTCAGCGACGGCTAGAAAAATTATGCGGCAACTAGCTGCCGGTCCGCTTTGTTCTCTGGTAAACGTAAACAAAGTTTGACAGATGTAATATCCAAAACAAAGCAAAAAAAAAAAAAAAACAAAAGTCAGCTGATTAACTGACTTTACCTGATAAATAAATTTGCCTTGCTATTTTAATGTACATTGGTTGTGAAAGTAAAAGTGAGACCTTCTCTCTCTCTTTCAGACAGCGAATGTTGAAATTTTGTGTTATGGTTATGGCGACGTGAAATTCTGTTTGATAAATGTGATTTTCAGTATTGTACTAAATTGAATATAAAATTGTACTTTTTGTGCTGTAATTGTACTAATTTGTTAAAAACTTCTACTGCCCATATATTTACGATATTTCTTGATCAGAATATCTTTCCCTTGAGTTCTCAAAAGTAGTAGCATTATTATTTTAAAGAGTCAAAACTATTTGATCTATTAAATATCGAGGAATTGTAAGATCTATGTTTGACCATACAGTGATAAATTGGTAAAAGTGTTAAATGAACACATACTCTCTGTCTTCATCCAGGGTACATCTACTATTAATGATGGGATTTTAAAAGTAAATTTCGGAAAATACCACCAAAAAATTTGAACTAAAAAAGCCTGTTAAATAATACACTTTTCAATGTTAGGTAGTGGAAAGTAAAAAGTCTTTGTTTTTCAGAAAAATTGTCCGAGTTGAGCTAAATCACCATCATGTATGTGCATTAAAATTCGGGGAGGGGTCATATATTAGATCTGTGGCCTATTGTGGACGGATACTTTTACTAAGTGTAAAATAAAATATGTATACAAACACAGAATATTACGTTGATACTAACATTTATATGATTTTATGCATTTTAGGGCTATTCCCCGAAGTGGGTTTATATAGGAGCTGTTATAAATTATGAACCGAACCTCATAAAACTTGGCAGTGTGATTTTTACTTAAACAAAACTTATTTGTGTCAAATATTAACTTGATACTGATATTTTCATGTGATTTATGCACGTTAAAGTGATTTTCGGAAGAGGGGTTTATAAGGGAGATATGGTGAATTATGGACCGAAGTAGACGCTTATACTAGAATTTCATAAAAATATTGCTATATTTAAGGCATTTCTGTTCGCTAAACCTCTATTCCGGGAAGACATTTGTATAGGGGCTAGGTGTAATAAAGGACCGATCTTAACCAATTTCAATAGGCTTCGTCTTCGTGCAAAATTATTCGCGCCAAATTTCATCAATATATCTTCAAAATTGCGACCTGTACTTTGTTCACAAGGCTTACATGGACAGACAGCTAGCCGACCAGACGGAAGGACATCGTTAAATCAAAGTTAAATACTTTAAGGTGGGGTCCGAAGATTTTTCTGTGCGTTACAAACATCAGCACAAACGCACAAATCGCCAAACGTGGCGATTTTTAATGGTTCTTGGCAACTGAATTTTCCGTTTTGCGACATGTCGAATTTTTTGGCGATTTTTAACAAGGTGGCGGTTTATTTGGATAATTTTTAAAATTTCATTAAATAAAATTTCATTAAATAATATATATATAAATAATATATACTTATGTATATTAATTTCTCCATACTTATAAAGTAAAGTTGCAAAAAATATAGAGTAAAAATTCTAAAACAATTGTTTGTGCATAATTTTATTATCATTCTGGTAATTTTTGCAAATTGTAAAAAACATTCAATGATACTTCGTCCTTGGAATAAGACATTTAGTAGCAATTTTAAAATCCATTTTTAAATACAAAGGTTTTATCTTAAATTTATAATTAATTGAAATCAAATATTTTTGCTATTTTATTAAATATAGTCTTATTTATCAAAAGCATTTGTTATCAAATTGAGAATATGCCAATAATTTTTAATTTATTTTCGGATTAAGAATTATTTAGGAATAACATTTGATATGAAATTGAGACGTGATGAATATTCATTTTCATTCAAACTTGAAATTCAACATATGTACGTATTTCCAGAAATACCTTTAAATTATCAAATTTAAAGACACGCAGTAATTTGTTTTCCATCATCTTTCAAATAAAAAATTAATTCTTCAAAACAATTTATAAGTTTAATAGGACAAATATTCATTATATAATTTTAGAATTATTCTGTTAAAAAATATAATAAATTTCAATAAATTTTTAAAATTGTTGATCTAAAATTGAGCTACAGTGGTTGTCAGCTTATTTGATGCAAGTAAAATCAAAATATTAAAATACCTCTAACTCTTAAATTATTTCCTGAAAAATTTTAAAACTGTTATTTAAAAAAGTGTTTTTTTTTTTTTTTTTTTTTTTAACAAAATCATAAATTAATTTATTTCATACTATATATTAACGTAAAGAAAAATAAGAAAAACAAACAAAAAATCAAATTCACAGGAAGCAGCTTATTTGATGCAAGGTATTGCAAATAAAAAAATTGTACTATTGTTATTTTTTAATGCATTTTTTATAAAAATTAGTATTGTGTGTTAACCTTTTTGATCCAAAACTGCTTTTAGCCTATTTGGCATTGAGGCAACCAGTTTTTATGTGGTTTCTACTGGTATTGTATTCCACTCTTCGAGTAAAGCTTTTTTCAGCGTTTCTTTGCTTGAAATATGGTGATTTCTGATATTTTTTTTTTATAAATTTTCAATCACGTTCAAGTCGGGAGACTGTGCAGGTGGTTCCATTAAATGGGGACAGTTCCATATAAGCCAGTTTTGAACAACATTGGATTTATGTTTTGGGTCATTATCTTGGTAAAAACGAAAGCTGCTCCTCAGACCCAATTCTTCCGCACTCTCAACCAAATTTTCTCTTAGAATGTTTAAATACATTGTCTTATCCATGTTTCCTTCGATGAAAACTAAATTTCCGACACCCGTTGTGGCCACACAAGCCCAGACCATAACGCTTCCACCGCCATGTTTAACTGTTGCGCGAAGGTTCTTTGTTTGGAGCTGCGTATTTGGTTTCCGCCATACATAAGACCTTCCATCTGAGCCAAATATATTAAATTTAGACTCATCTGAAAATATTACAGTATTCCAGAAATCTGGTCCTTTTGAAATATGGCTGGTAGCGAAAGCTAATCGTGAATTTTTATTTTTTAGGCTTACGAAAGGCTTCCTTAGTGGTACTCGACCATGAAAGTCATGTGATCGTAAAACACGATGAATCGTAGTTGCGCTACACGCCTTTCTAATATCAGTGGCCACTTCATCTGCTATTTTTTGCGCTGATAATCTTGGGTTTTCTTTAAATTTTCTCACAATCCACCGTTCATCACTTGCAGAAAAATCTTGTTAGGAGCAGTTCTGCTTTTAATTTGAATTCTATTTTCCTTTGAATACCGCTCTATTATATGCTGAACTATAGATGATGGCAAATTTAATATTTCTGAAATTTTTCTTTGAGTTGTTCCAATTTTAAAATGATGAATAACTAGCTTCCGCTGTTCTAAAGTTGTCCGACGACCCATGTTCAAAAAAACTTCCTTAACGTTCTCAAACTCCAAAAAATAGAATAAAAATTACACAAACCTTGAAAGTAAATGACAGTATAAAGAAAATTAACATATAAATGCATTCCATTTTTGGAAAAAACGGTATTATTCCAAGGAAAGATTTCTTGCATCAAATAAGCTGAGTAATTAAAAAACAGAGTACTTTTTGTTCTTGCTATTTTTTTTAATAGTGCGACAGATAATATTATAAAAGAGTAATTTTTTTTAAGAGCCTATGTTGCCCATTAAAGAGTTTTTTGTTTCTCTTTAATATTATAATTATTTTATAAGTTATAGGGATTTTACTTTTTCAGAATTGCTTGCATCAAATAAGCTGACAACCACTGTATGTATCTCAGAAAAGTGTATTGAAATTAATATTTTTTTATTCAAATTATTATTAGTTACTGAAATTATCATTGACTTTGTTGATGCAGAATTTACATTTTAAAATTATGTTAAATTTGAAGCAATAAATAAATTAGTGGTTTTTAGTTTTTCTTAAAAAAAAATATATATAAAATTTAATTTTGGCGATTTTTGGCGATTTCTGATTAACAATTTGGCGACAGAGGCTCAAAAACATCTGACAACCCTGGTGTAGAGTATAAAAATTATTAAATACTATTCAAAATAATTTTTAATAAAATCAAAAAATTGTCTAAAGAACTATTATTTCAAATCAATTAAAAAATTTATTAGAAAGAAACACTTTATAATTGTATTAAATTAATCACTGGAGTATTGCTGTACTTTTAAAGAGTTAAATTTACTGAAAAAAGTACAATTGTACTGAATTTATCATCCCTGCGGTACATCGCCACAGCACAAAATTTTTAAAATTGTTCTCTGAAAGAGAGTCTCTCACTTTTACACTCACAGCCAATATAAATCCAAAGAGGTTTTACAACTTAAGCCCCAACCAGTCAACTTTGCTACGCAACGTATAATGAAGTAAAGTAGCGTGAAACACTTTGTACAAACAGTCAACAAAAGTAAACGTATAGTAAAGTCAATAGGTACTTACACAGATTTGCATAAAGCAGGTTGAAACAGCGATGCGATGATTTTTTGTTGAGTGTTTGGGCCTTTAAGCAGCTATATATTTTTTGTAAGTATATTCGATTCGGAATTTGATATGATCCAAGAATATATATTTTATGGGGCCTTAAAATAGTTTTTCTTGCTGTTACACACATAACGATCGACAAACTTAATATACCCTCTTTTACCACTAGTGGTGGTGGAGGGTATAAAAATACTGTTTTTATCAAACTTGTTTAAACTTTAGTTATAGGAAAATAAAGAAATGTCCGCATTATCCCAGCGGGAAACAATAAACCGTAATTGAAATGATTAGTTATTAGTTTGATTCATCAATACTATATTGCCAAACCTTGCCAATTCTATAAATTTTTTTGTTTCAAAAATTATGTATTCCTTAAAATTTGGCTAAAATGTAATGGAACAAAATTAAACTTTTAGTTAATATATTTTGAAGGAAGTCTGAAAAGAATAATTATTAAATTAATAAAAATAATAGATTTCTATTTTTTGGTCAAAAGAAGGTTAAGAAAAAACTGAAATTAACATATATCTATTATAAATTGATAGAAATATAATTCTAAATGTAAAGCGGTTTAGAAGATGGGCCATACATTTGGCAATATTAAATAAAGTAATTATTTACAAAAAGTAAGCTGAAAGCGGGGCGTGGCATTCGATAAATAGGTCATATAAATAAATCTTATTTCTGAATTATAGGTGTACTAAGTTTTACGAAAATGAATTCAAGGAGTAGGTAATGAATGAATTTAAAATAAGTCCAATATCATTTACACAAAAAGTTGGCTTAAAAAAGGGCCGTAGCTTCCAATCAGTATCCGACTTTGCCAATAGTTTCTGCTGAAAATGAACCATTTGTGCGTCAAACTTCATGTTAATCCATCCAGCAATAGTCTCTTTTATATATAAGATATAGGATTATTTTAATTTAGTGTCAAATTAATTTTTAAGTTCTTGTAATGTATTATTTTTCAGGTATTCCAGGGAATGGAAAAAATTCTGCAAATAAAAAAAAATCCTTTGTGAAGTTTTTATATATTTATTTTTTTCAATAAGTCATATTTTTGAATATTTAGTTTTACGATTAAAAAACTTTTAATAGCCGATGTCTGTAGATAAATGAAGTCCGATTTTAAAGATTTTTATATTTCTGTAAAGTGTTTGGCAAGATAAAGAAAAAATAAGCTTACTCACCAAAGTTATCTCTTACAGTTAAAAAGATATTTACACTTGAACTTGGAATTTTTAATTTTTTGCCTCGACATTCTTTCGTTTTTCGGGAATAAGTCCTGAGGTATATGAGGTAAAAATTTTTGAAAAATATATTATAATTTGCTATATATTTCAAAATAATATGCTGAAAGAAAATTTGCGTTTCACCCCACTGTGCACCAGTGAGCATGATGGCAATTGCCACATTACTGACTCCATAATAAACAAGAAGATGACATTTCTAACCCATTGTAACCACTGAAATGGTTGTTTGTGTACAAAAGTGACACTTTGTAGCCATTGAAGTGATTGTAGGTGTCAAAAAAAAGAGAGAGCCACATCGTAGTCGTGGAGGTGGTGCCTTCCATTTTACTGCCCCTTTGATAGTCGTGGAGGTTGCATTAGATTTCCTCCGAGAACACACCCATGTTAAGGTGACCTTAATGTAGTTGGTTAAGTAACTTGTTCGCAACAGCCACCGTGGACTGTTGGTAAATTTTATTTCCATCCCTGCTGTAAACAAACAATTTGAAAGCTATTTGAAAAAAAATAAAAATCGAAAATCAGTTAAGCATTTACGGTCATCTTATTCTTGCATCATGCTGCAAAGTTAACACTCAATATTAGGCCCAAAACGGAGCTATTTAACATGAAGTTAATAATAATTCTAGACTTTTTTCGAATTTAAATAATATAGTCGTTTTAATAAAAAATATATATAAGTAAATATGTAATAAGTTTTATTTATTTTAAATGAAATTCATAATAAATAAACACAATGAGTATGATTTGTTATAAACTTTATTATGCAAATATTGTATAAAATGATAACAATAATATTAATAAAATAATTTAAAAATCAATCACATTTTGTTGAACATGAAATAATTTTTATGATAAACTTAAGGATATATACATATAAATATACAAAAAATAATGACAGCTCGCTTTAATAACCAACAAAAACATTTTGGTTTTCTTCATGTATTACTTTGTAATACGTGGTCATTATATTCATAATAAATTTAAAGAGCGGAATGACGCCTTAGCTGTATAAAGCATAGTCATTACGTTTTGTACGAGACTGAGTGCACTAAAGAGTCCGAAAAGAAAGCTATAAAGCCAAAATTATGTTCTTTGTTTTTTTTTTTTTCAACATTTTTATAGTTTAGTATTATGTATTTTTTTTTTTTTTTTTGGCACATTACTTCTTAACGTTTGCAAATTAGCCGAATATCTAGTTATTCGGTTTGTTTTGTAACTACCTTTATATATATAAATAAGTACCGAACTTTATGGATTAGTTCACAAATTTTTCGGTATATAAGATTTACATATCAAATAACATATATACACATGTAAATTAGGGTGCCTTTATTTTAATTGAGTCAAAAAAAAGTTTTCATATTCTCGGTCTTACACTGTAAATATTTTCGAATAGTATAAAAACTAAGAAAACAAATTTACAGCTTACTTAAAACTTATTATAAATGATGTCAAAATTTAACATCTTGAACTTTTTTTGGTACAATTCGAGCCTGAAAAGTACAATGATACACCAATGTCCAATTTGGTACAATTTAAGTCCTTTGTTAAAAAAAAAAAAAAGAATCAGTTTATATTCTATTTTTTTTTTACTTCATCTTTTATTAATTAAACTGTGTACTTGGTTTTTAACATTTTTATTTATAAGCATTTTAACGAATTTTTATTAAATTTTTATATTTTTGACTAAAATTTTACCACCTAGTTTGCACTAAATAATGCATCATAGTTATGTTGATAGGGGTACTACTGATACTTTTTAATGTTTTCTTTTTTTTTAAGATTTCAATTAACTAATTCGATGTGCTTTTATATGAATTAGTTCCGCTAGTTTAAAATAAAACGGTACTAAAGTAAAAACAGCTTATAAGCAATTTTGGGGTCGAAAGGGTTAAAAGCTGTTTAGTACAATTAAAAATTTCAATTGACACCCTGGTATGTAAAGCAACATTTTTGGATAATAAAATAATTCACACCTTGTATAAAACGTTGACACAAAATTCGCTTACGTATTTTGTTGCTATTACAATAATTTTGGGTCATAAAGCATTTGTAGGATCTATAAAACGTCAAAATGAAACTATATATATGTTAAGTTTCGTTTCTCTCCCTCACATAACTGTTATATAATTGGTGGTTAAATCTTCTGTGAAATACTGTGAAATTCATAAAGATATAAACCGATTTGAAATAAACTATTTATAATCGAACAAAAGGACAAAATAATCAAAAATATATAATTTGTATGATTTTGATCGCTTTGATCCACCTCTAAATTTGTTTTAATTGGTTCAAAAATTTGTAGTTCTTTGTTTTTCCACTATTCGCACAATTCTGGGGTTGAAGGCCACCCAAATGTACATATTTAGATGCATATAAATAATAAGTGTTATTACATTAAATTTTAAATTATTGAACTTAATTTAATTTTTTTAGTACATTTATTTTCATTATTATTTCTGACAACCACTTATGTTGTGGTTGTGGTGGACCAAAATTCATGGTCTATATAAGTGCGTATAAGCGTACATATATGTAATTAGTAGATTCAAAATATTGAATTGGATCTTTGGTTTAATAAAATGACACTAGTTTTTCCTTGCATATGCAAAACAAAACACTAGATTTAGAGTTATACGTATTTTTTTTTTTTTTAATGGCATTTAATAAAACTGTATAAAATTACGCATTGTTGTTTTGTGATATTCACAAATGTTGTTTAATTGTTCGGGAGCTTCATCCAGTAGCTGTGAGTAGACAATATCCAGAACATCGGCTGGTACTCGAAACAGTTCTTCGTAATGATCTATCATTATCCTAATTAAAAACAAAATATTGAGAAATTATTTTCACTAAAAAATCATGTATTAAATGAATTCAAATTTAATATTGAAAGTAAATTAATAATTTTTTAAAGCTTTAAACATTTTATATTTGTAAAACCATTACCTAATCACATTGATGGCATCACTAATAGACTCTTGTTCTTTGCTTTGATGATCTCCGGAAGAAGATTTGTAATTGACAGTTGATCTTAAAATATTAGGGGCGAAAACTGTTGCCAAATTATTACTATCCATCTTATTTCCAGTAAGCTGTACAGTTCCGTCATTATTGCTGATGTCATCAGAGCAGGCTGCGACTTTAGCTAAGAACTTTAATAAGACATATAAAGTATCACGGTGTGTGGGCGGCAAAAGTTTAACAAGGTGTGATATAGCCTCTAATTGTAAGCGACGATTGCGTATTTCTAAAAATTAAAAAAATATGTTGGTAATGTAATGTATCTATGTATACATGAATTTTAATTTAAATGAATTAAAATTACATTATTACATCTCAATAAATCTTATATAATAAAAACCTTGAAAGATATTTGTAATGTTGTGTATACAACTTTGTACATATTTTGAGCTATTTTGCACTTTCAAATCACGATATTTCGCAAACCACTTGATTGAATTATCTAAAATTTTTAATTAGCCTTAGTTTTGACATGAATAATGATTGTTTGTAGCAAATGTTATCAAATTCGAATGAGGTGAAAAAATCGCTGCTTGGTTTTAAATGGAAATGACTCTATTACTAAAAGAGTATATAAAAAAAAAAAAAAAAAATAAAAATCAAAATTTAAAAAAAAAATAATCAAAATTTTTCAAAAAATCAAAATTAAAAAAGAAAAAAAATTAATAAAATAAATTTTTTTTTTTTTTTTTAATTTTTGTATGAAAAAATTTATAGAAATTAAAAAAAAAAAAAAAAAAATATTTATATTAAAAATAGCAGATTTTATTGTCCCAGAACAGTATTTTTGCATTTTATAATAAAGATATTGCTTTTTAACATATTTAAAAAAAAATTATAATCGAAAGGGTAGAAATTTTTGAAAAATGCATCCTAAAATTGCATTTTTATTATGAATGCATTTTTAAATTATAATATTATTTTTAAATTACCACATTTCTTATATATAGCAATATGCCAAAAAAAGTACTTTTTCATTTTCAAGCTATGAATGCCAAATGATTTTTAATGCTTCGGGGGTAGAGTCAGCAACCTTAAAACTAATTAGGGTGTCCCTCACTTGTCCTAAAACGGAAATATAGGGTGGCCTTTAAAACTTGGATTTTTTAACTTTTTCTGAATTTAACGCATTATTTATGTTATCAGCTACAAATTCTATGTTTTTATTAGTTGGATAGTTAGTCTGGGTAGTAATCTTCCATTTTCGGATATTGTTGCAATAATACACTGAGAAAAACAAAATGTCAACAACAAAATATGGAAGTAAGAAAATACTACTGCTAACATTTAACGCGGCACAAATTAAGCTGAATATTATGTCTTGCCATTCAACACAATTATTAATGACTTCAATGTCTAAAATTCTGCGGTGGTGCTTGACGATCGCATTTTTCGTTTACGAGAAAATTTGGAAAAAAAATTCGTTTTTTTCACCTTCATTCATATATAACTTTTGAAGTAGGAATATAATCTTCAAGCACTACCTCAGAATTTTAGATATTGTTGTCATCAACAACTATGTTGAGTTTCAAGGCATAACATTCAGTCCAATTTGTGCCGTATAAAAAACAATAAAGCCTATTTTCGGAAAATTTTACTCATTCATTTAAAAAATAAAGTGCATATTTAAAAAAAAACGGGAGTTTATGTTACTGAAATGAATTATACATTAGTAATTTAGACCATACACACTGTTTTTAATTTAAAACCCCGTAAAGTATATGTTTTCTGGGTCCTGGTTAGATTCTGAGTCGATCTAGCTATGTCCGTCTGTTGAAAGCAGGATAGGGCTCGAACGGCACAACGAAGGAGGACGAAATTTGGCCCAAATATTTATCTTATATAAGGTTTTTTTGATATTGAATATGAGCAAAATCGGTAAATGAACAAAATACTAGAAACACAGGGTATCCGTTAAAGCTTAATTTCATACTTTTCTGCTATATCTCTCTTAAATAAAAGCATGTACTATCACAAAATTTTCATGGGTCGGTATAAACTTGGAAACAAAAAATGGGCGTGGTCCGCCCACTTTACCGCCCACCTTCCATATAAGGTGAAAGGTCAAAGAAATTTTGTACAAATACTTCATGGACAAATGTAAACACGGAAACAAAAATAGGCGTGGTTCGCCTACTTTATCGCCCACCTTTTATACAGCATTCGCGCTTGTTTATATTTGTAATGTTACCGTTTTTTGTTGTTTTTCTTTGTATCCATTTATTTATTTAGAACATTTTTTACTGATTTTCGGTTATTTTTCAACCGATTTTCAATACAAAGCTTTTTTGGAAAGGTATTTAAATTACCTTTCTAATTGCTGAACATAGTTAGTACAAATTATTGCCGCTAGATGGCGCAAAATTCATTTTTTATTAAAAATGCATCAAAACACCCTGTATTTGCAAATATTATGAGTTCATATGTTTAGCAAAAATTCTCGCCAAAGTTGCCAAACATCATTTGGTCGAATTCTGGAAATTTGAAGGTCAAAATAGTGATTTTCTTCAATAACCTAAAAATAACGGTAATTTTGTAAATAACGGAATTATGAAAAAGTCGCAGAACAAAAGTTGCTTCTGAAGCCCAAAAGAACCATTTTCAACAATAAAAAAGTTCTTTTTCACAAAAAGTCGATTTTGGCATATTGCTACGTTAACAATCGCAAAATCTTTGAAAATCATGGAAGAACCGGCTATTGCATCGTCGGTTTCAGACTGCAGTATGTTTTTAACTACTGAGGCCAAGTACCTCTATGGCTCTCAAAATCCTAACAGCCACAAAAACCATTGCTTCAGGTACTGACAGACTCAGTCTGTCTCAAAACCATGACCCCAAGGACCCTAACTGTAAGAAGTACATTTGAAGAATGATTCGACTTCTTCTAACGCACCTTCCTCGGCCTCTACATTAACCAGCTTAAGTCTCAAAAACGCTTCTACAATTGCTTACACAACAACGCTTTCTTCCTACAAAATTACAAATTGGCTTGATATAAAAAACAGCTAATGAGCTCACGGAGCAGGAGTCGAACTTTCTTTAATGCGCACGAACCCATATTTGGCCTGGCGCGAGACTCGAAGCGATACCTCTAGCTGTTGTTCCACAAAGGCCTAGATCTATCGTTAAGTAGGTAATCCTCAGCTACCCACACAAAACTGGAAAGCAGTTAAGTTATTAAAGCTATAAATAATTCCAGAAGGGTAACTGTCATGGACCACTTAAGCAGAGATGATGAAAACGTTTATTCATCTGCCAACGAGGACACCCAAACTGTCAATGGATATGTATCTGACTTCTTTGACAAGATAAAAATAGCACTGGTTATACAAAGATTGGGTTTGCAGATTAAATACGGATGTCTTCAGTATCCTGTTCGCTATCAGAACAGAGTCTCTATTTTGGCTAAGAAAAACCCTAATGCTTTTATACTTTTTGATTTTAGCGATAAGGACACTTGCATTGTTGTATTAGAATTATTATCTGTTGTTTATTTAAAAATACATAATTGTTATGTTCCCTGCATTTTTTCATATTAGATGTAAGGGAATGACAGTAATTCACAGTTTTGTTTTGATGTTTTTTATTTAACATTATTGTTTTTCTAAAAATCTCTCATAAGCAGTAATTTCTCTAAGAGAACAGAACATGTTTTGTTTTTGCTTCATCGTTTCAATTCAACTCAATTCAAATAATTTTTTTTACAGAGTTTGTTTTGTATTGTTTTGTTTTTTATTTTCGCAGTAATGTAAGAGCATACATTAAAAAACATTACTGTGAATTGAAAAGCAAATGATTTGATGCAGATGTTTAGTAAATACATATTTATGGTGTTCTTTTAGATCACCACATTGATTTACTTTGCTACTCAAGCCATTTTGTAATATTTCTGTTTATTGGAGAAAACCTCTAAAGGGTAACAAAGGTCCAACGCAATGCTCCAAGTGTGCTATATATAGAAATGGTGCTAGAAATTGTAACCGCATCGTAGTTCAATTCAACCTCTAGATCTAGATCTAAGACGAGCAACAGAAGAACTGTTTCGTATTTTAATCAAGACGATCATGATTTCCCTGAATTACCAAGACAGGCACAATTGTTTTTGCTTCCTTTTCTATCATCGCGACGGGACTTGACCAAGGGCAGTTTGGAGGTGCTGGTTCTATAACGCTCAGAGACAGCATTCTATCTACTTCGGCGTGGAGTTTTCTTTACACCGCAGGTGAGAGAGAAAAATACCTTTGTTTAACCGGTTTGGTATTTGGTTCTAATTCGATAGTATGTCTAATCACCCTAGTTCGGCCCAAACCTGATTTCTCAAACGAAGGAAACGAAGACCTCATACTCAAAAGGTTGTCCTCAGCATCGGAAGAAAAACTATTTTAAATGTTTCCATAAATCCAAATTTTTTAATAAAATCTATCCCCAAATACAGTGTTTGCTTAAGCTTTGGAATGATATATATCCTCATATTTTCTCTACGATCTCCACATGAAATATCAGTATCTACATAACCCTCTATACTATAATTGCTAGCACAAGCGGCTTGCACAGATTCATTTAAACGTTTAATGGTTATATTTCCTTTCAGCAAATCTAAAGCTGTGTCTGAACCAAAGCAGGTCGTAAAACCAATTAAGCTTCTCAATCTACGCAATTCCTAATATCTTCAAACATCTAAAAGTTGTAGACTATCACAAAAAATTTTAAAAGTTATCTCTTTTTTTTTTAATATATATTACCTAAAAGATTACATTCTCATCAGTGGTCACGGTAACAAGATAAAACATAATTACTATGCAATTCCAGACAGATTAAATAAAACCAGTTAATTAACATAAAGAAGGAAATTTATCTAAACTCTGCCAGAAAGTTAAAATGTGGAACCATATGTATATAGTTGGAAATATACTAGCCATAAGGTATGAAGTAAAAAAAACATAACCACTATTTGGCGAGCCCCATGTTGGACGCCATTTCTGTAACGAATTTGTTATTTAAGTCTCTGAGACACAGGCGTTAGCACGTATTGGCAAAAAAACTAGCTCTCGTCGGATGGGGGAGTGAGTCTTTCCTGTGTCTCATAGACTTAAATAACAAATTCGTTACACACCCCAAAATTATGCACATTATTCCCGTCCACATGGTAATTTGTATTCTGAAGTAGCAAAAATCCAAAGCTACGAAAGGAACAATAACGATGACATTTCTAATGCAAAACTTATGCGAATATTTGTTGATGCTGTCGATGTTTAACAAAGGTGTCAGAATAAGTACGACAAGCTATAAGTTTTGGGTATGATGCTTCAAAATGCCATATACTTCAACCGGTAAATACAATGTTTGTTTAGGTTTCAACGAAACCGAAATGGATAAGACACCACGAATGCTGATGAAATGTGTAGCGGCACAGAAAATACGTATTTCATTCTGTTGGTGTCTAATTATAGTTCACAAACTCTGTTTGGTAACGCCAAACAGAGACAATAAGGCAACTTACGATTGCAAATTTGTTTAATGTTCATGTTATGCACTGGAATGCTCAAGGCATAGCAACTGAGCCAGCAGCTGCCCACACTGAACCAAAAAGGTACATACATACAATTAAAAAGTTCATTGTTACAATGAATTTGTGCACTAATTTTGACCCTATGTACAGGTTCATTGAAACAATGAATTGTCATACATTAATATTATAATTCAATGTACAAGTTAATTGATTAAATTTATTCTTACATTGAATGATTCATTAAATAAAATAGATAATTTCAGTGAACAGTACATTGGTTTCAATGAACTCATATTTTGTCCAATGAAACTATACATTAAAAATGTATTATAATAATAGGCGTGTTCTGTATTTCTGGTTTTTATTTATATTAAATTATTAAATTATATGATATTGAGTTAATATAAGCAAAAATTAAATATTAATATAAAAATATTACATTTCACTAAAAAATTTAAATAAACAAAATGCATGTTACAGATGTGATCGTGTAATAGTAATTCCTGTTGTCCTCTATATTGCTCAATGATGGTATGGAATATCCATTTAGATGCCACATTAATATAACTACAGCATTATCCTTAACAAAGAAAGTTTATAAATAAAATTTTTAAAATTCGTTCAATTGCTTAAAATATTTGAACTATTTACCTTTAAATCCTTTTGGTCTATAGAAATTTCCTTATTTTGACGATCACCGGATGTAGCATTAAAATCTTGATCAGTCTGTAATATATTTTTATTAAGAATTCAATTAAAATATTTCATATATTTATGTAAACTTACGAATCGAATCCTCTTGATTTTGAAATCGCGATATTTTTTGAAACCCTGGTATTTGAGGCTAATAACACATTCTTCTGCATCTTAGTATTTTTATCTACATAAATATAAATGAAATGTAATATTTAAAAACTGTTTAAAATCATAAACATTATTAAACTTACGTGTTATGAAGGCAAGTCTCCATATTCCTTCTTTTGGGTAATTAATTCGATTTGGTGTATTCAATTATGCTATTCTACTTTTCCTTATATTATATTTATGTATTTTAATATTTCAATTTATCTTATTTAGTTTTAAATTATTTTCGTTTTTAACATAACACTAATTTTTTTACTTTTTGCTTTTGTTTAAAACGCGTAATTTCTTGTTAAAAGATAAAAGAAAACTGAGTTGTATTTGTTTTCATTTTACTTTATTTCCCGTTAGAAATCATTTATTTTGATATAATTGAATGAAATTTATCATTGGTTCAATGCTTTTGTTCATTGTGTAATGCTTCTTCTTAATTAAATCAATGTATTAGTACATTCAATAAATTAATTCAATGAACTAATACATTAAATCAATTAACTGATTTACCTATTGTAATAAGAAATAAATTTAACGAATGGTTTCAATGTAATGTTCATAATAGCGTTAATAATTTCATTGAATATTTTCATTGAAGCAATGAATTTGTACATTAAGCTAATAAATTTATGGAAAAAAATTAATGAATTTGATTCATTGAAATTACTTTTTTCAGTGCAGCTGGAAAACATTTTACACATGTCATATTGACTTTAGTGTATAATCCAGTACATACTACCAATTTTAAAGCTGATTTGGATAAATTAACCTCATTTTCAAACGACTATTTTATTTTCGGTGATCTGAAGGCCCAAAATCCACTTACTACATTTATTACACAAATTAATATACTTGCTTTGAACAAAATATCAACCCTGTGCAGCCGTCTACAGTAGACATTCTTTTATCAAACTCGTGTCTCCATTTTTAGGACACATCCAAATATTTTACAGTCCTACCATGTATTAATATCTTGTGTTATTTCTGGACATATTCAAAACATGACATATTCAGTTCCCTTGTATCACCGTGCAGACTGGTCATCAATCAGAAACTGGGTATAAAATCAAATTATGTGTCTGAATATTGACCAACCTGTTACTTATTTAGGTAATCTAGGTTTTTATTTTAATAAATTAATATCTATAGTTAAAGAAGCATTTGAAAAAACACCTGTCGGTCTTAAAAATTTTTGGCAACGAGAAATCTCTGATATTATTAAAATGTTTTCGGGATCTAAAAAATTTTGGAAAGTATCAAAAGAACTTAAGGCAAACAACTGACCTTAACGTAAACGGTGAAGTTTAAAAAACTGGCGCTGAAAAGGCAAATACAATAGCTGACGTTTTTTATAATAACTTGTCATCTATGGACACAATTGTCTCAAGGATCATTCAAAATCTTAATGATTAAATTCTTGATAGATCGAACGTCGAACTCACCAATTTAGATGAAGTTAAATCGTTTGTACTTTTATTGAAAAATAATAAAACCCTTGGGTTAGATGGCATTAATAGCATTATTCTTAAAAATATGCATGACTACTTTTTTGAATTTTTAAGTAAACTATCCAATTCATGTTTAATAGAAGGATATTTCCCTAAATTGCTGACCAGCTATAGACCAATCAGCATTCTAAGCCCATTGGATAAAATATTTGAGAAAATAATAAATATGAGAATCTTTGACTTCTATAATCAAAATAATATATACAAGGAGCACTCTACTGTACATCAAATAAAAAGAGTCGTTAACTTTCTTATTATTCTTGACATCGAAAAAGTTTTCGAATCAATATAGCATGACGGCGTAGTTCTTAAACTTAATACCTTCAATATCCAACGTATCTGCAAAAGATAACAAGCGTGAATGTTATATTCGGCCCGGCCGAATCTAAAATACCCACCATCAACTTTTTAAAATTTTACGTCATATGGGAGGGGGCAGTAAAGTGGGCGAACCATGTCTATTTTTTGTTTCCGAGTTTACATTGTTCCTTGAACTATTTAAACACAATTTCGTTGATTTTCACCTTATATGGAAGGTGGGCGGAACACGCCCATTTTTGTTTTCGAGTTTATATCGACCTCAGAGCTATGCGTACAAAATTTCGTTGTCGTACATGCTTTTGTTGAAGAAATATCAGGAAAAAAGCATGAAACGGACACCCTGTGTTTCTAGTTTTTAGCCCATTACTTTTTTTGATTAACCGATTTTTCCCATTTTCAATACCAAACAAACCTTATATAAGACAAATATTTGTGCCAAATTTCGTCCCTCTTCGTTGCGCCGTTCGAGCCCTAACCTGCTTTCAACAGACAGACGGACATAGCTAGATCGACTCAGAATCTAACCAGGACCCAGAAAATATATACTTTGTGGGGTCTTAGATGATTCCTTCGACATGTTACACACGGAGTGACAAAATCAATATACCCCCCATCATTTGATGGTGGGTATAATAAATAGTTTTTTAGATCAACGCTCATTTGTTTTATCTACTGATAACATGATATCTAGTGATAAACACATACCTGCGGGTCTGCCGCACTTAATGTAAAAAACAAGATTCTTATATACGACAGAATACTGTGACTAAATATAGGATTCTTAATTCTGGTAGAGTGAAAGCTAAGCTTACACGGAAGTTACTTACAATATTGCGGAATGTTTGGCTTTATGCAACAATGATTTATCTAGACATTAGATTATTTTAACAACTTATGATTTATTTTAACAACATATGAAGTTTATGGAAATTCATGTCCTTTACTATATGATTATTATATTTTACGTTTTTTTAATATATAATTTTTGATCTCACTTTATTGCTTTTGACAGCTGATAATTCTTAATGATGTTTTCGTTAAATAATGGTTTTAAGATATGTTTTAACTTTTGGTTCCCCACACTTCTTTTGAAAATTTTCAACTATGTCTATAAATAATGATAATATTGGTCCCATTGTGAGTGATAACTCTTCCATTAACTTGTCTATGCGCAAATATCCTGATTTGTTTAGAGTTGCTCATACGAATTGTCAAAGCATTAGGCCATGTATTAATTCGACTAAATTTGATGAGTTTAGATACATTGTGGTTGGAAAAAGTGGGTTTGGGCTGATTGCTATTTCCGAGACCTGGTTAAAGCCACATGTATCGAATCTTGCCATTGGTATACTGGGCTATAATTTTGTAAGGAATGATAGGTTACTAACTAGAGGGGGTGGTGTTTCTAATAACATTAATTAAAATATTGTTTTTAAAGTTTCTCAACCTGATTCTTGTGAATCACTTTTTATTAGGACATTGTTTGGTGTAGTTTACTTGCCGAATGGTGACATGACGTCATTCGAGAATTTTCACTCTGATTTGTTTTTGAAGTACTCCAGCATTGTTGTAGTTGGCGACTTTACTTGTAATTTATTTAATATTTCTAAACCTAATCAGATGGGATCGATGTGTTTAAGGTCTAATTTATCGATATTTCACAATTGTCGGCCCACTTACTTAGATGTTGCCCATGGTTCCACTTCTTTACTTGATTTTTGGCTGGTCAGTGATAGGTCTATGGTTATTTATTTGGACCAGGTGCAGTGTTTGTTTTGTGCCTTCTTCAAAGTATTTTGAATATAGGGATTAAAATAGGATTGATTGGGATAGTTTTATCTGAGTTTGACTCAACTTTGTTTTTTAGATCCAGTGATGTTGATTTGCAGTGGTATATTTTGAGCTCACTTATTGAATCCTTATTTAGTTCTGTTCCCCTCGTTCGCAAAAAGATTTGTTGTGTAAGTGATGTCTGGATGAAGACTAATTGTATTGTTTTGGCAACGTTTCTTAGGGACTTGGCGTATTCTAGGTTTCGTGTGTCCAGGTTTGATTGTGACAGGACCAAAAATGTTATTCGGAGGGAAAGGCGTAGGTATTTTGCAAAATTATTTTCTGGTTTGGATACAAGAGAAAGGGTTTTAATGGTGACAACCAGTTTCTATGTGAATATGATGTAGATGACATTAATAGACACTTTATAAATACTTCTCGTGCGGATTTAGGTTGCAGTGTTAACTTCGGTACTTTTGATGATATTAGTGAATCATTTTCTTTTAGATGCATAACTGTGAATGAACTTTTGTTAGCATTATGTAAAGTGAAATCGAAATTTGTTGGTACTGATAACATACCGATTACTTTCATTAAAACTATTTTTCCTTACATTTCACATTTCTTGCTTTTTTATGTAAACACCATATTGACATCATCAGTTTTCCCTACTGATTGGAAAAAGGCCCGTGTTGTACCGCTTCCTAAGTCAGGAGTTGTCAACAGTTTAGATGATTTAAGACCGATTTCCATTTTACCTGCTGAATCTAAAATTGTGGAACATATCGTTAAGGAGCAGATTCTAACCCTTGTTCAGCGTAGTCTTTCTCCATCACAGTATGCCTTTCGTCGTGATCATAGCACCACCACCCTTTTGTTGAGTTTGACGGACTTTATACGTGATAGTTTGAATAAAAACTATCTGGTAACATTAGTTTCACTTGATTTGACGAAGGCTTTTAATTCGGTGGATTATATTGTTATGATTAGGAAGTTGAGGGAACTTTTCAATTTTTCCAGGTCTACATGTTTACTGATTTATTCTTATTTGAGTGGAAGAATCCAAAACCCCCATGTTTTCGGGGGTTCCCCAGGGCTCTGTCTTGGGACCCCTTCTTTTCATAATGTACGTGAACGATTTGTCTGATTATAATGACACACATGTATGTAAGTCATATTTGTTTGCTGATGATGTATTTCTCTTATTTAGCACTCATAGGGACAATGTTGACGTCTTAAGTCGAATGTCAATTATAGTATTATACGTTTTACTCAATGGTCGTATATGAATTATTTAAGTGTTAATTACCTGAAATCTAGAGCAATGCAGTTTGGGAACAATCAAACACAAATGAATATTTCTGTTGGTGGGGAGATAACATTTGTTGATAATCTTAGGTGTTTGGGTATATATATATTGATAGTCGACTTAATTTTGAATGCCATGTAAACCACATTTATTGCAAAATTTTTGGAATATTACGCAGAATATATTCTAATAATGTATATTTACCTTGTGGAATGAGACATAAGTTGGCTTATGCCTTTTTAATGCCTCATGTTTTTTATGGACTGGATGTTGTGTCTGGTACCTTAGCTTGCATATCTTCGAAACTGAATCGTATAACGAATGTTATTGTTCGTTATGTTTATAATGTCCGTAGGAGAATGCATATTTCTGAATATGTAAGAACATTTCTGGGATCGTACTTTAGGCAATTTATTGTTATTCGAACTTATTACTTTTTTATAGGGTTATTAAGACGGGAGTTTATCATTTTCGTTCGAAATTTTCCTTTACTCACTCTACTAGGAATCCCCAAATTGTTGTTCCTAGAATAAATTCCAGTTGTTTTGAAAGGTCTTTTATTGTCAGAGTGGCTAGGTCGTGGAACTATTTACCTCTAGATCTTCGTATTTTTTCCCATTCTAATAATGCGTTTCGTTTAAAACTTTTAAAATATTTTACTTTGGTTTACTGATACATATGTGATCTATGTGATGTTAATTCTAACATTTTTATGGATGCTTGTAGTGTTTTTTTCATTGCTCACTGTTTTTGGGACAATAGTTCTTAATTATAAGTAATTACGGGTTTTAAGTGGCTGGGGAGTAAAATAGTTAATATTTGTATATATTAATTTAAATATAATAGATTAAAAATTAATTACTCAGGATTTAATTTCTGTAATATAAGTTTATTGGCCTAGGAAGGCTTGTTATATTACTTTGAATGAATAAAATAAATGAAATAAAATGTGTATTCGCCCAATTTTGACCTATGGTTGCCAAGTCTGGTTTCATAAATCTGCTTAAACTAACACGAGAAAACTGCAGATAATCCAAAATAAAAACCTGAAAATAATTCACAACCTACACCCCAGATATTCTATTGACCTACTGAATAGAAACTTTAACCATGAAATGTTTAATTCATTTGCAAGGGAATTGACTCTGCCATTTAATGAAAAATGCAGAACGTATACACAAGAAATTTGGTAAACAATCCCTAAGACTCTTTTTACTTAACCCAGCAAAAAATGAAGTTCTTCCAGAAAAAGAACATTTTCACAACTTCAAAACTAGAACAAAGAGCATATTTTAAACTTTTTTGGAAGTAATTATTAGGAACTTAAAATAAATTAATTTTTAGCGGGGAAAAAATGGTAATAATTTTTAAAAAATTTTAAATTTTACAAATTTTAAAGCATTTTTTTTATTTAATAGGTCAAAAACAGAATTTTTACTAAAAAACTGTATAAACATAGTTTTAAGAGAAGTGCTTCAAAAGCAATGAACAAGAAGTATAAAAGAATAACATACTACCAATGACAGCCATAGGTTAAAAAAAGAACTTCTGCTGCTCTTTTTCACCACTAAGTACTTCCTTCCAATGACAACACAACGTTAAAATTATTACTTTTTCAGTTTTTTTTTTTTGCTGGGTAAAGAGTGATAACACTGTTCGACAAAAAAATTTTTTTTCGTGCTCCTTCAAACAAAAATGTGTGGACTCAATGGAATTCCGCATGCTAAACTCGAATCTGCTTTCAGTTTTCTCCCATCAGGTCGAAATTTTTTTTATGGGCCTGTCTAATATTGCGCCCTAAATAAGCCGATTACTCGAGTATATTTCACTATAACTCGAGAACGGTATGCACGATTTATATAAAATATGTGGAATAAAACTGTCGTTCAACTAACAAATTTTTATCCGCTCAATAGTTTTGAAGATATTTCGAAATAAATGTCCGAAAAAAAAAATTGTTCATGCTAAATTCAAGATTTTTTTTTTTTACTAAAACTTCTTTTTAAAAGTGAAAACGTCAAAAATGTTTCATTTTATCATCTTAATCTTAAAGCTGGTAAAACTGAGAGTAAATAAAAATTGATGCACAAATCATGATTGCATTCACAGTTAAGTTAGGATACCCATGCATACCTACAGTTAAGTGGAGATACCTAGTGGGCAAAAAAAAAAAATTTTTTTTTTTCTTCTTAAATAAAAAAAAAAAAAAGGTGAATTAGATGGAATTTAACGTGCTAAATAAGAATCAGCTTATACTTTTTTGTGTCCATCAATTTTGAAGATACATGCCTTATTATATTCGCAGCATTACTAACTTTAAGATAAAGATGATAAACTGAAACATTTTTGATATTTTCATTAATTAAAAGAAATTTTAGTAACAAAAAAATCTAAAGCTTTGCATGAAAATGTTTTTTTTTTTTTTTTTGACATTTATTTAAAAATAAATCCGAAACTATTGAGCACATATAAAAATTAAGTTTTGGAAGATATTTTTAGTTCGCATCTTTTGGTATATCACTTATGTCAATCGTACACACCGTTCTTGAGTTATAAGGAAATATACTAGAGTAATGGCCTTACTATGGGCGAAATATTAGACATGCCAATAAAAAAAAATGGATGATGGAAAAAAACTGAAAGCTGATTCGTGTTTAGCACATCAAAATACATTAAGTCCAACTTTTCGTCTATGGTGGTGAATTTTTTGGACGACCAATGTAATTAGTGGTTCACAGTGGTTCCAAAACGCTTTTTTTTAAATAATTCAGTAACTAAAGAACCGTTAGAGGTATCTCAATAAAATTTCACATGGTCTAAGCTGAGGTGTTTTCGAGTTGATTTGAAGGAGTACAGGCCCCTAGCGGAGAGAAGTGGGTGGCCCTCCAAAGTTGACCATTTCGAGTATGTATGTATTTTTTTTTTTTAAATCGCCAAAAATTAATTTACGATATGACAGAAAAGAAATTTTGTATAGTCCTTGTAAATCTCAGCAAAAAATACGAATTCCAATCCATATAAAACGTGTTAAAAAAATTTACTTTTTTTCATTGAAATGGTCACCCTATCCAAAAAAAATTCCAAAAAAAGGGCTTGTGGGCAGACCTTTGCCCCAAACTCCTCTGGATTTACTTTACATGCATTTACATTAAGTCTTATTTTGAAAGCATTAAAGAAAAAAACAGCCCGGAACAAAAAACAAATTTTATCAGTGAGTAAATATTGCCAACTTTTTGGAAAAAGAAACCCAAGTTCCAACTTTAGATTAATATAACTTTATAACGGATTCATATATTTATATGATTGCAGCAATATTATTTAGAATGTTGTAAGGAATATGGCGAATATTTTAGGATAATTTTAGGGGCAATATTAGGCCCGCCAAGTTAAAAAAAATTAATAAAACTAGTATAAAAATGAGGTAAAAATTTATTTCGATCGAATATCTCTTAAACTAAAAGAGATAACCAATACATGTAAGCGTATTTTTTGTAGAGATTTATAAGAACTATCTATATATAAAATTTCTTTTCTGTCATATCATAAATTAATTTTTGGCGACTTTTCAAAAAAATTACATACCCGAGATGGCCAACCTTCGAGTCTGGCCAGATCGAGTATTAATATAGGAGTTCTGATCTATACAATAAATATGTTTTACTGGCAAAACTTATTTTGTTATTATGTATGCGAATTAAAATTGCAACAAAACTTTTGGCTACATATTTTCCCGTAATAATGAGCAAATTCGCGTGGAAATCGAAATTCAATTTTCTTTAAAATGTTACCAACAAATGTGGACAAACAATTTGCAATTTAGATTAATTTTTTTATGATTAGCTTACTTAAAATTATTTATTTTTTACCCAGAAGGCAAAGAGTGTAAAACTGACAAAGTCAATTTGTGGCAAATTTTTAACTATTCAAAATTCTGATTCGACTGCATTTTTTGATTATCCCTTCGTCATACAGATGTTTCAATAGTCACGTTCGTAACAAATATGGTCTGGCCAGACCAACTCGGTAATTTAATATATTTCAAAGGAAATTTTGGTGATTTTTTATATTATTACATTTGTATAACTATATTCTAACATTGCTACTACAATATAATATTTTCCAATCGATACTCTTCATGTTCTTCTCCGTGTTTTGAGTCAGCAAACGCATATAATATTTTTTTGCAAACATTTGAGGTTTTATCGGTATTATTCTCATAACACAACATATGAACGAAAATCATAAAATAATATGTGTAAACTGATGAAAGTTCAGTTTAAAAGATTTTAATAAAATACAATAAAAATAACGAATAACTATATAATTTTCCATACAAAATATAACTGTTCCAGCAATACCATATACGTTACGAATGTGACATGTACACCAATTTATTCTTATAACTATCCTTGTGTTAGCTTTATCGTTTTGATTGTACCTGAAATTTCAAGTCTCCAGCTTTATTATAAATATATAAAAATAACCTTTAAATATGCAATTGGTCTGGCTAGTACCGCAATTCCGTAACTTTGTAACGGCAATAATTTGTCTTTATGTATCTAAAATTCGTTAGTTAACAAATTTTGTCGTTAAGTGAAATTCTGTAATAAAATTTTACCGATTTTTGTCGTTAAACACATCGGTAGTTAACGAAAAGTTTCCGTAAGCTAACTACAAAAAATAGCTGTCATAAAACCATAACGATAATAATAATGTTGTTAAGTTTTAGAAAATGTATTATAAAGAAGCTGATTTCGGCTCCTAAATACTATTTTTTTCATTTCGATAACATTGTTTTATAAATAATGTAATTAGAAAAATTTAATGAATAATAAGTGCGTTCGTTTACGTAAAACGTTTTACATAGTTTTCGTTTACTAAAAGTTTTTACTGAATTTTGGCAAAAATTTAGAGATTAAAATGAGACTTTCTAACTAAGTATTTAGAATTTTGAAACAGATTTGTTATTACATTCAGTTGTTAGTGAATAATTTTTTTTAGTGAAAAAAAAAAAAATTATTTTACTAAAAATGCAGAACTTCGGTAAAAATTTAAATTTTTAATGAAAAACTAAATTTTAAGTAAAAGTTTAGAATTTTTTAAAAGTTTTGATTCTTAGTAACAATGTCTCCTTTTTCAGAAAATTGGGATTTATTGGTAAAAAAAATGGGATTTTTTAAAAATTAGAATTTTTTGAGAAAATTTTTATTTTAGAAAAAATAAAATAATATTAGAATATTTTTTTTTTGTTAAATTTAAAATTTTAATATAGATTTTTAATGAAAGGGCGTAATATAAGAAACAATAATATCATATTAATTTCACAAACATTTCCAACAACATACCATACATAAACTCATATTGGTTTATTGTTGGAAGAAAATCATCACATATTTATATAATGTTGTTTTAAAAAAATTGTTTTATTTTTAAATAAAAATCCAATTAAAATTTAAAATTTTTGTTTTTTAAATAATGACGTTCAATCATTTCTATCGATATTTGTCGTTAAAATATGCTGACGAAATAAAACCGTTAACTTATAGTAGAGAATAGCAAAATCGTTAAAACAACCGAACATTTTCGTTAATTAACGATATCGGTAGTAAATGAAAAAAGTTACGGAGTTGAGGTACAGACCAGCTGTTTAATTTCATAAAAATAAATAACAAGATATATATGTAATTCAATAAAGATATATCTTCTAAACTACTTCAGTATCTGAATATTATAATAGGATGATTTTGAGTGGTAAAAAAAAAATCTCTAAATTAAATTAAAGTGTTAAAATTAAAAATTTCCAAATAATTTTAAATAAAAATCGATTATAATTTTTGGATCAACTTAAGCAGAGGAAAATCCTTTCGACAAAATTTCAAGGTAAACTAGTATATATAACCAAATAACAAGTTCAGAAAGTTCCAATAACGAATTTTTTACCTCATGATAAAGAAGTTCTTTAGAAGTACTCCAAAGGCCCAAAAAAGAGATCCAAATATTAGACACATAAAACTAACATAACAAGTTATCTTTTAAAATAATATATAAGATTTATATTAATTGTTTAGACTGCACCAATATTTACCAACTTTCGAATTTTGACCGTAACTCCCCCTAGAAACGTTTTTTGGGTTACAAAAACGAACTATGTGAAATATATGTGAAATCGGGTATCGTTAACCCGTGCCGCATCAAACCTAATGTTTTAGGAAGCGTTTATATGAGAAAAAGTTAGCCTTTTTGCAGTTTTTAAACAATTTTGCTATTTTGCACCTAAATGTTAACCAAATTTAATCTGCACCATCAAAATCTCTATCAAATAATACATATAAAAAGAGAAAATCTGTTAAAAAGTGTTGTTTATTAATCGATTTTGCCCATTTTCAATACCAAACAAACCTTATATAAGATAAATATTTGAGCCAAATTTCGTCCCCCTAGGTTGTATCGTTCGAGACAGACGGACGGACATGGCTAGATCGACATAGAATCTAACCAAGTATATACTTTATGGGATCTTAAATGATTTTTTTCGACATGTTACACGCGGAATGACAAAATCAATATAACTCGCATCTTTTTGATGGTGGGTATAAAAAGAATTAGGTCAATACCTGGCATGACTAAGCCGTACCTTCAATTTCAATTCTGCAGTAATAGTGCATTTTTTTGCAGATTTTAGGTATAAATTCATCGGACTGATGTTCAAACTAATCAAAGTTATTATGTAATAAGATAAAACATATATCGGGAAATACATTCTGAAGTTTAAAAAAAATTTACGAGGATAACCTTTAAAATATGAAGGTCAAAAGTAAAAATTAGAAAAAAATTTAAATTTTTAAGGAAAACATAACAAAAAATTAATTTCATTTTAAATGGATTTCAATGAAATTTAATAAAAATATAACTGAAAGTTATATAACAGTAAAAAGGCAAATTTAACCCTTAACTGAGCCTGGGGTCAGTTTTTTTAACGTCCTTATTCATAAATATTTTTAAAGAACATTTTATTGATTAATATCTTAAATGACAATTACCTAATTCTAATGAGTAAAGCCTTGAAAAATTATCAAAATTAGACATAGAGATCGTTGCATCGAAATTCTGACAAAAATAGGTTATTTTTCGTTGTGTTTTCCTTATTTTTTTTTTTTTTTAATTTTGACTTTTGACTTCCGTATTTTCAAGGTTATCTTTATCCAATTTTTTAGAAAACTTCAGAATGTATTTCCTGACATATGTTTTAAATTATTACATAATAATAATTTTGTTTAGTTGAAACATCACTTGATACTGACATTTGTATGGGATTTACACTTATACAAAACTTCTTTTGCACCGAATTTTATTAGGCGATATCAAATATTTACTACCGTTTAAGAGTTTTAAAATGTGGGCGTAACATCCAAACCAGTTCTTACATAGCCTATAACGACCAACGGCACTGGTACTATCTGCGTTTCAAATTTCGTGAAAATCGGTTTAGACGTGATTGACGCACAAACAAACAAACTTACATTTCATTTTTATTCTATATACTTATATATAAAAGATTCATCTGGTTCATCATCCCACATCCCAAACGCCTGAAGCTAGAGAGACAAAATTTGGAACGTAGGTTGGTCTCCTGCCAAATATATCTACTAAGGCGGGATTTTTGAAAGATCATATGTTTTGGGGGTAAAAAAGGGTAAAATCAGTAACCTTATATCTCTTAACCTAAAAGAGATATAAAAAAAGATGAATAGTTATCGTTATTTATTTATAAATAATCGAACAGGTGTCTGGTACTTTTTTGAAAATCGGCCTTTTGTATTTTGATACTTTTTTTGCCACCAAATGTATCTTTAAAACCAATCAACATACTGATAAAATTTACATCGTATTCATAACTTATCAAAAAATTAAAATACAAATTTGGTACTTTTAAGAAATTCGAATGTTTAAAGGGTAAAAATCGTACCTATTTTTGGTACTTTTTTTCATAAAATATTTGTTTTATATTTATTGATATTAAATCTGAACTAAGTTTAAATAACAAGATCATTTTATATAAAGCAATTCTTAAACCCGTGTGGACTTATGGCATAGAACTATGGGGAACTGCTAAAAACTCAAACGTAGAAATCTTACAACGATACCAATCCAAAACCTTAAGATTTATTACTCAAGCGCCTTGGTTTATAACAAATACTGCTATACATAATGATCTCAAAATCCCTTTAGTTAAAGAAACCATAACCAAATTTAGTTCTAGATATATTGATAGACTGAGTAATCATACTAATCCATTAGCCATTGGCTTACTAAATGAGATAGAAGAAGTACGAAGACTTAAAAGGTTACATATTCTAGACTTACCTTTTAGATAAGAATGAATTTGTATATATTTATAGAGAAAAAAAAAAAATAAGTTAAGTTATATATGTATATTTCCATATTATAAAAATAATTATAATTATGTATAAATAATTTATTTTTGTTATTGTAATATAATTCAATAACAGCTGTTATTTTCTTTTGTAAATATTATAAAATTTGCTTATTGTTGTATTAACAGATTGTAAATAAATAAATAATTTGAAAAAAAAAAAAAAAAATATTTATTGATATATTCATACAGTGTCTCACATAAGTTAGTGAATTTTAATTTTTAAATAAAAAAATTAGTTATTTTTAGTTATAAAATTAGGTAATAAAAAATAATAATTTTTTATGGATGGGATTTTTTTAACTGAGTTGTCTTCTACCAAATGCTGCAAAAAGTAGCACAAAATGTTGAATCGTTTCCGAGAAATTGAGAAAAATAACACGTGCAGTCATTTCAGGTACCTCACAAAAGTATTTGAATTTTTTAATTTTGTATATTTGAAGATACTCAAAATACTAATAAGGCAAAAAAAAGATATGTTTTTTATATTAATTGTTATTAAGTATCAGTGATAAGCATTTACTAATTCTTTTTATAAATTTGGGGGTAAAATTTTTGGGAAATTAAGAGAAGTTTCTTTACATGTATCTTACAAAAGAGAAAATTGGAATAATCGGGTAATTTTTCCTAAATTATTTCTTAAATTTAATTTGTTTTATTTGGAAATATAAATGGACTTTGTCATGTCTTCGAAAAATAATTTTTACTGCAAAAGTTATAAATATTGACATTCAAAGCGGTGTACATTATTTCATGATTTTGTTAAAAATTAAAAATTTTCAACATTAAGCCCATTTTACTGAAGTATTGGTCCACATATTTTAACAAAACTTTCAGATTGTGTTTCTGTAGGTATTAGCTATTATTAAATGGGAGATTTGGATACCGGCTAGAAAAATACAAAGAAATTGGTGCCATAGTATAAAACGCGATAAGAGGTATATTTTAAGTTGCATAACTATATGAATTTCAAGCTATAAGGAATCTATAAAAAGGTAAAAATACCCGAAAAAGTTTACTATTCTGTTAATATTACTTATGTTGATGAAAATAAAATTGAAAATTTTTCGCTCCAACATTTCTGAAGTGCAAGTTATTGATCCAAAAGTAATATGGCTAAGTAATTAGAGAAATAAAACCAAGTACAATTATGTCGGGGTATATTTTGGAGCTATATCGTAAAGTCATGCGATTTAGTCTCAAAATTTATAAATGGTTATCGGGAAGATATTTCCCAACATTTTGAAATACAATTTTGATACGAAGGGTATCAAAATGGGCTTGATATTTAAGATATTATATTTTTTATGGTGCAATGCCTCGTAATTAACGACTTGGATCCTTCACATACGGCGTTTTAACAAAAAACTTATAAGGATCTAAATACTTTTTATTTGTCTACTATTAATAACAAAAAGATTATCGTATTTGTCATTTATAGAAGAAAAATAGGCGTGTTCTTCCTAAATCAACCTTCTAAATCCATTAAATAAAAAATTGGACTAAAAATCCCCAAACTTAACCGCCAAATTGGGGAAATAAATCAGGAAACCTTTAATGATGATACTTATGACATATTTTTAATAAAAATTTAAAGAATTTCTTACATTTTTATTTTGTTTGACTTTCTCAAATACAAAAGTGATAAAAATTCAAATACTTTTGTGGGATAAATTCGATGACTTTTCGTACTATTTCTGGAATAACTTGGAAACAATGCAATAGTTTTGATTGCAGTTTTTTGCATTATAAATATAACAAATAGACAAACACAATTCAATTAATAAATCTAAGAATTATTTTTTTAAATCACCTAATAAACCCGTTTTAATTATTAATTTAAAAAATTCAAATACTTTAGTGAGACACTGTATGAGTATTTTAATATCATATGTAGTGGTTTCCCACTACAATTTAGAAATTCATTGGAATACAATTTTTGATACTTCGATGAGTGAAAAAAATACCAAAAATGGGATAAGAGCGGGAAATTATATTTTATTCAAACTCAATAATGAATTTTCAGCTATATTAAACCCAGAAACATGAAATTAAGTAAATGTAGTTCTATGTGGATAAGAATTCACAAGAGTGGAATTTGTAGTACTTCAGTATACAAGGTCCTATGTGGAAAAGAATTCGCAAGGGGAGTCTTTGTGGTACTTTTTTGTTCTTCTAATGGTACTTTTTGAGTTTTTTATAATTATGAATCTAGAAACATAAAATTAAAGATATGTGGTCCTAAATGAATGAGAATCTATAAGAGGGAACTTTGTGGTACTTTTTGAATTTTCTGTAACTTTTAACCTAGAAACATGAAAAAATGGCATACATGGACATTTGAAATAACAAGGGAAATTTTCTTTTTTACTTCTTGTTTGTATAGTTATTAGGGTAAATTTGAAAGGTAATTAGGGTGTCCGAAAAATTGACTTTTTTCAAAAAAGTTTTAAAAAAATATTTTTGTATAAATACAATGAAAATATACTATTTGCTTAAAAATATAACGCAAAAATATTTACTTTACACTTTTCGATTTAAAGTTATAAGGCATTAAAATTTTCATATAATAGCAAAAAAAAAAATTATTTAAAACAAAATTAAAAATACTGAATATTGTAACAATAAAATGCAAAGGCTACTGTGAATTATAATGCTCATGTTTTAAAATTTATTAATAACAATTATTTTTTAAGATATTTATTTTTTATAGTTATTATTTGAAAATTTCTTAGTCTTATAACTCTAAAGCGAAAAGTCGTAGATTAATTATTTTTGCGCCATTTTTTAAAGCAAATAGTATATTTTCACTGTGTTTATAAAAAAAATATATTTTTAAAACTTTCTTGAAAAAAATCAATTTTTCGGACACCCTAATTGGAACACGATGCATTTTAAGCAGGTGGAATAGTCCTCATTCTTACTAAAATTTTATGTAGAATTGATGTATAAAAGAAATTTTTTTATAAATCAATTGGATTCGTATCTGCGCAAAATGGTGCTCAAAATGTGCGATTTTAGCGGCAGATATGCAGGGGAAGGAGCTGGATTTAAAAAAAAAAAACAAAATACGCCATTATTTTTACTGCTGCAAAAACCTTCTAAAAAGGTATGATATCCAAATATCAAAATAAATTTTTCTTTTCGAAACGAACCCTAATAGTTATATACATATCAAATTTTATGATAATACAGTATAAACGCGATAATCCGAATTATTCGGTAATCCAGACGCCATTTCCTAACTCATTACATACTCTATAATTCGGGTTGAATGTATATTTTAATACGGATTTAGTAAGAAAATAGTAATTTGAATTTAAAAAAGAATGTGAATTAAAATTTATAAAAAAAATTATGCGTATTGAGCTTTTTGTTGTTTAATACCTACGTTTTCAGTTAAATTTTGTTCCAACTTATTTTTCAGTACATACCTTATTTTTTATAAGGCGAAGTGAAAATTGTTGAAAATTTTTAAATATAAATTTTATTTGGGATGAAAACTTTTAATAATTTTACTGCAACAAATATTAAATAACTATTATATATATGTATCTATACAAATTTTAACAAAAAACGTGTCAGAATAAAGAATCGATAATTCTGATAATTAGATAATTCGGATCGGGGTGCAATCAATTATCCGGATTATCGAGTTTACACTGTATTTATAAAATTGACAACTGGACCTTGTATATTTACTTTAGTAGATAACCGATAGTTTTAAGGACAAACGAACATCGGTAAATTTATATCCGAAATTGGGATAAACTGTGTGCTCAATTTTGCAAAGTTATATCTTTCATCGTTAATTACATTTGTATGTGTATCGGTCAAAATTTACCATAACTCTCCAATAATACACATTTCCTAAATCATAATTTTATACATTGGAGCATAAGTTACACCATTATCCTCCCAAAATTCATTATATTAGCAATATTTTAAGAAAAAAACTTATCACCGTCAGAATACCTATCGTTGAAATAAACAGGTTAATTCTTTATATCATTGCTTGCAGAATATGAATTTCTGTTATGATAACGTTTTTTTACGTTAATAAATAAATTAACGTGTATGATTTGAGATGATAAAGAATATGTTTATGCCAGGGACTGTAAATAACAGTTATTTTTAAATGTTTAAACAAAAAAAGCAGTTATAACCAAATATCTGACAACTGATTTAAATACACCATTGCGATCGTCATGAAAGTACTGTTCTTTTTAAATTTTTGATTTTTATTTTTATACCCTACACCACCTTAGGTGGTTGGGGTATTATCTTTAGTACTGATGTTTGTAAACCACAGAAAAAATTATCGGATTATTACTTTCTAAGTCCATCTAACGATGTTCGTCTGGCTGTCTGTCCATGTAGGGGAAACCGGGGCAGTTGAAATTTTTCAATATTTAAAACAGAGTTTACAAAGTAACATTAAGAATTGTGCTATTTTCCTAAAAAATTCAGCGTTTTAAATCGGGGAACATTCGGCATCTGTTGATCGTATGATGTTTTGCGTGGTATTAAGACTCCAACGTCCGTCGGTAGAAATTACAATATTAAACGCCAAACAATTGAATTGCACATAAAAAACGAGATAGTTATTTAATAAGCAATATTTTTGTGTTTTGTTTTAAGGGTTAAAAAATACGTTAATTTTTCATTATTTTTATCCAGCTAATAAATGAATACTTTGTTGGCTCATAACCAACACGTTATTCTATCTTTAAATGAATTTTTTCTATCCAATTGTCTTTAAGAATATGATAGGCGAGTGCGCTCCGTCAAATGTCGCAGCTACCCCGGCGTGGGGCACATTCAGAAAAAATTACTTTTTCTACTAATTCCCAAAAATAAGTTACCAATTCTAAATATTCATATCCGAATTTTGGTACACATAGACAATGCTGTATTTTTGTAAATTTATCAAATATTAATTCGTAAATTATTTCATAAATTATAAATTTCATAAATTATTCTGCTCGAAAAAATAAAGATCACAAAATAACTGTTATTCTCGGACTTTTATAATAAAAGTTATAACTGTTATGGTCCCTGGTTTATGCGTAACTCACATACAAATACTTACTTTGCGTTTCCAGAAATGCATTATAAAGGCTATTTGAAAGTAAAGGCTCTGGGAGGTCTCTCAGGAATTCTTTTAAAAGCGTAGCAACATTGTGGGGACAAGTGTCATCATCGAAATTTTTATCAATATTTTTATCAAAACTATCCCGTAGCTATTGAGGGAAATTAATTGAGTATTAAATTTCTGAGAATATCGTATTAGTGCGATACGAACCTGTTTTACTCTTTTCTTTGATGTGCTTACTCGAAATATGCCAACTTTATGTAGACCATTTTCTTCCAAATAGCGTATACAACATGTTACAAACTTTGGCACTTGTAATTCTTGAAATATTTGGTCTTGAATAAGACCGCTAAGTTCAGAATTATCTTGACTGTCCCGTCTAACATCGGATTGGCTACGTGACATCTGCCTATACGCTGCTTTAGTCATATTACCAAAATAATTACTTATGGTTGTCGATTTTGTTTTAGTTTTGTTATCATTATCACACTGGTTTCCAGATCCAGTGGGCAAACTCTCACAAGAACGTACCTGTAATGAAATAAATATTTTACTCTTACAATACCTTAAATTGTTGATATATGTTTTAAATAATATCTTACATTTTCATTTAGTTTGTGAGAATTTATGGAATTTTTTACACCTCCACTACTACTGCTACCAACTCGAAATAAAGACACAATGGAATTTCTAGAGCCTCTATCCGAAGAAGAGTTTAAATTCGACATTTCACGTTTTTTGTCATTTATGACACATCCTTCCAGACTATTCCCAAATAATGAAATATTGTGATCTGTAAGTTAGAAATACATATGTGTTTATCGAGTAAATATTCAAAAGAACTACTATATTTTCATCTAAATTTTCAAAATTTTCTAAAAAAACAACAACATGATAGTCATTATAATGCTTAATATAAATGTTTTTGTGTGTATTTATATTATTAACAGATTTTTTTTTAGTTTTTGGCACATAACTCGGTTGTTTATGAACGAATTTGGTTGATTCAAAAAACCGTTTTATAAAGATATTTATGACTATATCTGTATTATAATCTGTAGCTTAAACAAGGGCTTAAAAAATCAAAAATGCGTTTTGCCCGATACCTCAGTTATTTTTGAACCGATTTATTTAATTTTTTCAGCACAAAAATTCATAAAATATCCGAGCCTTCAAAAAAGAAGTCCCTAGCATATACAGAGGATTTAGAAACTGGAAAACCGGTTTTATAAATATATTTCCACCATTTATGAACCGATATTGCTAAATCGGCAAAATTCTCGAAAGGATTTCCGGTCGCTTGATATATTATATATGGCAGTTTTCGGTGGGCTTCATGAACGCCATTTCATCCGACACACGGACGGCTGTACATGGACCTATCGTCATCATTTCTAACAAGGATCCCGAAAATATAAAATTTTTTGCTCTCCGACGAAAATTGTGGAAATTATAAACGCAATAAAAATTATTTCGAAATCCAAAAAACAATTAAGGAACAGAAAAATATACTTTTTGAACCCATTGTATTACGTTAAAAATCCTCCAGATGGCACTAATTATAGAGCATTTTTCAATTTTAATACAAAAATTACATGATATCGATTATAAAAATAAAGAAAAATTAAGAACTCTTTTTTAGCTTGATTCTGAAATTTTGTATTGTTTCTTAATATATAAAAGAAGAATTATTTCCTACTTTTTGCCACAATTAAAAAAAAAAAAGTGATTCAAAAAATTTTTAAATTTTTTTTTTTTTTTTACACAAAAGTCAAAGAGTTCTTTATGTTAAAATATTTCGTGATGTTAAATCGACATTGCTTTAGAATTAAATACAATATTGAAACTAAAATAAAAAAATAATTAGGCAAATAAGTTATTGAAGATAAAATGTGGATGCAGAAATAAAAGTAATATTTAAAAACAAGCGCGAATTTTTATTCGGCCCGGCCGAATCTATATACCCACCATCAACTTTTTAAAATTTTACGTTATATGGGAGGAGGCAACAATTTACAACTTTTTAACTTGAACCATTAATCAGTCGAAAGCCAGGACCTAGGAAATTCATTTTCTGTATTATAAGTATCCTGTTTACTATTCGTTGAAAAGTTATGCGGTGATAAAAGAAAATTAAACCAAAAATTTACGATTTTTGAAATTTTGCAGTTTTTTGATAGAAAATTCTCGCCGTTCAGTGAATTTAATTTTAGTGGAGAGAATTTTTAAGACGAAATGATTACCAACAGTTTAATTAAATCTCGTTGATGTCAGAAAGTCAGACAAAATTCGAAAGTTGGTAAATTTTGATGCAGCATAATTCGACAGTACATACTTTACGGTGTGAAAAACTTAGAGAACGTTAGCACATGTGCGCCAGTTTGGAGTTTGGATTCCTGACTAGTATGCTACAAAAAGTTCGACAGTACATACTTTACGGTGTGAAAAACTTAGAGAACGTTAGCACATGTGCGCCAGTTTGGAGAGCTCTGGTCTACAAAATTACAAAAAAGATTAACCCATTAGTATAATTTTTATAAAAATATTTTAAAAATGTATAGGAATTTTTATAAAATCTTAATTTTGCTAGAATTAAAACCAATTTTAGAAAACTGGTTGGTCATTATGTTAAACGTTATTTGTCGATTGTAATTTTTGACAGCTAATAATGGCATACACCGTTGTTCGAAACCCATATTTTTTGGAGGTTATTTAAAACTGGTCGAGATCACGTGAACGAAATAATTGAACCAAAATATTTTGGGGATTAATTTAAAACATATCAATATTTAATTTTAGTGTCCATATAAATCAATACACTTAATGTACATTTGTTTCTGTTTTAAAAAGAAATTAAAAATTGGTGTTCCCGTTTTCACAGAGAGATTTGCAGATATTATAATTACCAATAAATAAATATAGTAAAAGTAGGAAAAAAGTGCAATAAAAATATTAATACTTTGAATGAAATAAGTAAAATGTAAACAAATAATTATCTCCACTGAAATTTTGAGGTAATATTTCTTAAATAAATGAAATAAAAACATCCATTTTGGTACCAAGATACACAAAATCCCAATCCGAGAAAACTGTATTTCAAAAGTTGACTTTTTTCATTAAAACTTGGTAACGATATAAAAGCGTCCGTCATAAAATACTTTTTCTTTAATAACACAAAATAACTAGAATTTTTTGCTATTGTGTGATTTTATTTGTTTGGAAAACTGGCAGAAATACGGAAGCTCAATTTAAACTGAAATTCGAGACATTTCCATGAATTTAAAAGACATAATATTGGTGTACGATTGAAAAAATGTCCGGGGAATCTCTAAGTGACACAAAAATAAAATGTTTATGCTACTATTATCGCTTTTTCTTATGAATTTAATATTATCTTTTTGTACTTATTATTTATGTTGAATGACAAATGAAAAAAATTGCGTAAAAAATAAAATATAAAAAAATTAAATGTTCATGCTAATATAACAACTTATGTACTATATGATTTTTAAATGATATTTTTGCACCTATACCTTTGTATACTTTAGTAGTTCAGTGTTATTTTTAGCTGCAGAAGCTGAAAATCTTATTATTCTTTTTCTAAAATTTACACCATTGTTATAAATTTACCTGTATATAGGTAAATTTTTACGATGCTTGGTTGTTATATTGGGAGTAGAACACGGTCGATAAGGAAGTTTTATAAAAAATGTTTCTTTGATTGTTTTTAACATGTTTTTGGAATAAACTATTAATATAATTAATGTTTAGTTTGATGCAGAAAATGTATAGCAGCACCGATAAGTCTTGATTTAGTGAGATATTTCACTGCATATTTGGTCGAAATTATCAATCGCGTTCTTAGGTTTTATTATAGAACTCATAAGATGAAGTCGATCTGTAATCGTTAGTACTTTATAATATGGCTTTATTCAGTCTTCACATAGGAACAAATATTAAATACACTGCATTACTTTATTTACTAAATTTCATTATCGCTAAAAGTTCAAAAAGTCACAATAAGTACTTCGTTTAACCCTACGGTACATACCCGGGTATCATTTTTAACTTTAAAGTGCACGCGTTTCTTTATTAATAGAGATATAGCCACGAAACTTTAGATTGTCGTGATTAAGGTGTTTATGCATTATAAAAACTGAAAAACCATACATTTTATCAGTTAAGTCTATATGTAAAATGGCTTTAAAGTTGATACCTACGGGAGTCAATACCCATGGTACCCGTGTACCCTCACATAATTTTTATATTTTGCACTACAATTAACTTTTCTTTGCACTATTTATTATTTAAAATATAATAAATATAAAGTTACAAATTAACTAATTTTTTTCTTAAACTAGTGAATAAGCATGTCCATGATAGTTAAAAATTATAAGGAATGGGTCCGTTGGGATTTGAAGGAAAACTAGTTTCAGAAGTAAGCTTTTTTTTGGAAATTTCTAGTTTATTTAGGAACTTCAGAAAGAGTATGTGACGAGTTAAAAACTTTTCGAATAATTACTATTTTGAGCCAGTATTTATGAATATGACCATGATAGCGCACTTTTTAGCCGTTTTTACATGCTTCACCGCATTTATTTTTGTTTTTATGTATTCTTTTCATTTGTTCAATATCATGTAGTAATGTCCACCACTTCTACTCCAAAATATCACACAAGTTCTCAAGATATTGAAATTTTTTTCATATTATTTGTGCTAAGGAACGTAAACTTTTGATATTGTAGCTCCAAACTTGTCAGTGTCAACACTGACAACATTCCTTAGTGTAAAAAAAGTTATTTTCAGACGTGACCTATTTTCGGGATGGATACTGTGAGTAATTGTGGATGAAGTCTGTGCTAAAATTCTTTAGGACTATAAGAACGTTATAGTCTGTCTTGAAGGATTTTCTCGGAGAGTTTATATGGAACGTGTGTTTTAATAAAGATCAAGTTTTGTTGTAAAGTTTAAAATTATATTTTATACTTTTTACAATCTTTTGTTTACAAAAAACGTAATGTCTACCAATGCTAATTTATGCCCTTTATGATGATTTTCGGAAATGGGCCATATATGGGAGCTATAGAGTTTTAAGGTGCGAACCTGATAAATAATTTAATAGATTGGTTTTTACGTTTATACAAATTATTTTATAAATTTAAGTAAGGTTTCTAACGTCCATAAAAGTTGTATATGTACTATATTATGTAATCCCATTATTGGAGAAAAATAGTATGGGGACATGGTTATAATAGGTAACTAATATGAACTAATTTTAACTGAGATCGTGTCTACATCATATAAAATCAAAATTCATCCAATCATCTCAAAAACTTCGATTTGTAGCTTCATTAACAGATTAATATGGACTGCCAGACAGGCGGACGGACGTCGCTTAAATACTCAAACATGTTTTTCTACATGTATTTACCGATTTACTTTAAGATCTGTGACCAATTAAATAGTCGTTATAAAAAAAGGTTTATAAAATTATATTATTTTTTTATAAAATCAACCAAAATTACACTATGGTACCCGGGTACCACGGGTATTGACTAACGTTAATTTTTTTGGGTATGTACCGTAGGGTTAATTTGAACCACATTTAGAAACAACACTATAGAAAATAAAAATGAAAAATAATTAGGTCAAAATCCTGTATGACTAAGCCGTACCTGCGATTTGAATTCTGCGGATTTTTTAGAAAATTTTGTCTTCTTTTCAAATATAATTTTTACCAATGATGTTAACGTTTTCGAGACTGTTCATGTTTTCGATTGGCAAACATAAATATAAAACTTTTTTGTTTTAACGAACAAAAACAGGTTTTATATGCTTCTAGGATTAGAAATAGGCTTGGGAATAATATTTCATTTTGGTGAATCGTTCGTTATCGGTCAGTACGAGTGAGTGAAATATTTCTTTCTTTTCTTTCATAAGTATTTCATTTACTAAAGTATGTATGGAACAGAAACCAAAGAAAGATTCTTTTTTTCATCTTTCATTTACTGAAATATGAATGAAATAGAAACGAATGAAAGATGTTTTTTTGTTTTCTTTCATCTTTCTTTTTCTGAAGTATGTATGAAATAGAAACCAAAGAAAGGTTCTTTCTTGTCTTTCATGAAATGGAAAGGAATGAAATATGTTTTTTTTTTTTTTTTTTTGTGAAACAATAATTTCTATAATGAATGGTTAAGCATTTTTTTATTTAGTTATTTTGAACATACCACATTTGTGTATTATTTACATATTTTTTTTTTTTTTGCCTGATGAATTCACATATTTAAATCAGCTGAAAAAATATGACAGAAGAAGAGAATGAAATATGAAAGAAATGTGAAAAGTGAAACATAAACATGAAAGATTGTGAACTATTTCATATCTTTCATTTAACTGAATCGTTCAATTGAAATATTTCTTCCATGAACGACACAACTCTAATTAGAAATAAAAACACTTTATTCTTATTCGGGGATTTCCCAATTTATAAAAACCAAAAGTGTATACAAAAATTGTTCACGTTTTTGAGCTTTCATGTTTTATTCACGTTTTAGAATAGTCAGTGTAAAAAAATTTGTTCACATTTCTGAGTCGTTCACGTTTTCGAGTGTTCACATTTTCGCGAGTGCACTGTATATAAAAATTTTTACAATACGAAAATTAGTTGACTTTTTGCAAAAAACACTGAGAAAGGATGGATTTTAGATTTTGTGCATATTTTTAACTATGCAATCAAATTCTTGTTAGTTAATAGTTTTGAATGAGATTTTACACATAAGTAGATTTTTGATGCGTAAATTCTCGCTATTCTCTTTTTTAGATTTGTCGACGAAAAACTCGCAATTCTCAAAACACTTTTTTGATTTCAGCTTTGTGATTTGATAAATTATAGCGAAAATTCGAAATTTGTTGGAAAAAGAGGTCAAATTTGTGAAACCCTGGTTCTCGCAAAAATAAATTTTAAAAAGTTTGTTTTCCATTGAAGTATTTTTTGTTTAGTTATCTTCCAGAAAAATATAAATATTATATATGTTACTAAAGAACATTAGCTGTGTTTTGTTGCTAACGTTCATAGGCAATTTCATACAAATTTCAAATTTATATACGTTAGGAGTTAACGTGTAGAATTATACATGTTAAATTTAACTTCGATAAAAGTGCTGCCAAAGTATGAACAAAGTATGAACAATAAACATGAATATTTGAATGTCAACAAATGAAAAAAATATAAAAACAAAATTAAATAGAAATAAAATAAAGTTAAATTATTATTTTTAGAAATTAAATTTAAAGATTTCTTTGTGAATTTTTTGTTTTAATATTAAGTTGTACCAAGTCTGGTAAATATCGTTTTCTTGCTAACTATCAACGTTAGCACTCAACGGCAGCAAGAATGTAACACCTTTTTGGCAAAAAACTGGAAAAAATCAACTTAATTTTTTTTTAATATTTTTCAATAGCAATATTGTGCAGAAAAACTAATCGTCTAAAAAGAATAATACTTTATAAAAAATTAAAAATTTTAAACTGTTTTTAATAAATATCATACTTGAAAATAATATAGTTTGTATGAAAAGTGGCGATAAAATGATGTGTAAAAGTGAATATGAAACGTGATGAAGAACGTTATATTATTATAACCACTCGTGAAATCTACTATCTATTTATCTTCTTTTTATATATAATTTGCTAAGCTTTATTACTTTCCAGAGCTTTCTGAAGCTCCCCGACGACGTATACAATTAAAATTTGGCTTACTTATGTAACTTTGCATCCTACGAATCCTAACAAAGCCGAATTTTTAAATTTCTATCAGGGAGCGGTAATAAGCTGATTTATGTGCCATTTTCTAAACATTTTTTCTTTTTTTTTGAGCTCTATTTTGATTTTAAGAAATTTTGATTTGCTATACTCATTGTCAAAATCTTAATTCATATCGAAAACTGATTTCATTTCGGGCAGGAGAGCATTTACTTCGATTTTTATTTTTTTCTGTTTAAGTTTACTAATTTAATACTTTAGTCACTATTATTCCATTAGATTCCAACAGCTTGAAATCTTTAACTTTAACGATTTGGAAAAGGAAAAACAGTAAAATGTTGTTCATATGTTTTGTTAAAGGTCTACAGATTTTTCGTGCATATTTTTATTATTGTAATATTATATTTCCTGGCGAAGGCAGGATTATACGCTTGTTAATGTGATAAATTTCATATGTAGCGGATCAATAACGTTAAAAAAAGGAATGACATCCAAGAAAAAAAATTGTAAAAATTGATGTGAATTGAAGTAGATATTGTGTTAAAATTTAAATAAAACATTTCTTTAAAAAAAGGTTAAGTAAACAGGATTTGGTAGCGCCTAAGAGTGATATATTTGTGTCAAATATAATGTTCATTTTTGCAGTAGTTTTGACGTGAAAAGGGGCGTGGCATCCAGTTAATAGGTCAGTTAGTATTTTCTAGGGAACTATTTATATGTGCCAAATTTTGCGTGAATCAATCTAAAGGGTAAAAAACAAATATAATGTTTACAAAAAGTGGGTTTAAAAAGGGGAGTGGCGTCCAATTGGGATCCGATATAGCCTATATTTCCTTCCCGAAAATATCTGTGTACAAAATTTCATGAAAATCGGTTCATGAAAATCGGTTCAGTAGTTTTGCCTTTACTGATAACTTTGAACTTGATCTGTCACAATACTAGCTACTACTACATGTCTAGTTTCTTCAATATACATATATTGTTTTCTGTCACTTTGGTGATTACAACGTGCCTTTTTTAACACAATGCTTTTATTAGAGCCTGTTAATTATTTGTGCAAAACCACACTTTCGACTTCTTGAGGATTTTAAAATGACAACTATATTAATTTTCCGAAAGGGTCAATGATGTATAAGTAGTTACGATATTTATTTAGAAAAGATACACAATGTCAATTGGCTAAGTGCTCTTTCACATAGTTACATAAGTGATAAATGAAATAAAAATGGCAACTGCTATGTAAATGGTCCCAATTTCCAACCATAAAATAACTGGGTATGAATATGATGAAGTGATGGGTATACATAAAAATGTTTATATATAAATTCCATTTATTACTATAAAGAGCACTTTATCGATTGCGTTTCATTCTAATTTCATATATTAAATTAACTTTTATTCGCCTTCTAATTTAAAATTCAACTGGTATTTGTCCGGCCCGTACCCAAAGTTGATCCCTGCTGATAGTATTTAGCCATGCATTTTTTTTCACACTGATTCTAATGGCTTTGGTTGTAGTTCATGGCCATATTCATCAGATTTACACAAAATGTTTACTTCGCTTTAATATGAGCGAAAAAAGGAGTTGTTTTGTTGAATAACACACTATATAAATAAGAAATTTTCTAGATTTTTATTTTTACATAATTTTTCATCCGTTTCCATTAAGTTTTAAAGATTTTCCAATAAAAGAAAATATTTCCAACAAATAATATTTGATTTCAAATGTGTATAGAATGCATACTGTACCATATATGGTACAATCAGAAAATGCTGTTTTATACGTTTTCAGAAAAATTAATGTCAGAATCGTGTTCTGCGAGCATTTTTACACTTTTTTGTACAAAAAATACCCAATATCCCAATCCAAGAAAAACTTGTTTCAATAATTGACTTTTTTTCATGAAAATGATCAACCTACCGTTGTAAAAGGCTGGCTCATTAGATATTTTTGTGTGTTTAACCAACATATGGGGCTATATTGTCAATATATTTTTTTCTTGATCTCGGCTTTGACGTTTTTTTTTAATTTAAGAAAAGAAATTAAAAAACTTTCTCAAAATTGACAAAGTTTGGATAGGGCTTGGGGGGAACCCGTTCTCCAGAGAGCGTTAAGATTTCTTTTGAAAACATTACAAAAATTTTGCAGTGTGGAACAAAAAAAAAAAAACCTTTTTGGAAAATAATCCCAAAAATACTTTTTTTTTAAAGTTTCAACTTCAGATTAATATAACCTTTTATTGGATAGATATATTGATATGATTCCTGTAATGAAATTATTTAGAATTTTGTAAACTATTTAGTGATTATTTACAAAAAAAAAGAAATTGGTTCAAATTAAGGCCACCACGTTTAAAAAACAAAAAAAACAAGGTCAAAAATTAGGGTAAAATTTGCTTCGACCCAGATATAGGTATCTTGAACTAAAAGAGATAACCTACACATCTAAGCATATTTTTGTAGAGATTTACAAGGACTACCCAAATGCAATTTTTTTACATTCAAGCCATAAATGAATTTTTGGCGTATTAATTAAAAAAAAAAAAAAACATACCTGAGGTGACCAACTTTGGAGTTCTACTCTCTACCACTTGACCCACTAGGAGCTCCGCGGAAACAACCTCAGCTCTGACCATGCGAAATTTTGTTTAGATATATCTAACGGTTCACAGGTTACAAAATTATTTCCAAAAAAGTTCGATTTGGGACCACTGTGCACCGCTTGCTTAAACAAAAAGCAGCAAAAACAGTATTAGCTTCTGTTCATAACTAAACAATATGTCAATGTTGCCGGACTCATTAGTTCATATTACACAAACAAAGCCTTCAAATTATCCAACATTTTTTGCTGCAATTCCGGAAATTTTAAATAAATATAACCATTTCTTATTAGATTTCCCTAATAACGTCTTCAATAAAATTTTTACCAATATTTTTAATTAAGGACTACACAGAAAGATATCTGTGCATACAAAACTGAACCCAAGGGTGAATTTTTTAAACTATTTATTAATTAATTAAAGAATGAAGAATGAATTATTTCTTATTGGGTTTTAATAAAATATCTGATCTTTTCCGGAATTGCACAGTAATTCGTATGAATTATTTTTTCCATCCCTTTTGCTACCAAATTCTTTCTTGCATTCCTTTTAGGAAGTTTTTGTACCTGGTACGTCATTAGGCCAGATTTCTTGTTAACTTTTCTGACAGAAGTCAAAACTTTGCAGTGTGGAATAAAAAAAAAATGGATGTGAAAGAATATTGCCACCTTTTTGGAAGATAATCCCAAAAATTTAATTTTTTTTTAAGTTTCAACTTCAGATTAATATAACCTTTTATTGGATAGATATATTGATATGATTCTTGTAATAAAATTATTTAGAATTTTGTAAAAAATATAGTGATTATTTACACTTTCTCTAATAATTCTTTATGTTTTGTCTGCCGTTCTACAGTAAAAATACAATTTTTCGTCCACTTCCAGGTTTGTTTTCAGTGATATTGACCTGTTTACATATTTTTGTGACCCGAGAAACTGTATTTCGTAATACACCTGCCTTCCTCGCAATTGTTTTATATCACCGAATTGGGTTTTCATTATAAATTAGAACTATTTGTTTTCGTGTTTTTTGTTCAATTTTCATTTTAAGAAAAATTATTTTGCTAAGTATTACAACGAAATGTAGACAAGTTAATAGAATTATTCTTTTTCACTATGTCAAAAGTTATAAGATTCGAAAATAGTTTGAATTTTTTTCCAATTAATGATGATCATCTCTACTGACTGTTTCATCTTAAATACGTATTGACTGCAGAATTTTAATTCATGTTCAATTTCCTTCCAGTGATTGAAATTATCAAGTCTGGTAAATTTAAAAAAAAAAAAAATAATTTTCGTTATTTTAAGAATATTATAACGAAATATAAATAAATTTTTGTGGAAAAAAATTTTGCTTCTTTAGAGTTTCGAAATATCGAAATATTATTGCCATGAAGTGCTATTTTAGGCCAAAATTTCTGCAAAAATATATTTATTATTTTTTATAATTATCTCAAAACATCTTGGTAGGGAACTGAAGTTGAATTTTAAATATATTTTCTCAAAGTAATAATTATTTGAAATCAAGTGTCTTTACTATATTTTTAAATTTAGCCTGATTTTCTTTAACATATTTCGAACAACACTAAGATGATCGTTAAATTTTTTTGGGTCGTTTTAAAGTTGTAATGTCTCAAGTGGGTCATGAACTAAGAGCTTGTGAGAGCAGCTGATTTAGAAATGATATATACATACACAAAAAGAAAATTCCGTCGTCTGGGAGCTTCAGAAAGCTCTGGAAAGGAAACATTGCTTAGGAAAGATATATTTAAATCCATATATATAGATCCGCGTATTTTCGCTCCCTGATAGAGATTTCAAAATCTGGCTCCGTTAGGATTTGTAGGACGAGTAGGGTTATAATTAAGCTGAATTTTAATTTTCTATGTCTTCTGGGAGCTTTAGAAAGCTCTGGAAAGAGAAAAAATTCTTAGAAAAAACACATAAATCCTCTTATATCCGCTCCCTGATAAAAATTTCAAAATATGGCTCCATTAGGATTTGTTGGACAAAAAGTTTTATAATTAAGCCAAATTTAAATTTTCTACGTCGTTTGGTAGCTTCAGAAAGCTCTGGAAAGAGAAAAAATGCTAAGCAAATTATATATCTAGATGACTAGAAGATAATTATGTTTCAAAATTGCAGAAAAAATCATCAAAATTTTAGTTAGCATAAACAGAAACCATGGCTTAATATGGAAGCCTGTCTCAATTGAAACGATCCTGCAGGTGAAACTTTTTTAACACAACACCTTTAAAAAATAAAGGAAATATTGGATCAAAAAAATTAAATTGGGTTATACAGGATAATTATTAATTATTTATTTGTTTAATATTACAGAATAAATTCCAATTAAGACTTAAACTATATTTTAAAAACATAAGAAATCAGTCTTTATGAATATTTAAAAAATTATTCCTCAATTTTCAAATATCACTATCACTATTTAGTACATATTTTCTGAAATAAAACGCTATTTTTAAAACCGGTTTTTTGTGTTTAAAAAAACCGGTCTATTCGACATTCGAAAAATGAACATTTTGAAAAAACCGACAGCATATTGACTGAAAAAACCGGTTGGAAAACCGCGTCGATCACCCTACTATCAACATAATTTTTGCACATGTTATAAAATATTTAATGAAGAATTGATAAATGTAAATATAAAAAAAGTATATACAATTTTGCTACATATTTTAAAAGTTTAAAACTATTATTATTAAAAATATTATTTGTTTTCGGAAAATGGCCTCGTGAGAACCTTTAAGAACATATTGAACTATCTAATTTAATTCGCAGAAGTACCGAAATCAGCAATGAATTCTTTTACTGACTCAAAAAGTTTAACTATTAATCCACAATTGACCACTTCTGGGTGTAGAGTAAACGCTCAGAACTTTTCAAAATTTCACATACACGTTTTTCTGAGCAAAATTCTTTCAGAAAATGCCAAAAACTGTTAAACTTTTTTTCAAAAATTTTTTAAAAAAGTTAAATATATGAGTCATTCCATTTAAAACCAACCAGCTGATTTTCTCATCTCTTCCGAATTTGATAATATTTGGTACAATTATTATTCTTGTTAAAACTAAGACTAAAACGATATATGGACTAATGGTCCATATCTCGCGAACGAAAAATCGCGAGATATGGACCATTTTGATGCTGAGGAAAAGTCATGTTATACATCATATTAAAGGTAATTTTGATACCTTTAATATGACATCTCAATAAATCTTATATAATAAATACTTCGAAAGATATTTGCAATTTTGTGTATGCAACTTTGTACATATTTTGAGCTATTTTGCACTTTCAAACCGCGATATTTCGCGAACCACTTGACGAAATTATCTGAAATTTTGAATTAGTCATAGTTTTGACAAGAATAATGATTGTACTAATACATACAATTTATTTACTTAGATTATTTATTTTATTTGCATTTATGTTTGTTTATTATTTTGTACGAACAAACATATTTGTATATATTTACTTATATACATGCAGAATGGCTCTCTTCTTTAATTTATATTTTTTCTTAAAACCTGTTTTTTACTTGACCTTAGAGATGCTACGATATTATGTATGTATGTTTATATGTTTTCGTATATGTTATGTTCTTTAGTAAATATGCTTGTTGCCAAATTTCATATAAATTTTGCTTTGCTTGTTTAAAAATATTTTTGTTTAGCTTAGTCGTCAATAGCACTTCAATAAAGAAGTTACATTAGCTAAAGTATTTAAATTGCCTTTTTATTTGGATTTTGCAATTGCCTGCAAAAAATATTGTAGGCTCGAACATTGGTGACCCCGACGTGATTGGTTTTGTTCTCAATATCAATTTGGATATTGATAGTTTCTTAAACTATTTCCAATCACATTTATTTTGTCGTTTTCGTTTAATCAGTTGCTACATATTATCGTTTTTCACCAAATATGTCAACAAGTTACGCAGGGAAGTCTGACGCCAGGGACGACGATTTATTGCCTTATAAAACAAAAGTTGGAGCCATGTTAAAATTTAAATCAAATTCTAACAACATCCCAACTGAAAGAGTATGACCAGGCTGAATTATCCGTTCGTTTGGACTATATCGAAGAAGTAAATAAAAATTATGAGAAGGCTCAAAGTATTCTTGAAGAAAATGGCTGCAGCGAGTTAAATGGTATCGACCGCATGAAGTTCGTTTCACTAAGATAACTCGGCAGTTAAGTGCCTCTTGTAATACTGCTTCAAATCAACATTCTTCAACCTTACGCCAATTTTCTTTAGATGAATCGCAGTCTCAAACATCGTTTCGGAAAACAAAGGTTCCCGAAATTCAGTTGTCTAAATTTTGTGGTGCCTATTCAGATTGGCCAAATTTCTTCTCATTATTTACCACTGTAATAAATGACAGCAGTGAGTTAAGTAATCTGTTTGCGTGCTAGCCTAGGAGAAGCAGCCCTCGACACAATTGCTTCATTGGAACTCAACGAAACAAACTATGAGGAAGCTTTTACGCTGTTAAAAAATAGGTTTGACAACAAACTATTAAACTTTCAAACTCATATTAAAGAAATATTTTCTTTAAATTGTGTTGAAAATGGCTCTGCGGCTAGCTTGCGCAATTTAAGTGACAAGTTAAATGCACATTTACGAGCTATGCAAACGATTGGCAACCAAGAGCAGATTGCAGATGGACTATTAATATATTTAGTGTCAACCAAATTAGATATAAAGTCACAAATGAAATGGGAGGAAAACTTGCCAATAAATGAGTTACCAACTTGGACCTCTATGGCCACATTTTTAGAGCGAAGGTGTTGTATGGTTGAAAATTTCGAAAATTCTACCCTAAGCAAATCTACAAATCAACATAATTCAAAAAAATCACATCAGTACAATCGACATGTTCATGTTTCAATTACTAATGCACCCTCATTGTGTTTATTTTGTTATTCAAACGAGCATTACATAACCGGCTGTTCTCGTTTTACCAATTTGTCTCCCACCCTACGGTTTAAGGAAGAAAAAAGATTGAGGTTGTGTCTTAATTGTTTAAAAAAGTGTCATATGCTGAAAAGCTGCAATTCCGGTTGTTGCCGTAAGTGTTCCTTGAAACACCACACAATGTTGCACATAGTCAACGTCCCGTCAGACCAACCCACAAAGTATTCGGAAGATAATACTGCTCCAAATATATCGCAGACAGTACTTATTTCGTCAAGTAAGTCCACAGAAACGCCAACACCAATTATGAGTGTTTCACCGGCCACGGCCATCGTTATGGTAAAAAATCAGTTAGGAGTTTTTATACCTTGTCGCGTTATATTAGGTTCTGCATCGCAGCTCAATTTAATAACAAATCGTTTTGTTAATCTTCTTCGTTTGAAATGTGAGAACATACGCAAGTATTTCTGGAATTGGCAATGGTAATTTTACTGTCAATAAATCTGTTGAAATCGTAATTAAATCGAAGCGTTCAGATTATTCAACATCGCTTATTGCTATGGTCGTCCCAAGCATAACGGATTATCAACCGAATATCAATACGAAAACACCAGAATGGAAAATTCCACCAAATTTAGAGCTCGCAGATCCCTTGTTTGACAAGGTGGCCGTATTGATGGTTTAATTGAAGCTGAGCTATTTTTCAGTTTAATGTCAGTTGGTCAAATTAAATAAGCTGATAATTTACCCATTTTGCAAAAAACGTTACTAGGATGGGTAATTGCTGGTGGTGTTTTTCATACACATCATTCGTGGTCGTTAGCTGTTAGTTCTAAACAATTGCAGGAAGAAGACAAGTTATATTCACTCGTAAAAAGCTTTTGGGAAGTCGAAAACAATTTTGAAAATTGTAGTTCGCTCTCAAATGAAGATAAATATTGTGAGAGCCACTTTGTAAAAAATATTATTCGTCTTAAATCTGGTGAGTTTAGTGTTCGGTTGCCTCAAGTAGAGGGACGTGGCGTGGTTGCGCTTGGTGAATCATATGACCGTGCTTTACTGCGATTTAAAACCATGAAAAGGAAACTCAAAAGGGTACCTGAGATAAAAACTCAGTATGCAGCGCTTATGAGTGAGTATATTTCTTTAAACCACATGTCGTTAATTTCACCGCAGATCAAGCAAAAGAAATATTATCTACCACATCATTGCGTGCACAAACTGGACAGTACATCAACCAAATTAAGGGTAGTTTTTGATGGCTCGGCAAAAACAACAAGTGGCTTATCACTAAATGACGTTTTGTATGCTGGTGCGACTATTCAGCCCAAGCTTTTTAATACTCTCTTGCGTTATCGATTTTACAAGGTAGCTTTAAGTGGCGCTATATGCCAAATGTATAGATTTGTTCGAGTTTCTCACCCTGATGATTACTTGCAATGCATTCTGTGGAGAAACAATGAAGGTGACGATATAAATACGTACAAATTAAATACGGTTACCTATGGTACAAAACCCGCAGCATTTTTAGCAGTCCGTGCAATGCACCAACTCGCAAATGAAGAGGAAACAAATTTTCCTTTGGCCGCAAAAATTGTAAGGCGTGCTTTCTGGTGGTGAATCCGTGGAGGACGTTAAAGTGATAATGCAACAAGTAAAGGCGTTACTAGAGAAGGAAAATTTTTTTATTAGAAAATGGTGCTCAAATGTTCCAACAGTTTTTAATGAAACACCTTCTGAGGAATGTGAAAAGTTTTTGAAATTTAATGACGGAACTGATGTTACTAAAACACTTGGTCTTATTTGGGACCCTAATGACAATTTTATTTTTTCATTCACTCCTCTTAACAATTCTAAAGTAATTGCTCGGTTGTATGATCCTATGGGTTTAATTTGCCCAGTCACCACAAAAGCTAAAATTTTCATGCAGCAATTATGGAAGCTTCAGTTACAGTGGGACGAAAGCCTACCACAGTCATTGCATTCAACCTGGCTCGAGTACATTTCCAAATTTGATTCTATTCCTCATTTTGCATTTCCACGTTACGTATCAATGCCCAATTCGAAAATGCAAATTCATGCTATTTGTGATGCGAGTTTAGCTGCTTATGGTGCATGTGTATATATTCGTTCAGAGGTCGATGGTGTTGTTAAGGTGTCTTTATTGTGTTCTAAGTCGAGAGTTTCCCCGCTTAAAAGTCTAACGATACCAAAACTTGAACTTGCTGCAGCATGTTTATTGGCGGAACTTGTAAACGAAGTTATTACAACTCTATCTTGTCAAATAGAGTTACCCGCATACAAACACACATCTCAAATGTCGTGGCATTATGTCCCTACAAATTTAAATCCAGCAGACATTTTGTCCAGAGGAGCATCACCCTTTGGAGTTGTGGACCTAGTTTTTTGAATCAGCAATCTTCTATGTGGCCAAATGGTGTTCAAGTTTTAGCTGAACTACTGTCGGATTTGTCGATACAATGTAAGTATCACAATTCTTTTACAAAAATGCAACGAATATTTGCGTATATTCACAAATTTGTATACCCCAAATTGAGAAGCCAAAATAATGTACTAAGCCCAAGTGATCTCAAAAACGGAATGTTCATTTTAATAAAAAATATTCAACTAATACACTTCGCTGCTGAATATAAGGCATTAAAGGAAAAACAAAATATACCGTCAAATATCAAGCTCTATACATTGATGCCAATTATTGATTCTTTCGGCTTAATTCGGGTGGGAGGCCGTCTACAGAAATCGACTCTCAGTTTTGACGCCAAACATCCTATTATTTTGCCAAAGAAACACCCATTTACAACGTCATTGGTAATACATTTTCACGCAAGTTTGTTGCACGCTGGTCCCCAGTGCTTGATATCTTCTATTCGTCAGCAGTTTTGGCCAATTGGAGGGCGAAAACTTATAGCCTCAATAATCTCCAAATGTTTGCGTTGTTTTAAGATGAAGCCTAAATTGAATCAGCACATTATGGGAAGTTTACCTACCGATCGAGTTACAGGCCATTAATCACTACTGATGTAGATTTTTGTGGGCCATTTTATTATAAGTCAGAAGTGAGAAATCGTCCACCCGTCAAATGCTATGTATCAATTTTTGTATGTTTTTCGACAAAGGCTTCGCATTTGGAAGTAGTACATGATTTGTCACCATCATCGTTTTTGTCTGCATTGCGCCGTTTTATCGCAACAAGGGGCAAACCCAAAACAATTTGGTCAGACAACGCAACAAACTTTGTTGGCGCCAAAAACGAGTTGTCGGATTTGAAGAAGCTATTTTTAAGCCAGTCACATCAGAAATTACTTTAGCAGCAGTGCCTTGATGATGTAATAGAGTGGAAATTTATCCCACCTAGGTCGCCCCACTTTGGTGGATTGTGGGAGGCGGCTGTCAAATCTGCCTAATTCCACTTTTATCGCACAGTTGGCCTTAATAAGTTGACTTTTGATGAGTTACGTACCTTAGTATGCACAATCTCATCTGTTTTAAACTCTCGCCCACTATACCCCATATCTGAGGACCCTAATGACCTTGAGGTACTAACACCAGGGCAATTTTTGATTGGTGGCCCTTTAATTTCTATAATTGAACCAAATATTACCGATATAAACACTAGTCGACTTAGCAGGTGGCAGAGGGTATGTCAAATGCAGCAGATTTTTTGGAAAAAATGGAGCATCTGATATTTATCTTCGCTACAAGAGCGCATGAAGTGGTGTAAGCAAACTAAAACTTAAAGTGGCAAATGGGCCGTGTAACGGAAGTAATACTTGGTGATGATAATGTTGCTCGAGTAGTTGTTATTCGAACAAATAATGGATTAATCAAGCGTGCAGTGTCTAAGGTAGCTGTTTTGCCATTGGATTCATCTGTAGAAAGCCCTAGTATTCCAACGGGGGGAGGATGCTAACCCCAGATTCGTCCCTGTATTATTTTGTTTGCTATTGTCTTTTACTTTGTAATACACACAATTTATTTACTTAGATTATTTATTTTATTTGCATTTATTTTGTTTATTATTTTGTACGAACAAACATATTTGTATATATTTACTTATGCACATGCAGAATGGCTCTCTTCTTTAATTTATATTTTTTCTTAAAACCTGTTTTTTACTTGACCTTAGAGATGCTACGATATTATGTATGTATGTTTATATGTTTTCATATATGTTATGTTCTTTAGTAAATATGCTTGTTGCCAAATTTCATATCAATTTTGCTTTGCTTGTTTAAAAATATTTTTGTTTTGCTTAGTCGTCAATAGCACTTCAATAAAGAAGTTACATTAGCTAAAGTATTTAAATTGCCTTTTTATTTGGATTTTGCAATTGCCTGCAAAAAATATTGTAGGCTCGAACATAAACCATAAGAGTAATCATGGTTTTTCATTGTCTTGCCTAGGAGAATTCGAAAATAAAAAACTATTTAAAATCGGATTATATTTGTAAAAGTTTAAGCCTCAATATTTTTTCCACCTTCGAGGTGGTCAAATTTTGCCCACTGTAGCGGCGTCCGTGCTCCAGCCAAAAATATTCTGAAATTCTAGCTCCACCTCTATCGATGTTCCAAATTTCATCTAAATCGGTTAAGCGATTTCAAAAATCCAGACTTATTACCATTAAATTAAAAAAAAAAAAAAACTTGGTCGTTGTCTATTAAACATTATTTGTCTATTATATGTTTTAAATTTCTTTACAAAAAGTTAAAATATGTACACTGTTGATACAAAGCAATATGTTAGAGGTATTTCAAAAATGATCCACCTCATGTGAACGAAATAATTATTATTATTAATATATTTATATATATTAATAATAACCAAAATATGTTGGGAATGAATTTAGAATATATCAATCTTTAATTCCAGGGGCGTACATCTGCAAAATTTTTTGCATTCATACAAATCAATGCATTTTATTGGGCCCTCACCGAAAAGATCTAAAAGGTGCATAAATTCCACCAAAAGTATAAATATCGATACAACTTTTAATACCAATTAGTTTTTTTGAGTGTAAATTACTCTGTCAAATTTTAAAAGGTCTGGGTCAATCTCCAATATAAGAACCTTGCTAGAAATTGCTTAAACGTCCATAAATCTTATACAAATATTACTTTGTACTTAAAAACGTTCATAAACTTTTTTGCGATTACTTTTATTACATAGATAATGCTATTACAGACATTTACGTACCATTTAGATCTCTTTTTCCAATGTCGAAAAAGCTTGTAGTCATAGCTCTCTTTTTTGCTGAGAGATGCCGTTTGTTGGATTTACCTTCAGTAACTAGAATAAGTAAAAGTTTATAAATAAATCTATATTTTTATTACACACAATATACCTATAAAAATCCCAGCAAAAAAAAAAAAAAAAATTAAATCAAGTCATAATTTTAACATTGTGTTGTCATTGTAAAAAAATACTGAAAAAGAAACCCATGATGCCATTGGTAGCATTTTTTTATTCTTGTTAAAGTTCTTCTTTTAAAATTATGCTTATAAACTTTTTAGACGAAAAGAACTGTTTAAGTTTTGTTAAAAAATAATAAAATACCTTTAAATTTGTGAAATATAAATTTTCTTCTAAATTATAAACATTTTTTCCTGCTCAAAATTAATTTATTTTCAGTTTTTTAACTTCCAAAAAGGTGAAAAATATATACTTAGTTATACTTTTGAAGTTGTGAAAATTATTATTATTTTTTTTTTTTGCTGGGAATTTAATACGTATTTTCAAATATATTATTTGCTATGAATTTCTTTAAACAAATGTATACTTACAATTACTTAAATCGATTCCAATATTCAATTCAATTATCTTCTCCAAACAAATTTTTTGTACCATTTTTGCCTCTAATTCAGACAAAATGTGGAATGCTGTATCACGCAACACAATATGTTCACCAGTATCTGAACTCCAAGAACATTTACCGGTTCGTGACCATTTTGGCGTATTCGCAGGATTTATTGGCGTTGAATCGCTCGCTTTATGTTGATTCCTCGCGTGGCCTTTAAGTAATTTTGTTGAAACATATTGCCCAATGTGTGACAAGGACTTTGACTTTTTCATGTCATCACCTATAGAACAATAAAGATAAATTATATGAAGATTCTATTGCATATGTAGATACAGTGTTTGTACATCTGAATGGCCGAAAATGATTTTCCATAAAATTTGTGTCAGTTCATTGAAGATTTTAATCAATGTTAAATATTATTTGCAATGTAGATTAATCTTATTAAATAAAGTTAAACAAAAAAATAATAAAATAAATCAATTAAAAAATTGCTCATGAGTTTTATTATATGAAAGCATGAGAGCTTGAACGTATGATAGTATTCATTACATGACAGTACCATTTTAATCATTTGCAAAACAATTTTTAAAATACTAAAATAATACCAACAAAGTAAATTATAATTTTTTTTTAAGATCTCCTTTGGAATAAGTTTAATGCTCTTTTTGATGCCGTACAAAGTTTTGATAGTTACCTACAGTGTACCTTTTGATCCATTATAGATGACAAACATTTACCATTGCTAGAGCTGAACTGATTTCGAATTGATTTGGAGGAACACAGATCCCTGGAGGGTCAGGGGGCTAGAGGGTAAACTCTATTTGACCGCCTTGGTTATGCATTTTTTTTTTGTCAAATTCGCCAAAAATTAATTTCTGATATGAATTTTACATTGATAGTCCAAGTAAATGCTTACATGTTTAGGTTATCTCTTTTAGTTTAAGAGATCAACAAAAAACATATCACTCATATACTTACTTCTATATGTTGTTTAAACACACCAAAAATATTTTCTAATGCAATTAGTTATCTTTATTCGTTTAAAATTTATGTCAGTCCAAACATAAATATATTAATGATATTTTGTCTTCAAAGTTGGCCATCTCGGTTATGTATTTTTTTTTTTTTTTTAAATTTCCAAAAAAATCATTTATGATGATAGAAAAGAAATTTGGGTTTAATATTGACCCTAAATGTTCCATTTACTCAAAAAATTTGTTTTATGTTTTAGGCTATATAAGTTTTATAATGATAACGCAAATGCGCGAGAAGAAATCCGTAGGACCTTGGGGCAAAGGCCTCCCCACAAACCCTATCCAAACTTTGTCAATTCAGATTTTTTTTTATTCTCTGAGGTAAACACCCAAAAAGTATTTTTTACGGACGCAGTGAATTTTAAAATTTAAATTAAATTGAATTTTAAAATTTGAATTTTGGAACTAAAGTTGGATACCGAATAAAAGTAGACAAAATTATGTATTAATTAAAATTATTAAGCTAGGTTGTGTCGTTTCCTTATAAAGAGTTGTTAAAATAAAACATTTTTGAAAAAATAGTAAAATTTTCATCAGCTTTCAGTGTATTTATTTTGAATAAAAAGTCTTTTAAGGTAAACGTTTAAAATTAAATCATCAAGTGTACTTTTCTTCAAGTATTTGTAAATTATATTTTGTCCTAATATTTTTGTTTTTTTTTTTTTTTTTTTGAAAAGTGTCCTAAAATAAACTGATTTTCAATTTTCATGGAATGCAAATTAAAATGTTACAGGATTGTTGTTCTGAAAATTTTCTGAAAAATAGTATATATTGACCACTTTAATATTATGAAAAAAAAACGTGTGCATATATAGCCCGATTTGAGAAAATATTTATTTTTTTTTTTTTTTTTCAAAAAAACAGTAGATTTCATACAAAAAACAGCTTAAGTGCAGACATTTTCTTTGCTTTATTGAACATTAAATAGTGGGGAAGAATCGAAATAAATCAGTAACTTCTAATCGGCTGGTTGGATTTACATGAAATTTAATATAGGCGTAGCAGAGAATAGTACCATTTTGAGCTTAGAAGCAGAATCCCATATACGCTTCAGGAGTGGAACAATGGGGGTTCGAAATAGGGTACTAGTGTCATGGAAAATGTTTAACCACTAGCGAATTTTTATTCCTTACCCAATTTCCAAGATTTTTATATCAACTTAAAGTCCTTAAGAAAACATGCTTGCATGTACTACATATCTTATATATTTTTTGAGTTATATACATTTGAAATTTCAAAAATTTCAATTTTACAAGAGCTTGGTTAAGATTTTTCTATATATAGCCAACCGATCAACCGATTTTATTATATTTTACGCGTTATTTAAAAAGCAAAATTATCTATCGAACAAAGAAAATTTTTGTGTCGTTATCATTATTGAGTCAAAAGTTAAACGATTTTGAATTGTAAAGTTTGCATAAATTAAACAACAGACGCACAGATGGACTGACATTAGAATTCTCTCAAAAATTTTTTTCCACTTCTCGATTAATATGAAAACTAAATGTAAGTATTAAAATTTTTATATTTACTATAATTCCCCATATTCTTACGAGTTCAGAGACACCAAATACTTATATAAGTAGTGCGATCGAAAAATCTTAACACACGTTTTGCCTTAAAACTTTTTTCGGAATCAATATTAAAAATTTTTTTTGATCATGGAGAAATACGTCAGTTATTATTTTTAATAACAACCATGTTGATTTGTCGTGATTTTTATCAAAATGAGTGACGAAAAAGATTTATGTGCTATAAATTATTAAACAATTTCAGAAAAATCCAAATAGGCCCTATAAATAATTGGCCACAGAATGTTTATAATGTTATTAAACAGTATAAAGAGAATTTGGTCATTGATATGAAATCTGGTTCGGAGAGAAAAAAAGGACCACATGGTATTGGGGAGGCCAGAAAATTTAAAGGATATTGAAAGGAACTCCAAACACATCTGCTCAGCTCAGTGCTTCGACTATTTGGTGCAAAAATTTAAAGCTAATGCAGAGTTGATAACATATAAAGTCCAAAAAATTTCAAACAGGAATGCTGCAAAAAATTTTGAAGCCAAGAATAGGAAACGGAAATTAAAACCAAATTTCATACAAAAATACTCAAGTTGTATAATTGACGTAGAAACGTATGTGCTTGCAGAATTTGCGCAGCTTATGTGTCAAAACTTTTAATTGATAATACTAGAGGCAATGTTAAAGACAAGTTTAGGACCAAAAAGCAGAAAAAATTTCTTACAAAATTCCTGGTATAACAAGCTTTTTGCAGTTGCGGCAAAACAGGAAAGTCATTTGATACATTCGGATCAATAAATACCAAAATATGCATCAATGAATATTTGCAAAAAAGATTTCTTCCCTTCGTAAGAGAGCACATCGTGTCCACATATTTTTGGACCCATTTGGTATCATGTCAGTACGGTAAGAAAGCTCTGGAGTGGTACCAAAACAATAACATAGTTTTTGTACCAGGAGAGGTCAAATTTCAAAATTGTTCATAGCTTAGACCAGTAGAGAGATATTGAGATCTTGTGTAAAGTGAATTGAAGAGCACAAAAAAGGTGTCCCAAAATACCGACGATTTTAATAGAAGATGTGCACACTGTTCCAAATAAGTGACTGAAGCAACTATCAAATCTCTAACGGAAAGGTTACCAAAAATGGTCCACAAGTTCATTATTAGTGGTTAGAACTATAAAAGTTATATTTTTCTGCAATCTGTAGTAAATTATCAATTAAATAAAAAACGAGAGAAAAAGATATAGTCGGTCAAGCCCGACCATATGATACCCTACACCATTGTGTACATTATAATTCGGGGAGGGGTCTTGACTTGGAATCAAATGTGGACCGATACTTATAAGAGTAAAATAAAATATACGAATACAGAATATTACGTTGATGCTGACATGTATATGAATTTATTCACTTTTGGGTGATTCCCGAAAGAGGGCCTTATATGGGAGCTATGGTCAATTATGAACCGATCTTTGTAAAATTTGGCACTATCGTTTATGTTCATATAAAAATTATTTGTGTCGAATATTAACTTGATACTAACATTTTAATGGGATTTATGCCCGTTAAAGCGATTTTCTGAAAAGGGGTTTATATGGGAGCTATGGTTAATTATGGACCTATCTTTTCTGAAAAGGGATTTATATGAGAGCTATGGTTAATTATGGACTGATCTTTTTAAAAATTGGCACACTTATTTAGATTTATATGAAACTTAAATTTTATTAAAATACTGCTATATTTAAGGGATTTATGATCGTTAAACCCTTTTCCGGGAGGACATTTGTATGGGGACTAGGCGAAATAATGGACTGATCATAACCAATTTCAATAGGCTTCGTCCCTAGACTATAAGAAACCTGTGTACCAAGTTTCATTAATTTTTGTTCTAAATTGCGACCTGTAGTTTGAATACAAGGTTTACATGGACGGACAGACGGACGGACATCGTTAAATCGACTCAGAAAGTGATTCTAAGCCGATTGGTATAAATTAAGGTGGGTCTTAGACCAATATTTTTGGGTATTACAAACATCAGCACAAACGCATAATACCCTCCCCACCTATGGTGGTGTAGGGTATAAAGAATGAAAACTCTAGGTCAACTATTTCCAAGTTATTTAATATTATATATGTTAAGATTTTCTCGAACGCACACCTTATAAAGCTTACATCTGAACATAAAAATAACAAAAAATTTTCCGTCCTTTGGCACTTTTTCATATTTATACCCTTTTCTGAGTCGATTTAACGATGTCCGTCCGTCTGTCCGTCTGACCGTCTGTCCGTCCATGTAAACCTTGTAATAAAACTACAGGTCGCATTTTTGAACCAAAATTATTGAAATTCGGTACACAGGTTTCATATAGTCCAGGAACGAAGCCTATTGAAATTGGTTATGATCGGGTCATTATTTCACCTAGCCCCCATACAAATGTCCTCCCGGAAAAGGGTTTAACGATCATAAATCCCTTAAATATAGCAGTATTTTAATAAAATTTAAGTTTCATATAAATCTAAATAAGTGTGCCAATTTTTAAAAAGATCGGTCCATAATTAACCATAGCTCTCATATAAATCCCTTTTCAGAAAATCACTTTAAGGGGCATAAATCCCATTAAAATGTTAGTATCAAGTTAATATTCGACACAAATAAGTTTTATATGAACATAAATGATAGTGTTAAATTTTAGAAAGATCGGTTCATAATTTACCATAGCTCCCATATAAGGCCCTCTTTCGGGAATCACCCAAAAGTGAATAAATTCATAAAAATGTCAGCATCAACGTAATATTCTGTATTCGTATGTTTTATTTTACACTTATGAGTATCGGTCCACATTTGACTCCAAGTCTAAAAAAAAGACCCCTCCCCGAATTATAATGTACACAATGCTGTAGGGTATCATATGGTCGGGCTTGACCGACTATATCTTTTTCTCTCGTTTTGTATGAAAAATGCAGACATGTTACAAGTAGCAGTGTAATTTAAATGTATCAGAAGATTTTTTGCAGCTCGTGATGTATTTACATTTTTCATAAAAAACATGGAAAAGGTGATAAAAATTGCATAAGACAAAGTTTTTGTTAGATTTCAAGCAAAAATATAAACATTTAAATTGTATAATTTTGATCTAAAATGTATGTGGACTTTGGGGAATACAAAAAGTTCGATTATAAAACAGTTTATGAAAATTGTCAGTTATAAAATCATTCCACTTTTTTACATACATACATATATGCATACATATACAGTGTGCAGCATTAGCCTTGCTATCCCAGCGATATAAAACATTTTATAAATGTAATCAAAAATTATTTTAAAAACAAACGTTTATTTAATAGTATCATGTGTTTATTTACAAACTTAAAAAGAACGCAAAAAAGTATTCAATTCTTGGTACCTCGTTAAAGGTTTGAATACTATATAAGAATTTAGTGAATTATTTAGCTTTTAGATACGAGTTATTTAGGATTTTGTTATATATTTCTTAAGATGTTTTTATTTTTTATAAACGATTCGTTATAGAATGTTCATTTCTTTTGAGTGTAATCTCCAATTTATTCCTCCATTCTCCGGAAAGTATTTTTTAAACGACTTTTACTGAAAAATGGATGAGTTAAATTTTTATTTTATTTTTTTTTCAATAATCCTACAAGATTTAATAAGATTTATATCTGGACATCTGGGAATGTTTGTAGCATAGCGTGATATATGCATTCCTCGTTTTTCCGTCAATTACGGTGTGTTTAGTTTTATTGTCCAATAGAATGTAATAGTCCCCACGAAATTGATTTTCTTTGAAAATATTCAGGCATATTAAGCATATGCTTAATATGCATATGCTTGCGATTCAACTCTTCAACTTTTTCTACATACAAAAAATCGCCTTTCTGGTACGAATTTTGTTTCATCCGACAAAAAAATAAAATAAAATATTCTATATGTATCCATTTCTGTTTATAAAGTTCCTTGACAAATGGTTTCTTTCGTGCTATACGTGCATTAAAACTACCTCTTTTTATGGATCTTTCCTCTCTTAATGCCAGTTATGGAGATCGTCATATTCGTAGTTTATGTTTAATTCGGCTTTATTATACCCTACACCACCATAGGTGGTTGGGGTATTATGCGTTTGTGCTGATATTTGTAACGCACAGAAAAAATAATCGGATCTCCACCTTAAAGTATACCGTTCAACTCAGAATTACTTTCTGAGTCGATTTAACGATGTCTTTCCGTCCGTCTTTCTGTCCAATGAAACTTTGTGAACAAAGTACAAGTCGCAATTTGAAAGATATCTTGATGAAATTTGGCACGAACAATTACTTTGATACAAGGACGAAGCCTACTGAAATTGGTTATGATCGGTCCATTATTTCACCTGGCCCCCATACAAATGTCTTCCCGGAATAGGGGTTTAACGATCCTAAATGCCTTAAATATAGTAATATTTCAATGGAACTCGGTAGAAAGGAGTTTTGTATAAATGTCAATCTTTGTGTCAAATTTCATCAAGATCGGTCTATAATTGACCATAGCTCCCATATAAATCCCCTCTTCCGAAATCACTTTAACGTGCATAAATCCCATACGAAGTTAATATTCGACACAAATAAGTTTTATATAAGTAGAAACAATATTGCCAAAATTTATGAGAATCGGTCCAAAATTTACCATAGCTCCCATATAAACCCACTTCCGGGAATCGCCCTAATGGGCATAAAATTATATAGATGTTAGTATCAATGCATCAGTATTTGTATAATTTATTTTATATTTAGAAAAAGTGTTGGTCTACAATTAGCCACAGGTCTAATTTTTATCTCATACACATTGGTGTAGGGTATCATATGGTAGGTCTTGACCGACTATAGTTTCTCTCGTTTTTTAAATATATTTATAACTATTTGTACAGCAGATTAACTTCTTTTTACTACGGTACCAATTTTCATTTTTGTGGGAATTGTCAGTTCCCGTTCGGCCCACAATTAGGCCAAACGCAAATCTTTTGGTAATAAATCTGTATCTCCTAAGCTACTGCTCGGATCGTATTGAAATGTATGCACGAGTTGTAGAGGAGGAACTAAACTTTCAAAAATGTATTCAGCCTGTGATAATTATCTCTCTAAACTAAATTATCTCTTACAGTTAACAAGATATTTACACTTTTTTTTTATTTTTTGCGTCGATTTTATTTCGTTCGTTTTTCGGGAATAGGTCCTGATGTATATAAAGGAATTTTTTTTTTGTGAAAAAAAAGTTTTTCGGTTATCTTAATTCGTCTGGACCTGAAAAACATTCAAATCAGTATGAAAAATTTTTATTTTTTACAAATATAGTAGTACCAACAATTCCTTAAATTCAAATTTATCTATATTTTGAATAAAATTAAATGTGCTCAGTACGAAATTTTGAAAGTTCTTTTAAAAACTTTTAAACATATTAATTACTTTTTAGTCACATAAAAAGGAATGTATATTTGGAATTTCTTTCTCTCCATGCATATGCAAAAATTTTGCAGCAGAATAAAAAACGAGAGCAAGTTCTATATTGGACTGGGCCGATTCTTTTCTACCCTTCACTACTTTAACGACAAATAATAAAATATGCGCCCTAAAGTATGGTTTCATATTTCCACATTTATACTAATATAAATTTTTTCCAAGCTACACAAATACTCTTGTTGCATATTGGACGACGAAACTTATGTACAGGCAGATTTTTCACATTTTTATGTTGCTAATGATCCATGAAATCTTGAAGATAAAAGCAGAAAATGTTTCCTAAAAAATTTCTGATATGGCAAGCTTTATGCAGTTCCGTCAAGAGAAGCAAGTCATTTGTTACTGTGGGCTCTATAAATACCGATATATACATCAAAGAATGTTTGCAAAAAGGCTTCTTGCTTTCATAAAAGAGCAAAATATGTTCACATTTATTTGGCCCGATTTGGCATTATGTCACTATGGTAAGAAAGTCCTGGAGTGATACCAAAACAATAACATAGTTTTTGTGCCAAGAGTCCGGAGCTAAGACCAGTGGAGAGATATTGGGCTCTTATGAAAACAGAATTGAAGATAGAAAAAAGGTGTCCCAAAATATAGAAGATTTTAAAAAAGAGATTGGCAAACTGTTCCAAATCTCTAATGGAAGGGTTACCAAAAAAGGTCCACGAGTTCATTAGTAGATTTTAAAACTATAAAAGTTATATTTTTCTGTGATCTGTAATATAATATCAAATAAATATAAATGTCAAAAATCTAAGATCAACCGTTTCCAAACTATTGTATTTTATATATGTTAAGATTTTTTCAATCTCACTCCTTAGTTCAATATTTTACATACGATAAAATTTTAAATGTACTTTATTAGTTCAATATTTTACATACGATAAAATTTTAAATGTACTTTATTTTACTTCACAACCTCTATTATATGTGAGAAAGAATTTTTAAAATATGTACCCTGTTCTTTAACTTGTGAGAAGTTTTCGAATTTAATTTCTCATCCCGATTTCAATAGGATGATTGAAGCAATAAATTCATTTGAAATAAATCTAAAATGGAGAATAATATTAATAATAATTTATAAGTCTGGATTACCAAAATAAAATTTAATAATATTTGTATGTGTTACCATTAGTTTTATATTAACTAAAAGTAAATGTAATCAAAAAATCTTTAAAACATTTTAAAAACGAGAGAAAGTGATATAGTTAGTCAAGCCCGACAATATGAAACCCTACACCATGTGTACCAAAATTCGGGAAGGGTCCAATTATGGACCTATACTTGTATTAAGTGTAAAATAAAAAAATACTAATACAGAATATTACATAGTCACTAAGATTTATATGTATTTATGCACTTCTGGGTGATTCCCGAAACTGGTCTTATATGGGAACTATAATGCACTGTCATTTATACTCATAAAAATGTTATTTGTGTTGAATATTAAGTTGATACAAAAATTTTTATAGGATTTATGAACGTTAAAGTGATTTTCGAAAGAAGTGTTAATATAGGAGCTATGGTCAATTATAGGCCGATCTTCACGAAATTTGGCATAGTTGCATAAAACTTATTTGTGCCAAATTTTATTACAATATTTATATTTTTAAGGTATTTATGAGAGTTAAAACTCTATTCCGGGAGGACATTTGTATGGGGGCCAGGTGAAATAATGAGCCGATCATGACCAAAAAATCATATATACCAAATTTCATCAAATTATCTTAAAAATTGCGACCTGTAATTTGCGCACAAGCTTTACATGGACAACCAGACAGCTAATCAACCAGACGGATAAGGTTAAATCGACTCAGAAAGTGATTCTGAGTCGAACGATGGAGGTCAGATGATGTTTTCTCTGCGTTACATAATTTGCACAATCACATACTACACCAACCACCTATGGTGGTGTAGGGTATAACGAGTAAAATTTTAAAGCTAATATTGCTCGAATAACTCGAGCAATTTAAAAGTTCTACTCGATTATTCGAATAATTTCAAAATAGCATTTTCGATGAATTTGATTATTCGAATAATGCAAAAGTCAAGTGAAACGAGTACCGTAGTAGTTATTCAAGAAATATATTGAGATCAATTGGTCTGTGTCCGTGCGCCCCTCACTTATTGCCATTTTGCGTATTTTGGGCACAAAAAAGTCAACGAAATAGATAGTCTCAAAGTTTGGAAAACAAGATTGACAATTTTTCAAAAGTAAGTATTTCGCAAGGTCCATTCACAGTTTTATATAGTATTGATTACTGAATGAACTTAGTTTTTTTCTATTTAACACAATGAAATCGGAGATTTATTTTTTATTGCAATTTGTACAAATCTTGGATATAAAGAGATAAGAAGGGCGATGGATATAGTTAGATCGGGACCTTAAATTTAAGTCAAAAGTCATTGCTTGTCCCAATGACAAATTTGTCAAATAGATTTTGCTAAGGCACATCGTATGGACAGCACGAAATTGATTGTATTTGGCATAATTACGTGATGCTTAACAATATTTTTTTTTTTATATTAAATAGCTTTTATTTTTGTTATTAACTCGAATAAAATGTATTTTCGTATTATATATAGAGAAATAACTTGGATTCAACATTCGGATTTTCGGATTCTCTTTTTTTTTAATCTAAAATTTTGAATATATCATAAATTTTATTTGAACAACTCAGTAGGATTTGATATGACGTGTAATTTTTATCAGAATTATACACAAACTTCTAGTTCTTTCATTAGCGAAGCCTTTTAACCGAGCTCAATAAAAATGAAGAAAGCCTCAATCAAAATTAAATAATTCCCAATTGTAAAAGGACACGAAAAAACTCCCAACTAAATTTCGTTAAAAGTTATTTGAGTTTAAGTAACTATCCATAAAAATAATTAAATAAAATACAACCCACCGGGTATTAGTAGTGTCTATACTAGAGAAACTTTTATCCAGACAAACGTCAAAATAAGTGCGAATCCAGATAATGTAATTTCAGTTAAACAGCTGATTATTATTACAGCTGTAAAATTGCATATAAGAAACATTAATGAACTCTTCCCAGGTTATTTGAAATATTTGAAAAAATCGGTTAATAAACGCAAAAGTTATGTGTCAAATACTAGAAAAAACTTGTGTTCTTCGTAACTGCAGTTCCTACTTTTCCGTCGATAACTAACTGTTGCGAAATCTGGTTCCAAAAAGAGCATATCGAAAGAGATGTTACTAACAATTTTAGTCCAACTGGTGAACAATTTTATACATACATCAAAATTTAAATACAGAAAAAGTCGTTGAAAATCTGAATATTTTGGACCGAATTTTTCAAAAAAGCTTTCTTTTTGTTTTAAAAAAAATGTAAAATATGCGAAGATGTGCAAAAATCAGGCAAGTAGCAGAAAAAAGCAAAAACGCAACAAAAAAGAATAAAAATGCAAAATTATCGTTGAAATGAAATTGCATGCTGTAATTGTATTTTTCAGAACGGCATTGATTGTAAACACCTGTACATACAAAATATGAAGCATTTTTGTAAAAAAAATCATAACAGATAATACTGGTCGGAAAAACATTTTTTCGTCCTACTTCAAAAAAATAAATAAAAAATATGTGAACTAGATGGAAAAATGAAAACATCAAAAATGTTTCAGTTTATCATCTTTATCACAAAGCTGGTAAAACTACGTACAAAATAAGCAACGTATCTTCAAAATTGATGCACAAATCTTGATTTCGTTAACAGTTAAGTTAATATACCCATGCATACCTACAATTAATGAAGTTAGGGTGATTTGAAGAGTTTTTTTTAGTCTGCATCTTTTGGTGTATTACTTATGTCAATCGTACACACCGTTCATGAGTTATGGTGAAATATACTAGTGAAATGGCCTTATTATGGACGAAATATTAGACACGCCCATAAAAAAATCCAGACCTGACGGAAAAAAACTGAAAGCGGATTCGTGTGTAGCACATCAAAAACCACTAAGTCCTACTATTCGTCTTTGGGTGAGGATTTTTTTGTCGACAAGTGTAAACGCATCATATATTCAGCAAGTAAACTTTTATTGAAACATATGAAACAAATGGAAAATATATAAAAAAAATTAATTTAATTCACTTCTAATTATGAAATAACAGAATTCTTAATTTTTAAAATTTTTCCTTCAATTATTTCAGATAGTCTTATTTTTTGTTTCCGATAAATTATTTTTAGCAATCAGTACTTTTTCTAATCCAGAATTTATAATGCAATTCTGAATTATATAAAAAAAGCTTTACTGGCAATAATTATTCTGTTATTATCTGCAATATGTTAATCGCGATTATAGAGGGGTTCCAAATACTTTTCAAAAATGTAGCTATTACGGCTCAAAATAGCGTGTCTCTGACATAAAAAATATTTCATCGCTTGTCAAATTTTTTTTCTTATATGATTTTAAATATTTTTACTTCTTCTTAAAGCGTTTGACTAGACTCTAAGTAAAAAATATGTGTAAATTTGAGTAATATAATATGTATATTCGAAATACTATATTATGAAAATGATAGTTTAAATTTTGGTAGATAATTGGTAATGAATTTTAAATTTTTATATATATTTTTTCAACATTCAGCTAAACAAAAAAACAAAACCACTAGTTAAAACCACTAACAACTGAATGAAATAATGATAATACGAATTCATTTCTTACTGACTAATCTTAAATATATAATTATTTAAAGTCCAACATCTTCACTATATTTTTTAAATTTAGCCTGATTTATAATTCTATTTATAAATCAGGCTAAATTTAAAAAATATAGTGAAGATGTTGGATTGCTGTCAAATTGAGAAAAAACATTTCCATTTTTCCTTCGATTATTAATTTATTTTTAGGATTAAGAATTATTTAAGAAAAACCTTTGGTATAAAATTCGAAAAGTATGACAATTTTTTTAATCAGAATTTGAATTCAAACTTAAAATTTTACTTTTGAAAATATTTCTAAAAGCACTTTAAAATTATAATTTTTTAATTTTTAAATTTGTAGAAAAAAATTATGGAAATTAATTGTTTGTAATCAATTTTGTTTAATATTAATGTTTTAAGATAAAGTTAGAGGAATGGTAATTATACTTTTAATGGCAATATTAATAAATTTAAGTGTAAGGAAAGCGAATGCGCATAAAAATAAGTTTTATATAATAAAGCACCGTGTATAATTAATGTATTGTGTATACTTAACCCAACTTTTCTTTGAGTGTATTTTTTCACTCTCTCTTACACAACTATATTTTTAGTCATTGACATCCCTAATTTATGCAGATGTATGCACATTAGACTACACCAAAACTTTCGAATTTTGACCGCAACTCCACCTAGAATCGTTCTTTGTGTTGCAAAAACGTACTGTGAAACATTAGTAAAATAGGATATCGTTAACCCTTGCTGCATAGGACCTGAAGTTAATAGAGTGCGTTTACTACATTTATTTATCGGTTTTAGAAACATTCTGCTATTAAATACTGTGTTTTGTCTCTAAATGTTAAAAAATTGTAATCCACACATAACTGTCTATCAAATAAAATATAAAAAGAGAAAATCTGTTAAAGAATCTTAGTTATTACAAACTCCACAGACATGTGTTTTAGAAAACTTGTTAGGAGTGTATAACGAAACCAGCAAAGTTTTATTCGAACTTTTTTAAAATTTGTTTAACAAACTTCTTTAAAATTTGAAAATGAGGTTATGAAACAGTCTCAAAAAATTAAAACATTTTTTAACCGAGCATGGAAAGATTTTTGGATTATCCTGCGGAAACAAAAAAGGAATTTATCAATAATTTTGGTTCAAATTTTATTGAAAATAGCTTTCTATTTAACCATTTATAAGATTCTTTGTACACTCCTTACACAAGTGTTCTAAAACACATTAATAGTCTGGGGTATTCGTAATAAATTTAACACTTTTTAACTGATTTTCTCTTTTTATATTTTATTTGAATATATTACGATTTAATTTGTTTATATTACGGTTTTTTAACACCTAGAGGCAAAAGGAAACGTAGTTAATAGCAAAATTTTTCTAAAAACTGAAAAAATACAATTTTCCTCATACAAACGCACCCTACAAACTTTAGGTCCAATGCAGCACGGATTAACGATATCCGACTTCACTAATATTTTACATTGTATAGTTTGCAACCCAAAAAAAGACTCGAGGGGGATTTACGGTAAAAATTCAAATGTTGGTAAATTTTGGTGTATTCTAATACATACAGATGTATGTATGCAATGTGTGGTTAATGTTTTTGTAAACAAAACCGTTTTTGTATAAACAAACTTACCTGACATTCTTCAACATTTTTAATTTTATTACTTTTCATATATTTTACTTCAATAATATACTCGTATCTTAATTTTACTTTTTATTTCTTAAAATAATATCTCAAACATATGAATTAAAAATTGCAAATTGCTTCAGCAACAAAATTTTACAATATTGTTAATTGTAAGTTAATATAATATAAGATACATCTTATACAAGGGGTGTTTTGAATTTAACAAATGTTTATAGAATACAATTCTTGTAAAACAAGCAGATAGTGAGAGTTCAGTTTTGGGTACGTATTTACATATGTAATGAAGAAAAGCGTTAAAAAAATCTGAGAGCAAAACTTACTGTTATTTGAAGCAATATTTGCATCGACACAATCATTTACTGAAGACGGACTTAGTTGATCGTTTTTTTGGTGATTTGCATTGATTGCTGTTGTAACCACAGACGTAGGAGAAGTTGAGTTGGAAGACGATGTAGTAGTGCCATGCCAAAGATTTGCTATAAATTGCGAACTTGAATGGAAAATGCCACTTACGTTGCTGATATTTTCCCCAGAGCTATTTCCAGCAACAGCGCTTGACCCAACACCTACGTTAATTTGTCCCATTGTTGGCCTTATGTCATAAGTTGAACCAGACGACGATGTAGACGTTCTGTTCGTCATTGTTGGAGATTGTACGGATGTGGGTGAGGTAGGTGCTGATGAAGATGAACAGCTCGAAGTTGATTGATAAACACTAGGTCGCGATTTCTCTGCATCGTTTTTGTTCATTTTCTGTTCATATTCTAATTTTCTTTGTATACGCTCTTCTAAAGCCTTTTTCCAGTCATTGTGAGCAGTTTCTAATACGCCGGAATTTTCGTTGCCCCGTATAAAATCTAATGTTATTAAAGCCCAAGCATCTAAGGTTTGAACAGCCTTGTTGTTGTCCTCATCCATTCCAGGCGGATTTATTTCACCTTTAGCTTGTATGTTGCGTAAATTTCGATCGTAGTTAACACGTTTAAATCGATTGGCATTGTCGTCATGCACACTTTTTTTGCGTGCCATGCGCAAATAACGTTTAATTGTGTCGCTTACCGATTGAGAGACATCCTCGTTATCAATAGAACTCTTGCGACGGTGCGCATATAATGGCGATTGTTTGTCGCCCTCATCATCAGTAGTGTTATTACCTCCCCCTCCACCAGCTTCACCAGCTAGCTCTTCTCTTTTGTATTCTTTATAATCCTCGGCTAGTCTTTTTATTTCACTTAACGGTATAAAATTGGTTTGCGTGCCGCATGAATTAAGTTGCTTTTCTGAAGTAATTTGTCGACGTTGTTGATCTTTTCTAATCGTACTAGACGTATTGGAATTACCCGATAAATTTAAACTTGTGGGTGGCTTTCTTTGCCTCTGTGGAACAGTTGGGTGATCAGGTGAAATTGTATTGGTATAAGGGACCGCTGTGTCCTTAATGGAACTAGATGCAATTGAAGATGGGATTGATAAGGTAGAGGTTGTTGTTGGCGATTTAGTTTTAACTGGTTTATCTTCATTGGTTATTTTGGACTTGGGATGGGTGTTTCCAAAATGTAACAGCGACAACATGGACGTTGAATGTGTTAGATTTGTACGCGGCTTTGACGGCATGGAATGTTTGCTAAGAATACGATGTAACTGTTGCTTTTTTAAAGCGTTGTATATCTTTTTCAAAGTCGCTTTATCATTCAACAGTTCGGCGTTTATTTTCTCCGGCGGAATATTAATAGTATCGGGCAGCAAAGAACTACGGGATAATGCTAAAAGTCGTTGTAATAGTTGATCTACCTCACTTAACTGTTGCAATTGGGTTGCAGGGGGCGGTAGAAAACCAGGTCCCCTTAGAGATACATTCATAGCATCTCCACGTCTAACTGATCTTGTAAGTGGTTTTGGTCGTTGGGCACTAGGTGAATTAGTTTGATGGGGACCCTCTGTTTTAGTGCCTAAAAGTGTGTCAGTTTTAATAGCTTCATCTAATTTTAGATGGCTATGTAGTAGCTCTAAAACCAGATCAGCATTATTAACCTCTTCTTGTTCTAAGACCTGTTGCGATTTTTGTCCTGTATGTTGTAAAAGTTGCTTAAGGCGTTTTTTGGAATTACGCATAGCACCAGGATAGGATGATTTACGTCTCCATAATACAAAATGTGGCTCTGATGCGCAGACCTTTTGGAAATGGGCCTCAATCTTCGGTATATCTTCTTGTCTATTTTGAACGCCATCTGGTATAAGCTTACGACCAGCATCTGTCATATATTTCCATGTTTTTCTGGTTAAAAGCCAACGTTCCCGTTTCTTTTCTTTATCTTTTAGAGTTGAACGACGCCGCGTTGAAGTAGGTGAGGGTCGAGTAACATTTACTGTTTTGGCTTGTGGCACACATTGTGTGGACGTAGATGTTGATACGACTTCATTTGAAATTGACTTGGTAGTTTCGCTTTCAGTTTTGTTTAGCTCGGCTAAAACGTCATCTAATGGTCCAGAACGTTTTTTTACAATTTGTACCGGTCGCCTTAAAGTAGAAACTTGCTTTGGTGGGGACTTCGCCGTTCTTGACCGCACGTCACTACTAGAATCCATTACCAGCTATTCTTACTTTATGTTCTAGGTTTAAAAAAGTCTATTATGTATATGTATATACATATATTAGTTTATAGTAATTGCTTTGTTAGTTACGAAAAACGAAATTATGCAATTAAAATTTAAATATTATTAAATAATTTTGTATTCGAAAAAGGTATATTTGTGTGAAAATTGTAGTGTCTTTTGAAATTAATTAAAGTATTTCGATCAGTTATAAACATTTTATACGAATGGAAATTTCTTAATAACACATGCAGTTTCGGACAGATTAAAAAAAAATGGAGCGATCAAAATATTAAAAATATTTAAAAAATAATAATTTAAACATTTTTTTCTTTTCTCGATCATAAATAATTTATTTTTATCGAAAATATCTGGGTTTATATCTTGTTGAATTCCACAAGTTATAACCTTTCTAAAATAAGAAAAAGCAAGAAAATTGGACAACTAATATTGTGAATGTTATTAAAATAAAATTAATTAAAACAGGTAATTTTCAGCCAAATACCGTAAAATAAGATTTCAACCGTAAATTGAGTGATTGCGACAAAATTTTTAATATATCCAAAAATTAGCAAAAATCTTAAATAACTTCTTTAACCTATTTCCGACCACTACCCGATTCCGTTGAGATAACTTTACGAAAGTTTGTTTTTATGATTGTGATAACAAATTAAGAAGATTCGAACGCCTAGATATTTTTCATTCCGAAATACAGGGCCTTAAAAATTTCAGAAATCGTACCATTTTTGGACTCGGAAATTTTTTCTGAACATATTGAAAATTGTTTAGCTCAAACTTAAAGCTTTTTACCTTTAGAATACACCCATAGCATAAAAGCACTTTCGAAATGACCATTGATGCGTTTTCGCAACACTAACGTTTTAGGCGATCCGTGTGGCTTTAACACCTAATTTTGGAGAGCCTATTTATACAAAAATCGATTTTTTTCTCTTATCTTTAAGACAACATATTAATCTAATAATAATTGTAAAAAAATTGTAATTAACTGTATAATTAGTTAATTAAGCGATGTTAAAGTTACTGATGCGAAAACGCAACAGCGGTCGGAAATGGGTTAAAAAAATTTACAATTTCATTAAATTTAGGGACTTTTCTAAACCTTCAAGCCTTTGTTATATCCAGATATTTAAATAGTTTAAAAGATTTATTGAATAATATACCTTGATGATTATTTTTATGAAATCAATTAACTTTGTTTCACATAGCAAAATATATTAACCAAAAAATGCAGTAATTTCAGATTTAAGAAAGGCTGTCCACAAAAATTGGCATTTTTTATTATTATTATTTTTTTTTTTCAGCAGATTTATATCTTTCGAAAAAAATATTTTCTCTGATCCGTATTACCGTCTGATTTAAAATATTAAACATTTGGTATGTGGTAAATATAATATTTGTCAATATTTTGAAAGAACTGGAAGTCCGATTTCCATTGCTGATAAAAGCTCTTTATCATAAGTAAAATGTTTTTAACTAGGTCCGAAATTTTTTTCCGCATAGGGCGTTGTAGCAAAACAACATATTTTCGTGAAGTTTGATAGTGAATATCACACGTGATAATCGAAAAATTTTGACATGATGTATAAAATACCAAGAAAACACTATATGGCGAGTTTCGTTTCTCTCCATCAAATTTTGGATGAAATCTTATTTTACTGGGGTTCTTGATTAAAAATTACGCGTTCTACGTAGTTTTATTTTAATAGCCATGATATTATTGGTTGTTAATGTTTCTTAATTTTGGCCACTTTAGAAAGGTAATAAACTGTAAAATTCAGAAAGATGAAAACGAAAAAAATTTTAGTTCTAATCAATTATTAATGGCTAAAGAGATACAAAATTATAGTTTTTAGTATTTCAATAGTTTTCAGACTCCTCCAAATTTGTTTACAATCAATCTAAAACTTTGTATTTAGAAATTTTTGGGCTACTCGAATATTTCTTGAGGAAGAAATTTAAAAATCTTAATTTGCCTTCATATAAAAGAGGGCCGCTATAATGTATATATAGGTAGAACCATTAAATGTGAAAAAAGGTATAAAAAAAAATTATAAAACGGGAGCAAAGGATGTGCCTTAAGATTAAAGCTACCCCAGTCAAATAATTATATGTGCATACCTATAAAGTAATTTATTTTCTTCAAAAATAGGATTTTCAAATTCAAATCTTTTTTATATTTTTAATGTTTATTAGAGCTTTATAAGTCAAATGAAAAATTTATTTCTTATGTGTATTTTGTAGCAAAATTTAATTGATTTTAAAATTGTTCATAGAAAATAATTATATGTTGTTAAGGAATTGTGTTATCCTAATATAACGTTACCAGACGCATCCTTCGTTATACCGATTCGTCCTTTTTCCTTCACATATATATAGGTCAAAACTGTAGTATACTTATACAAAATCAATTTAAAACATTAAAAACCGATTTTGAGGCCCGATATAGTAACATCGTCACATTAATTTACTGAAAAATAAAATTTTTGTAGAAAATTCATCAACGAAGCTATTGGATTTTTTGTCCAGTAAATTTATGTTGTGCTGTGAATTAATTTAGCTACGTGCAATAAATATTTTTAACTTCTATCTAGAACTAAAATTGACTTATATTATGTGCGATTCGACACTATAATTACGCTTCAAGCATGTCTTTTATAGACGTCGAAGTAATATTTTTAATAAACCTCTTTTATTAGTTTATGCTCACGTCCAATTATTAAAACCCGTTCATTTGGCTGTTATTTTTCTATAACACATGTTGTTTTTCTTCGAAAAATGTCCTTAAGCCCCGCTAATCAGCAATTGATTATGGGTTACCGCTCCTAGAATGATAGCAATTTCTCAGATTTTTTGAAAATTTTCAACAGTATTATGATAAAGATTTTATGTATACACCATTTTTTTGGGCTTTTACATAAACTATCGTCTTACTTTAATGATTTCAGCACTTCAACTGACAGTTCATGACCTGGTGACATATTTTGGCTATAAATTAAAAAAATAAAATACAAAAATTTTGGTATTTTAGGTCTAATCATTTTAAATATTCCCCTAATAACTTTAATTTTAACTTTAATTGTTTAAACGGTTCAAACTGTGGACTTCATGTCAGTCTATTGAGTAAAAATTTCAATTTGCACATATAATTATTTTCTATTAAAATTTAGAGAATGATATGTTTATTTTAACGGTACTTTAAATACAATGCCAAGAGGAACCTAAAATTTTGCAAATAGGGACATTAGGTAAGAATGAAAAAAATTGTAAACCAAAGAAATGTATATCACTCTTAGAATATATAAAAACCAGAAAACAAATATTGCACATATAATTATTTGACAGAGGTATAGTGAAAGATGCTTCAGGCTGTATTTTTCTAAACGAAGTTTTCCTTCTAGCAGCAAAGTCAAAAAAGAAGAAAAAATAATCGTCGAAACATAATAAAGAACGCATCATGTCAATTAAGGTTTGGGGTTTCCCGTGTTTTGCGGGAAACATGAAAGAAAAATTCAATTTTTTAATCTTAATTTATTGAAAAAAAGCTGTTGACTTCGTATAAAGAATGTCATTTTGTGTATTCCACACTTTAAAACAACATTATAAATCATAATTAATAAACAAAAAATAAAATAATATTAAGGTATGACTTTTTCAAACATTTTTCCTTTCATGGATCATAAAAAATTTATTTTAAATATCTGGGTTTATATCTTTTTGAGTTCCCCACAATATGAGCTTTCTAAATTTCCTAAAATCAAGAAAATTGTATAACTAATAACATAATAGTTATTAAAATAAAATGACCGTAAAATACGTGATTTTCGGGCAAATAGACCCAGAAAAATAATATTTCAACCATTATTTGAAGGAGAGAAACGAAACTTGGCATGTAGTTTCCTATTGACGTTTTATATATCCTGTAAATAATTTTATTATCCAAAATTGTTGTAATAGCAAAAAATACGTAGGAGAATTATATGCAAAACAAGAAATTTTTGTGAATTTTGATCGTGAATATCTCACGTAGATCACAAGTGATTACCGAAAAATTTTGACATGACGTATAAGATACTAAGACGAAACCATATGCCGAATTTAGTTTCTCTCCTTACAGATTTGGGTGAAATCTTATTTTGCTGGGGCGTATTTGGTCGAAAATGACGCGTTTTACGTAAATTGATTTTAATAACTACGATATTATTAGTTGTTAACTTTTCTTCATTTTGGTCATTATAGAAAGGTAATAACGGTTTATTATTCAAAAATATGAAAACGAGGAAAATTTAAGTTCTAATGAATTATTTATGGTTGAACAGAACAAAAAAACTAAAATTTTTGATATTTCAATCGCTTTGAGCCATCTCTAAATTTGTTCCAATCAATCTGAAACTTAGTATTTTATTGTTTTTGGGCTATTCGAACATGCCGCCCGGGAATTTCCAGACCCAAAACCCTAATATCAATATGAAATGATGAAGAGCATGTTAGGAATGGGTGAGTATATTATTACAACATATTTCAATATACCTCAAAAAGTCGGTAGATGTCTCCAAAATCGCGACTTCAAAATATTTATATCGATAATTGTTATTGAATTTGTGTTTTTCAAAAGGCACTAGAAGGAGAAAAAATCGCCCTTTTTAAAAAGTATAGTACAGTCGAACACGGTTATAACGAACTATGGCTATTGCGAACACTTTTCTTTGGTCTCATTGATTTTACCAACATTTTCCATACAAATAACTACGTTTATAACGAACACAGTAATAGCGAACTTGTTTTATAACGAACACATTTTTATGGTTCCAAGAAGAATATTTCATACAAAAAACTACGTTTAAAGCGGACTCCCACAAATATTTGCTTTAGATAAATAAAATTACACATTTCAAAAAAGTTCCACAAATTTAAAAACTAACAGAAATAATTTTTATTTATTTCCATTTCAATCATTGGACAAATGGAAATAATTTTCTTTAATTTTAATTTGAATTATCGGCAAATAAAAGATGAATTTTACATTTATAGTTCTTTTTAACATGACATACATTTATCGAAAATAGCTAATAATAAAACTGAAATTATTTGAAGATAAAACACTAAATATTAGAAAATCGATATTGCTCAAGAAGTAAATATCTCAAAATATCTGTAATAAAAGATAACATTTTACTATTTTTTATGAATTTTCCAAATTTGTATGCATAATATTAGAACTTATATAGCTTTTATACATGTTATTGCGACTCTCAGATAAGGCTATTACATAAAGGAGATGGTCACCTACCTACCACCATTTGTCAATACGCTTTCGACTTTCGTTAAAGTGATTTTCAGAAGTGGGTTTATATGGGAGCTATACTAAATTATGGGGCAACGCTTATAAAAAACTTACTTTTGCTGAATTTTATTTAAATCATGATTAATTTATCTTAAATGATCTTAAAATCACATTGCGAAAGGACATTTGTATGGTGGATTGGGGAAATAATGTACCGATCCTAACAAATTTTAGTCCAATTTGAGGTTTACATTAACAGACAACCAGCTAGACGGAATGGCAGACAACGTTATTTCGACTCAGGAAGTTGATTAAATGGTTCTGTGATGTCGACTCTATACGACTCACCATCTAACTCTGTCCTCTGTCACAAATGGTCGGTCTTTTATACCCATGTTCCTATTCATTAACGTCCCTATTTGTCAGTTCCTACAAATATTTTTAGGATAAAATGCCAAAAGAAAAAACATCTAAATCTTCTGTTTTAAATATCATGTATTGGAGTTTAAAGGATTTTTTAAAAAAATTTGCAATAAGTCAATTATGATTGGAAGTTTCTTATTCACCAGCACGTTAAAGTTGAGAGTCAATTTCTAATATGCTTGTTAAATACGTAACATACTCGCCATAACAATCTGTGGTTGAATGGTAAGTTGTGTATTGAAAACACCGACATTTTCAGAAAACCGGGTTTCGAATTATTCGAAAAATAGCTCATAAAAAAAAAAAAAAAACTGTTTCGAATATGGTTTCACATAAAATGAGAGCGAGTTCTATAATCGGCTTGGCTAAATCTTTTATACCCTCACAACTTTACCGACAAATAATAAAATATTTACCCTAAAGTATGCTTTCATATTTTGACATTTATACCAGGGATGGAAAAATTGATACTGTAGTACTTTTCTTGATACTATTTAACATTATAAAATATCGAAGTGCTCCCTCGAGTCATTTGATACTGTCAAACAATTATCTGGATATTCCACAACTCGAATTAAAAATACAATTTTGAAAAGAAAATATATTTTGAAGATATATAATTTTCAAATAGAACTTTTGTTTTACCAATTTAATTTATACATATTTACAATTGGTGTTCAGAAGTAATAATAATAATTTTAATAGTTTTATATTGTGTCAGAACTAAAGCTGAAGTGCTGGATTTTCATGAATTGATCTTGACCATTTAATGATTGCGTTTCGTATATAATGAAAATTACATTATTTAAATTTTTCACTAAATAATAAGTAACTTTCAAAAATTTGAATTTTAGTGCTCTGATAGTGAAAAAAGTACTATTTGAAATTTATTTTGATACCCAAAAATATTTATACCTTACACCACCATAGGTGGTTGGGGTATTATGCGTTTGTGCTGATGTTTGTAATGCCCAGAAAAAATTATCGGACCCCCACCTTAAAGTATACCGTTCGACTCAGAATCACTTTCTGAGTCAATTTAATAATGTCCGTCCATTTGGCTGTCTGTCCATGTAAACCTTGTGAACAAAGTACATGTCGCACTTTTAAAGCTGTCTTGATGAAACTTGGCACGAATAATTATTTTGGTACAAGCACGAAGCTTATTGGAATGATCGGTCCATTATTTCACCTAGCCCCCATACAAATGCCTCCCGGAATAGGGGTTTAGTGCTCATAAATGCCTTACATATAGCAATATTTTAATGAAATTCGGCACGAAGAACTTTTGTATAAGTGTTAATCTTAGTGCCAAATTTCATTAATTAATTAACCATAGCTCCCATATAAACCTCTCTTCCGGAAATTACATTAACGTGCACAAATCCCATAAGAATGATAGTATCATGTTAATATTCGACGCAAATAAGTTTTATATAAGTAGAAACAACATTGCCAAATTTTATGAGAATCGGTTCATAATTTACCATAGCTCCCATATAAACCCACTTCCGGAAATCGCCCTAAAGAGCATAAAATCATATAGATATTAGTATCAATGCATTGTTCTGTATTTGTATATTTTATTTTACATTTAGTAAAAGTGTTGGTCTACAATTAGCCACAGGTCTAATTTCTGGCTCATACACAATGGTGTAGGGTATCATATAGTCGGTCTTGACCGACTATAGTTTCTCTCTCGTTTTATTTTCCATCCCTGATTTATACTAATCAAAATTTTGTCGAAGCTACACAAATGTTCCTTAACAAAAACAGCAACAATACACATATGAATTAATATATTATTGCATATATACAAACAAACTGACTGCATATACAATAAACAACAATAACACTGCATAATGGGGCCAAAAGCAAAATAAATGGTAATAAGCCTGGAACTTTGAAACCACTGAACCGATTTAGATGAAACTTGGAACATCGATAGAGGAGGAGTTAGGCTACAGTGGGCCAAAGTTGATTACATCGAGGGTGGAAAACATATCGGGGCTTATAAGGGCTTATGTCTTGTAAATAAATTTGAAATTTATCTTGTATAAGGTTTGTTAATAAACAAAAAAGTTATAGTAAAAATTTCAAAACAGGTCTCAAAAATTGAAATTTTTGGCAAAAAAGTAACTTTATAAATTTATGTTTGTAATAGATAACCCAAAAAAAAAAGTGAAAAACATAGTGCTAAAATTAACTTTTGGCTCCAAAATTAACACCTTATATAAAAAACAGAAAACTAAAGTGACGCAAAAAAAAAAAAAATTTTGGAAATCTGCATGAGGCCCATTTTTAATATAAGCCCTCGATATATATTTTTTTATTCTTGCATCAATTTTGTACCGAACAAAGCGTTTCGCTCAAAAATAAAAAATTGTACATTTAAGGAATTTATTATTATGCCAAATTTTACGAATATCGCTTTATCAATTACCATAACTCATATATAAAGCCCCCTTCCGAAAAATACATTAACTAACAAAAAACGGAAAATTATTATTATACACTTTTAATAATTTATTGCATTTTATTTTGAAAATTTTGAAAGTTATTACAGTCGAATTTTTTTACTTGATGGCTTTCAATTTCGATAAAAATTTTTATACACAAACTTTATTAAGTTCAGTTTTGTGAAATTGCAAAAACTTGCTTTTTAATTTTCTCAAAAATTAAAAAAATTTCAAAAGTATGTAATTTGAATAGCAATATCTCTGGGAAGGCTTCGTGAATTTTAATGATTTAAACTGCCTTAAAATTTCGCATATGGCGGCTTTATGACGAACATTTTAAAAATAAGAAAGATTTTTTAAAAATGCATTTTAATGCAATTGCATTTTTCAAATGCATTTTTCTTTAAATATGCAATTAAATTTTTTAAATTTTTTAACATAAATGAAAAGCTTGGAATCTTTACCTTAAAATAAAAGTGTCAAATTTTTGGGACGCGAAAATCTTATATGCATAATCCAATTTTTATAAAAACATGTTCCAAATTTTTCATATAAAAATAAGTTATTTTTTCTTGTTTTTGGAATTTTCTTTAAAATTTGTATAAAAGTTAACAAAATATAAAAAGTATGCAATTTTAAATATTCATATCTCTTGAAGTTATTGATAGATTTCTGTAGTTAAAAAGTATTTGATAGGCCATTGAATTTTTTTGGAGTTATTTAGTTTGCATTTCCAAAATCTTCTCTTTGATGCATAATATTTTAAAAATATAAATGCAGTTTATAGATGCATTTTTGTTAGTTGCGAATTTATTAAATTTTAATTTTTCAAAAGTGTACTTAAAAAATGCTTTGTTTATTATAACTTAAAACAATAATTAGTCTGATACATAAAGTTTTACTATTTCTAACGAATTTTTAAAAAATAACACAATGCATTTCTTTTAACAAAATACGTAAAGCTACTCATAATACCAGAAAAATATAATTTTTATATGAACAAATTTAAATTAGTTGAAGAAAAGGGGAAATTATGCACAGTACATTTTAATGTAAAGATTCCAAGCTTTACAAATACGTAAAAAAAAATTAATAGCATATTTAAAGAAAAATGCACTTAAAAAATGCAATTCCATTAAAATGCATTTTTAAAAAGTATTTTTTACTTGTAAAATATTAATGTTAAAGCTGATATAATTACAATTCAAACGCCGTTTAAATCATTGGTTTCCTCAAAACCTTCCCAGAAATATTGTTATTTAAAATTGTGTACTTTCGAATTATTTTAGATTTTTTCGAAAGTAAAAAAGCGAATCTGAAATCGGAAATCTATATAGACATCCATAAACCCTTTACGTGCAAAATTTTATAAAAATCGAAGAACACTTTTATTTTATTGCCGATGTTTTTAAATTGACATGTTTTGAGATACATATTTACATTTTAAGGAATAGAGATTTTCCAATATCACTGGTCGACAAAAAACAATTTTTCGTGGATTAGAATTTAACGTGCTAAATAAGAATCAGCTTTCACGTAATTTTTTGTTCAGTTAATATTTCCGTAGTTATGCGGTAATAAGAAGCAAACAAATTATTATTATTATTATTTTTTTTTGAAAAATTATGAAAATTTAGATCCATAACTGAAATTCTTGAGCAAATAAAAACTATTTTTGAAATGCCTTGAAGGAAATTTGCGTATACAACTTTTGGTGTATCATTTATCATAATCGTGTAAACGGTTCTTGAGTTATAGTCTTAATTTTTACAAACCATTCTCGAATTTTATAGTGTGATCGCTGAATAAGGTGATGATATTAGTAATGCTCATAAAAAAATCAGTACGTGATAGAAAAAAAATGAAAGCTGATTCTTCTTTAACTCGTCAAAATCCACCTAGTCCACCTATTTTTGTTTTTAGAAAAAATAAAAAAAATTATTTTTTGCCCACCATTGTATATCCACTCAATTGTATGTAACATGGGTACATTTACTTAACTGTGAATAAAATCAAGATTTGTGCATCAATTTTGAAGATACTTGCCTTATTTTATTAGTAGCATTACCAGCTTCAAAAAAAAAAAAAAAGATGATAAACTGAAACATTTTTGATGTTTTCATTTATTAAAAGAAATTTTAATAAAAAAATAAAAAAAAAAAAATCTAAAATTTAGCATGAAAAAGATTTTTCTGAACACTTATTTCAAAATAACTGAAACTATTGAGCATGTAGTTATACCCTACACCACCATAGGTGGGGAGGGTATTAAGCGTTTGTGCTGATGTTTGTAACACCCAAAAATATTGGTCTAAGACCCACCTTAATTTATACCAATTGGCTTAGAATCACTTTCTGAGTCGATTTAACGATGTCCGTCCGTCTGTCCGTCTGACCGTCTGTCCGTCCATGTAAACCTTGTAATCAAACTACAGGTCGCAATTTTGCACCAAAATTTATGAAATTTGGTACACAGCATTTTTTTGGTCCAGGGACGAAGCCCATTGAAATTGGTTATGATCGGTCCATTATTTCAACTAGCCCCCATACAAATGTCCTCCCGGAAAAGGGTTTAACGATCATAAATCCCTTAAATATAGCAATATTTTAATATTATTTGGCACATATAAATTTCATATAAGTTTAAATAAGTGTGCCGTGTTTTAAAAAGATCGGTCCATAATTACTCATAGCTCCCATATAAACCCCTTTCCAAAAAATCAATTTAACGGTCATAAATTCTACTAAAATGTTAGTATCAAGTTAATATTCGACACAAATAAGTTTTATATAAACATAAATGAAAGTATCAAATTTTATAAAGATCGGTTCATAATTTACCATAGCTCCCATATAAGGCCTCCTTTCGGGAATCACCCAAAAGTGAATAAATTCATATAAATGTCAGCATCAACGTAATATTCTGTATTTGTATGTCTTATTTTACACTTATAAGTATCGGTCCACATTTGGGTCCATGTCTAATAAAAGACCCCTCCCCGAAATATACTGTATGGTGTAGGGTATCATATAGTCGGGCCTGACCGACTATATCTTTTTCTCTCGTTTTTTTTATGAAAAATTTTCATGGGACCATAAAAATGTGTTCGTTATAAAAAAGTTCGACATAACCGTGTTCGTTGTACACGTAAGGACTGCGCACGAAAAAATCCGTGCATGCAAATCTGCTTATAGAAACTAAACCAGCGGTCGAATTTTTTTAAAGTGATATTTTTATTAATGATTGTTATGTTCAAGTTCTAAACATAAAAAAATAAATTCGTTCCTGTTGGTTTTTAAGGAAATATCTGATCTTTTCCGGAATTATTCTAATTAAAGGTTTTATTGTATTTCGGCCTCTTCTGTGCTTGAAAAAGACCACTTATTTTTAAACTCCGTTTCATTTTATGCTGGGCTTTTAATGTCCTTTAAATTATTTTTTACTAGAGACCAATATCTTTCAATTGCGAGGAGTTTCAGACAATTTGATGGATTAACCTCTTTCGGTACAAACTCTTACAATTTCTTTATTACAACTCCATTGTTTTGTTGTTGTAATGAGAAGAAGCGGAAACATACCAGAAAATAGCGGATACACTGAATTTCATTAGGAAAGGGAGAAGTCTTTTCTAAAGGCACTCATTCACATATATTTCTGTGTTAATACAACCATTTTTTAAGAATGAAGTGCTTCATTCCTGCGTATGCATATTACTTCCCAAATCAAAAAATTTCTTGGGAATTTTGATTTCTTTGATACACGAAATGTTTCTGCCATAATCTCTCTAGCATATGCGACATAGAATTCCTGGCTAGAAACCTGAAAAAAGTCACCCTGTACGAACGTTTCACCGTCTACTATACAGAAATAAAATTTCTGAAAAAAATGATCCAAGAAACTGTATTTTGCGGCACAACATCCTTCCCTGCAAGTATTTTATATTACCAATGCAAGATTTCATGAAAAATTTTAATTATGTGTTTAAGTGTTTTTTGTTAAACTTCCATTTTAAGAAAAACCAATTTTGCTATTACCATGAAACTTAGCATATGGCAATTGAGCATAATGGCAAATACAAACCAGTTAACAGAATTATTAATTTTTCACCATATCCAAAGTTATAATCCCAAGAGCATGCACGGATTTTTTCGTGCGCAGTCCTTAGTTATTTGTATGGAAAATGTTGGTAAAATCAATGGGACTGAAGCAAAGTTTTCGCTGTAGCCATAGTTCGTTATAACCGGTGTTTGTTATAACCGTGTTCGAATATATTTATATTTTTGTATAGACAAAAGTAGCACAAAAAATATTAAATTAAACACACAATTTTTTTTATGATAGGTTTACATTAAATTTATATAAGAAGGAAAGAGATAGAAAGATTTTCTTTATATTTTTTATTTATGGAATTTAAGAGACGAAGAAAAACATTTTTTATATATATAGTTTTGTTGTTGCCAAACACAAAAAATATAAAAAAAACAAAAACAAAATGTATGTGAAATCCGCTTCATTTAATTTGCATTTCTCTCTTAGAGCGGAAAGCAACATCCAACACCACTTGCTTGTGTTTGGGCTCTTAAACATCATTATATGAATAATGAAAAGACCTCGTTCTGACAGCTCGTCTTAAAATGTTTATGTTGGAGTTTTAAACTTATTATGAAAATCTGTTATCGAAACTCTCTATGAGTAGTTTTGGATTTTGAAGAAGATAATTTTTAAACGGTCGTCACGTTTATATGAAACAAAATAAATACATAATTAATTTTTTAAATTAGCAAATTTTCAAATTTGTATGTATATAGAGAAATGCTTTAAAATATTACTCTAGATATATTGTTTAATTCACGGAAGAAAAAAAGCCTCCTTTTTTGTAAATCCCTTCTAAGTTGGTCAACGGGTATAATTTTTTTCAAAATTCGCCAAGAATTCATTTATGACTTGAATGTGAAAAAATTACAAATAGGTAGTCCTTGTAAATCTCTGTAGGTAAGCCTACATGTATAGCTTACCTCTTTTAGTTTAAGAGATATTTAGGTTGAAGCAAATTTTACTCTCATTTTTTGGTCTCTTTTTTATACTTAGGGAGCCTCAATTTAAGTTCCAACTTATTTTAAAATATCTACTAAATTTCTTACAAAATTCTTGATAATACATATAACTGCAAGAATCGTGTAAATAAATATATCCGATTAAAAGTATTCTGAAGATAAAACTTTGAAAAAAAAATAATATTTTTAGCTTATTTTAGAAAAAGTTGTTTATATTCTTTCACTTCTAAAATACTTTTTTGTTCCGGACTACTGAATTTTTGTAATAGTATCAAAATAAATCTTAATGTAAATGCGTGTAAAGCAAAATCGGAGATACTTTGTGTTATGATTCCTTCCCCTTATTTAAACTTTGTCAATTAAAAAAAAAAATGTTAATTCTTTTGTAAAATTCAAAAATGTCAAAGCCGAGATCAATAAAAAAATATATTGGCTATATCAAACGATCGGAAATCCTTTCGAGATTTTTTCTAGATCGGTACATAAATGGCGGAGATATGCTTAAAAAAAGAACGGTTTTAAGAATCGGTTTTCCAGTTTCCGAAGCCTCTGTATATACTATGAACATCGTTTTTGCAAAGATGGATCGGACACTTTTTTTCTGAATTTTTGTGCTGAAAAAATGAAATAAATAGGGCAAAACGCATGTTTGATCGGTCATAACTATTTTTATAAAATTTCAGTTTTTTTGAATCAACCAAATTCGTTTATAAACAACCCAGTTATGGGCCAAAAGCTTAAAAAAATCTGTTTATAATATAAATATACACACAAATATTTGTTTTTATTTATTTTTTTATAGGCAAGTAACAACATCAGTAATATAATGATTAACAGCCCAGTCGGAAATAGAAGATACATTCTAAAATGCATTATTTAGGATCTATAAGGCCTGCCATTCGCATTGCAACACTATTTCTTTTTTACACGGCGTGTCATTGTAGGCAATGCCTTCCCTTCTCCCATCTAAAAAGAAGCGAAAAGGCAAGGACTGATATATAAATAAATATTATCTCTTATATTTTCAATGCAATTAAAAAAGAGTATGAAATATATTAAAAAAAGACATGCGGACTACCTTCTATATCAACACTTAAAACAAGACTAAATGAGTTTGAGCTTTGTAAGTCTCGTAGTTACAATTTTTTCTGTTTGTGATGAAAAATTTGGTAGGTGAGTGACACCTTTCGCATCTAATGAAATGGAAGCAAGAATTAGTACCGGATTTCTTTTTTAAGGAAGTCGAGGCATTCTTTAAGGAATTTTCACAGAAGGAGGCATTCAGAAAGGCCAGTTGGGAGGAAGCACTAACATATTTGCCTGTTGGGTATGATTGTTTAATTTTTTTCCGTATTAAAATATTAGTAGTTTGAAAAAAATATATATTTATAAATGTGACAGTATTAAAGCGGGCATTTTATTATTTGTCGGTAAGATGGTGAAGGGTATAAAAGATTTGGCACAGTCGAATCAAAACGCAGAGATCTTAATGAAATTTGGCACAAATAATTTGTATGTAAGTATAAATCCGTATGAAAAATTTCATGAAGATCGGTTCATAATTGACCATACCTCCCATATTAACATTTCTTTCGAGAATCACTTTAATATTCATACATCATATACAAATTAGTATCAACTTAATATTCAACAAAAATAATATATTTATAAATATAAATGTCAGTGGAAAATTTTATGAAGATCGGTTCATAATTTTCCCGAAATTAGTCTTATATGGGACTAATTTCGCGAAAATTATAACCCAGAAGTGCATAAATACATATGAATCTTAGTATCTATGTAATATTCTGTATTAGTAATTTTATACCCTACACCAACATACAGTGGTGGCCACGAATTTAAGACACGACATGTAACGAACTAAGTTGTGATAATTGTTACAACCCTGCAATACAAAATTAGATTTTGTTAATTTTTCAGTGTACCCTGTAATGTTAAGATCAATTACCGTTATTTGGTTTTGTTTGTGTATACATTTTGTTGCTGTTTTTATTATATTTTCGTAAAAACGTGCTTTTGAAGCTGGTCACGAATTTAAAACATATAAGAAATATTTGGTTTTTAAGTGATTTTTTGGTGTTTTTTGAAGCTAAAAGGTAAGTAATGAATGTTTTATTCCATTTAATGTTAGAATACATCAAAATATTTAGTTAGAAATGGCCAGAGGTACTTGGAGTTCGGATGCCGAGCGAAAATTGATCCAACAAATGAATACTGATGGAAAAACAGTAATGGAAATTTCCAAGCTACTAAAATGTTCCAGATCCAAGATTTACAATGCACTGGAACACATCAAGCAACATGGCACTACCAAAAATGTCAAACAGCACCCTAGAGCCCGAAAAACTACACCCAGGGAGGATAGCTTAATTTATAAATCAGCTGCTAAAGATCCTTTCAAGAGCTCAAGTAAAATTAAAAATGAGATTTCATCGGATTTTGGTATTAATATATCGTCCAGGACAATAAGAAGACGTCTGAATGAGAAGAACTTACGTGGGTGTATTGCACAACGTAAACCACTTGTGTCAAAAAAAAAATATTAAATCCCGACTAGCGTTTTCAAGAGAAAATCTCAATAAGCCGATGACATTTTGGAAAAATATACTTTGGAGCGACGAGTCGAAGTTTTGTCGCTTTGGTTCTGATGGAAAACAGTACGTATGGCGTCCTCCAAACCTGGAGCATCACCCAAAGTACACCCTTAAAACGGTTAAGCATGGTGGTGGAAATGTCATGGTGTGGACAGCATTTTCCTGGCATGGTGTAGGTCCCATTCAGAAGATTATCAATAAAATGGACCAGCATATTTACAAAAACATACTGACAAGCATCATGATACCATTCGCTGAAGACAACATGCCTCTAATGTGGAAATTTATGCATGATAATGACCCTAAGCACACTTCACGCCTAGTGAAGAGTTGCTTAGAGGAAAATAATATCACAGTTCTGAAATGGCCAGCTCAATCCCCGGATCTCAATCCAATTGAGAACTTGTGGAATGATGTTGAGGAGCATGTACGAGCAGTAAAGCCAAAAAATTTGACTGATTTATGGGAAGAAATTCAAAAGGCTTGGTATGCCATTCCAAAGGAGCGCTGTATGGCCTTAGTTGAAAGTTTACCCAGGAGATGCGCTGCTGTGATTCAAAATAAAGGATTTCCCACCAAATACTAATATTGTTTTATGAAGCTGAGCTTTACTTTTGTGAATTAACTTTTATTTTGCCTATGTCCTAAATTCATGACCAGGCTTAAACTTGTATTAATCTGTATAATATGTAAATAAAAATTGGAAACTAAATATAGGTAACAAACTATTGTTGATTTTTTTTCATAACATTACTAGGATCTTTAAAAAATAACATGGATCTAAAATTTGTTCGATAAGATGTAAAAATTATCAGATATATATAAGTGAAATGTCGTGTCTTAAATTCGTGGCCACCACTGTAGGTGGTTGGGGTATTATGTGTTTGTGCAGAATTTGTAACGTAGAGAAAAAATCTTCGGACCCCCACCTTAAAGTATACCGTTCGACTCAGAATCACTTCATAATGAATGAAGTGTCTGTTCTTAAGTGTGGGAGATTTAATTAATGCTAAACGACTTTCATACGGGGCAAGATTTATGTTTGGATTCCTAGTAAGTGATCGTAGACAAAACAGCATAAATTGCTTCTGGACTGATTCAATTTTCTTTACGTGAACATCATATTGAGGATCCCAAACAATAGACGCAGGATTGATATTACCAGGGATACATAAAGCTGTAAAACTCCTTTTGCTTTATTAACTGTTTGCGATATGTGAGAATTAAAACTTAATTAGTTATCAAGGAGAACCTCAAGATCAAGGAATTATTAAAATTTCTCTAACTGAAGATTCAAATCCATTAAATTGATATTGCACCAATTAATTAAGTTATTTAAATCCACTTGAAGTAGGGAGCATTGATTGGAGTTTTTAATTTATATCTTAACTTTATTTCTTTAAAATATGCTTAAAACCAAGTTTTATTATTTTTTTGGTCAGAATGTTCATGTTATGCACTGGAATGCCCAAAGCATAACAACTGAGTCAGCAGTCACCCAGATGGAATACGTTTTACACAAAATAAAAATCGATAATCACCTTTTAAATGGGACTTTTTTGAAATCATACCACAAATTTCAACTTGGTGGCTATAAAATTTATAGAGCGCACTATGGTTTCGCGGACCACTTTTCTTGACCAAAACTAATTTTGGTAACATTTTCTATTTGTGTTTTAATTATCGTAGTTTTGTAGCAAACACTTCAAAACGCCAGAAAATGAAGTTTTTTTTGCTATTTTTTCTAATTTGTCTTCATAATACAACAGGTCAAAGTTCAGTTTCTTAAGCAAATTTAAAGTATGTATAAAAAAGGTGCCTTTTTTCAACGGTTTTCATTAATTTATAATTATTGAGTACAACAATTTTTTAAATAAGTTTAATACGGAAAATATTTCTTAGTATAAGTACTTTTATAATTGAATACGAAATCAGTAAGAACTTGTTGGCGTCTTAGAAAATACAGTTAGTTTTACAAAACCCAAAATGAAATTGGATTCGTAAGAAATTTTACATTTCATTAGACTTGCAAGTTTTTGGTGAAAATTGGTAAAGAAAAACTGAACGAAAATAAATAAACATATATCTGGGCTATATTATCCATATTGTCTCGTTCTGCGATTTTTTGCGATTTTCGAGAAAATCCATCATTTCCATATAAATTAGCATTGGAAATTCTTATCATATACAAAGGTCTAACCAATGAACAAAAATGCCAGGACATAAAATAAAATAGCAGATATTGCTAAAATATAGTTGTGTATCAAAATAAATGCTGCTAAAGCAAAATTCACGCCTTTAGGTTGAGTTATAAGTGAAATATTTGTAAACTTCCTTTGGAATGACTGTACTTCTGACGCATAAAAAGTGTAAAAATGAATTTAATTTTTGAAATACAAAATAAATACAAATTATAATATTTCAAATATGATAATTTGTTTTTTTCCGTTTTGGTAGTTTTGGCCAAAAAAAGTGGTCGTTGAAACCATAGTGGAGCGGATCGATCTACGCATAGCGAAGGAGTTCTTATTGCAATCAAAGGTAATCTTAAACATATGTTGTTACCAAAAATAAAAACAAGTATTTCAGTACAAGTTATGATTAACAGAAGGCCAGTTATATTTACTTCAGTCTATAATCTAGTACATATTACCAATTTTAAAGCTGATTTGGATAAATTAACCTCATTTTCAAACGACTATTTTATTTTCAGTGATCTGAATGCCCATAATTCACTTTGGAATTGTATGCATTCGGCTGGTAAGGAGCTCTACAGCCACTGCTTTTAATCCAGCTACTACATTTATTACCCAAATTAATATACTCGCTTTGGACAAAATATCAACCCTGTGCAACCGTCTACAGTAGACATCCTTCTATCAAACTCGTCTCTCCATTTTTAGTACCTTGAGACACATCCAAATGTTTTACAGCCGGACCATGTACCAATATCTTGTGTTATTTCTGGACATGTTCAAAACATGACATATTCAGTTCCCCTGTATCACCGCGCAGACGGGTCAGCAATCAGAAACTGGGTAGAAAATCAAATATCTATAGTTAAAGAAGCATTTAACAAAATACCTGTCGGTCTTAAAACTTTTTGGCAACGAGAAATCTCTAATATTAAAAATCAATTAAAATGTATTTTGAACAAAGACCGAAATTAATCCTGGTAAAAATTTATTGGTAATTTGCCTTCGGGCTCCAAAAACCAAAAAGTCATTTACTGACCTTCATGTAAACGGCGGAGTTTTGAAAACTGGCACTGAAAAGGCAAATTCAATAGCGGACGTATTTGGTAATTTACATACCATTACTTAAAATAATTATTCGCTTATGAACACAACTGTCTCAATGGTCATTCATAATATTAATGAAGAAATTCTTAACAGATCGAATGTGGAACTCACCAATTTAGATGAAGTTAAATCGTTTGTACTTTTATGGCATTAATGCCCATAATTTCAACAAATAGATAACTACGGGTGTAATTATCTATTAGATATCTTTACCTATCTTATAATTTAGCATTGGTAATCTCAACGCTTTTTTTGCCTAAGTGTTTCTACCGAATGTGTTTAATAGAAAATAAGGTAACATTTAAAAGTTTAAATGTCATAAATTATTATAAATTGTTTATTTAAAAAAATTACACAAAAGTAATTTAATTTGTTTATTTTTATTCTTATTTTTCAATAACAATGAAATCCGTTTTAATAATGCGGTCAATTGTTATAAAGTCGAAGCCATCATAACCTCCTGGAAATATAGTTGAAGTTGCTGTCTTTTGAAATTGTTTATGATTACCAATTTTTGAGAAGGATTTTTAGATACTCCATCCTATATTTTTGGTTATTGGATAAATTTTTTATATCCCACAATATCTCTGATTTTTGTGATGCCGGAAAAAGGTCGCATAATCATCGTTAGTATACCGTTCTACTCAGAATCACTTTTTGATTCGATTTAACAACGTCTGTATAGCTGGATGTTTATCAATGAAAACTTTGTACAACTGTGTCAATTATGCACTAGCGTTATGTATTTCTAAAAGTTATTCAAATAAGTTATTATATTAACAGAAACAGTACCTAATTTAGTTTGGCCCATAATTGACCAAAGCTTCAATATGAGACCATTATCCAAAAATATTTTTAAATTAAATAAATTCCATACTTATGTTTGCATCAACATTATATTTCACATATGCACGTTTCATAGAAATATAAGTTTCAGTTTTAAATTTCATAAGAATCGTTCCACAATTGGTACAGAGACTTTCTCGCAAATTACTTGATATCTAGACATTTTTTTAGGATTTGAAATACTTGTTTAAACCATATTGCTTTCAAAAATTATTTATCTAATACATTAAATAAATAAACTCAATGGTGTAAGATACACTACAGTTATTTGTTCGGTAAATCATACTTACGAGTTGAAATTACCACATTTTATTTATACCATAGATATCCGGGCACTGAAAGATATCTATTTGTTGAAATTACGAGCATAATAGCATTATTCTTAAAAATATACCTGATTACTTTTTTGAAATTTTAAGTAAACTATTCAATACAGGATATTTCCCAAAGATTTTTAAGAAGGCTAAAGTTATTCCAATTCCTAAGCCAGGGAAGGATCCTAAATTGCTGTCCAGTTATAGACCAATCAGCATTCTAACCCTATTGGAGAAAATATTTGAGAAAATAAAATATAAGAGAATCCTAGACTTCTCTAATCAAAATAATATTATTAACCGTCAACAGTTTGAATTTCGCCAGGAGCACTCTACTATACATCAAATAAAAAGAGTTGTTAACTTTCTTGAAACAAACAAAAGAAATCGTAAGAGCACTGGTGTTATATCTTGACATCGAAAAAGCCTTCAATTCAATATGGCATGATAGCCTAGTTTAAGAACTAAATATCTTCAATTATCCTAAAGAGTTTTTTAGATCAACGCTCATTTGTTGTATCTATTGATAACATGCTATCTAGTGATAGACACATATATAGCTGCGGGTCTGCCGCAAGGGTCGGTATTATCGCTTACTCTTTACGCAATTTATATTTCTAATATTACTGTTCGCAGAAATCACGAAGTAGCTTTTTATGCAGACCATAGTGCTTTTATCTGCCTCGGAAAAATTTATAATCAATAATCAATGTAAGATAGTTTAAAATTCACTCACAAATATTTTGATAGATGGAAGATAATAGTAAATGTACAGAAGATCTAAACTTAATGTATACGAGAGAAGATATAGTCGGTCAAGCCCGGCCATATGATACCCCACCCCATTTTGATCCACATAATTTTGTTATTACTTATATAAAACTTATTTGTGTTAAATATTAATATAATACTAATATTTGTATGGGATTTATGCACGTTAAAGTGATTTTCAGAAGAGGGGTTTATATGGGAGCTATGGTCAATTATGAACCGATCTTGATAAAATTCCGCAAACGGATTTCTGCTTATATAAAACTTATTTGTGCTAAATTTCATTAAAACTCTATTCCGGGAGGACATTTGTATGGGGGCCAGGTGAAATAATGGTCCGATCATGACAAAATTCAATAGGCTTCGTTCTTGCGTTTAAGAAAGCATATGTACCAAATTTCATCAAATTATCTTCAGAATTGCGACCTGTAGTTTGCACACAAGCTTTACATGGACAGCCAGCTAGCCGACCAGACGGACGGATATCGTTAAATCGACTCAGAAAGTGATTCTGAGTCGAACTGTATACTTTAAGGTGGGGGTCCGAAGATTTTTTCTCTGCGTTACAATTTCTGCACAAAAACTTAATACCCCAACCACCTATGGTGGTGTAGGGTATAAAAACAAGATGCTTATTTACAAAATGAGAATTCGGCCAATTTTGACCTATGGTTGCCAAGTCTGGTTTCATAAATCTGCTAATACTTACACGAGAAAACTGCACATAAAACAAAATAAAAATCTGAAAATAATTCATAACCTACACCCTAGATATTCTATTGACTAGGGAGATCAAACCGTTTTTATTCGACCGGTTTTTTGAAAAATTTCGGGTCGGTTTTTTTAAAATGTTAGCTTTTCAAATATCGAATAAGCCGGGTTTTTTACGTCGGCTGTGCCGAATCTTTGATACGCTTCACCATCTTACCGACAAATAATTAAATTTTCGCCTTAACGTATGCTTTCATTATTTCACATTTATAAATCTACATTTTTTTCAAACTACGAAAATTTGGATACGAAAAAAAACAATCATAGCAAGCTTTGCTTTTAAAAAATAAACAACAATTCCCTATTTATTTTTGTATGTGTGTTTATACAAACTGACTGCATATACAAAGAACAACAACAACATTGTTATTCATTATATTACTGCTGTTGAACAGTGGTCCCAAAACGAAAATTTTTGGAAATAATTCTGTAACTTTAGAACTGCTGGATGTATTTGAATGAAATTTCACATGGGCAATCCTGAGGTGTGTGGCAATTGATTTGGAGAAGGACAGGATCGTAGCGGGTCTGGAGGACGAGGAGTGGACCTCCTAAATTGGTCACCTCGGGTATGAAAAAGTTTTAAAAAATCGCCAAAATTTCATTTATGATTTGATTGAAAAAAATTTTGCACACAGATGTTTTATTAAACACATTGAAACTGCTTTGCTCTTATACATGTATATTTCAACGTGCTTTTTTTTTTTTTTAATAATAAAACGTAACTTTTGAACGGATAAATATCCCTAGAGTAAAGAGAACCGGTTCAAAACTAGTCACGTGACAGGTTCTCAGGGCTAGTGACCGGTCCCAGTTCCGGAACTTTATATGACTTTATATATATATGGGGTTGTCATTGGAGGTGGCTAATTAGCCCCTTGGGACAGGTAAGAGGATAGGTCCTAGGACAGGTCCAAGAGGACAGGTTCAGTAACGATTATTGTAATAAAAATTTTATAAAAATTCGGTAATTGTTTACTTTTTAAACATTATTTTTATTATTATCTTTATTAAATTATGTTTATTTTAATTTTATAATTTTTCGTTAACGTCGATGGCGGTACCACGGCTCGAACCCATGTTCTTCTGACGTATGTTATGTTTTATAGTCTTCAACGCTCACCACTCAGCCACTGATTGTTATTGCGCGCGAGTTGCTATTTGCGTTAATAATGAGTGTGTTTGTGTCAACTGGTTCTCAATTGGAACTTTGGTGACGAGTTAGGTGTGAATTGGTACTCAACTGGTACAGAGAAACCGGTCCATTAGTGCAATTGCCACAAATTTCCCGCAGGGATATTTCACTGAAATTAGTTATTACTGAGGTATTTTCCAAATACTTTGAAGGATTACACATTTCTAGCTGGTCTGTGGGCAGGAGGAGAACCTCCGAATGTGGTCAACTCTTTTAATTATTTCTTATATAACATGCTCCTCCATAACAGTTGGAAACTACCTCAGTAATAACTATGTGAAATTTCGTTGAAATATATTGAACGATTCAAAAGTTAAACAAAGTTATTTAAAAAACACGTTGAAACTGCTGTGCACTTATATATATTAGAGTGCTCCAAGCTTGTATGAAGGAAAAAAAATGTTATCCTACAGGCCCCCTCCTAAAATTGTTCTATGGGTTATAAAAATACGTCGTGCAAAAAATTAGGGCAATAGGACTACGTTAACTGGTGCCGCAAAGGCTCTGAAGTTTGAAGATGCATTTACAAGGGGAGAATTTTTTTTTTCACAAAAATTTTGTCATTAAATAATTAGTTTTGCATTTTATTGTAAAGGAATCGTAGTGTACACAGAATTAGTGTTACAAAAAGATGTAAAACACAAAAATTGGTTGGAAAATGTAAAAGTTATTGAAAATTCCCCAGGCCATTAACGTGTCTCAGAGCACTTGAATTCGAAATGTGACAAAAAAAAATAAATATATTTTTGAAATACAAAATTTGACCTTTGACCTTTAAAGTTTATGGGTTAATGTCGTCCAAATTGTATAAAACTCTTGATTTATATTTAGAATTATGTGGATTATAAAATTTTTTAACAGGTTCCATTTAAAATACACAACAATGTAATAAAATGTCTGATTTGCCAAAATATTACATAAAAATGGGTTTTTCTCGAAATCCGCTGAATTCAAAATGCAGGTACAGGCAAACTATAAGAGGTATTGACCTAATTTTTTTATTAATCTGTTTATTACGTAATCTGTTGTCCATAAATCCCTATGAGATGAAATTTGTTTAACAAAGTATCAAAAAACTGAAATTTGAGTTTTGAAACGACCGTTAAAAATATCAAAATTTTTTGACCATAGCTGAGAACAGGTTTACGCTATTCTATAAAGACAAAAACTCATATTCAAAAGGGCAAAATTCGAAACTTTGTTTTTTTGGAGCACTCTAATGTATATAGAATGCTTCAGCACACATTTACCATAGATATTGAAGGAAAATGTAAAAATTTTGCGGAAGGAGGTAAAGTTTCAGTTAGTTTTTAAACGATTGTGTAAAGTATTTGTGCAAATATTTGGTATCGTTGGAAAGGTTATTACCTGAAAAATAATAATGTATATATAATAAAGTATTCTAACTAAATTTTTTCCTTAAATTGATCAAAAAAAGAAAAATTTTTGTATTTAGTGTTATTTTTCAAAAAAAAAATTATATTTGAATTTATATAAAATCTATATTTATAAAGGTATCATTCAGAAATTTTAGTATTATATAAAAAAATGGTTCTTAAAAGAAGAGTATAAATAGATTCCCATTTTTTTACTCCAAAATACCCAAAATACCTGTTCGGGGAAAACTTACTTCAAAAATTAACTTTTTTCAGCTAAATGGTCACCCTGTCGTTATAAGAGGCGTGGATTATTCAAAATTTTTTGTGTGTTTAGCCAATATATGGAGGTAACTTTCTACGGTATTTTTATTTTAATATCAGCTTTGACATTTTTGTGCTCCACAAAAAACTAAAAACACAAAAATTAATATTAACGAAATTCTGATAGGGCTAGCGGAGAGACTGATACCCCAACTGCCCTCCGATTTGTTTTACATGCATTTATGTTACGTATTCTTTTAGAAACATGAAAAAAAATTTATGGTGCAGAGGAAAATAATGGATTTTAAAGTGAAAAAATGTTACCACCTTTTTGAAAAAATCACAAAAAATCACAATTTTTTTCAAATTTTCTAATTCAAAATAATATAACTTTTTATCTAAACCACATAGGTATATGATCCTTGTACAATTTTGTACAGAATCCAGAGAATATTTTAGAAAAATTTTAGGACACAAATTGCGCCCGCCAAATTAAAAAAACTAAAAAAAACATGTCCGAAAATGGGTCAAAATTTGGTCCAAATATCTCTAAAAGTAAAAGAGATAACCCACACATGTAAGCGTATTTTTTTGTAGAGAATTATAAGGACTATCTGTGTGCAAAAAATTTTTTTTAAATCAAATCATAAATGAAACTTTGGCGATTTTTTAAAAAATGTTCATACCCGAGGTGACCAACTTTGGAAGTCCACCCCTGGTCCTCCAGACCCGCTACGATCCTGTCCTCCTCCAAATCAATTGCCACACATCTCAGGATTGCCTATGTGAAATGTCATTCAAATATATCCAGCAGTTCTAAAAAATTCCGTTTTGGGACCACTGTGCGTCACTAATAGTCATTACAATGCTTAATATACATGTTTGTGTGTGTATTTATATTCTTATAAGATTTGTTTTAGTTTCTGGCCCATAACTCTGTTGATTATGAACGAATTTGGCTTATTAAAAAAACCGAAATTTTATAAAAATATTTATGACTGATCTATCCATAGCTTAAACAAGGGCTTCAAATAATAAAAAATGCGTTTTGCCTGATATCTCAGTTATTATAAACCGATTTATTTAATTTTTTTAGCTAAAAAAAAAAAAAAATTCAGAAAAAAATGTCCGAGCCTTCTTTGCAAAAACGAAGTCCCTAGTATATGCAGAGGCTTCAAAAACTGGAAAACCGATTCTAAAAACCGGTTTTTAAGCATAAAAAGGCTAGATCTAGCTTTAAAAATGCTAAACTGGCAACACTGCTCATGATAATATTAATAATAAAACATACATATAAAAAATTATTAAATTTAATTATTGAGAAAATATAAATATTTTTAATAAAAAAAAAAACATTATTTTTAGGTACTAAAAAAATAAAATCATAATCTTTTAATAAAAAACAAGAAATGTAATTCGTCCTTACACCAAAATATACATATATTTGTACTAAATTTCATTAAGGTCTTCAAAATTGAGATCTGACCTTTTTTTCGGACATCGTTAAAACGACATAAGCATAAATGCAAAATATCCGAATCATACATGGTTGTGTATGATGTTTCTAACAATTGAATATCAAATTGCAGTAACCACATTAGATGGATAGTCTACATTGCCCTAAGTTCTAATGTAAACAGAAAATCATGATTTGATTGTAAATTTACATTTGTTTTGTTTGAACTATTAAACTAAACTGCCCCACAATATGCTGATTTCCAAAATTTGAAGCATAAACCGGTTAACCGGTTTTTCTAAAATTTCGAAATTTGCAACCGGTTTTTTCAAAAACCGGTTTTCGCAAAACCCCAAATAATCGATCTCCCTACTATTGACCTACTGCATAGAAACTTTAACTATAAAATATTTAATTTATTTGCAAGGTAACTGACTCTGCAATTTAATGAAAGTAGTTCATGAATCGTTTATTTTTTGAGCATTTGTAGATCAATACTGAGCTGTTTTGCAAAATGTATGAGTTATTTTCTTTTGCGCTCATGTCTTTCATTTTGACATTTTGCTCCTACATTTGAAATGTTGTACATAAAAAGACATATTCTACAAATTAATTTTGTTATTATCAGTGTCTACTTTTAGGCTGTTAAGAAACAGCTTATTAAGTGAATACTTTTCAGTAAACAGATATGTTGAACTAGGTCTCGCTCTTTTTGCTTATTCGTTCAGTTTTCATTTAATGAAACAGCTCATTATGGGAAATGTTTGCTAAAACTCATTCCCATAACGAGCTGTTTCACTGAAAGTCATCTGAGCGAACTAGTTCAATTGAGTGAGCTGAGCTAAAAAGAGCGATCAATTCATTGAGCTAATAAACCCAACTCTAGTAAATCCTCATAACGATGTCCTCTTACGTAATTTTCCGGGAATCGCCCTGAAGGGCATAAAATCATATAATAGATGTTAGTATCAATTCATTGTTCTGTATTTGTACAATTTTTTTTACATTGAGTAAAAGTGTTGGGGTATGATTAGTCACAGGTCTAATTTTTAGCTCATACACAATGGTGTAGGGTATCATATGGTCGGTCTTGACCGACTATAGTTTCTCTTTCGTTTTAACTTGGAAGTCTTTATTTATATTAATCTTAAGTTGAATTTAAAAAAAAAAAAAATAAAATTTTTTGTTCAAAAAGTGGGTAATTTTCTGTCCCTCCAAAATTTGTTTGTTCCAAAGTCGGCGACTCTTTGGGCAATGGTTTTACCCAAGCGATATTCAAACTTTGTAAATTTTTAAAATGTTTTTTCAATTTTTTTAAAGTTCTAAAATATCAAAGCCAACAAAAAACAAAAAATATATTGGCTATACACTAGGATGATTGACTATTCTACTTTTTTGAGAATAGTTAGGATTTTTTGGATTTTTTTTAACATTCGTCCAAATGTTTAGCATTGAGTAGCTTATATTACGAACAATCTATATATTTTAGTACTCGATATAACGAATTTTTTCAAAAAATGTGATTGTAAATCTATAAAAATAATTGAAAGTCAGCGTTGTCAACTTTTTTGATCCAAAACGCGCCGGTCATTATTTAAAAACGCGCTAAAAGGCGCTAAATTATATTTAATTAAAATTTGTTTTTATTATTTAGTTAAATATGTATTTTTTATTAAAAACAAAACAACTTATTTCATATATATTTGTTATTTTAAGTTCATGTGCAAATATTTAGTGTTTTTGTGCAATATTGAACCTTAATGTTTTATAAAAAAAAATATTTAAGGTCCAAAGAAAGGTTATACCTTTGATAATAACTTTCATTTTAAGGATCTTGAATTAATAAATATGTTAAATTAAAATATGAAGGTCTTATTACCGGCATTATCCTGCTGACTTAGTGGCCATATACTAAGTCTTAAAAATAGTTTTATGTTTTAAAACATGTTTTTTTTTTATCCCTTATGTTTTTCCTAAGTATGAAAATTGTCTGACATCTTAAAAAATATTCATTGAAAATAAATAGAAATACAGAATATATCGATGGCTTAAAGTAGAAAAAACGTATCTCAACTTTTCGTAATTTTACAGAAGGAAAAAGTTGATACAAACAAAAGGCAGTTTTAGTTCAAAACAAGGAGCGAAACTAGTTCTGACTTTTATTTCTGGATTTCTCTACTCCCTAGGAAATTATCTTAGATAGGGCTCTTTTCTGCAATTTAAATTTAATTGGAATAAATTAATGCTATAATTGATGTCTTAAGTAACAACAATTAATGTTTATAAAGTAAATTTCCCAAGATTCCAAACATGTTTACTATGGCATCTCCTGTGCTTCTTCCTGAAATTTTAGATTTTTTTTCAGAATTCAGAAATATGTAGAAAACGTGATTGAAATCAGAATACAAAACGCGCCAATTTAGCGCCTTTTCAAGAAAAAACGCTGATGGAAAAAAATGCGACTTTTGGGTTGCTGAAAGGCGCTAAATCTAGCTCGAAAAGCGCTGAATTGGCAACACTGTTGAAAGTAAATAAAACACATTTCTCATCCTATTGAAAGAGTAATTACTACTCTCCCCTTTTATGCAAAAGGAAGCGAATTAGAGATTTTCGTTTGCAGAATATTTTTTTATTTGAAAACAATTTTTTTAATAAAAAAACAAAGTAAGTATACGTAACAAAGCTGTTATTTGTATACGCTTTCGTTTGTATTTTGTGCAATGTCATTTTATCATGTACCTCCGTACATATGTGATGCGTTTATGCTGAAAAATTCGCTTAAAGTATCCATTCAATTGAGAATTACTTATTAAGCCGATTTAACATTATAAACAGTTCATAACAGTTGCAATCAAAGACCTACTCTCTAGTATTTGACAACCATAGTAAATTCTTTGTAATTTGTAAAAAAAACAAAAACTGTTATTCGAATTTTGTTTTTCAAGAATTTGCTAATTTGTATTTTTTATTTTTCACTTTTGTTGTTATAAGATAACTAAATTGTGTTTTAACGTTAAAAATTAATAATATAAAGTATATTTTGTTAGTAAAATATATTCGCGATTTAACGAGTTTTTCGATTTTACGAATTGGCTTGACAATATATCATTCCTTAAACCGGGAAACCACTGTATTTTAAACTTCCATTTTGGAAAAAATGTATAACTTGAAATATTGTTCAAACAAAATAATAGTTTTATAAAGAGAAAAACACCATTACTTTTTTATAATATTTTTCGATAATCAATATAAATATCGGTTTCAAAAATATAGCAAATAATTTTCATACGAATTGCGGATGTAATTACGATGTAGATAATTCAGAATTGTATATCTATGATCTTTAATTTTTATTTTAAACCTTAAAAACAATCTCCTGAAAAGTAATAAAAATGAATTATCACAGAAACTGTTGTTATAGTGAAAAACGAAAAAAGTTCCTTCCATTAAATAACCGGTTAACCGACAGAAGAAAAAAAACGGCATGTCGAATAATTCGAAACTAGTAATTATTCGAAATCAGTCGGTTTTTTAAAATTCAAAAACCGGTTTCTGGTTTCGGTTTTTGAATACACTATCCGGAACAAAAAAAATATTTTAAAAGAGAAAAACAAGTAATAACAACAAAAATGTTACATTTTTTAAAAATTGAACTTCAGATCAATATAACTTTTTATCTGATAGATATATTTATATGATTCTTGCAGCAATATTATTTAGAATTTTATACGAAATCTAGTAGATGCTTTTAAAAAATGTTAAAACCCAAATTAAGGCACCCAAGTTTAAAATACTTAAAAAAGACCAGGGTCAAATTTGCTTAAAAGAGAGCATGTTTTTTGTAGAGATTTACAATTACAATCACTACCTACCCACCATCAACTTTTTCAAATTTCACTTTATATGGGAGATGGGCGGTAAAGTGGGCGGACCACGCCCATTTTAGGTTTCCAAGTTTATATCGACCCCCGAACTATCCGTATAAAATTTCGTTGCCGTACATGCTTTTGTTTAAGAGATATCAGCAAAAAAGTATGAAATGAAGCTACAACGGACACCCTGTGTTTCTAGTATTTTGCCCATAACTTTTTTGTTTATTAACCGATTTTACTCATTTACCAAACAAACCTTATATAAGATAAATATTTTAGCCTCCCTAGGTTGTCCCGTTCGAGCACTATCCTGCTTTCAACAGACGGACGGACATAGCTAGATCGACTCAGAATCGAACCAGGACCCAAAAAATATATACTTACATGATTCCTTCGACATGTTACACACGGAATGATAAAATCAATATACCCCCATGTTTTATGGTAGGTGTTCAATTAATACATTTGCTAATGTGAAATTTTTGTACACTATTATGATATTATGTGTTTGTGCAGAAATTGTAACACAGAGAAAAAAAGTAGTATTTATTGTTTGTTTACATTAATTTTTAAAGCTTTCTTACATTTAAATGCGGTGAAAATATCAATTCCACTTTACTGTTTTTTTTTTTTTTTTTTTTAAGATAGGAAGAAATACAAATTTTAAAATTTAAATTGGATGAACCATATCACACGCTTCTTTACTAAGAAATAGGAAGTAATATGTATACAAAAATAATTAAGTTTCTATTATTTGTTTCAAATTTCACTGTTTCATGTTTCACAGCTGGGTGTTTGTTTCGTAAACATTGTTTATTAGGTAAATATTGGTCGAAGACGTCCCTAAAATAATTTAGTAATTTTTACTACAGCAATTAATGTAATTATGAAATAATTTATTTATTATTAATTATTTTAATAAATTAGTTGGGTAATTATATAATTTATTAAGTGCTAACTATATAAATGATAATAAAGGATATTCAAAAAAGTAATTACTTATTCAATTAACAATGCCGATCCAAAATCTGTGCATGAGAAATCAATAAATGATTTTTGTTTGAATTCAATTAACACTATATAGTCTTACAATAAAAGATCTACAGATAGTAAGCGCTTCGTATCTGATTACGATGTTCCTGAAGGATAAGTTTTTTTTTACATTCGCCCATGTGTTTTGGCGAATGTACCCCAGGAGGAATATTACACAAAAGTGGTAATTATTTTCACACTTTAAAGGAATTTATTAAAACATATGTTGTCAATTCTTGTTAACTATCACCATGTTTATAACAAAGAAAAAAATCTTTGATCAAAGTTATCACAGAAAATGCCTACTCCATCATAATTGAAATTCGCTTGATTTATATCTTGTTTAATTTCACCGATTATGAGCTTTGTGAAATGCTCAAAATCAAGAAGATTGGGTAAAATAGTTTTTGAAATAAAATTACCGTAAAACACGTGATTTTTACTTTACACCAACATTTTAATTTTTATCCAAAAATAGTTGATTTAAAAAAACGCCGAAAAATAATACAAAAAAAAAAAAAATAAATAAAATAATTTTTCTAGGTTTTTTTTAATATTGTTTATTTTTAATAAAAATTAAAATTTTAGAATTTTCACTTTCTTTAAGATATAAGGCGCTGGTGGCTGATTAAATTTTATTTCAATATTTTTGTAATAAGAATTAAACGTTTGAACTAAAATATTTACGAAAATTATAAAAATATTAATATAAAAGCAAAATTGTCACTGGTAAAAATATAAAGAGCTTAGTTTTCTAAAAATCGAATACACTATTAAAATTCAAAGAGGTGACATTAATTTTTGTTTTGTTTTTTAGATTTTTTTAACGTTTTGAAACAGTACAATTTCTCAAAAACATTATTCACAATGTGGTTCTACTACGTTAGTGTCAGTATTGGTATCGACACAACTAGTTCTAAGGAAGTTATTAAATAATCTGAGGAAGTTCTGATTACAGTAGTTCTAAAACTGATGATTTTAGGTCAAGTTCTAAAATTTGTATACCCACCATCAAAAAGATGGGGGAATATTGATTTTGTCATTCCGTGTGTAACATGTCGAAGGAATCATTTAAGATCCCATAAAGTATATATTTTCTGGGTCCTGGTTCGATTCTGAGTCGATCTAGCTATGTCCGTCCATCTGTCTGTTGAAAGCAGGATAGGGCTCGAACGGGACAACATAGGGAGACGAAATTTGGCATAAATATTTGTCTTATATAAGGTTTGTTTGGGATTCAAAATGAGCAAAATTGGTTAATAAACAAAAAAATATGCGACAACGAAATTTAGTATAAATAGTTTGAGGGTCGATAAAAACTTGGAGTCCAAAAATGGGCGTGGTCCGCCCACTTTACCGCCCACCTCCCATATAAGGTGAAATTGTGTTCAAATAGTTCAAGTACCAATGTAAAATCGGAAACAAAAAATAGGCGTGTTCCGCCCACTTTACCGCACACCTCCCATATAAAATAAAATTTTAAAAAGTTGATGGTGGGTATATAGATTCGTCCGAGCCGAATATAACATTCGCACTTGGTCATATTTTTTTTGTTTGTCTTACTACAACTTTTCTGTGAAATAAAATGTCTGCATTAAATATTTGTTTTTATTAACAACTAGATTAACCCGATGCGCTTCGTTAACCCTTTTGATACCATTTCAATTATTTATTTTATATGGGGGCTACTATTCCACCTCGTCTTCAGCATCCTATTCAAAATTTGATATGAATTTTTTTTTACTTTTTAAGACTCAATAAACATATATACACAAATTAATACCTGTATAGCTTTCTAAACAAAAACGGATAAATTAAATACTGTTACATCAAATGTCTTAAAATTTTGCAGAAATACCTCTTTCTTCAACCTCCAAACTAAAACTTAAAATGGGGCGCAGAAGATCAGGCGAAATTTTATCCCCATAAAACGAAAACATTAAATACCGTATATCTGAAGAACTTTTACAGCAAAAGTTTAAATATTTTGTAGAAGTAACTTCCTCATCAATATTCATATCTAAAATGAAAATGGGACGAATAGGACCAGGGTGAATGGTACCCCCATACAAAGCAAATACTCTTAAAGTCAAGTTGAGAAGTTAACAAATTAATGTAACAAACAGACTTTTCGAAAAAACAGTTTAGGGGTTAACCGAAATTTGGCTAAAATTAAAAAAACGGTTTTTCGATTAACCGTCTACTAAAAAACCGGTTAAACCGGTTAACCGATATTTAAATAAATAATGTAATCAGAAGCTTTATAAAAATAATTTAGGTTAAAAGAATGCACCTTCAGCTTTAAGGCTCAACCAAGCATAATATAATGAAAATCGTTCCTTGTAAATGTCTAAATCGAAAGTTTACAAAACTTTTTTAGCCTTTACTAGTTATTTTGAACATAATTTATAAAAACAATTTCTTGTTTAGTATTTATCACATTTTTAAAAGCTTAATAACGAATTAAAATTTTTAATTTAACTTTTTTTTTATAAATCATTTTTTTTTTTTTATTAAAGAATACAATAAAATTATAGTAATTCTAAAACAGCTCAAAATAATAAAAGCTTCAGAGCTGACAAATTAACTTTTTTTGTGATTTTTCCAACACTTGAAATTTTTCTCTTAAAAAATTTTTAAATAAATTTATTTAAATTTTTCTCTTAAATAAATTTTAATACAATTTTTATAAAAATACCTTTTAGTTGGTTAAATTGATAAAAATAATTAAAATTTTTCCTGCTAAAAAAACGTTTATTTTTACTTTTTTCACAAGAGCATTTTCTGCACTTATTTAGTTCTACTTACTTTCAAAATGGTGAAAATTTTATTTTATAGGAAAACGTTTTTTTTCCTGGTATCAAATTTGTTTCTATACATAAGTGTGTAAATTTAATTATTATAATTTTTTCTATTAGAAAATTTCTCTAGCAGTTTTTTTAAATGGAGTGCTTGATTACTTATCTGATAAAATCAGATATTATAGATATTTTAGATAACATTTTTTTAAAATATGTGGAACTCAGAATATGTAACTATATCACCTGATTACTCCTTATTTAAAACGAAAAGCGTTCTTAATTCTTCCAAAACATTTTCTCTTCTTTTAATTCCAGAAAAATTTTACAAAAATAAGAAATTTAGTAAAATTTTGATCAAATTTTCAAAACAATTTAAAGTAACCGGTTATAAGCACTAAATGTAATTCTTAATTTCTTCAATTGTTGATTGTGAATTTTCGTTTATTAATAAATTTATTTTTAAACATTTTCAAATGTACTTATTTTATTTGTTTTAAAATCAATATCAAATGAAAAAATATTTTTACTACTAAGCGATAATCATTTGAAAACTTTAAAACTATTTTTGAGTTATTACGGAAATCGACCGCGCAATCCCCAGATTATAAAACAAAACCAGATTTTATGAATGTATCATGCCTAAAAAACAGCCCATTATTTTTTTTTAGTTATGTATTTAATCTAATTAAAACAGTGCCATATTGAATTGATTGCATTTCATCTTTGTCCTATTCCTAAACTGATTGCCGTTGTTTCCAAATTTAAAAAGCGAAAAAGATTGAGAAAATTAATGAAAATGAGAATCTGAAATGCACAATTTGCATTAAACTAGATGATGGTAATATTGTACATATTGCTGTATTTATTATTATTATTATTTTTTGCAGAAGGAAAAACACAAATGAATTTGGCATAATTTATTATATAGTTATTATATATTTTATGAAAATGAAAAACATTCTATTAATAATGAAAAACAAAATATTTGAATATCTACAAAATTAATTTTCTATTTACGAAAAAACCGGATTATTTCAAATAAAATTTCAAATTAAATTCATTTTGTTTTATCTTTTATTTTAAAACAAGTTTAAGGAAATATTTCGAACAAAATACATATAAACAAAAGAAATAAATTTTACTTAAAGGTTGAATTTATTTACATATTTTATAGATGTAATAATTTCTTTTTTAATGTCAAAAACATTTTAATTAGTTTCGATACATTTCATTTTTACTTTTATTTTTATTTTTTACAAATATATCTAACTAATTTTGAATTTAGTAGCCGAAATAATTTTTTAACTGCAACTGACTACGTTCAATTGTAAGACAATAAGTTTTATTGCCGCATGTCTGAGAGAGCAAAAGGAAATAGAGAGGCGTACAAACCAGAAAGTATACATATAGAGGCGAAATTCTTGATTGACAATTGCAAACAAATTGTTGTTTTTTAAGAAAAAATATGTTTTTATTTTTTAAACAACAATAAAATGTATTTGATTACATGTATTTTGTTGTTGCATGAGTTAGGTTTTTGACAACCGACTTAGGTTTTTGATAATTAGTTTCGTTGCTTGTTACTCTTTGATACAAACTTTCTTTCGATATTTGTTTTCTTTTTCTCTTTCTTCTTCTCAACAAAAACAAATAAATGCAATAATGTTTCTATGTGAACGAAAAGGTAAGTCTAAAAGAGACAAAATATTTTGAAAGAAAACCTGCTTAATGTAAACTCGCACTTAAAGAACACATCAAATTCTTTAATTTTGAACTTTTATAGGTACTCATTTTAATGTTATCTTGTATCTTAGTAAAGAATACTTGGCGACATTCTAAATAGTTTTATTTAATTTAATTTTTTAGTTACCACAAATTAATTTTTTTTCCATTTTGAGCTGGCAAGATATAATTTTTCATAAAAATGTTTGACACTTATTTTCTTATATATTTATTAAAATTTTTGTTATTCTTCAGTTTTTATTGAAAATTTGTGTTCCTTTTTTTTTTTGAAAATATATATCTACAGGTGCTGGCAATTTTTAATGCATATGTATTTTTTTAATTCAAGGCTAACATAAGAAATTTGTTTTATTTTTTACCATAGGAATACAAATTTCATTGCACCAATATTATAACATGTAACGATCAAAAATGTTGTTTTGAAATTCTTTCACTATATACATTTATTTCCCAACCGGCTCCATTTGACATCGTAAACTAAATGCAGTTCCTATTGTGGTTAGAGGATATTAAATATGTATGTACGAGTACACAATTGTTATTCAATTTAAAGAGTCAATGTTGATGTTTTTGACGTTACTTGTTAAGTCGAAAAGATCTTGACATTGAAGTAGTGAATTTTTCATTTACATCACACAAAATTTCCTTTTTCTTACCATTTATCTGGAGTTAAACTCCGAAAAAATCATTTCAAATGTTAATAATTGTAAAGATAACTTTTTATTATTATTTTTTAACTATATGTATATACATGTACATACATATATATATTTACTTAGTAATATATACATATGTATTATTTTTTTTTTTTTTTTTATAAAAATTTCAAAAAATGTTGCTGTTGTATTTCATTAAGTTGATTACAGCTGAAAACACTTGGGAGCTATTTTTAGATATTTATAATATTTATTTTTTTGTTATTTCGAAACATATGAATATATATACACACGAAATTTCTTTTTGTACTATAATATATATATATATATATTTGAGTATTATGTTTGAATGGCACACCGTGTATTTTTCGTTATTTATTACAATTTGTCATTACACAAACAATAATTTTATTAAATGTTACTATTCCAAAGTCAGCATATTTGAAATATTCTAATAATACTAAAAATGACACCCGATTGATTTTCCAAACCGTTAGGAAACATGCCGAGACCGTTAATTTACCGTTAATGTTATATCTCATATAAAACAATATAACAAAATAATATGAAAAAAGTTTTCAATAAAAAAGCATTAATGAATCTGAGAAGAACTACAATAACAAAATAGAATTATTTTTCTCCTGAGAAAAAAAAAAATGTTTTATAAACAAAAGCAGAAATAAGTATGAACATAATTCGTGTGCCAAACCGAGTCGACTATATTGAAAACTACACCATCAAATAAAATTTAATGTTTACAAATCACACTATATACATACATAGCACATGCATAAATAAGAAAATTAATGTTATATAAATTAAGAATTACATAATGCTTAATACAAAATACAAATTTTTAACAAAATTTATTCACTTTTTCTTTCGATTAAAAGTTTTGTTGTAAAAAAGTAAAAATAAACCAAATAAAATAAAATTTATAAATGAACCATTAACAAGATCTTAATTATGTTCATAGGTAGTGTATCCCATAAGGTCGATCAAAGCTGACTAAAAATACATATGTAGCTTTTTTTTTAATATATGATTATGAAGGAGAATATAAAAACTCTTATAAATATATTAAAATAGAAGAATATGGCAAACAAATGAGTATAAACATCCACAGACATAATCATAGAAACGCTTATGTAGTATTTAGGTATATATTTTAAATGATTTAAGAATTTGTATAAATAAATTTCTAGAAGGCATTCTTTCTACTTTCTAGTAGCATAGAGGTCGTCGTTATGATTTGCATATCGAGCGCCTATATTCAAAATACGTTAACTCGGACTTTTTTAAATGCGTCTCTGGTATTAAAATCTCCCACATCCCAGATAATTATAATTTATTATTTTTTAGGAAAATATATTATAAGTAATTTAGCACTTCATAGTGCGGCCAATTGCAAAATAAATGGTAATAAGTCTGGATCTTTTAAACCGCTCAACCGATGATCAAACTGGGAACATCGATAGAAAATTTAAAACAAGTCTCAAAAATTAAAATTTTTAGCCAAAAAAAAAAAAAAAAAAAAAAAACATTAACTTTATATACTTTTTTTAATTAAAAAAAAAAAAAACATATTTTTTGGCTTTTAAAAAAATTATTGTTTATATATTTTGCTGATCACTACCTCTATCAACTCTTCATTAATTACTTTATAACACGTACAAAAAATATTTTGATAGCTATAAGCATTTGAAAATATTATTGTTTTGTCTTAATATTTTAATTTATTTTACAAACTATCGCATTTTTGTGTGCTCGTCATAACATAAAAATAATAATTCTTTTATCAAAATAAAAATTGTTCTGTCAAATTTTATGTAAATTTCACAAAATTTAAAATTTTAAGTAAAACTTAAAAATTTCGCAATAAAATTTCCGTCCTCCTTCAAAAAAAAACTAAATCCAATTTGATATGCCAAACACGAATCTGCTTTCAGTTTTTTTCCCATCAGGTCAAGATTATTTTATGGGCGTGTAAATGATGGGTCTTAAATGATTCCTTCGACATATTACACACGGAATGATGGTGTGTATAAAAATAATGCACAATTTAAGATTTTTTACGAAAGTTTATTTTAAAATCTGAAAATATCAAAAATGATTCAGTTTATCATTTTTATCTTAAAGCTAGTAATGCTACGAGCTAAATTAGCCATCTACATATCTTCAAAACCGATGCACAGATCTTAATTTTATTCAAACTGGTGAGCGAAAAAACATTTAAATTGGTGGATAAGTGCTAAACAAGAGTCTGCTTTTTTTACTATCACATATTTTTTTTTATGTGATCTGTCTTGATCTTCCTGAAAAACGAACTTGATTTCGGTTGACAAGTTTCTGACAACCGACTTCCGCCAAAAAAACTTTTTATATCAAACATTTATGGAAATAGATATATAAATATGTCGGTACAATAAGGATATAGCTTTAATGTATGCAAATATACATACCATATGATACCCTACACCATTATGTATGACCATACAAATTCGGGAAGAGAACTTATATTAAACCTTAGGCCAATCGTAAACCAACACTTTTACTAAATGTAAAATAAAATATACAAATGCGGAATAGTGCGTCAGTACTAACATTTATATGAATTTATGCACTTTAGGGCGATTCCCGAAAGAAGGTTTATATGGGAGCTATGGTAAATTATGGACCGATTCTCATAAAATTTGGCAGTGTTGTTCATTCGATTAGAATTATGCACATTAAAGTGATTTTCGAAAGAGGGATTTATATGGGAGCTATAGTCAATTGTGGACCGATCTTTTTCAAATTTGGTACAAAGATTGATACTTGTACAGAACTTTTTTGCGCCGAATTTCATTTAAATATTTATATTTTTAAGACATTTTTGAGTGTTAAATCTCTATTCCGGGGGACATGTGCCAAAAAAAGTCCCATGTGCCAAATTTCATTGAATTTGCACAAAGTTTACATGGACAGCCAGCCAGACGGACGGACATCGTTAGATCGATTTAAAAAGTGTTTGACAACTTTTTCTAAGCGTTACAAACATCAGCACAAACGCATAATACCGCAACCACCTATGGTGGTGTAGGATATAAAAAATATTAAATCCGGTATTAGAATTTTACAATTGTTATTTGAAAAATTAAATAAAACATATTGCACAGCTTCTTACAAATATTTTATTATCTACACTGTATTAATAAGTTCTAAGCCTCTTATCCACTTTTTTTGAATTGATTCCAGTTCTCGCGATAAATCGCGATTTGTAATATCTCCATAACGGTTGACCGTATTAAAAAGTAATGTAAGTGCGACGATTTTATGATATTTTTTTGATAACCTGATAACCAGCCTATCGTGAACAACCTTTATATATTTTATAGAATTTGATGAAGAAAATATGTGTAGAATACTTTAACCCATTAAACCCAAGTTTTAATCGACTTTCAGTTCATTTCTTAAAAATGGACTAGAAATGACCCCTTATAATGAAATAGATGAATTGAAAGTTCAAATGAAATATTCCCCGTTAAATGCTCTACATATTTATGCAAAACGAGAGAAGAAGATATAGTCGGTCAAGACCGACTATATGATACCCTACACCATTGCGTATGAGCACACAAATTCGAAAAGTGTATTTATATTAGAGCTGTAGACCAACACTTTTATTAAATCTAAAATAAAGTATACAAGTACAGAATAATGGGTTAATAATAATATATTATTGATTTTATGCATTATATGGCGATTTCCGAAAGTGGGTTTATATGGGAGCTATGGTAAATTATGAACCGATTCTCATAAATTTTAGCAATAATGTTTCTACTTATATAAAACTTCTTTGAGTCGAATATTAACTTGATACTATCTTTCGTATGTGATTTATGCATGTTAAAGTGATTTTCGGAAGGGGGGTTTATATGGGAGCTATGGTCAATCGTAGACCGATTTTCATAAAATTTGGTACAAAGATTGGTACTGACACAAAACTTCTTTGGACCGAATTTCATTAAAATATTCCTAATATTAAGACATTTTTAAGTGTAAAAACTCTATTCCGGGGGGGACATCTGTATGGGGGGTAGGTGAAATAATGGACCGATCATAACCAATTTCAATAGGCTTCGTCCTTGTATCATAAAAGTACCATCTGCCAAATTTCATTCAATTATCTTCAAAATTGCGACCTGTACTTTGTGCACAAAGTTTACATGGACAGCCAGCCGTCCAGCCAGCCAGCCGTCCAGCCAGACGGACGGACATCGTTAGATCGATTTAAAATGTAATTTTGATTCGATTGGTATACTTTAAGGTGGGTGTTGGATAACTCATTATATGCGTTACAAACATCAGCACAAACACATAATACCCCAACCACCTATGGTGGTGTAGGGTATAAATATTTCAGCTTCGAACTATATTTATATTATTTTGTTCGATTTATCTGAGACTAACTTGGTGCAAAAATATTAAAGTTTAGAAGGTCATAAAAGAAAAATTTTGCCTACCACCGAAAAATCCTAACTTTTTTGGTTATAATTTTAATTTTTGAAAAGTATTCAGGCTCAACTGTTTCAATTAGAAAAATGCTTTGTGAAAGTTTGGAATGCATTTTCTGGTCCCACAATGGCGTTTTCAGTAAACATCATCTATTTAACTTTTTGGGAAATGGAACCTGTAACTTTTTCCTACTATATATTATTTAGTTAGACGATAAAGATTTTGGTTTACGAAAAAGCTTTTGGTTTACGTTAAACTTTTTTTTTGCTAAAGATTCTGTTAGTTAGCTATTTGTTTGTTTCTTTATTTAGACAACTAAGTTGGGAAGCAGTGTTGCCAGAATTTGAGAAAAAATTAGCTAAATTAGACTTTAAAAAAGGTCAGAAAAGTCTAAATGTCCCAAAAAATAAAGCCAGAAAAAAATGCTAGTATTTTGTTTTATTTAACCCTAGAATTCTAACGATATTTTTGTATACGTTAATACTAACGACACGTAAATTTTATGACAGAGAAAATTTTGATTCTAAATTGTAATTTTGTATAACGAAATGGTTTTTTTTTTGATCACAGATTCTAAAATATTGCACTTTAAAGACAATTACGTTAATCTTAATTAATTTTCACTATCTGGAATCAAGAAATCTTACTGAATTGAGGTCGAAGACTTACTGATAATATGGCCGAATTTATCCTTATTTTTCAAATGCAATAATAATTTTAATAAAATTTATGAATAGAATAATAAAATTTAACACTTCTTAAGGATGTGTCTTGCATCTGTATCAAAAAATTTAAGGAAATAATGTAAAGTGTCACTTTATTATGTCGAACAAAAAGCATGACCAACAAATACTTTTGCCCCATATTTGAAATACACATATTTCAAAAACTTCTTTTGCATATTAATTTAAAGAATATAATACGACAAATACCTGGACACCAAAAATGTAGACCATTATGCACCTAGAAGACAATAATTATGAACTAAATAGCAAGAGTAAAAAAACGCACTTTATTTTGTCCGATAGTGTATGTTTATAAACACCTAAAGAAAGAACTTCCGGAATTTCATACACTTAGGTTTCCATGCACGAGAGCAATAAGGATTTGAAAAAAATGTATACGTAAAATTTACGTACAATACTATTGCAGGTTAAAAATGCATTTATTTTTTGTTGTCATTAGTTTTTAGTATTTCTGAAAGATATGTTAGTGAATTTATAAATATAACATAAATGGCTTTTATGGGTAACATAGTTTTTTAAAAAATAATTATAATATCATTGTAGATGAAGCGCCGCAACCGAAAATGTTCGTTAAATATAAATAATTTAGATTTTTTGTGCGAATTAATATATAAAGAATCAAAAAAGGTTAGAAAAAAAGAAGCTAAAACGAAAATTTTGAGCCTAAAAGCAAAATAAAAAGGCTAGATTTAGTGTTAAAAAGGCTAAACTGGCAACGCTGCTAGGAAGTCAAGTAACAAATACCCCATGTCCAGTATGAAAATCAAATTAATTATTGATTTTTTTTTTTTTTTTATTTTTTTTGGTTATAATTATTATTATTGAAAATTATTCAGGCTCGAGTTAAATTTTATTAATTATTATTCAAAAATAATAATTATGTAGAAGTTTCAAAAAAAATTCCAATGAATGCATGACAAAATTTTAAAAATTAAGATATCTTTATATAAATCATCCCCAAATTAGAGATAAAAGTAGATTTTTTTTTTTTTTTTTTTTTTTCAAAAATTACTTTTTTTAAACAATAAAATATAATTAGCACCAAGAAAACCAGTGAAGAAACCCGTGCTTCAATTGAAAATATTATATTTGATAAAGGCAACAAATAAAAGAAGTAATGCTGTAGAATGACACAATATAAAGAAAACTACAATGTGGCAGGGAAAACATTTAATTAAATAAATAAGTAGTTCACTTTAATTTTATGTATCAATTTTTCACATGAAACTATACTTTTTTTAATTTACTTTGCAAAGAACTTTTTACAAAGTCGTTTAAATACCCTTTCCGAATTTTAACCGTAGAATAACATCTTGTGGAATAAGATAGTTACAATTTTCTCGAATGCCTCAACTTCTCAATGCTAAGTACTCAAAACTTTTATTTTGCAAAAAAGTTTGCAGGCTATAAAAAGAAATTTGTTTTGAACGACTTTGCAATTCAGAGAAAGAAAAAGCCTTCCAATACAAATATCGATAAAATACCAGATTCATTCCAAAAAGAGTTAAATTGTATCGCATGTATTAAAATATTCTGAATCACCAGATTAAAAAGCATTTTAGTTGAAATATAACCAAATTTATCAGTTTGTTAGCTCCGAAGCCCTACAACAAATCTTAACAACATACGTTTTTATGTGGAACTGTCTTTTTCGCTCTTTTGTTCATTGATCTTCTGTAATGTCTGAATTATTAATATTATTTTATATTTACATAATATTCTATCTGATTTTTAAAATAGTCAAAGTTTTAGTTGGGCGCGCTTCCATTCCAATGACAAATGTTAACTCTTAGATATGTTTATTTCAAGGATGTAACATTCTTACTAATTTTGTAGAATATAACACCATCCATCTGGTGCATACCAATCTACTAGGCCTTTATATTAGCAAGTACACCATATATTTCGAAGTTCAAAAACAAGTAACGTTGACATAATAAACCATCCATTATTAAGGATTAAGTTAAAAATGCCCATATTTTTTTTCACAATTTTTAGTTTGTCTAAAAAAAAATTCGGTTGCACTCTTTTTACTGAAAAGTTCTTAGAATAAAAATTTACTTAAAATGAAGGAATTCAACTACAATCAATGTATACATAGCATGTCATTTAAAATATATTTGCCAAATTTCAATTTAAGTTGATGATACAGAATATTATAGTACAATTTTAGTTTTTATTTCTACGTAATTTTTTATTATGAGTTATTTCTATTAAAATGCGGATTTTGTTTTTCCTATTAGCTATACTGGTTTGATGTATAATTCATTAATATTGGTGATAAAAAAAATAATATTTGTTCTAGGATAATCGACGTAAAAGGCCGCGTAGCATCCAGTTCCAATCATCGAAGGAAGTTGAAATTCGGCAAGATATCCCCTTTCATAATTTTAGGAACGTTTAAATTTAGCTCTCAAAAATTAGTTTTGGGCAACCCTAGTATACATACACCAATGTATATATATACAGTCGAAAAACAGTTATAACGAACTATGGCTTGATTTTACCAACATTTTTTATACAAATAACTGCGCTTAAAACGAACGCGGTTATAGCGAACATTTTTATAACGAACACATTTTTATGGTCCCAAGAAAAATTTTTCATACAAAAAATTACGTACGGTGGAAAAGTGTGCGGACCACGCCCATTTTTTGTTTCCGAGTTTACATTGGTCCTGAACTATTTGAACACAATGTCGTTGAAGTTTCACCTTATATGGGAGGTGGGTGGTAAAGTGGGCGGACCACGCCCATTTTTTGTTAACGAGTTTACATTGGTCCTTGAACTATTTGAACACAACGCCCACCTCCCTTATATGGGAGGTGGGCGTTAAAGTGATCGAACCCACTTTAATTTATTTTTAATTTTTTTGCAAATTCAATTTTTTTCTATAATTTAATTTATAATTTTCATTTTGAACAAATTTCCATTTTTTGAGTACATAAACCTGTTATTTGACAGCACTTAAGTTTAAAGATGGTCCTTCGTTAAACAAAACGAGCTATATGAATATTTTATAGCACACATTAAAAACGAGAAAAAAAAAAAGTGAAAAAATTTGAGAAGGATCCAATTATGGACCTATTCTTGTAGTAAGTGTAAAATAAAAAATACTAATACAGAATATTACATCGCACAGTGGGTCCAAAAGCAAAATAAATGGTAATAAGATCTTTGAAACTACTGAACAGATTAAGATGAAACTTAGAACACCAATAAAAGAGAGTTTAGGCTTTCGGAATATTGTTGGCAGTAGTGTGTAGCTGCAGTACGGGCCAAAGTTAACTACCTAGAGGGTAAAAAACATATTGAAGCTGATAAATTTTACAAATATAAACCGATTTTAAATATTTTTACATGTTTGAATTCTCCTAAGCAAGACAAAGAAAAAACATTCTTACTGTGCTAAATTATCTGGTATGGTTTAAAAGATATTTAACTTTCAAAATTAAACTTCTAATTTTTCGCCTTGACTTTTTTGCCCTATAACTTTTAAAATATAATTTCAAAAATTTTTTAAGAAATATGTTGAAATTCTCTATAATTTTCTAAATTATGCTATTAAAAAAAAAAATTTTTGTTATCTCAATTCAATAACAAGAAAAAAATTTTCAAAGTCAAAATTTCAAAACAGGTCTTAAAAATTGCAAGTTTTTGCAGAACTTTTCAAAATTACACTTACAAGAATTCTTGATTTCCCGTCTTTCAGAAAATGCCAAAAAATATTAAACTTTTTTAACTAAATAAAAATATTTATATAGTTTTTTTGCCAAAAAATGGCAATTTTTGAGACCTGTCTTGAAATTTTAACTTTTTTTTTATAGATTTGATGAAAGGAATGAAATAATTGAAATAAAATTCGTTATTATAAGCAAAATATCTCAGATACCAAAAACAGTTACTAAAAAAAGGTATAGTCGGTCAAGACCGACCATATGATACCCCATACCATTATGTATGATCATAAAATTTCGGGAAGGGGACTTATATTAGACCACCACTTTTACTAAATGTAAAATAAAATATACAAATATAGAATAATGCGTTGATACTAACTCTACTTGATTTTATGCACTTTAGAGCGATTCTCGGAAGTGGTTTTATATAGGAGCCATGGTAAATAATGGACCGATTCTCATAAAATTTGGCAATGTTGTTTCTACTTATATAAAACTTATTTGTGTCGAATATTAACCTGATACTATCATTCGTATGGGATTTGTGCACGTTAATGTAATTTCCGAAGAGAGGTTTATATGGGAGCTAAGGTCAATTATGGGCCGATCTTAATAAAATTTGTCACTAAGATTAACACTTATACAAAAGTGCCGAATTTCATTAAAATATTGCCGTATCTAAGGCATTATGACTACTACACCCTATTCTGGGAGGACATTTGTATGGGGGCTAGGTGAAATAATGGACCGATCATAACATCTGCTGTTTAAAAACGGATAATCCAACAATGTAGGACTAAATTCTAATTCCTTATATCTGAACGGATTTTAAAGATTTGTACATGTATACAGTTATTTATTTTTTTATACCTTTGTTATGCTCTTGAAATCAATATAAACGCAACAAGTCAATCTCGCACGAGCATTCAGACTAAAAGGTATTACGATTGTTGCTTAAGATACACTCATGAAATATGTTTGATTTCAAGTAAGAGTATTTTAAAGTTTTTTATTTGCCCAAAATATGATTTTTTATTTCTTAATTAAGAAAATCTTATTATACTTTTACTAAGAAATAATGATTATAATTTACTAAAATTAATGTTCGTTCAATTTTTATTATAAACCAAAAATAAAAATTTTAAATAATCGTTTGTGTTGAGCTAAATTTAGTAATGTCCGATATTTTTTTTTAAAAAATTAAAATCCTAAAATAATAATTTTACATATTTTGGCAAAAAGTAAAAATCAATCGTTATTGTTTTATCAAAGAATAGAAAATAATGATTAGGGGGCGGATTTATATGTATTTATTTTTGGAAAATATGCGCCTATAAACGCACTTAAAAATTCCACGTATGCTCAAAAAAAAAAAAAAAACTATATATATATATTATTTTTTTTAATATTTATTAAACATAAAAAATAAGTTATTCTATAAGAAACGAGAGAAAAAGATATAGTCGGTCAAGCCCGACCATATAATACCCTACACCATTGTGTATATTATAATTCGGGGAGGGGTCTTGACTTGGAGTCAAATGTGGACCGATACTCATAAGTGTAAAATAAAACATATGAATACAGAATTTTACGTTGATGTTGACATGTATATGAATTTATTCACTTTTGGGGCATTCCCGAAAGAGGGCCTTATATGGGAGCTATGGTAAATTATGGACCGATCATTGCAAAATTTGGCACTATCATTTATGTTCATATAAAACTTATTTGCGTCGAATATTAACTTGATACTAACATTTTAATGGGATTTATGCCCGTTAAAGTGATTTTCTGAAAAGGGGTTTATATGGGAGCTATGGTTAATTATGGACCCATCTTTTTAAAAATCGGCACACTCATTAAGACTTATATAAAACTTATATGTTCCAAATTCCATTAAAATATTGCTATATTTAAGTGATTTATGATCGTTAAACCCTTTTCCGGGAGGACATTTGTATGGGGGCTAGGTGAAATAATGGACCGATTATAACCAATTTCAATAGGCTTCGCCCCTGGTCTATGAGAAACCTGTGTACCAAATTTCATTAATTTGGGTTCAAAATTGCGACCTGTAGTTTGATTACAAGGTTTACATGGACGGACAGACGGTCAGACGAACAGACGGACGGACGGACATCGTTAAATCGACTCAGAAAGTGATTCTAAGCTGATTGGTATAAATTAAGGTGGGTCTTAGACCAATATTTTTGGATTTTACAAACATCAGCACAAACGCATAATACCCTCCCCACCTATGGTGGTGTAGGGTATAAAAACACAAATCAGTCCATCTTAAGCTAAAAAATGCAATAAATTTTGTATTTTTAAAAGTTAAAGCTATGTTTTAAAAGATCAAGTGTAATTAACATTGGCCAAAAAAAAAAAAACTTTTTTCGTGCTCCTTCAAAAAAAAACAAAAAAAAACTAGATGGAATTCCGCATGCTAAACTCGAATCTGCTTTCAGTTTTTTCCCATCAGGTCGATATTTTTTAATGGGCGTGTCTAATATTGAGCCCTAAATAAGCCGATTACTCGAGTATATTTCACTATAACTCGAGAACGGTATGCACGATCTATATAGATAATACACCAAAATATGTGGAATAAAATTGGCTTTAAGTCGTTCTACTAACATTCCGCTCAATAGTTTTGAAGATATTTCGAAATAAGTGTCCAAAAAAATGTTGTTCATGCTAAATTCAAGATTTCTTTTTTTAATAAAACTTCTTTTTAAAATTGAAAACATCAAAAATATTTCAGTTTATCATCTTTATATCAAAGCTAGCAAAACTACGAGTAAATAAAGCCACGTATCATAAAAATTGATGCACAAATCTTGATTGGATTCACAGTTAACTTAGGATACCCATACATACCTACAGTTAAGTGGAAATACAGTTGTCGGCAAAAAAATTTTTTTTTTTTTTTTTTGTCTTAATTAAAAAAAAAAATAGTGGATTAGATGGAATTTAATGTACTAAATATGTATCAGCTTTTACTTTTTTTCTATCACGTATTGTTTTTTTTATGGGCACCCCGCCTTTAGGCAATCTCACTTTTATAACTCGAGAACTGTTTGTCTAATTAAGATAAATTAAACTCCAGTAGATAGTGATCTAAATTGTCTTTGAGCTGAATTTACATAATTTTTTTATCCAGTTAATATTTCCGTAGTTATTTGGTAATTAGTGGCGTTTTTTTTTTTTTTTTTTTGAAAAATCGTGAACATTTTGATTCATAACTCAGAAATTCTTAAGCGAATAAAAAATATTGTTGACATACCTTGAAGACAATTTTCGTATGCATCTTTTGATCAAAATCGTTTAAACGGTTCTTGAGTTATAGTCTAAATTTGACAAACCTTTCTCGAATTTTATAGTGTGACCGCCGAATAAGGTGATGATATTAGTCATGCACCTAAAAAAATCAGTACGTGATAGAAAAAAAGTGAATGAAGATTCTTGTTTAACTCGTCAAAATTCATCTAATCAACCTGATGGAAAAAAACTGAAAGCAGATTCGTGTTTAGCACATCAAAATACATCAAGTCCAACTATTTGTCTATGGGGAGGATTTTTTTTTTTTTTTTTGTCGATTTTAGTACTTAATGAATTGAAACCCTCTAATTAGTAATAGTTTCAGAAAGAAAAATTAAAATGACGACAGTGTTTGATTGAGAATAACCGAAAAATTAGTGTTAAAATCGATAGAACAGCTGTACCACATTTTACCAGAGACCGGATTTTAATACTAATGAAACAATCTTTTTATTTTTATTTCAATCGAATAACAATCTTCAATGTTCAAAAAATAATAAAAATCCATAATAATTTTTTTTTTTTTTTTTCATCAATGGTAGTTTAAATTTTTTCATCATGATCGAAATGAAAAATTTAAATATCTTTTGTGATATTTATTACAAAAGTATAAAATTATTTTCAACTTTTTTCATCGGATGAAAAAATTCTAAATAACAATTTTATTGAATAAAAAAATATTTTTGAAACAAAAGTATGAACAAAAAACAGTAATTTGAAATTTTTTTCATACTGATATTTATTTTTAAAGATAGTTATCGTTAAAGATATTTATTATTTTCATCATGATAGATATTTATATTAAAAAATAAAAAATAAAATATTTTTTTCAATAAATGAAAAATTATTTTTTGAACAGTATATTGATTAAAAAAAAAAAAAAAAAAATAAAAGGTTTTCGGGTGCTTGCATTTTACCTCAAAAAGATAAATATAAAAATAAGATTGTAACAAAAAAATTTTATAAAACCCAAAAAAAATTTAAAAATATGGAAAACAAATATTTAATAATATTTTTAAATGCTCAAAAAAAAAAAAAAAATTCATTTGCATATAAATCCGCCCCCTAATAATAACATTGTAAAGGATTCAATAACCTGTGGCTAATTGTAGACCAACACTTTTACTAAATGTAAAATAAATTATACAAATACAGAACAATGCATTGATACTAACATCTATACGATTTTATACCTTTTAGGGCGATTCCCGGAAGTGGGTTTATATGGGAGCTATGGTAAATTATGGACCGATTCTCATAAATTTTGGCAATGTTGTTTCTACTTATATAAAACTTATTTGTATCGAATACTTTCGGAACAGGGGTTTATATGGGAGCTATGGGTAATCGTGGACCGATCTTCATAAAATTTGGTACAAAGATTGATACTTGTACAGCTGGCTGGACGGCTGGCTGTCCATGTAAACCTTGTGCACAAAGTGCAGGTCGCAGATAATTTTGAAGATAATTCAATGAAATTTGGCAGGTGAGACATTTATGATACAAGGACGAAGCCTATTGAATCGGTCCATTATTTCACTTAGCCCACTACAAAGTTCCCCCCTGAATTGAGTTTCAAAATAAGAATATTTTAATGGATTTTGTTGCAAAGAAGTTGAAAAGACTTATAGGTTATAATTTGAGGGTTGGGTGTAGGAAATTCCAAATAAATAAAAAACAATTTATTATAAACGTTATAAAATGTAACACTTTTATTAATTTAGGGTTTTATTAATTTAATTTTAAGGGTTTAACTTCTTTCGGGTTCTTGATTACGAGTGAAAGTTCACGATCTGTTGACAATATGTTGGAGATGAAGTTGGCTGCAGTTGTGGGTGTTAATAAGCAGCATCAGGTTTGGGGATGTTTGTTCACTGGTGTGAACATCCTCCCGTGCCAGGCAACCTGTGAACGAAAATACAATTATTTTCATTTGTCGAAACTGGGTTAGAGTAATGGGTTATAAAGGGTTAGTTTCAAAGAGTGGGTTAGTGTGTATGTATAAATGAATAATAGTTAGAGCAAGACTAGTTATGTTTGACTAACTATTGGGTAAAAGTTCTGCCATCTATTGGCTAGTGTAATATTTCTATTGCTTAGATCGGGTTTGCAGGGGTTAGTGAACCAGTAAAAAATTACATAGGTTTATTGAGTTAAGTTCTGTAAATTTTCATTTGATGGGTTGTGTGGTTTCAAGTTTGGACATCATTTAATTCCTTGGTGGTATGATAGAGGCTTCAAATGTGGGTTTTGTAACTCTAAACCCTAACATAAGCTTCCTATAGTCGTCCATGTTTGGTGCTTCGGGTAAATTAAAAACGCTACAACAAGTTTTGAAAAGTATTTGCAGAACTTTGCTTAAGGAATTCCTGTCGCTCTGTGTACATCTGCTACTTAGCTTCCAAATCCGTAATGGTGTAAGAGTGAATAGCGACAGGCCATCCCCGCCTCGAAAAAATTCGAGCGTAAAAAGCCAAAAAGGCTTGGGTAGGCAGGTCTGATGTTGGTTCTGGGTGTAATGCATTGTGGGTTATAAGTGATATAATATGCAATTAGATGGGTAACATCAACTTTTTTTTAGCCAGTTCTATTATAGTAATAATTGCTGGATAGGGTGCACAATTATTACTAAGCATGGCAGTTTGACATTTATAGTCCTTTATGGGTATATTACCGCTTTTACGAAATATTATTCGCTGTTCAATAAGATCCGCCTGTACTTTTCCGTAACATTGGCATTAGAAATGATCTTACAAAAACGTAATTTTAAGATTAGCATAAATAAATCTTGTTGTTGGGTAGGACTAGTGTTATCGGGTAATTGAAGATGTGTTTGGGTTATATTTTACGGGTTTCATATGACCTCAGTCAATATATTATTGTAGCACGTTATCATACTAAATTTTTGAGTTCGGGCTATCATCAATTTCTCGTCATTTCGTATAAATTATGCAATGTTGGAAACCGATACCGTTATGAATACCGATACCGATTAAATACCGTTTAAAGTTGGTTACCGTAACTGATACCGATACCGAAATTATTATTTTGTTAAAAATACCGGTATTCAAATACCATTTCCCTCTGTACCGGTATATACCGGTATTTTAGTTTCGGTATTTTAAAAATACAAATTTTCAACATAATTTTATTCTTAATAATAAGAGTTTATTTAATGTAATACTTATAGAATATTGTTTTAAAGAGGACATTTATTGTTCACTTCTTTGTTATATAGATTGCAATAAATATATTTTTAAAGAGGTTTCAATGTCTTTAACCTAATGCGAATTCTATTTGATAAAAAGTCATACTACATTTGAGCATACTGTTGAAAGTATTGATAGGTTCTTGATATTTGCTTCTATGAAGATTCTTTCCTTAATTTTGGAGTCTCCAAAAGACCGACAAATGTTCTTCAGTAGGTAACAACTTGGGCTGTCTTTGAAGAATGAATACCAAGATTTCTCGGGAAGTTTGCGATTTTTCATGTCTTTCTCTGATGTAATTTTGTCCGTGATTTCCGGGAATTTTAAAAGCACTTAAGTGAACGAAAACTGCATGAATTTCAACAATAGGTAATATATTTTCGAAATTTGTTTAACGAATATAATATAACATGCTAAATCCAGCTGGGAACTATGTATACATATAATTTCATTACTCTTTGAATTTATTGTATAGGATGAATCTTAGGTATGGATTCAAATAAACATGTCAGCACTAAGAAGTAGCAAGAAAAAAACTTAAACTTATTGAAAGGATCTTGTAGGCATCTTAAATATACGATATAAATTTTTCATTGGTATGGACAACATCCGGAATTAATCTCTAAAAATTTAAAAAAAAACATTTAGAATGTTAAGAGAAAAAGATAGTCATGTCAGACCTTATAGCATTATGTTCCAATTATTATAAGAAGTTGACATTTTTCAAAAATATTTTATTCGATCACTTTCACAATTTAGGTAAGTACGTTTCAATATGTCATACACTTTAATTATTTTCAATAATGTTGAGGGAACAGCCTATTGAATCTACAGACAATTTTATACCATTTGAACTAACATTTAAATTACCTCAAACGGTTTCGGTTAAGACGTTCATCAGCCACTACTTTAAAAATTATTAAACTCTACATTTTTAAGTGAATTTTTAATAAATTCATTAATATCGTGTTTCGAAGCTTGTGTAAAAATGTTTAAATAAAGTATATGAAATGTCTTTCATTTTCTGGCTCAAATACGAAATTTTTTGATACATGTCTGATATATATATGAATAACGATTGTGCGGATATCCAAAAAGGCGTTTCACAATATATAAGTCAGAATTCATTTTATTTGAAAAATCATTTGTTATTGTTTAAATTTCTTTTTTCATCGCGATACCGGGGAGATCAAAAAGTCCGGGAAATTTTCTCCTAAGCATTTTCAGAGTTTGAATTACATTTGAATTTCTTACTTTCATTCAAACATGGTTATGACGCGTTGTTTTAATCCTGCAACTATAAGAAATATTTCAAATAATTTTTTAATAAAATTATTAATTAACTTTATATTGGAATTTAATTGTATGATTTATTAATATAATTAATTTTCTAATTGGTTTTCAGTTTTGTTTTTTGATAAATTGACAGCTGTTAATAAAATACAAAGAAAAATTAAATATTTGTCTATAAAAGTACAGAAATAAAATAAATTTAAGTAAATTTTCAAAAATTTTCAGCTCATTGCATCTATTTAAGGAAAAGAAGTAATAATAATATCAATTATTCTAGTTATTAATACTATAATTTTGATGATTGGAGTAAAATTGAAGTCCATTTTTACTTTTTTCTGTGTACTTTCTTGCTACAGCACTATTTCTCCTCTACAAAATCTCTAGTCCAAAATTCCTTTTCATGGTATTCTGTTTTTGATTTTTGTGCTACTCCACAGATCTTTTGTAATAAAATTAAAATATAATAAAATTAACTTTTTTTTGAAAAAAAATTTCGCAAAATGAATTGAACGATTTTTGTCTTTATTAAAATCTGTGGTAAATACAAATTTTGTCCAAATTTTTAACTTCACTGTACTGCAAAAAATTATACCAATTTGTCTTTAAGAAGTCGAGTTTAATATTCCTGAATACTTTGTTGCCATAAAACAAGCAATTGTAAAAATTATTTGAAGTTCTATAACGAAAAATATTCATATTTCAAACATTTCAAGAGAAAATTATTAAATTAAATACACAAGTTTATTAAATTAAATATACAACTATGTAATTTAATCATTTTTTCGCGAAATTTAATTAAAAACTATTTAAAAATTTAACTTTTTTAAGATTTTTGCATATACCGATACGGATATAATTTAAAATACCGTTATCGATACCGTTACCGAAATAAAAATAAATTGAATACCGATACCGTTATTCGTTTCGGTTTCCAACCTTGGGTTTTTTTGGGTACATCTTAAATTTTTTCAAACTGGGTGAAGCATTTATCAAGCTTGACAGAATTAAAGTATGAAATTATGGGTTGGGTGTTTTGTGTTTGCTTAACAGGTCCCGTTAAAATCCAACCAAACTCAGTTTCCTGAGCTATCAATGTGTTAAGTAAATCTTTCTTAATACCGGGTTTTATTATTTGTGGGTAAAAATCGTTGCCAATAATTAAATCTATGGGTCTACTATCAGAATTTTTGGTCATCTAACTGAATATTTTCCAAGTCTTTTGCAAGGGTGGGTGGTATATTTTGGGTGGGCAAATTTGTAGTGAGTGTTTTCACAACAATTGCTTGGATATTCAATTTAAATGGGATTTGGGTGTTGGATTTTAATGAAACTTCACAAAGTTTATTTGAACGGGCTAAAATAACTTCATTTAACCCAGATATTTTAGCAGCAATGGGTATAGTGGGTAAGCGCAACTTTCTTGTACGTTTATCTGAAATAAACAAACAGTCGGAAGCTGAGTTAATTAGCGCTCTTGCTGGGAATAATTTTCCCTGAACTTCAACGTTAAGAACTACTGTTCCTAATAATTTTGTTCTGTCATCTTGGGTGGGTTTGATTGATTGGGTATGTGTAGAAAATGACTGTACTGCATTTCTTGACGTTGATGGTTTTTCGTCATTTTCTTGAGGGCTTGGGATCGAATTGGGTTTGTGTAAAAGGATATTATGTCTTCCGCCACAATATCTACATGTAAACATGCTGTGACAATCTTTAATAATATGGGAAATGGCCAAACAATTGTAACATATTCCGTTATTTTTCACAAATTCAATCCTATCATTTACTCAGAATGAAGCAAATGTTGAACATTCCCTAAGGGTGTGATTATTTTCGCAAAGTTTGCAAATAGAACCATCGGGCTTATTATGTGTAAATGGGTGAACCTGGGTATTTATATATTCTGTACCCGAGGTGTCCCAAAACTGGACTTTACCAAAATTTGTGCCAGCCATTAAAAATAGAATGCTTATACGTTTTCTAATTTATATCTTAATCGGAGCAAAGACACGCCCACCTCCCATATATCCTGAAACTAAAAAACGGATTTACTGCGTGAATACTAGTCAGAATTCCACCAAAATGCAGTTAAATATAGATTATTTATGATTCTGCTAATTTTTATTTAAATCAGAACAAGAACACGCCTACCTTTCATATATCCTGAAATGAGAAAAACGCATTTTCTTCCAAAATACTGGTCAAAACAGTATCAAAATTTACGATATCTATTGGAAATGGGTTTTTTATGGGTCAGGCAATATTCTATTAAATACCTACCTACCCCAAGCCCTATAATTTTAAAATATTATTTTAATTTCTGCACCCACATTTTATGTTCAGTAAATCATTAACTTGTCTAATTTCGCCCGATTTTCGGTCAACAATTTTTATTTTTTTTTAGGCTTCAATATTTTATTAAATTTTAAATCAATGTCGATTTAAACAACACGAAATATTTCAACATAAACAATTTTTCGACTTTTGTGTAATAAAAGGAAATTTGTAAATTTTTTGAATTACAATTTTTTTTAGTTGTGCAAAAAATAGGAAGTAATTAATTTTTTATATATTAAAAGCAATACTAAATTTTAGAATCAAGCAAGAAAAATATAGAAATATATATCGTCAATTCCACGAAAGATTTATAAAAAATACCAATTTTTTTACGATTTTGTTCATATTTGTCATACGCATACCCTATGGATCCATTTAAATATCTTCATTTTTATTTTTTTGAATTTTAAAAAATTCGCGGATTTATTCGCGATTTTAATTTTTCAAAAAGTGAAAAAAATGACACAAGTGTCTAACTTTAAACTCCAATATCTCAAAAAGTAGTTAACGGATTTTAATGATTTAAATTGCATATTTATGAAGAATAAGTCCACTGTAAATGTAGTATATAAAATCTACTATTTTTAATATTTTTTTCAAAAAATTTCAATCATATTTTTCATATAAAAATATAAATTTTTTAAAAAATTTTGATTTTTAATTTTTTTGGTTATACTTTTTTAGTAATATGTAGCTTTAAATATTTATAACTCCTTAAGTATACGTGGGATTTTATTGATTTAAAAACTAGTGTAAAGCTTATTACAACAAGTATTGTAAATTATATTGTATAAATCAAAAATAATTTGTTTACTAAAGATGCACTCAAGAAAAGAATGCAATTTTCGGATGCATTTTTAAGAAATTTCTACCCTTTTGATTTTAAATATTTTTGCTTAATATTGAATACAAATATGTTTATTATATAAAACATTAGCACTTAATTTGGGACAAATAGGTTTTCTACCACAAATAACAAATTATGAAATATTATGATTAAAATTAATTTTAAAATAAGCTCACAAAAATTAAAAAATACAAAAATTAAAAAAAAAATTTTTTTTTTTTTATGAAAAAATTTAAAAAAATATTTTAAAATAGTGAACCTATTTGTCCCAGAACAATTTATATTGCAATTTGTAGCAAATATAATAATGTTTTTTATATCAGAAGAAGAAAAAAATTTAAAGGGTAGAAATTTTTCAAAAATGCATACAAAAATTTAATTTGCATTATGAATGCATTTTTAAATGATAATATTATTTTTAAATTATTACATTTATAGTGGACTTATTCTTCTTAAATATGCAATTTAAATTATTAAAATCCGTTAAAAACTTTTAGAGATATTGGTCTTTAAAGTTAGACACTTTTGTCATTTTTATCACTTTTTGAAAAATTAAAATCGCGAATAAATCCGCGAATTTTTCAAAATTCAAAAAAAATAAAAATGGAGATATTTAAATGGCTCCATAGGGTATGCGTATGCCAAATATTATTAAAATCGGAAGACATACAAAATATTCTTGGGCGTTCTTTCGTGGAATGGACGATATATAATTTTTAATACTCCATCGAACTCATGTAATTTTTGTATTAAAATTTAAAAGTGCTCTATAATTAGCGCCATCTGGAGGATTTTTAACGTAATATATTAGGTCCAAAAATATATTTTTCTATCCTTAGTTGTTTTTTAAATTTCGAAATAATTTTTATAATTATTTTATTTTAATTTAGCAAAATAAATTACGTCAACATTGAGAACTCTTTGAAATTGAAGTAAAACGGAAAATCAGACACTTCTTCAATTTAATTTTTTTAAAGTTGTGGCAAAAAATAGGCTCTAACTATTTTTAAATCTGCTAAATAACTTTAAAAACTTACATAAACCGTAAAAAAAAATGTATAATTTTTTATATTTCTTTTATATCCTTCATCAAATTTAAGGAATTTTTAGGTTTTATTACATTTCCAAAAACGTATATTTCAACTCAATTTGAAAAATTGTTTTTATTTTAATTTAGTCTATGGTACAAAGCACTGTGTAGCGGGTCGAATTTTAATCCGATTTTTTTTTACAATTTTAAAATAGTTTTCTTCTATTCAAATCTATTAAGAATCAGCTCAGGAATATTTTTTGATTCATTTTGTAAAATTATTAGCTTTTTTCCCGTACTCTAAATTGGTACCACGCGGAATCCCTATTTTACCGAAAAGTGTTCCCGTATTCGAAAATTAGGAAATGAGAGAGATTTTAAGAGAATAATGTTCTACTTCTTTCACGAAACAGCCCAGACTATTTCTTTGGATAGACTAAATAAATAGTCATATAAGCAAAACATACAAATAAAAACTTTGAATGAAAATAAATAAGAAATATTTTGTTTTTGTTTCTAAGAAGAAAGTTTCAATTAAAAAAATTAAGAACGTTGATATATGCTAGAAAAAATAACATTCACTTATGAATTTCAAATAGTTTGATGTTTTCTTTCTGGCCAAAAATTGGTTTTTGTGTTCCCGTATTTTTGTACATTTTTGAGAGAAAAAACAGCCTATTTTCATTTTACCCAAAAAGTACGCGAACAAACCTATTTAAAAACAAAATATAATGAATTCAATGAAAGAACAAGCGCAAATATTCGGCCCGGCCGAATCTAAATATCCACCATCAACTTTTTCAAATTTTGCGTTATAATGAGGGTGGTAAAGTGGGAAGTAAAGTGGGCGGACCACGCCCATTTTTTGTTTCCGAGTTTACATTGGTCTTTGAACTATTTGAAAACAATTTTGTTGATTTTTCACCTTATATGGGAGGTGGGCGGTAAAGTGGGCGGACCACGCCCATTTTTGATTTTCGAATTTACATCGATCCCCAAACTATACATACAAAATTTCGCTGTCGTACATGCTTTTGTTGCAGAAATATCGGCAGAAAAGTGTAAAATGGACAGCCTGTGTTTCTAGTTTTAAGCTCATAACTTTTTTGTTTATTAACCGATTTTCGTCCCCCTACGTTGCTCCGTTCGAGCCCTATCCTGCTTTCAACAGACGGACAGACGGACGGACATAGCTAGATCGACTCAGAATCTAACCAGGACCCAGAATATATATACTTTGTGGGGTCTTAGATGATTCCTTCGACATGTTACACACGAAATGACAAAATCAATATACCCCCCATCTTTTTGATGGTGGGTATAAAAATATATATATATAAAATATTTAAAAATATAAATATTTCCCTTCAATTTGCAGAAGATTTGAATTAACAAAAATACAATGATTTCTGTATAAATTGATTCAGCAGAAGTATGCTTTTGTAAATGGTGTTTTATAATGAATTTAAATTAAAAAATTATAGAAACTCAGTGGTTCAATAATGTAGTCGGACAAAAACTAAAAATTTATAGACTCCAATATTAAGTATATTAAGAATGGGTTTACAAACTCTGTTCTTTTATAATAGTAAGACACAATATACGCTATTTTAAAAATGAAAGAAAATATTTATTTAGAATTCATGTATAAACAAAAAAATAAAAAAATTCATTTATATTTTAAAAGTTAGCACCAAAAAAGTAGTCGGACACTTAGAATAGAATTATCTTAAGTAAATATTACTAATATTTAATACTTTGTAGGAAGTCCTTTGCTTTTGATAACTGCTTCTAATCTTCTCGGCATTGATTCCACCAGGTTTCTGCAAACAGAGGGATCAATTTTCGCCCATTCGTCCTTTAGTGCCTTTATAAGATCATTTTTGTTGGAAATTGTATAATTTTTAAGTTGATTTTCCAAGTGTGCCCATAAATGTTTGATTACGTTAATGTCTGGGGACTGTGGTGGTGTCTCGAGTAAGTGTGGGCAATTATATAGTAGCCACATACGAACAGCATTTGCTTTATGTTTAGGATCGTTATATTGGTAGAATTAGGATATGTCTTTTATAACCCAACTTTTCTACACTTGGCAGCAAATTTTGTTTTAAAATAGATAAATATTTAGTTTGGTCCATAATACCATCTATTATACATAACTCTCCAACTCCAGAGGACGACATGCAACCCCAAACTAAAACAGAACCACCTCCATGCTTCACGGTAGCTTCCAAGTTTTTTTCTTTGAGTTCTTCGTTTGGTTTTCGCCAAACGTAGGACGGTCCGTCTGATCTGAACAAATTAAATTTACTTTCGACTGTATATAATACTATATTCCAGAAAGAAATATCCATATTTTTGTACATTTTTGCGAAATTTATGCGTTTACGAGCAACTCTACCATTATAATAATTTTTCCGGAGCACTAATCTTACTGTTTCTAGGTTGCAATCTCTATTTATGCGTTGAGAAATTTCTTTAGCTAATTTTGGGAGCGCTAACTTTAGCATTTTTTTTAACCTGTTGGATAATCCATCGTTCTATCTCTATACCTTTTAATTATGTCATGAACAGTTGATTTTGGTTTTCCAATTAAACGACTAATTTCTCGAAAAGTTTTTCCTTCCTCAAAGTTTTTAATAATAACTTTTCGGATTTCTTCAGTTGTGTATGACTTTGGTTTTGACATTTTCAAAAATGTTTGGTACAACGACAAAATTGCTTACACTTTTTTGATTAATAAAGCTTTAAGAGATGTCAAAAAATAAAAACTGCATAATAAAACGGGGTTTCCCCAAGTATGTTTAAAAAAAAAACTCAAGCGTTGCCATGTGTCCGACTTCTTTTTTGATGCCTTATTTTACAATGAGAATATTTTTTACTAATATTTAAATAAAGAAACAAATTATTTTAGTAAAATCTTGTTGGTTTTTAGAAGGCAATAGAAAAACATAGAAAATAATAAAAAAAGTATCATTATGTTAATTTTAATATGAAAAATATTAAGATTAATATTATCCTAATGTTTGTCCTATTACATTATTGAGCCACTGTATGTAGTTAAAATATCGTGTATTCGAAATGTGAATGAACAAAATAAAACGTTTTTTTCCTAGTGAAACTAGTCAAATAGGACTTTTCATCAGGGCGTCAATGAAATGTTTTTCAATAATATAAAATATCACTTGTATCGAATTTTATATATATTCTGTATTAACATCGAAAAATGACTTAAGTAAATAGTAATTAATTAATTAATGTAAAATTTTCGCTGAGGCGATACAAACAGCAAAACTTTTTGCTATTGGATTATAAAACTACATGAATATTAAATTTCCCGTTTTCCCGGGAAAATTTTAAAAAAATTCTCAGGAATTTTTGTCGGATTTCCCGCCCGGGAACTCTCGGACCTCAAACCCTATTTATAATTCTTCAATTACAAACGCAAAAATAGCAATATATACTAGTTGTATATCAATGTTTAGAAATTTTGTCTTCTTTTCAAATATTTAGAAACATTTTTACAATACGAAATTTCGTTGAGGACTTTTTGCAAAAAACCCTGAGAAAGGATGGATTTATGTTTATTTGCATATTTTTCATTTTTAATTATGCAATAAAATTCTTGTTAGTTAATAGTTTTGAATGACATTTTATACCTAAGTAGATTTTTTGATGCTTAATTTAAAGCGCTATTCACTTTTTTAGATTTGTCTACGAAAAACCTGCAATTCCAAAAAGACTTTAAAAAATTCTTAAAATGGGATTTTTTGCTTTTTTTGCTATAACTTTCCACCCGATATAGGGGAGCAAAAATTTATATTTCAGAAAAATTAAAAACTATTTGGATTTATAAAAAATACAACATTTTTTTGATTCCAGCTTTGCGATTTGACAAATTAATACAAAAATTCGAAATTTGCTGGAAAAATAGATCAAATTTGGGAAACCCTGGTTCTCGCAAAAATGAATTTTAAAAAGTTTTATAACGAACGCAAAGGGACAGACATATTAAGTTCGTTATAAACGAAGTTTGTTATATCAGTAAAATAAATAAATAAATAAATAAATAAATAAATAAATAAATAAATAAATAAATAAATAAGTAAATAAATAAATAAATAAATAAAATACATGTTAACAAAATGCTTGTTTTTCATTGCAATACTAATATTTGGAATTAAAGTGTATGCCTTTTCTTTAAAAATGGGCGGTAGTTATGATTTTTAAATATTAATGATTAGTACATCAGGAATAATATTTTTTACATTCATCTTTCATTTCACAAATGGCAAATTAAGATTAATTATATTTTTTTATACTAATTTAATCTTTTCTTTTATTACCGATGTTTTTAAATTGGCATGTTTTGAGATATTTACTTTTTGAGGAATAGCGATTTTCTAATAGTGTTTAATCCTCAAAAGTTTCAGTATTATTATTAGTTAATTTAAATTGAAATTAATAAAATTATTTCCATTCATCCAATAATTTAAATGGAAATAAATAAAATTTATTTCCGTTAGTTTGTAAATTTTGAAACATTTTGAAATTTGTAATTTTATTTATATGGGAGTTCGTTAGAAACGTAGTTTTTTTGTATGAAAAATTCTTCCCTCTATACAACTTTTGTTGAGATTGGTTGTGCGTGCGGTCACTTTTGTCGAAATTTTTCTCTGAGAAAATAACGGATTTTTTATTTTGTTTTTTTCTGTTTATGCATAATTCTTTTATTTTACAATCTAAAGCTAAATACAATTTAAGTGGAAATTAATGTGCACTAAGCAAACTACAACACGTCGTTGCAAAAAATATAACAGAGACAGTGACTCTATAAATTCTTTGAATTAAAATTCTGTGCTTAGATAAATATATTTAAAATTTTTGTAAAAATAAAACACCAAACCAAAGCTTGTGCAATCTGTTAATAAAACAATAGTGGCTCCTTGTGGAGCAAATAAATAAAACTTAAAAAATATTAATAATCTTAAAGTGCAATAACATTAAATTTAATTGGTGGTTTCAGACATGGCGGATGACGATCCTGATAGATCGAGTAACAAACGAAAGATGGGCATTAAACAAGGTGACAGCCAGGTATTAAAGGATAACGACGGTAATCCCTTGAAAACTAATGAGTTGAGTGATTATGCCTCATCTTTTGAAATAAGTCGTGAAGATGACGCAAACTCTCAATACGGTAAGCAAAACTCTAATTCCCATTCACTTGAAAACCCTACAAACCTCTATTCAGAAAATCATCCTGGTCCTTTTCACGTACTCGCAACTTTTTTTATATGAAAAGCTGATCAAACTTAACATCAATTTAAACTATGTTTGTAAGAACATTGGTTACAGAACCGTTTCCGTTTCACTTTTAACAACTATGCCTCGGCAAATCAATTTGTATCCGAACCAAAATTAAAACAAGCTAATTTGAAAGCTTTCATCCCGGACCGTTTTCTCGCAAGATTTGTTGTTGTAAGAAATGTCCCAACCTCATTCTCACTGGAAATAATAAAAGAACAGATTGTTCTCGGCTCCAATGATTTTGATATCTTCTCTATTTTCCGCTTCACTCGACTAGATGAAAACAGTACACCGGTCCCGACCCAAACAGTCAAATAAGAATATTTGGCATGGTTGCTGACGCTGAGCTTTGTGGTCGTCTTGGCCATATCGCTAACAGGTGCAAATCTCAGAAAAGATGCTTTTTGTGCGGCATAGCATTTGTGTGTCCTACCAACTGCAAAGAGTTAAAATGTGATTTTTGTAAATCGTCATCAAAATGCGACCCGATATGTGACCGACCCAGATGCATTCTATGTAATTCCGAAGACCACTCAAAAAATACTCGATGCAAAATTACTATGAAATCCTAGATGAGGATCAATATCAAAACCAATTTCCTTCTCTATCCAAACCCGATGCTGAGGTTGACCACGAAATCAACAAAATAATCACAAAGATCAAATACAGTAAAATCGTTGCCCTTCCACCAAAACGCAATCTCCCCGTCGCATCCCCCATAATAATTACTCCAGGTAAACCTGTTTTTGAGTATCCTAGCTACCATAAAGTATCAGAATTAGAAAAACCATTAATCTATTTGCAGAAAAAATGTCTTCCATTTTACAAACTATAATTTGGCAAGAAGGCCTAAACGTACTAAACAACTTCCAACAAAATATTAACAATAATCCACAAAAGAAAAAACTACAAAATAACATACCTGCGATAAACAACAATTAAATACAAAACGAAAAAAACACAATGTCAGTTATCAAATTTAATTACTAAACATAAATAATTATTAAATTAATTAAACATCAAAACCTTATGAAAATTTTACAATATAAAATACAAAGCATTACAAAAAATAAAAATTATTTAGAAATATACCTAAATAAACTTCAAATTGACATATGCATTCTTTCTGAAATTTTTAACTTCGACGAAAGCAATAAATCCTTCTTTCTACAAGACTACAATATCTTTGCAAAAAAGAGATCAGATAATTATGGTGTAGCAAATGCTTCAAAAAAGCGATAAAAGCTAAAAGAATTCGTTTTGAAACTCCCCTAGATATTTTAATTTGTGAAACTAACAATCTCAAAAAGAATCATCGTCTCGGTATATTTCCCCCATTCAATCAAAACTAACCAATTCAAATCAGAAATGGAAAGACTCTTCGCGTTCCTTGAGGATAAAAACAATGTTTTACTGTGTGGTGACTTCAATGCTAGATCAAATTCCTTCAATGATTCAAAAAACTCCTCACGTGGTCAAGCTTTGGAAAATAGAATACTAGACTCCAACTTCAAACTCCTCAATGATGGAAGTGTTACCTTTCGAAAATCAATGACTGACTTTTCTCACGGCTCAGTACTAGACCTGTTTCTTACCAACACGATGTATTTATTCAAATGGAAAATCTTAAACACCCAAATAGGAGGTAGCCATAATTATCCCATCCTAATAACAACAGAAAATACCATTACTCATCGTGCAACATTTCTGGCAAAAAACCGACTTCTTTCAAGAATTGGTAACATGCAAATCTCTTTAAATGCTGACCACATTACTCGCAGCTTCAAAGAAGCTATCAAAAAATCAACATTTCAAATAACAAGCAACTTCACCCCCAAAAAATGGTGGGATCCCGACATTGACAAACTTTACAGACTAAAACAGGCAGCCCAATGGTCCTTTAACATCTCCAAGTCCAATATAAATGCCAAAATTCTAATCGAAGCCTCAGACAATTTCCAAAAGGGAGTAAAATAAGCCAAAAGAAAATCATTTTATAAAAAAATAACTTCACTCAACACTTCACCTAATACTAAGTCCCTATATAGATTTTTAAAGGGTTGTAAAAATAATTTTGATAACTCAAATAACAGCAAATGGTCCGATGCGAACAATGAACTCTTTCTTCAACACCTAAAAAGCCAAGTTCCAGTTGACTCCTCACCTCCAGAACCACCTTCCATACAATTTACCAATTACAAATTTTTCTTTGATGAATTACAAAAAGTTTTGATGAACAAAAACAAACCATCTGAAGCAGGTCCCGATAAAATTACATATGAAATGGTCAATGCGCTCCCAAACACAACTAAACACACACTTCTTGAAGTTTTCAATCAAACATGGATGACATGCAACATCAATGAAGACTGGTGTAGAATAAAAATCGTCCCAATCCCAAAAAAAGGTAAAGACCTCGATATACACACCAATTATAGACCAATTGCACTTTTGTCAGTACTTCTAAACCTAATGGTCAAACACCGTCTGGAGCAATTTCTTACTGACAATGGTATTCTCCCACATAAAACATATGCGTACAGAAGGGGTCGTTCAGCTGTTCTGTGCATATATGACTTACTACATACCATAGTCACAGCCAAAGAAAACAACGAAAAAGTAATACTATTTACCCTAGATGTATCAAAGGCATATGACTGTGTCAACATCGATTCTTTGCATCAAATTTTACTATCCACAAACTGCCCCTCTCACATCACCCATTGGATACGTCATTTCCTTTCTCGTCGAATACTCATTCTTGGAGATAAGCAAATTGAAATCTCAAACGGTCTTCTTCAAGGCAGCAGCCTTAGTCCCATACTTTTTAATATATATACCAAAAGTGTTCACTCCATCGCTGATTCAAGCACAACAATTTTTCAATTCCCTGATGACTTTATAATTCTAACCTCACACAAAAACTTTGAAGTTGCTCTAACAACCTTAAAACATAAAATCAACGGGTTCTGCCAAATGTTAAAAACTCTAAATCTTACCTTTAATCCAGAAAAAACTGCCGTCATGTATGTCGCTAAAGCGCACGACTTGAGCCAAAAATCAAAATAGATAACACGGACATAAAAATAGTAAAATTCATCAAATACATCAAAAACAGCCTCTCGCTTAAAGAACATTATACCGAAGTATTATCAAATTGTCAACCGGCAATTAATGCAATATAGATGGTCACCTCAGATAGAAATGGTATTTCTTCACAAGTAGGCCTAAATTTCTCTAAATCACTGTTTTTTTCAAAATCTCAATACGCGATATCCTCGATAGTACATGAAATTTCCTACATCAACTCCAAACTTATTTCATTTCAGAATGTTCTCATAAGAAGTTGTCTTGTGCTCACTAGAACCACACCTACTCAAGTTGTTTATGCCATGTCCACAATACTACCACCAAAACAACGTGCACAATATTTAGCTGCCAAAGAACTGCTCAAATTAAAGCTCAACAACATAGTCTCCTATAACAACGTATCAAACCATCCGTCCTCTAAATCCAGTCTTGGATTCGTCTACCGTAAATTCCAAACAATTTTTGACTCTCTGATGACCAATGTCAGAACAACACCTTTGAGGGAAATTAAAGCAATTCTGGATCTCTGCAATCTATCCAAGCAAACAGCACCCAGGGAATTCCTTAGCGCACTCTACCTTGAACAAATAAATCAATATATAGGAGAAGAATTCTCCATCTGGGCTACTGATGCCTCAGTGGAATAAGAAAACACCGGATGTGCAGTGTATAACATCTCATGTAAACAAAACTTTCTGTATAGACTGCAGATTATCATCACTCACTGGAGAACTACATGCAATAGAAAAAGCAATAGATATAATCATTGAAGATGGTATGGAAAAGGTCATTATACTTACAGACAGCAAAAAATACATCTTTTTTTGCTGTCTGTAAGTAAGTAAAGATTTCTGCGAAAAAATTGACAACTCTCAAATCACTTCCATCATCTTTATTTGGACACCATCTCATGTAGGAATTCAGCCTAATGAAACCGCAGATTACTTCGCAAAAGAAGCTACAAAAGCAGGATGCCTAATTTCACCGGAACTGTCTCTTAAAGATGCGTGCAGTCAGATATATAATAAATTGTGGGAAGAATGGACAGTCACCTATACCTAAGATATGTCACAAAAAACCGGATCCTTCTTTGGGGGTATTTTTCCCACTCCGCCAAAACGACTCTGGTTCAAAAACTGCAACCTACCTTGTAATAAACTAAAAATATTAAATCGGCTACTCGCTGGACACTCCAAATCAAAAGCTTACCTTAAATTAATGGGATTCGAATCATCCAACTTATGTGACTCATGTGGAGTAATTGAGAATGCAGATCACCTTATTTTCAACTGTCCAAGATTCTCTAACCATATAATCTACAACTTGTTCGCGAAATACAACAACTTGCACCAACTCTTCACTCACCGCCATCCGTCTCAACTTTGCGACTTACTCAATTTCATCGACACCACGAGAATGGAACTTTAAAAATAACAATATAACTAAAACACCATAAAAAAAACTAAACAAACAATGCACAAAAATCTAAAATCACAACTATAATATTTTTAAAATATCAAAAATATATATCCAACAAGGAAAAATATCAAAATCAATTGATAAATAACTGTTAAAAAAAATCTTTGACATAAACAAACGTCAATAACAGCCCTGGTTTACGAATTCGACAGAATTCAACCATTTAATACCAAAAAAAAATTCTTCCTGGGACCAGAGAACAAAGCCGTGGCAAAAATGTTGGCGGCGGCTTTGTTCTATAATATTTTTAAAATATCAAAAATATATATCCAACAAGGAAACCTATCAAAATCAATTGATAAATAACTGTTAAAAAAAAAAATTTTTTGACATAAATAAACGTCAATAATAGCCCTGGTTTACGAATTCGACAGAATTCAACCATTTAATACCAAAAAAAAAATCTTCCTGGGACCAGAGAACAAAGCCGTGGCAAAAATGTTGGCGGCGGCTGCACGTGATATTTTTGTCGGCGGCTTTCTCAAGGCAATATCGGCGGCGGCTTCTATGTCGGCTTGTTGTTTTTCCTGGAAAAACAAAATCTATTTTGGGAGCAAAAAATAAAAAATTGTTTAGTACAGTTAACATATGTATAGGTGGCAGTAATGTATTTGTTATATCAAAAATACAAAAAGTAAAATGTGTTAAGAAGGACATTATACCGAAAAATATATATTCTTGAATATATTTTGACAGAAAAAATAAAATGTCAAAGATGGCTCTGAAGTCCAAAAATACAGAAAATAATATATAATGTAATGTTTTTATCTTGTGTCGGCGGCTTACATTGAGCCGGCTCAGCCGTTTAAGCCGATACATGCTGGCGGCGACCAAGGCTTGAAAGAAATAGCGGCAGCCAATTTTAAGCCGGTCAGCTTGGTACTCTGCCTGGGACCTAAAAATGTGTTCATTATAAGAAAAGTTCGTTCGTTATAAACGTAATTATTTGTATGAAAAATTTTGGTAAAATCAATAGAACCGAAGAAAAGTGTTCGCTATAGCCATAGTTCATTAAAACCGGTGTTCGTTACAACCGTGTTCAACTGTATTTTGTGTTTATGTCGGAAATAATTTTACTGCACAAACGCAGACCGATTATATCTTTCTCTCTATCCGGTTCACAATACCATCTACTGTAAAGTTCGGAGAACTACTTAAAACAAAAGAAATAAAAGCCTATTTTAAAGGTAGCTTTACACTAAAATAATACTTTGTATTAATACAGACATACATATTTTAAAATGTATTATAATATAAATACCTATAGTACTTTACAGTTTGAAATGCTGCATATAAGCTTTGATTCTGTAAAGATTTTTAAAATTTTTTACATAATTTTGTTATTTGTTGTTAACAAAATAAAAAAAATATTTCCAGAAAATCGGGTGATATACTTTACCAAAGTAGGTCAAAAATTAACAAATTTTTATCTTTGAAGCCCAATATCTATATCGTAAACTAAAGGAGATAAGATATGTACATAAGGATGTTTTTTGTAGATCTCTTCCAGTAGAAACCTTTCATGTAAAAATCTTGGAAGTCAATTCGGATATAACGAATTGGGATTGCTTTTAAAAATGCTCATGGCCATCTGCTCTCACTGTGTGAAATTTCATTGAAATCGGTTCAGCCGTTCGGAAGCTCAAGATTTATTTCCATTTCACTTTTTCGAATGGGACACTGTGGGACGGTTGATTCTAAATTTCCTGAAGAAAAATTTTTCTAGAACACATTGGAAATATACCGAAAAATTATTTCATAATACTCTATCTTCCGAAGAGTTTTCACCGCACGAACGCATTTCATAATATTCATATTTGTCATAGTTAGGGCAAGTTTAATATGCACGAAAAAAATTAAAATATGCTCTTGAAAAAGCATGAAAAAATGGGATAATATGCACAGAAATATGCAAAAATATCATGAATATGCATAGAAAAACCAATGATTTTATGGGTTCTTATATATTAGTATGTCAAAAATATGCACTTTTTGGCTTTCAATGTCTGATAGATTTCTATTTTTACAAAAATATAACATTATAAATTTAAAAGCTCATATTTGACGCGTCTGAATTTTTTTCTTTACAATTTTTCCAGTGTAATCAAAATATTCTCAACAAAATTTTTAGAAATCTTTTGATTGAACTTCAAAAATGGAATTGAAAAAATTGAGTTTTTGTTAAGAAAACTAGTCTTTGTATATATTTTATGCAAATTTATGCAAAGATTTAAAAAGCTAATTCTTTTTGTGAAATACTTCTGAAATATGAAAATGCTTACTTTCATAATACATACATATTTCTGGGACATTTTCATTTTAGATTTTTAAATTTTGACAAATTTTGAAAAAATGTAAAATTATAAAAAAAAAATAATAATAATATTAATATTTTTTAATTCTTATTGCTTTCAACATCTCTCGTGTATAGACGTGTTTTTACATTGCTCTACTAAAAATAATAATTTCTTAGTGAAGTGCTGTGAAAATAATAGTGTATATAGTTGAAACAAAAGATAAGTAAAAAAAGCGAATGGACGCTTAACAAATCTAAATCATTTATACATAAATTAATTATAAAATATTTATATTTTGTTACATTGTTAACTTAATATCTGCATATTAAAATTTAAGAAAGAATACAAAACAAAGTACAACACAAAAAAAAATATATACAAATATACATTTGTGCTTGTGTGTTAATGAGTTGCTCTAACTCTCTATTAAGTGAGAGGAGACTCAGTACAAATGGTAAAACGCATACATTGTATTGAGCCCCTTAAACAATAATAATTTATATGATACACAAAAGAACAAGAATTATTTAACCGCAAGAACAACAAATGAGAGATCTCCTCTCTCTAGTGCAATTACTAGTGCGCCAAATTGTGTAGAATATAGCACAAAAGAAAATCAGAAATATAAACAAACAACTAGTTTAATGGTTGATGAAAAAAGTAGTACACAATTGAATGACAATTCAAACAATAATTATTATAATATTAACACTGTTAATACCATTAGCGGTAACAAAAGTGATCTGGCAAAAGATAATAGTGAAATAATTTCTCCATCTCGGCAATCAATGAAAAATTCTGGTGCCATACCAAAGAATAATAATAATAATTTAGTGAACTCAGGACATAACAAAATTCCAACAGGGATGGACCGTTATATTACCATCACTAAACGTAAGTCCAGCCCTAGGACATTAAAACATGAACCAAATCCAAAGCAACAGAAAAAAAAATGAGGTAAGTCAAAATCGGTTCTCGATACTGGATAACCAAGAAAGTGAAGTTGAATCTGCAAAGAGTACCAAAAATTATAAGCCTCCTCCACTCTACTTGCGCGAGCCTACTACTAACGCTCTAGTAAAAAAGTTGTCCCAACTTGTAGGCAAAGAAAATTTTTACGTAGTTTCTCTACGAAAAGGGAATGTTTCTGAAACTAAAATTCAGACATTCACAGAAAAAAACTATAGAATTATAGTTGACTGTTTTGATAGTGAAAAAAGAAACTACTATACATATCAACTAAAGAGCGCAAAAGGCTTATTGGTTGTCATCAAAGGTATTGACAGTTCTGTACCGGCTGATGAGATTAAAGAAGCTCTTGAATCTGAAGGCTATGAAGTGAAGTCCGTTCACAATATAATTAATAAAAATAAGGTACCTCAGCCAATTTTTAGAATTGAAATATCTTATAATTCTTCCCGATTGAAGAAAAAGAGTGATACACATCCCATATACGGTTTAAGATACCTTCTAAACAGCAAGATAGTTGTGGAAGAACCAATTAAACGCAAAGGTCCCCCACAGTGCTTAAATTGTCAGAAATATGGACACACTAAGTCCTTTTGCAAATTGCCATCAGTTGGTGTTAGATGTGGAGATATCCATAAAAGCCTGCAATGTCCCTATTCAAAAACAGACATCAGTGCAAGAAAGTGTAGTAATTATGGTCAGAATCACACTGCAAACTACCGTGGTTGCCCTGTGTATATTCAATTTAAAGGGACTTCAAAGGCAAGAAGACCTGTATATGCTCAATATCAGGATTCTAATTTTCCAAGCCTCCCTAATGGACCTACTCCTAGTGCACAACATAGAAGTAACCTAAACACGAATCGGCAATTGTCGTATGCTCATACGGTAAAAGAAGGTTCTACTACACAAATGAAATTAAACGTAGAAGGAAATGCTCAATTTCCAAATACTTTTAATAAGGGTTCAGTAATTTCCAACCAAACTCATAAAAATAATGAAAATAATGCTCCATTATTTTCATATGCTCACGCTTTAAAAGAGGGTTCAGTAATTCCCAATATAAATTCTCAAAGCTCTATTGAGAAACTAATTGAAACCATGAACAGTTTTATGTCAAATATGCAAAATATGTTACAGCAATTAATGCAAAATCAAAGCATGCTCATGCAGATTTTGCTAAGTAAAAAATGAATTCCTAAAGAATATGTTACTGGAATGCTAACGGCCTTAGCCAACATAAACACGAAGTCCAACAATTTTTAACGTTGCAAGATATTGATCTGCTATTGGTATCTGAAACTCACATTACTCAAAAGAACTGCTTCAGAATAAATGGCTACTATACCTATGACACAAAGCAGCCTAACGGTAGGGCATGCGGAGGGACAGCATATTAGTTCGTAAAGATATAAAGCATTTTCCAATGCCAGAATACAGAACGGATCATATTCAGGCTACTTCAATTAATATTCCCGATAACAATATCCTCTATATATTGTCCTCCAAGATATTCTATTAATCGTAATCAATTTCTTGATTATTTTGCAACTTTAGGCCCAAGATTTATAGCAGCAGGAGACTATAACGCAAAACATACCTTTTGGGGCTCTCGTCTAACAACTCCCAGAGGTAGGCAGTTATTTGAAGCAATATCATCTAGCAAACTAGATTCCATATCTTGTGGCCAACCTACTTACTGGCCTACAGACCTCAATAAGGTTCCCGATCTTATCGACTTTGCTGTAATTAGAAATGTAAAACGTGAATGTATATCAGTGGTTCCTTCACTTGATCTTTCGTCAGACCATACACCAACGATCCTGACACTGATTAATAGTCCAAGCCACTTTGAAACACAAAGCTCTTGTTTCCCAAACAAGAAAACAAACTGGTTAAAATACAAAATGTACATAAGCTCCCACTTACCACAAAACATTCCACTGAAAAGCGAAAACGAAATACAATCTACAGTTAATATCTTCACGGATATCCTGACTAATGCAGCTATATTATCCACACCTTCGCGTTTCTCACGAAGGCCAAAATATATTAAATGTTGCTCAAATGTTGAATCTCTTATTAGGGAAAAAAGGCAACTAAGACGTCAATGGCAAGATTCTCGATCACCAGCCGTCAAAACTAGACTTAATCAATGTATCAAAAGATTACGCTTCGCTCTGAAGAATCAAAAAGAATCCAAATTGAAAACATATCTGCAAAACTTAGAACCTACTAAGGAAACTGATTATAGTCTATGGAAGGCGGTGAAAAATATGCAATGCCCCATACGCCTCCAAAATGGCCAATGGACAAAAAGTTCTAATGAAAAAGTTGAAACATTCGCTAGTCATTTAGAACACGTTTTCACTCCAAATAATACAGGTTCAACTCTAAGACCTGTTGTAGTTAGCGACGATATTCTCTCTCCATTAAAGTTCCGGCTCTCTGCCGTGAAATTAGCAGTAAAAGGTCTGAAGGCAGGAAAATCTCCTGGAACGGACAAAATTACCAGCACAATGATTTGTTTCTAAAATTTATTTTATTCATTTTCAATGCCATTTTACGTACTGGCTACTTTCCAAGTACTTGGAAGTTGTCAGAGATAGTAATGATACCCAAACCTGGAAAAAACGTCACTCAAGTAATATCTTACCGTCCAATAAGCTTATTATCAATTTTTTCGAAATTGTTTGAGAAATTGCTCCTTGAGAGCCTATTATTACATCTTAATAATAATAATAATAACAGTATACCTAACCATCAGTTTGGTTTTAGGAAAAAACATGGTACTATTGAACAAGTGCATCGAATTACAACTCTCATCAGAAGAGGTTTCGAGAGCAAGCAGTATTGCTCTGCGTAATTTATTGACATATCTCAAGCTTTCGATAAAGTCTGGCACGACGGACTAATACATAAAATGACCACGTTACTTCCACAGAACGTTCATAAGTTACTAAAAAACTATATAATAAATAGATCTTTTCAAATAAGATCGAAAGATGTGATTTCTTCACGCAGAAAAATTTCCGCAGGAGTACCTCAAGGAAGTATTTTAGGGCCTCTTCTTTATATACTATATACGGCAGATATGCCCACGAGCCCTATGACTCATACATCAACTTTTGCAGATGATACTGCTTTTGTAAGTATGCATACAAATCCTGTGATTGCATCCGAGAAACTCCAATCCCATATCACTGAACTGGAAAAATGGCTATATAAATGGAAGATCAATGTGAATGCTTCGAAATGTGTCCATATAACATTTACCTTACGCAGGGAAAGTTGTCCCCCATTCGAATAAACAATGTCCAAATACCTGAACAGGATAAAGTAAGATATCTTGGTATTCACCTAGACCGGCGTTTAACATGGACTCGTCATATAGAATCCAAAGTTACTCAAATAAAACTAAAATCTGCCCAAAATCATTGGTTAATTGGTCCAAAGTCAGCCCTAGACTTGGACTATAAAGTACTGTTATATAAAGCAGTAATAAAACCTATATGTTTATATGGCATACAGCTCTGGGGAACAGCCTCCTCATCAAACATTGAAAAATTACAGAGAAGACAGTCCAAACTCCTAAGAATAATAACAGGTGCACCATGGTACGTCAGAAATAGCAACATCCACAAGGATCTCAATATTCCTACAATTCATGAGGAGATAAAGAACAGTAGCATCAAATATATGAAAAAATTATCTGAACACCCAAACCCTCTCGCTAGGGATCTGCTAACTTTTGAGGGTCACAGACGTCTAAGAAGAATGGAAACACTGGATCTTGGAAGATAACACTACTAATGAAAACTCTACGTTGGATTTTGCAGTGGCAATATCAACAATAATTTAAGTTTAGGTTAAAATTTTAATACTTATTGTAAATTTCTGAAAAAGAAAGATTCAATAAAAACTAATATGTAAAAAAAAAAAAAAAAAAAAAAAACATTGCTAATGTCGCATTTGAAACCAAAAATAGAAAAAGATAGAAAATACCATTCGTGACTGCTTTGCTTCTATAGACGGAACGTAAAATCGAGTAATATAATAAAGTTTAACATTTTCTTTTCTTGAGCATTGTGTTTAATTCATATCCTTTTTTATAGCCATCAGGCTGTAAAAAAATACATTTTGTATATCTTTGTTTAGGATTTTTATTGTTTATATATAAAAATATTTATAATACGAAAAATTGTTGAAGACTTTTTGCAAAAAACACCGAAATTTCTATTACCAAAAACTTAAAAACACATTTATCTTAGTAAAAATTATAAGTTTTTTTTTGTTTTTTTTTTTAATTCCAGCTGAAAATTCCATTGAAGAGAAAATTGGAAAATCATGAAGAAATAGATCGAATTTGGGAGACACTGGTTCTCTCAAAACTAAAGTTTTTACAACTTTTTTTCCTTAGCAAAATTTTCTATAAAATTATCTTTCGAAAAAATATAAATACTGTATATGTAAATTACGAAAATTTTTTATAAGTAAAAAAGAATGTTACTACTTTTTTGTAAAAAAATTCAAATTCAAATGCATACAACTTTTGATTCCATAAAGATTTTACAAAATTTTTTTTATATAATTTGGTTGTTTATTGTTAATAAAATAAAAAAATATTTCCAGAAAATCTGAAAAACTTCATCAAGGTAGCTCAAATTGTAAAAATTTTTATATTAAAATCCAATATATTGCAACCCAAAAGAGATAAGATATACACATATGTTTTTTTAGATCTCTTCCAGTAAAATCCTTTCATGTAAATCTTTGAAATCGATTCAGATATAACGAATCTGGATTGTTTTGAAAAATTTCATACCCGAGGTGTTCAAATTTGAGACCCTGTGGACCCGCCTCCGATAGGTCTATATAATCCAAGCTCAAAACTTAAGCTCGCCTATACTTCTACTATCACTGTGATAAGATATTCATATGACGATGTCTTTAGTAGATCTCGACTAACAGAATCCTCCTATATACAAATCTTTATAATCAGTTTAGATATAAGGAATCAGGATCGTTTTTTAAAAATTGTTTACCCGAGCTGCCCAACTTTGGGACCCTGTGGACTCGCTCCAGTAGATCAATATTATCCAAGCTCAAAAATTAAACTCGCCTACATCTCAACTGTCACCATGTGAAAGTTGATGAAAATGGAGCAGCCATTCCGAAGTTCCATAATTATTACCATTTTATTTGTTTGAATTGCACACGGAGCAGTGTCCCGTTTACTATCACTGTGTGAAGATTCTTTAAAATAGGATCATCCGTTCGGAAGTTACAGATTTATTTAAATGGAAATAAATCTGGACAAGTCAAAAAAGTGAAAGTCTAAAAAGTGAATAGCACTTGAAATTAAACATCAAGAAATCTACTTAGGTGTAAAATGTCATTCAAAACAATTAACTAACAAGAATTTTATTGCATAATTAAAAATATGCATAAAATCACAAATCTATCTTTTCTCAGTGTTTTTTTGCAAAAAAGCTTCAACAAATTTCCTAACCATTGATGTAGAACAATCATATATTGGTATTTTTGCGTTTGTAATTGAAGGCTTACAGATTTATGATTTCAAATAATTTGGCCAATTTTGTCTCATTTTTATGAATTGTAATGCCGCTCATGATAATGCCGTAATAACAAATATTTTAATAAAGCTCAATGTCAGCATAGTGCTAAATTCATATCATTCAGTTAGATCCGCACAATGGGGTCAAGCGCAAATTTTTTGGTAATAAATCTGTATCTCCTAAATTACTGGTCGAATTAAATTTAAATGTATGGAAGAGTTGTAGAGGAGGACCTAAGCTTCAAGTCAAAATTGACTACATCAAGTACGTAACACTTTAAAAAAAATCGTAACTCCTACAAATGAAGTCCATTTTTATATTTCTGTAAAGTACTTGACAGGATAAAGAAAAAATAAGCTACTCACCCAAGTTATCTCTTAAAAGTTAAAAAGATATTTACACTTGAATTTTTGTTTTTTTGCCTCGACTTACTTTCGTTTTTCGGAGATAAGTCCTTAGGTATATGAGGTAAACTTTTTTTAAAAATATTTTGTAATTTGTTATATATTCCAAAAGAACGAAATTAAAGAATTTTTTGATTATCTCCGTTCGTCTAGACGTCATCACTCTGAAATAAGTATCAATTCTTTAACTTTTTTCTCAAAGTTCCGTTAATAAAAAAATGTTTTTCTTTATATATTTCAAAAGAAGACTTCAGAAGAAGTCTTAAATGGCTAATAAAGAAATTTTGACTTGATTTAGGTTGGTCGAATATGGTGAATTAAAAAAAATCATTTTTATCGATTAATAAAAAATGTAACGCAAGCTTTTTTAAATTTATTGACGACATTTTATCAAAAAATAAATTTAAAACGTTTTGACACTAAACTGCTTCCCGCCCGGCCAAAAACGCATGAGATTTTATGAAAAAAGTCAATTTTTTAAGCGATTATTATTATTTCTTATGTAATGTATAAAATATTTATTGTCCTTTTACTCCTGCGAAACTAATTTAAAAATCTTTACAAATCAATTTTTGGCAATTTTTCAAAAATAAAAAAAAAAAATAAAAAAATATAAAAAAATACCCTTTTGTAAAGCAAAACTCTGCCTACTTTCCAAAAACTTAAAAAATATTATGAGAATATAAAAATAGACTTATAGCCTGTTTCTCTATGTCGAACGAAAGCTTTCTTTCGCCTTCTAAGCGAACGAAAACTGATTTGGGTTTCTCTAACTCACTTCTATGCGAACAATGAGTCGAACGACAAGTCGAAAGAAAACGTAAGTGTTTTCATATAAAATTGGGTGTCTGTATTTCGAACGATAAGAACAAAAATGTCAAAATCAGTCACTTGCTATTTTGCTTTCGACTGGTTGGGTTTTTTTATAAAAACTATTAAAATTACTAATCAGGACACTGCAAAAGTTCCTCAATCATGTTTCTTATTCGTTTTATATATGTTATGTATCGATAAATAACGATTTTGCATCTAAAAATAAATTTCTAAAGAAATATAAACAAAATTTTTGTTTTTCCGTTTTTTTTAATTATTTTATTTTTGTTTGTTTATTTGCTTGATTGTATATTTAAACAATTTAGTAGTATTTTTAATATTTTTACGAAAAAAAGTTACTCTGAAAGAAAAATAATATTCGTAATAATCGCTTATATTTATTAAATATTTTTTATTTTTGAAAAATTGCCAAAAATTTATTTGTAAAGTATTTTAAAAGATTTTTGCAGGAGTGAAAGATCAAAATATATTTAATACGTTACATAAGAAATAATGGCGAAAATTTTATGCTAATATGCTTTTTTATGCAATTAAAAAAGTCGTTTAAAAAATTCACTTTTTTCATAGAATCTCCACTCCTGCATTCTTATTCGTTTTATATATGTTATGTATCGATAAATAACGATTTTGCATCTAAAAATAAATTTCTAAAGAAATATAAACAAAATTTTTGTTTTTCCGTTTTTTTTAATTATTTTATTTTTGTTTGTTTATTTGCTTGATTGTATATACGTTTAAACAATTTAGTAGTATTTTTAATATTTTTACGAAAAAAAGTTACTCTGAAAGAAAAATAATATTCGTAATAATCGCTTATATTTATTAAATATTTTTTATTTTTGAAAAATTGCCAAAAATTTATTTGTAAAGTATTTTAAAAGATTTTTGCAGGAGTGAAAGATCAAAATATATTTAATACGTTACATAAGAAATAATGGCGAAAATTTTATGCTAATATGCTTTTTTATGCAATTAAAAAAGTCGTTTAAAAAATTCACTTTTTTCATAGAATCTCCACTCCTGCATTCGTTTTTGGCCGGGCGCAAAGCAGTTTATGTTCAAATCGTTCTTAATCTATTTCTTGATAAATAAAAAAGCTCGCGTGGCATTTTTTTTGTTAATCGATAAAAATTAAACTCTCTTTCGAAGTTCTTCATTTTCGACCAATGCCTGATGTAGGGAGCAAACTTAAATCAATTCAAAATTTCTTTATTAAAAATTTATGGAGCTTTACCTTTTAAAATATATAAAGAGCAATCGCCTTTATTTCGTGATGCTTTACTCCGACTGGCCTAAATGGCGCACATCCTCTGCGCAAATGCATCCAAAGTAGTTCTTTTTGGTGCATATGGTACGCATGGTACAAGAATATATGTAACGTGACCAAATATCAAATAATATGACCCAAAATTTGTTCAAGTCCGTCAAGCACTATGGTGAGAAAATCAACATTTGGGGATGTTTTTCATATCATGGTCCATATTTTGGATAAAAGGTAACGTGGATGCCCCAATATATGTGGAAATAGTAAGAACAGTCATGTTGTCTTATTCAGAGAACAATATGCTACTCAAATGGGTATTTTGGCAGTAAAATTTTCCTAAGAAACGAGTAAATTGTAAAAAAAAAAATGGTTTTCCGAAAATAAAAGTGATGTTTTGGAGTAATCGACTCAGTCACCATATCTGATCCACATTGTAAATCTTTGGGGAGATGTCAAAGATTCTCTTTTTAAAAAGAAACCGGGAAATTTGCAGGAATTGTGGACGCCAGTGCAGTCAGTTTGGAAAAATATTCTCATTGAGAGGACCAGGGGTTATTAGTGGACTCAGTGCCCGCCGCTCAAAGGACCAATAAGGGCTATTCCACAAAATATTAATGTGTATAACCAAGATATGCCAACAAATTATATCACGTAGATTTGTCTGTAAAGGTGTTTTTTATCGATGCTACAATTATTTTGCACAGCTAATTTCTTGTGTATTCAATCCCTTTAAGTACTTTATCTGAATTACAATCTTTAATTTTCAGATTTATTTATTTTTTATAAAATTTGGGAAATATATTATACAAAAAAAATTTCTAGAAATCAACAAAACATCTTCATGTAAAAATGCTACATATGGCGCTACTATTATTTTGCACACAGCTGTAAATATTAGTTTCAACGTAATATTCTTTATTTGTATACATATTATATTTAGTACTTAGTAAAAGTATCGATCCACAATTGGCCACAGGTCTAATTTATAACATCTCCCCGAGTTTAGATTCACATACATGATGGTGTAGGGTATCATATGGTCGGGCTTAATTTTTTTTTATACCCACCATCAAAAAGATGGGGGTATATTTAATTTGTCATTCCGTGTGTAACATGTCGAAGGAATCATCTAAGACCCCACAAAGTATATATTTTCTGGGTCCTGGTTAGATTCTGAGCCGATCTAGCTATGTCCGTTCGTCTGTTGAAAGCAGGATAGGGCTCGAACGGGAAAACGTATGGGGACGAAATTTGGCACAAATGTTTGTCTTATATAAGGTTTGTTTGGGATTGAAAATGGGCAAAATCGGTTAATAAACAGTTATGGGCTAAAAACTGGAAACACAGGGTGTCCGTTTCATACTTTTCTGCTGATATTTCTTCAACAAAAGCACGTACGACAACGAAATTTTGTACGTATTGTTTGGGGATCGATATAAACCAAAAATGGGCGTGGTCCACCCACTTTACCGCCCACCTCCCATATAAGGTGAAAATCAACGAAATTGTGTTCAAATAGTTCCCTTGAGCCAATGTAAACTCGGAAACAAAAATGGGCGTGGTCCGCCCACTTTACCGGCCCCTCCCATATAACGTAAAATTTGAAAAAGTTGATGGTTGGTATATAGATAATTTTTTAATTTCATTTATATTACTAATGTTTGACATATGTACATTAGGGTGGTCTAAAATTCATTTTTGCGAGCTACTTTTAATTTATACATGACACGATACACAGTGTGCGATTCAAATTTTCTTAAGTAACTAAACACAAAGATCTTTAAAGGTGGTTGGTCGCAATTTTAAGATATCTTGATGAAATTTGGCACGAATTGTTATGACCACTAAACCCCTATTCCCATACAAATGCCAAAAGCAATATTTTAATGAAATTCGGCACAAAAAAGTTTTGTAATCTTAGTGCTAAATTTCATTAAGATCGGCCAATAATTGACCATAGCACCCTCTCTTCTCTTCCGGAAATTACATTAACGTACATAAACCCCATAGAATGATAGTATCAAGTTAATATTCGACACAAATAAGTTTTATATAAGTAGAAACAACATTGACTGACTATAGTTTGTCTCTCGTTTATAATCTCAAAAATGTATCTGAAAACTGAAATTCTTTCGTGAGTGCATCTTTTGCAAAAAAATATTTTTGATTTATCTATCTATCTTTTTTTTTTTTTTTTGTGTAGGTAGGTGAAATCTTAAAAAAGATACCCAAGGCTATTTTATCTTGGATTATGTCGGGTTTTACCGACTAAAACACCTCCTTTCTCCTCACTAAACCCTGCGGGACTGTCTGCCACGATATTACGTCGCAGGGCCGGATAGACTTAATTAGTCTCTTCTACTGTTTGTACCGGGGTCTTTCTCCTCATCTCTTCCGATCTAAGCTTCTCGTGAATAGCTTTTATGAGGCTACATAGTTCCAGGTCTCCTTTGTTTTAAGTAATACGTTAACTATATTTTGTACTGTCAGGCTCTCTCCTAGTAGGCGTTCCGTTTGAAATCGGTCGTTTTCAAATCTTGGGCAGTGAAACATGACGTGTTCAGCATCATCGATCTCGTTTGGACAACAGGGACATTGTGGTGCGGTGTCCAGGCCAAATTTATGGAGATACTTCCTATACCCTCCATGTCCTGTGAGGAACTGCGACAGGTAATAATTTGTTTCGCCTTGCTCTCTATTTACCCATTTTGCAAGTTGTGGTATTAGCCTGAAAGTCCAACGTCCTTTGCGACTTTCTTCCCATCTTCTCAGCCATATGACCATGGACTTTTGCCTTTCTACTGTTGATACTTGGTTTTTGTTTGAAGGGTTTGTATTCTTACCTTCGTACACACGTGTTGCTTCGTCTGCTAGTATATCGATTGGTATCATACCAGCTATCACGTAGGCTGCATCATCGGACGTTGTTCTGTATGAACAGCATACTCTGAGAGCGCATATTCTGTATACAGTGTTCAGCTTCTTTGCCATCGACTTTTGAGTCCTTTCGACCATATGGGGGCTGCGTAAAGGATTGTTGAAGTTACTACTGTGGAAATTAATCTTCTCTTATTTTGCTTTGGACCACCTACATTGGGCATCATTCTTGACAATGCTGCGGCAATGTGTGATGATTTAGTGCATATATTCTTAATATGTTGCTTGAAGTTCAGTTTGTCGTCTATTATAACTCCTAGATACGTGAGATACTATATTTATTGCATCTATGGTTGATCTTGACTTACGGAAGCCATATTGCCGATCAGAAAGTCCTCCTCTTGATTCTACCACTGGTAGAAGTCGTTCGTATATTAAGCTTTCTAGTATTTTCCCTATGGAATCTAGTAGACATATAGGTCTATATGATGAGGGATCACCTAATTGCTTGTTCGGTTTCGGGATAAGTACTAACGTCTGTTTCTTCCATTTTTCTGGGAACGTTCCTTCCTCCAAGCAACGGTTAAATACACTAACAAAAGGGCGTGGCGCATTTAAAATTGCTGTTTTGAGTGCCCTATTGGGGATTCTATCAGGACCTGGGGCTTTGTTGTCTCCTATCTTCATGGCTATTTTGATACATTCCTCTTCTGTTACTGCCGTTATTGATTGCACGTTAACGGGTGCATGACTTGTGTACGTGGTAATTGTGTGTTTTGGGAATAAGGTTTCCACAATCCGCCTTACTAAGAAGGGGCAGCTAGGCTGTGGGGATTTTTTCCCCTTCAAGCGCGACATAACAACTTTGTATGCTTTTCCCCAAGGATCTGCATCTGCCTAGAAACATATCTGTTTAAAGCTGTTTCTTTTACTTCTTGAAATTGCATTTTCAAATTCCTTTCTTGCTTTTTTGTACTCCTGTAGTCTTTCGGGAAAATCTGGTCTATTTCTACGCCTTTGGCTTCTTCTAGCTTTAAGACAAAGCGTGCGAAGTCTGCTTAGTTCTGCATTCCACCAGTAGACTGGTGAGCGGTTTCCGGATATCCTACGTCTCGGCATGGAAATGTCGCATGCTTCTTTAATCTTTGCCATTAAAAGTTCAGCAATTTCTGTTGATGTGTTAAAGGAGTCTTCATCCAGCTTGCTTGCTGCCCAGCCGTCATACCTAGCCTTCCCGTTTCCATTTGAGCTATGTCTCTTCTCTGCTTCATCAACATTTATAACAATGGCCTGGTGGTCGCTATGTGTATACTCTTCACTAACTTTCCAATGCACTCTCCTCGCCAATGAACTGCTCATAAACGTAAGGTCCACGATTGAACCTGATCCTCTAGCTCTGAATGTGTTAGCATCCCCATTGTTTGCCAAAACCAAATCGGCACTAGCGAATGTCTCCAGTATTATACGCCCTCTGTTGTTGGTTGCACGGCTTCCCCATTCAGTTTCCCAGGCATTGAAATCTCCAGCAATGATTTTAGGATTGTGAGTTTCTGCGTCTCTTCTTAGTCTTGTTAACATTTGTTGGAATTCTTCGTTTGATGCGCTAGGTCGGCGTAACAGCTATATTTATAGATGCCTCCCACTTTAGCTCTTACAAATCCTTCCTCAGAGTGCCTTTGCGTGTTTTCTATCGCTTGTTTTCCACATGCCCATATTGCAGTTTTGTTGGTTGTGTCTTTGACCCAAACGTTTGATTGCAAGTTTCTGTATTGTTCACATAGGATGGCCACATCAACACTAGATTCGCAGATAGTCTGCGAAAGCAGGTCCTGTGCAGCCCGACAATGGTTGAGATTTAGTTGGATCAATCTCATCTACGATTCCTTCCAATCGATTCCCTGAAAACAGGGCATCTTACGCTGCCTGCCACGTGATTGGATTCTCTATTTTCAAACATTTTGCAAAACATACAACTTGGATCCCTTGTACAATCCTTTGCGATGTGTCCACTCGTGCCACATCTTCTGCATAATTTCGATCTATCCTCTGGGTTTTTACAAGATATAGCCATGTGACCATACTCCATACACCTATAACATTGTCTGGGAACCACCTTTTCCCTAAGGCGACATACTACCCACCCAATTTTGATCTTTCCGATTTCCAAGATTTTACGACCTATGTCTATTGGTAGGCTTATTCTCGCGGTCTGAGTTCCTCCATAGCTTTTCTGAGGCTCCTAATATCCATTTCTCTCATTTCTTTCACCCCCCAGTTGGTTCGCAAAAGCGGCGCAAATGTCTTCTTTATTCGTTATTTCATCGATATCCCTGCACTCAATAATGATCTCCTGTCTACGGGTTTTGATGTCTGCTTTAAGGCCGATTGATTCCTCCATTTGACCTCTAAATTTATCTACTATATCATTATCATTGGAGTTGATTTCTAGTAGGAGTTCGCCTTTTAGTGTTCTTCTAATGCGAGATACACTTTCACCAAGGTCTACAAGGGCTGGGTCTGCTTTAATTTGACGCAAAATATCAGCGTATGTCGTCTCTCCTTTCGCGGAGATTATCATAGCGCCGTTTCTCTCCTTTCCTTTTCTAGGATTACTCTTTCGCTTTACTGTTTTCCAGGTTGTGTTATCTTTTGGGGGGATGGTTTCCGTTAATGTTGCATCACTCTCCCGTGCCTTCTTTTGCCTACTTGGTGCTTTCTTACTTCTTTTAGCCATTTGTAGCTTTGGCGACTCTTCGGTAGACTCCCTACTTCTTTTAAGGTCGGCATCAAGTAGTACCGCTTTTGGAGTAGTTTGTGTTGACTGTTCGCTTATCTCTGTAGTTTGTGCTAAATCACTTCCCTCCATTTTATCTCTTGCCTTATTATACATGGCTTTTATAGGTCTTGCCTGCTCCTTAATTGCATGATGCACATTGTTTTTGCCCTTCATATAATCTATTAGCTCCGATATCATTTTCCCTAGTTCCTCGAATGGTTTTTTCTCAGGAACGACGTTCTTCTGGTTGGGGGATTTCGTCTTTGTGGTGATCTGCAACGCAGGCGAAGCTATCACTGATGGGGTAGGTGGAGACCTCTGTATACCAGAACTGTTTCTCCGCTCCTAATCTGGAGAAACAGACGCTGACCATGAAGCCGCCCAATGTGGGAACCGTCGCGCCTGGATTTATGACTGGGAGTCCATGAAGTCGTCACTCTTCATTATACATCTCTCTTGAGAGTATCCCTGTGGATGGATACCTAATTTAGGGCGGTATCCGCTCGCCCTGTCACAGGACTTCAACAAGCTTGTGCATCATTTTAATGCGCTCTCCATACCTGCCAAAACTAGGGTCCGCGGGGTCGTTACTCCCCTTGCGGGTATCACCAGGAGGTGATATCTATCTATCTATCTATCTATCTATCTATCTATCTATCTATCTATCTATCTATCTATCTATCTATCTATCTATCTATCTATCTATCTATCTATCTATCTATCTATCTATCTATCTATCTATCTATCTATCTATCTATCTATCTATCTATCTATCTATCTATCTATCTATATAAAAATTAATGTGTGTTTGTTTGTATGTATGTTTGTTTGAAGTCTATAGCCGCCTAAACGGCTAAACCGATTTTCTTGAATTTTTCACAGTGTGTTCCTATATGCCTGGAAGGAAAAATAGGCTACTTTTTATTTTGAAATTCCGTGTGGGCGAGATGCCACGCCCATTTACTAAATAACTAAAGTAATATATCTCGGAAATTGGTAATACTAGAGTCCTCAAATTTTGCACGAACAACTTTGACACCTATATGAACATTCTGGAAAAAAATAGACGAACTAGCAATATTGCTTGCCAATAAATGCCGTAAATTTAGGAAACTATTACAGTTACATTTCCCACATTTTGTACAATAAACTTAAGTGTCAATGTGAACATTTTGTACAAAAATGGGCGGAAAAGAAATAGTGGGCGTGTCATCTCTCATATAAAGTTAATAGCAAAATTTTTATATCTGGGAAACTATAAAAGTTAGAGAGCTCAAATTTTGTACGACTAGCATTAGCTTCAATATGAATATTTTGGATAAAAATTGGTACACTAGCAATAGTGGGCGTGGCACCTCCCATTTAAAAAAATATTAAATTATCATATCTGAGAAAATATAACAGTTAGAGTTCTAAAATTTTGTCGGAGCCACTTTGGTATCAATATTAATATTTAAGAAAAATATGGGCGGACTTAATACCATATGAATTAAATGCAAAAAATCGTATATCTGGGAAACTATTGGAGTTGGAATGCTTAAATTTGTATTTGATTGTATTTGTTTAAGGGAATACGTGGCAGCAATACATCTGTGCCACGTATTCCGATGACAACATCGGAAATGCCATTCGATTTCAAGCGCTTGCAATTTCCTATTCGCTTAGCATTTGCAATGACTATTAATAAAGCTCAAGGTCAGTCTTTGCAAGTTTGTGGCCTAAATTTAGAAAATCCATGTTTCTCACACGGACAACTTTACGTCGCATGTTCGAGAGTTGGAAAGCCCGCAGATTTATATGTATACGCACCAGAAAGAAAAACAAAAAATATGGTGTATCCCAAGGCATTAGAATAAGAATTATTTAATAAGAAAAATGTTATATGTTAAATGCTTATATTTTATTACAATAAGGTCAAGTATTAAAACTATATATATTGTACAAAAAGAATTTATAATAAGAAAAATTTTAATTAATAAATAAATATATTTTTTAATCCTTTAATAACTATGTATTTCATTTCGGGTTGTGGCGAAGCACACCGGGTATTAGCTAGTACTATATAATTCTCAATATGTATTGTAATAAACTGTATACTGTTTTTTAAACAATAAAATTCGACGTAGTGTTAAGGAGTTATAAACTTTTTAAGTTACATACATATAACTAAAGGAGTATAACCATGAAAAAAATTAAAAATTAAAATTTTTGTATGAAAGAATTTATGAAATTTTTTTTTTAAAAATTTATAATTTTTTACATAGATATTTTTTTTGTAAGAAGAAAATCAGTAAATTTTTCAAAAAAATGTTTTTTATTGGCAAATTTTTTAAGGAGATGAAATTCAATATGAGTTCCAGTATGGTCTAATTTACACTTCAAACATTCAGCATTAAGTACACCCCCTTTAGTTGGAGCATTCACCTATTTAACGCCTTATTGTAGCTCTTGGTACTAAAAAATTACTTTCATCACGACCATAAAAACTTATTGTGCTAGGAATGCACCTTTGAATATTGGAGGACATTCACTAAATATAATTTACAGAATAGCAAATGGCTTTTGGAGTCCTACAGTATAATTATTTAAGACTTCCTTTCTATATTCCCTGATGCTGACAAAAAAATTCAACAGAAATACGTAAAAATTCTGCTTTACTATGTTCCTATTTTATAATACTCATTATGATAAACAATCACATTTGGTTTTAAAGGAATGTATTAAAGACTGCAGTTAGAAGCGTTACCAGCATCGACTTCGTCACTAATAATACTATCACCCTTATCGTGAATAACAAGTGGAATTTTTGTTCCCATGAAATTTTTATTCCCCTCGAAGGGAAAAATGCTATCGTGAATCTCCCGTGAACATTTTTTCCCGCTATCAGTTCTCAGTGAATGTAAAAAGAAAGAAAATTAAAATAAAAATCAAAGTAGTTTTTTTTTTTTTTTTTTTTTTTCAAAAATATACACGTACATACTAATATTTGAAAGAAAAGTAAAAAAAAAAAAAAAAGCAAATTATTTAGTTTTATTGCAACATTAGTTTATTGTACTATTTAACTTTTATGTAGCAAAATAATTCGGCTAATTTTTGGAAACCCAACAAAAAATAAAAAAATTATTATAACAAATTAAAATGTACAATATGTTTAGAATTGGAAGAATAATTCTATTTTATGTTGAGCAATACATGAGTGTGTTTCTTATTAACTTATCGTGCCCTTAAAATAACTTTAATATCCGAATTATAAGAAGATCTACTTATATTTTCTGTTCTATTCCCCAGCAAAAATAAAGTGAACAAATTAAAGGGAAAAGTGAAAAAACTCGGGGGAAAAAAATTATTCACGATTAGGGGAATTTTATTTTTCGCATGATATTATTCAAGGGGAATTTTTTCACGATTGCAAATTTGGGGAAAGGGAAAACATTTCGAGGGAAAAAGTATTCATGATAAGGGTGTATAATTTTTAGGACATTCGATGAAAATCCTTCAGACGTATTCATCATTGTCACTTTCAAGCTCTTTAAAGCTCTATTGACGAATAGTTTTCCGGAAAAACAAATTTTTTACCCAAAAAAAATTATATTTCTTGACAAAATTTTCAAAGAAATATACTACGATAAAAATTTCCATGTTGTGCCTGGCGCACCCATATGGTAACGCAGATATATAGTCCATGAAAAACTGGATAAAAACATTTTATATATTTTATTGATTTATACCAATATAATTTAGTACTTCTTATTTATATAAAAATCATAAAAACATTTTCTGAAAATTATCACACAGTCAAAAAATGTATGAATTACTTTTCCATGTCGTTAGTTTTTCACATTTTTAACAATAATAATTTTAAGGGTTTACAAAAGGACCATTTGCTTCCAAACATATAATATTAATGACCTTTTATTATGCTAATATTATTAACAAGATTCCATATGATAAAATGTAATTAAAATTTATTCAAAATTTTTAGTATCTTCTACGCTATAAAGCATTTTATTTAACCGTTGTTTGCGTTCCCATATGGGTGCGCTAGATTAATATGGGTTAAATCATTAAAATTAGACACTTTTCTGATTTTTTTGACTTTTCGGAAAATCAAAATCGTGAATAAATTCGCGATTTTTTTAAATTTGAAAAAAATAAAAATTAAGATATTTAAATGGATTCATAGATTATATGCGTATCAAATATGAACAAAATCGGATGACCCTCCTTAAAAAAATAGCGTTTTTATTAGGGTGATCGATTATTCGACATTTTTGAGAAACCGGTTTTCGAATAGTTCGAATAGTTGGTATTTTAAAAAAACCGGTTGCACTTTTTGAAATTCAGAAAAAACCGGTTAACCGGTTTTTTGCAGAAGTTAATATTTATATCAAAAGACTACATTTCTTTAAAAAATCAATTCTTATAATTAAGTTAAAATTTATTAAATTCAAGCGTAAAAGCCTAACAATGTCAGGAAAAATAATATAATAATGAAAATATGCACAAACAAATCCGAAAATTAAAAGAAAAAAATATGAACAACATTTAGACACCTTCCTCTCCCTAATCGAAGTCAATTATTTGAAGCCGTTCAAATTTATTGGAATTATATTGATTATAGTTTTAAATTCGTAAACCTTTTAAAATAAAAAATCGTTGTAAATGCGCCCCCTGGCCGAAATACAGAATCAGTTTTTTATAGGATTTGGAGAGCAAACAATAAGTATAGCAACTCAAAAGTTCTTAATACCAAAACAGACTTTTTGGTCCCTGATAGAAACATCTGGCACTGTTACAATTTGTTGAACGAATAGTTTTATAAGTATGCCGATTTTTGGTTTCTTACGTCGTCTGGGAGCTTCAGAAAGCATATGGCTCCATTAGGATTTGTTGGACAAAAAGTTTTATAATTAAGCCAAATTTTAATTTTCTACGTCGTTTGGTAGCTTCAGAAAGCTCTGGAAAGAGAAAAAATGCTAAGCAAATTATATATCTAGATGACTAGAAGATAATTATGTTTCAAAATTGTAGAAAAAATCATCTAAAATTTAGTTAGCATAAACAGAAACCATGGTTTAATATGGAAGCCTGTCTCAATTGAAACGATTCTGCAGGTGAAACTTTTTTAACACAACATTTTTAAAAAATAAAGGAAATATTGGATCAAAAAAATTAAATTGGGTCATACAGGATAATTATTAATTATTTATTTGTTTAATATTACAGAATAAATTCCAATTTAGACTTAAACTATATTTTAAAAAACATAAGAAATCAGTCTTTATGAATATTTAAAAAATTATTATTATTTTTATATATTATTATTTTTAAAACCGGATTTTTGTGTTTAAAAAAACCGGTCTATTCGACATTTGATAAATTAACATTTTGAAAAAACCGACAGCACATTGACTGAAAAAACCGGTTTTAAAACCGGTTGGAAAACCGCGTCGATCACCCTAGTTTTTATACAAATCTGTCATGGAATGGACGATATATATACAATGCATTTCAACTGAATAGGTTCAAGATATTCCTTATATTAAAACTCGTATTATTTTTAATATAATGAAGATAGTTCCATTGTTTTTTTATCTTGATTTCTAATTAATAACGAACTTAGTACGATATTTAACTGACTTTCTTCCAACAAATGCATTTTTTAAGGCAATTTTTTGGTTTCATCTGAATAGGTTCATTAAGAATAAAATCAATTTGAGTCAAGTATTTGTTGAATTCGCCCATAATTGTGTGTTTTTCTTACATTTTTAGCTGTTTTCTATAAGAATCTTCAGAAACTGGTCGCGTAAAAAAAATTTCTATAAAGAAAAGAGCAAAATTATAGCGTATGGACAATTCAGACTTAATATCTGAAATATGACAAAGAAAAATTGAGCGAAGTTAAAATATTGTCAACAACTATTTAGGAAATTACTCCCGCTATGCAAAAAAACATGAAAAGAGGTACTTTTAGAGCAACAACGAACGCTGACAGAAGATTCACCATTCGAGATGCCTCCAATTCTACTGATTCTGCGTCAAAAATTAAACAAAAATCAGGTATTTTAGCAAGTGTTTTACAGTAAAACATGTTATTCGAAATCCAGTATACCTAAGAAGACTAAAAATTATAAAAAACCCATCTCTAAACACCATTCGTGAAGTAAAACGACTCCCGTTTACCCGTGAACGCATGTTCTTAAAAAGGAATGAAACATATTGTTCTACAGAATGAAAAAAAAAAAAAATCAATATGGAAGGCTCCAATTACTATAAATATTATTATTTTCGTCATTTGAGAAAAAAAAAGGATGCTAATTATGTATCCCATAAAGATGCGAAGGAAGTGTAATGGCATAGAGTGCTACTTCATATTATGTGACATGTGAACTTCGATTTTCTACGCATAGAAGTACGGAAAAAACTTACAAAAGTTTACGAGAAAAGAATTTCTAACATTTTATACACTATTTCAATTAATTTCATGTACATTCCAGTTCGACAATTCCCCTTTTCACACAGCAGGAGCGTGAAAACAAAGAATTCAAAGTTAAAATTTTACCACTTAGCAGTGGTTATTAGGGTGGGTTGAAATAAAGTTGTGCCAGTCACCCCTGAAATGACATTTCCAAAAATACAAAAAATATTTTTACCGTGCCTAAAAATACTGCCCTTTTTGTTTTTTGTTTATAGCGTCACCAGATTTAAAAATTGTCTGATTTTCCATAGTATTTATATGTTTAAAAAAATTTTGCAGAACACAGTGTGAAAAACAAGTAACTAAAAAAATCAATTTATTTATTTTAATTTTTTAAGTAATAAAAATAGGTGTAAAAATTACTAAATAATTTTATAAATAATAATTTTTACTTAGAGTGATTGTAGGTCACTCTATGATGAATGCTTGTAAGGCACTAAATTTATTTATATTATAAAATTTTTACGTACTAATAATGAATATTTTAAACTAAACTAGAACACATGCGTACATGTGTTTTCCTTAAATATAAAAACCCTTGATAAGAATGTGAATAACAAGTGAAAAACCAATGCGCACATGCGTACTTGAAAATTATAAGTAAAAAAACTATTTTATTGCTTTTGAGATTAAAAAGTGCATGTTCAAGTAATTTGAACAATAGGTCTCATGATTTTCCAAATAACCTTAAAATTATTATGTTACGTTTTTTTTTGTGTGGAGACCGACCCGCTCTAGTGGTTATCATACTCTCTCGACCTTAATATAATAGAAAATGTATGGAAATTGCTGTCACTTAATGTTTATGAGTCGGACAGATAATACGAGCACAAAAATTCATTATCTGAAGAGATTATAAAAAGTTGGAGCAAACATTCTTTGTTACAAGTTGAAAATCTTTATAAGTCCCTTCCAAATATTATTTTTTATGTTAAATTAAATAGCAAAGGATATTCTTATTATTAATAATTTCCGAATGATATAAAAAAACAAAAAATATCCATATTAATAAATACATCTAGTTGTTTTATTGAATAAATAATTTTGAACCTATTCGGATGAAACAAAAAAATTACCTAAAAATTCTTTTGTTGGAAAAAATCATTAAAAAGCGTAATTAGTTATTACTTAAATTTATTTTGCTTGTAGATATCTTAGAAATGAGTACTTTAAAATTTATTATGAAAAAATTTTAATTTTCTTTATTATTTTAAAAATAACAAGAGGTTTAATGTAACGAAAATCTTGAACATATTTAGTTTAAATGCACTGTATTTATATACCGTTTCTCAAAATTTTAAAACACTTGTTTTTATTTGAAAATTTACTACCATAAATAGAATTATAGCTATTACTTTTTTTATTTGGAAAACTGACAGAAATATAGATACTGAATTTAAACTGAAGTTCTAGATATTTCCATGAATTTAGGTGACACAAAAATAAAATGTTTATATTACTACAATTGCTATTGTTTATGATTTTAATAGTATCTCTTTGCACCTAATTATTTATATTGATATTGAGAATATCTAGGTGACATAGAAATAAAATGTTTATGCTATTATATTAAGTTTTGTATATAATTTTAATATGATCTTTTTTGCACTTAATTATTTATATTGAACACATGTTGATCACTATTATTTAGTTAAAAAGGTTCGTTAAACAAATTTCCAAAAAGTTTGAAAAAAACGTTGCAGTTTTATAAACAATACAATAGAAAATAAAATTAAAAAAGAAGTAGGTCAATATCTTGTATGCCTAAGCCAAACCTGCGACTTGAATTGTGAGGATTTCGTCAAAAAGGCATTTTTGCAGTTTTTAAGATATAAAGTTCAAACTAAACAAAATTATTTTAAAATATAATAAACGACCATAATTTCGCTGTAGAAGTCGTTAGCGATTTTGACTATTCAACTGGGAAAATGAAGTTGTTGGCTTAGCGTCGATCCTTAGCAGCACTCAACTATTTTTTTTATATGACTAATGTCAATGTCGTTCAGCTTGCAGTGCAGAATTTCTATGTTCTTTGTTCAAAAACAAAGGACATAGAAATGCACAGTGGGGCGAAATCAAAAGTTTGGAAGGGGGACCGAACAGACCCCTCAGAGGAGGAGCTAAAGGGGCTCAAAGATGAAAAAATCGAGTTTATACTTTTCCCGATTTTTGCAATAAAAATAATATTTTTGTAAAAAATAGTTTTTTTTTTTGAGAAACTATAAATATTTTATCTGTAATAAAATCTTTGTTATTAAAGATATCTTAACAAAATTTTCAGTGAATGTAGACTTTATTGTGTAAAATGAGAAAGATTTTTTTTAAAGGAATCCCACAATTCCCAAAAAACGCCGAAAATCTTTTTCACATTTCCGGCTATAAAATTCACATTTTTCCGAGGTCTCGTAGATAATGATTGAAAACTTTTAACAATATATTATAGATTATTAAACTGTATTCCCTTTGCCGATTCGTGCTTTGGGATTTGAGAAAATATAAATTAAAATAAAAACTTTAATATAAAGTGGGTCGAATTCGGTTATTGGGCTTGCTTTTTATTTTAAAGTCTTCTCTGTGAATATACCTTTCAGAAAAGTATAAAATTATTATATTTTTTTAAAGAAAATTTTAGAGAAAAAAGAGTGTAGGTACTTTTTCGGTAAAACACAAAAAGTAGTAGTTTTTGCAATTTTCGAATTTAAGATCGTTTATTTTTGATGTCGGTCAAGATATCGACTTAAATTTTCTTTTATTCAATAGATAATTTTGTTCTTTACTTAGCTAATGAAAAAAAAAAATCGGAAGGAAATACTAGGATATATATGAAAAAAAAAAAAAGGACCAAAAACATGCAAAATTGAGGGACTTAAAAAATCAAACGCAAATAACTCCAAAATTATAAAAGATAAATAGGTATAAATGTATTAGAATATTTGAAATCGTAAAAGAAACAAGAATGTGGCAAGCGATTAAAAAATTTGTATGTCAGAGGTACCCAACTTAGAGCCTCTTTAACTCCGCCCTTGAAGGGTCTGTTCAAATCAAATGGATCCATCATCGATACTATTTTCAGGACATAGATAACTGGAAATCATCTGTTTTTAGGGAACAAATGTTCATTTTCTCTTTTTTAGTATGAGGAACTTTTAATCAAGTGTGCAAGCCAAAGTTAAATTAAAAACTTGATTTTGATTAAAACCAAAAAAAGTTAAGTAAAAAACGTACAGTAAACTTAAAACAGTTTAAGTAAAGATTAATTATGAATACAACACAGACAAAAATAAAAATAAGATGCATCTCATTAAACAATATTCGGTAAATTTATTTTACCGTTTATGATTTTTGTCCGCCTATAAGAGATGTATATTTGATAACGAGTTACCAACTTTTTTGTTTGTAAATTTCCATAAGAAAAATTTAGTAACTCGTTATCAAACAAACATTATTTTTTTAATACGGCTGGTATTCTTTAAAAACTAGTATCCGCGTCCGGCCAAAGGAGCGTCCGACTAGCGGAGATGAAGTTATTCTAAAAATGCCACCTAAACCATGGGACCTAAGAAATTGCCCGCCTACAGGAGCTGCATAATCGGATCCAAATTGGACACCACTCCCCGTTTTGCGCCCCCTTTTTTAAACATGATATTTGACTTAATTTTTCTTAATTTTTACCCATTCCCTGAATTATGTAGTTCAATGCAAATTTGACACACAAAAAAGTTTGCATATAGAAGACACTATTTGTTTCTTATTTCTTCACGACAAAATTGTTAGATGGATTAACATGAAATTTGACGCTTAAGTGGTTCCTTTTCGGGAACCTATAGGCTAAGGCGGATCCTGATTGCAAGCCACGCCAATTTTAACGCCCACTTTTTGCGAAAATTATATTGGACTTAATTTAAATTCCGTTACCTCTTCCTTTAAATCATTTACGTAAATTTTGTACACTTCTAATGAAGAAATAAGAAACATATTTATTATTATCAAGCGTTCATGCTTTGCTGGTATTTATTGACTACAAAAGTTAAATGAACTTAATAATAGGTCATTCATACCGACGCTAAATTACGTACTTTCGTGATTTCGGCCGAATTCAAGTTGAAATTACATAATTTCCCGTAGATTTTGACACTTGCGAAATTACATAGTTTTGTGTAATTTCGACGAAATTACAGTGAAACAAGTAAAAGCGCTAAATTCGGCTGTGCAGAATCTCATATATCCTTCACCATCGTTGATATGGAATTAGATTTGGTTTTATCTATATACATACATAAAAGAGTAATGACTGAGTGATTGACTGATTTACTTGGTGATTCATCATCGCACAGCCCAAACGGTTAAGACTAGATACACTGCCGGTCAACAGAATAGGTTCAAGATTATCCTGACATTAAAAGGCGGATTATTTTTAATATAATTAAGATAGTTATATTTTTTTCATCTTATGTCCTGAATTCAAAGATGTTTAATTGCAAGAAATAATTAGTAAATAACTAAGTACGATTTTTAACGGATTTTCTTCCAAAATATGTATTTTTTAACATAATTTATTAGGGTCATCTGAATAGTTTCATTAAGAATAAAATCAATTTGCGTTAAATATTTTTTGAACTCGCCCATAATTGTGCGTTTTCCCAACATTTTCAACAGTTTTCTATAAAAATATTTAAAAATTTGTCGCTTAAAAAAATCCGACAAAGCAAAAAGCTAAATTATAACGTATGGGCAACAACAAAAGCTGACAGAAGATCCATTATTCGAGATGCATCCAATTCTACTGATAGTGCACCAAAAATTAATCAAACATCACGTTAAAGCAAGTGTTTTACCCTAAAGCGTGTTATTCATAATTCACTGCACCTAAGAAGACTAAAAATTATAAAGAACCCACCTCTAAACACCATTCGTGAAGTATAATTATCCCGTCAATAACCCTTTTCACAAACAATGAATTCGAAGTCAAAATAATACCACATCGCACAGTGTCCCGTTTCAAAAATAAAATGGAAATAAATCTGGAATTTCCAAACGGCTGGTCCGATTTCAATGAAATTTCATACAGTGTTAGTAGAGGTGTAGGCGAGTTTAAGTTTTGGGCGTTATAAGCATAACGGGGGCTGGTCCAAAAGGTCCGAAAGTTGGACACCTCGGGTGTTCAAAACATTTAAAACGATCCAGATTCGTTATTTCTAAGCCGATTGAAAAGATCTGCATCGTCGTATGTGTAGGTTATCTCTTTTAGTTTAAGAGATATTTGGCTTCAAAGATTAAATTTTTTAGTTTTGGACCTATCTTGGTAAAGTTTTTTCGCTATTGCGGGTCCAAATTTCACTCGATTTTTTTGAGACATCTTTTATTTTATTAACAACAAATACAAAAATTGTGTAGACAAATTTTTTGACAAAATCTTTACAGAGTCAAAAGTTATATTAAAAGTTTTATTATATTTGAATTTTTAAAAAAATGTTTAGGAAATTTTGTCTTCTTTTCAAATATATATAAAAAATTTCATAATACGAAAATTTGTTGAAGACTTTTTTCAAAAAACGCCGGGAAAGGACTGATTTTTGATTTTGTACATATTATTCATTTTTAATTTTGCAATAAAATTTTTGTTAGTCGATATTTTTAAATGAAATTTTACACCTAAGTAGATTTGAGATGATTGATGCTTAATTTGGCCCTTTCATTTTCTCAACACAGATCCCAAAAAACTTTCAAAAATTTCCAAAAATGGAATTTTTTATATTTTTTGCTATATCTTCCCAAACGATATTGGGGATCAAAAATTCCTATTACCACCAAATCAAAAACACAAAACACTTTGTAAAAAATATAATTATTTTTTAATTCCAGTTTTGCGATTTGAGAAATTAAGGCAAAAATCGTAAAATTATTAAAAAACGGGTTAATTTTGATAGACCCTAATTCCCGCAGTATTAAAGTTTTTAATATTTTTCCTTACAAAGTAATCTTTCAGAAAAGTATAAATACTATATAAGTTACTTAAGAAATTTTTTTTATAACTCAAAAAGAAAAAACGGCGAAAAATCGACTTATTTTCTAGTTAAAACTAAATAAATAATACAGTTACAAGAAATACATACTTTTTTTTATATTTTTTACATATTATCAGTTATTACGTTTATTTATTTTCAAATTTAGTTAATTTGAACATAAGGACTGCGCACGAAAAAATCCGTGCATGCAAATCTGCTTGTAGAAACTAAACCAGTGTTCGAATTTTTTCAAAATTATATTTTTATTAGTGACTGCTATGTTCAAGTTCTAAGCATCAAATAATAAATTATTTCCTGTTGGGTTTTAAAGAAATATCCGATCTTTTTCAGAATTCTTCCAATTTAAGATTTTATTGTTTTTCGGTCACTTTTGTGCTCGAATGAGTCCACTAATTTTTAAAATCCGTTTCGTTTTAAGCTAAGCTTTTAATGTTCTTTAAATTATTTTTTACTAGAGCCCAATATCTTTCAATTGTTCGGTGTTCCGAACAATTTGATGGATTAGCAACTTTCGGTACAAACACTAATAATTTCTTTACTATCACTCCATTGTTTTGTTGCTGTAATGAGAAGAAACGTATTTTCTTAGGAAAGAGAGAATTATTTTCCAAAGGCACTCATTCACGTATATTACTGTGTTAATGGAACCATTTTTTATGAATGAAGTGCTTTTTTCCGCATATACATATGGCTTCTCAAAAAAAAAAAAAAAATTATTGGGAATTTTGATTTCTTTAATACACGGTATTTTTCTGACATATTCTCTCTGCATCTGCAACATATAATTCCTGTCCAGGAAGTTGAAAAATGTCAGGCTGTACTAACGTTTCATCCTCTATTACACTCTGATTATAATTATGGAAAAAATTTTCTGAAGAACTTTCACGTTATTTTTTCACTTCCAAATTCTTGCCTTGCGTTTCAATTGGGACTTTTTTGTACTTTATACGTCTTTAACATAGATTTCCTTTCAACTTTTCTAATAAAAATTCAAAGCAATAAACTTATTGTTTCACTTTTCTTCCAGAGATGAGGGGAATTTCTCTGAAAATCCTTTCTATTTTGTCTGGGTCCTACAGCCTGAAGATATTATTTTTCTTCCATTACCTGATTTTCATTCAGTGACCATGACTTCTTTGTATAATATTATGACCCAAGAAACTGTATTTTTTGACACAACTGCCTTTCTAGCAATTGTTTTATATGACCGATGTAAGATTTCATTAAAAATTTCTATGATGTGTTTTGGTGTTTTTTGTTCAATTTGCATTTTAAGGAAAACTAGTTTTGCTATAACCATGAAACTTGGCACATAGCCAGTGAGCATACCGACAAATGTAAACACGTTAACAGAATTATTCATTTTTGAAAACATCAAAAGTTATAAGCCCAAGAGCATGCACGGATTTTGTTCGTGCGCAGTCCTTATGTATTCAAATTGAAGAATTTTATTCTATTTGAATAAAATAAATTATTTAATTTTTTAAAATGTATATGTTGTCAGTCAATTTACAAATTTTTAGTCAAGTTGAAGAATATTATTCAAATTGACTAACAAATTTTAAAATTTACGAAAAATCTTTGTTAAATTAACAGATAATTTATTCAAATTAACTTCTTTTTTTGGGACGTTAAATTGAATAAAAATGTGTGTTGTTTTCTTACTGCCAATTGTTTAAGTTACTGCCTATTGAAAAAAAAATTTATTTTTTTTTGATTTAACAGATTTGTCGTAAATTTTTCAACGAAATTTTATTCAAATCAACATATTTTACAAAAAAAAAATAAAAAATATAATATATATATATATATATTTGATATCTTTTAGTAGATTTGAAGAAAATTTCTTGATTGATTCGAAGAAAGATTCTATTGATTTGGAGAAAAAATCCGTTAATTAATTAAATATATATATATATATATATATATATATATATATATATATATATATATATATATATATATATATATATATATATATATATATATATATATATATATATATATATATATATATATATATATATATATATATATATATATATATATATATATATATATATATATATATATATATATATATATATATATATATATATATATATATATATATATATATATATATATATATATATATATATATATATATATATATATATATATATATATATATATATATATAATATATATATAATATATATATACAGTTAGGGACAAAACTATTTGTGCACCCATGCATTTCGTATATCTTCAATAATTTATAAAGAATAAAAAATTATTATATGTAGTTTTAATTCAGGTCCATTTTTATTGAATTATTTGATAAAAAATAAATTAATATATAACACATTGTTAAAAAAAAGTACAATTTAAGTAAAAATCTTTGGGACAAAAGTATTTGTACATCAGTACTTTGTACAATTATTTGTACGTTGGACTCTTGTATGATGATTTTTTTAAATACCGTTATATTTTCTTCGTTAATCGAGTTTTATTTTACAAAATAAGAAGTTGGTTTTAACGTTTTGAATAATAAGCACATCAAAAATGGGAAAGCGAAAAGAGTTGAGTTTGGATATTAAAAATTTAATTATTGATGAACATAAAAAAGGAAAATCTCTCCGGAATATAAGTAATTTAGTAAATTTGCAACATTCCACAGTACAATACATTGTAAGCAAGTATAAAAACAGCGGATCTGTTGAAAATTTGCGTGAAGGTATACGAAATATATGAGGTGTACAAATAGTTTTGTCCCTAACTGTATATATATATATATATATATATATATATATATTTTTTTTTTTTTTCGTTAAAATTGTAAGAAAAATTTTCGTCAATATTACCTACAAGATTTGGTTCAGTGTATCTTTCTAACTTGTTTCACTATAGCATCGTGTTATAATTCTTTGTAGAATTTTGTTTATTATACTTACATATGTTGTTCCGTATTACAAAATAATGTAATCGGAAATCTCTTTTTTAAAACAAATTAAATGCAATATTAATATGTATGAATATTATTTTTATTATTTAAACATGAATTTTAATGACAATTGTTGATTATATTTTTTAATTAATTTTTAGAAATTTCATTAATCTTTGATGTTAGTATAGAAAGGGATGTCATTATACTTATAAATGTAACTTGAATATTTTGCATTCTAGTATTGATGTCACGTATCTCTGACATCATTGATGTAATATGAGTTTTTATTATCTGAGTTTCCGATTTTTCATCTTTAAATTTGCCGGTATAATTGTCCCCGTAGTAATAGTTTGGCAAATTTTTGCTTGGAGCACAAATATGGCATCTCCAAGCGGTTTTACTCTCACTATCCATAGAGGCATATACATTTTCTGATAAATAACAGCATGATGAAAAGTGGTAATTCGATTTGCAACCAAAACATTTAACAAAACTTGCTGGTAGTGTTTTTTGACAGTTATTACAGAAATTCATTTTGCAATTAGTTTATGTTATGAATAAGTTTTTTTTTTTTTTTTTTTAATTTTTTATATATATAATATAAAAATTTAAAGTTTTAAAAATATATATAATCAAACACACTATAGTTTATAATGTCCGTGTTATTTTTTTTTTAAATTTTTTATTTGAGTGATATCCGCTCAACAATAACTATCGTTGATCTCTCTGAATTAATAATAATCACTTTATTATAAGACAGTACTCGTTTTCTGTAACTTGTGAAAAGCTTTTGAAACATAAACATTGTTTAAAGTTCTATTACTCATTAGATAACAACAGGATGATTGATATAATATTCAAAGTTAACACAAAGTTAATCGCCCTGTTTTTAACAAAAACTTCTCACATACCCTCTTGACCTGAAATCCGAAATTAATGACTGTCGTAATAACGAGGAATTAAAAAAAATTAAGTTCTAGAAAATATCATTAATTATAGAAAGTATATGGCTGCCGAAATAAATTTTCTCCCCAAAAATATATTGTTATCACCAGGGTAACCAAAAATATGCTCTAAAAAACTATTTTATTCGAATAAAATCGGAAATTATTTTGAGGTCATATTTTCCAATTTTATTAAAAAAAAAATTTTTAGAGCACATTTTTGGTTGCCCTGGTGATAACAATATATTCTTGTCTAAAGTTTGAGTTAATATATTTAAAGATATGAAGCTACAAAAGACTCCGACTTTGCTTCATATTCATATTAATATCCATTGAAGGAAACAATCTAAATCGATTTTGTTAATCCTACTATTCGAAGTTTGTGGTCAAGTGGGTACACAACTTGAGTTCAGCTAAAATGCATAAGTATACTGTAACAAGTAAATGTGTAGCTTCAACGATATCATTGTTGTGCTCTTTTAAATTATATTATAACAAACTGCATACCCATAACTTTGTTAGCATAGCTTTTTTAAATAAAAATATACCATATTTTAAATGAAAATTTAATTTCCGTTTTCCGGGTTCAAGATTATAAAAAAATTCAAAAGGTACCACAAAGTACCCCTCTTGAATTTTTACCTACATAGGACCATGTATATTTAATTCCATCTTTCTATGTTAATTACACGCCGTTAAATAAGTTTTAAATATTTCGAGATATTCGCAAAAAACTGTTCTTGCATAAATGAATTTTTAAATCTGTTATTCCGTTGTTTGTTTCTCCAATGGTAAAATAGTTTAAAAAGTGACGTTTTAAGCTCAGCATTTTTTTTTTTTTTTTTTTTTGTGTAAGACATTTTGGTTTGTTAAGAAATAAAAGTTAATACTTTGAGTGGTGAAATTTTAAATTTTAATAAAGAGCAAGCGCGAATGTTATATTCGGCTCGGCCGAATCTAAATACCCACCATCAACTTATTCAAATTTTACGTTATATGGGGGGAGGGCGGTAAAGTGGGCGGACCATGGCCATTTTTTTGTTTCCGAGTTCACATTGGTCCTTGAACTATTTGAATACAATTTCGTTGAAGTTTCGTTTTATAAGTGAAGTGGGCGGACCACGCCCATTTTTGGTTTCCAAGTTTACATCGATCCTCAAATTATTTATACAAAATTTCGTTGTTGTACATGCTTCTTTTTAAGAAATATCAGCAGAAAAGTATGAAATGGACAGCCTGTGTTTCTAGTTTTTAGCCCAAAACCTTTTTGTTTATTAACCGATTTTGCCCATTTTCAATCCCAAACATACTTTATATAAGGTAAATATTTGGGCCAAATTTCGTCGCCCTACGTTTCCTGCTTTCAACAGACAGACGGACGGACATAGCTAGATCGACTCAGAATCTAACCAGGATCCAGAAAATATATACTTTGTGGAGTCTTAAATGATTCCTTCGACATGTTACTCACGGAATGACAAAATCAATGTACCCCCCATCTTTTCGATAGTGCTGTATAGAAATATTTAAATTTAAAAAAAAAAAAAACATTAAAAAAATTTCTTTTATTATTTTTAAATTTTTGCAATAATTTTTTCAGTCCTACCTCTGTCAAATAATTATATGTGCAATATTTGTTTTCTGGTTTTTATATATTCCAAGAGTGATATACATTTCTTTGGTTTACAATTTTTTTCATTCTTACCTAATGTCCCTATTTGCAAAATTTTAGGTTCCTCTTGGCATTGTATTTAAAGTACCGTTAAAATAAACATATCATTCTCTAAATTTTAATAGAAAATAATTATATGTGCAAATTGAAATGTTTACTCAACAGACTGACATGAAGTCCACATTTTGAACCGTTTAACCAATTAAAGTTAAAATTAAAGTTATTTGGGGAATATTTAAAATGATTAGACCTAAAATACCCAAATTTTTTCATTAATTTTTTTTATTTTTTTTATTTATATCCAAAATATGTCACCAGGTCATGAACTGTCAGTTGAAGTGCTGAAATCATTAAAGTAAGACGACAGTTTATGTAAAATTCCAAAAAATGGTGTATACAGAAAATGTTTATCATAATACTGTTGAAAATTTTTAAAAAATCTGAGAAATTGCTATCATTCTAGGAGCGGTAACCCATAATCAATTGCTGATTAGCGGGGCTTAAGGACATTTTTCGAAGAAAAACAACATGTGTTACAGAAAAATAACGGCCAAATGAACGGGTTTTAATAATTGGACGTGAGCATAAAATAATAAAAGAGGTTTTAGATTAAAATTATGACCTTTGGATGGCAAAAACATAACTAATAGAGCGGTACAAAAATCCACACGCAGGATTTTATGATAAATGTAATTTTTTGGTTAAAAACTTTAATTATACCATGAGTTCATGTGCATAAGGGATGAAAAATATTATATTTAAATTATCCAAGTGTTTATCAAAAATATTACATGGGTATTCGACGTCTACAAAAGACATGCTTGAAGCGTAATCTTAGTGTCGAATCGCACATAATATAAGTAAATTTTAGTTCTAGATAGAAGTTGAAAATATTTATTGGACGTAGCTAAATTAACTCACAGCACAACATAAATTTACTGGACAAAAAATCCAATAGCTTCGTTGATGAATTTCCTACAAAAATTAGATTTTTTAGTAAATTAATGTGACGATGTTACTATATCGGGCCTCAAAATCGGTTTTTAAGTCACATAATATTATATTTCTGCAGCGACCAGTAATGAACCTCAGACCTTCATGACATAAGGATTTCCAAAGAATACTGTATGCTGAGATATATTTAGATTCAGAGCTATATGACAATATCAAATGTTTCAAATTGATTTTGTATAAGTATACTACAGTTTTGACCTATATATATGTAAAGAAAAAAGGACGAATCTGTATAACGAAGGATGCATCTGGTAACGTTATATTAGGACAACACAATTCTTTAACAACTTTAATGAATATTGAAAATTAACTTTATTTAAATAAAGGATTTTAATAAAATTCTTGTCGTGCACATATAATTATTTTCTATGAACAATTTTAAAATCAATTAAATTTTGCCACAAAATACACATAAGAAATAAATTTTTCATTTGACTAATAAAGCTCTAATAAACATTAAAAATATAAAAAAGATTTGAATTTGAAAATCCTATTTTTGAAGAAAATAAATTACTTTATAGGTATGCACATATAATTATTTGACTGGGGTATTTAGTGCGAAAAATTGCCCTATTTTGAATTGTTGTATTTGTTGCCTTTATGCACATACGTTGTTAAATTTTTGTACCACGATTTTTCAAACTTCTTTGGAAATTAGAAAAACATGATTTTCAGTCGTATAAATTTGTTATGTCTTGGTCAAATACTAATTAAAAGCTAATTTTTAAACATCAATTAGCTAGAATAAAATTTTCGATTTTAACTGCGATTTACTAGAGATGTTTTCTATAAAAGCTTATGTAACGATGCAATAATTTTAACGGTCCTTTTTTGTTGTAAACATAATGGTATATCTATTTTCAAATTGGATAAAAGCTATAGAACTTATTACATTTACATTGAAAAAGTCTGAAAAAAGTCACAATTTTATTATGACTAAAATTACGATTATACTTGTGATTCGGTCATAACTTCATATTCTGTTAACATAGTCAAAAAACATGCTTAACATTTAAAATTGTTGACTTTTTTTGTCAATTGAAAATAAAAATTAAAAATATAATATTTTTTAGAATTTGTATTATTCGGGCTCAAGTTCATTGAATAATTGTAGAAGAATACATTGTAAAAGTTTATTGGGCACTCGGCAGAATAGAATGCATTTTCTAGTCAGCCACGACCGTCATCAGCACTCTTCAGTGTCCCACTCTATAAATAAGTTCAACAAAAATTACAAACAAATTAATCTTCACACTGGGCACGGTGTAAACTTGTTACTTGACTTCCCTGCTAGGCTTTCTAAAAATAGAAACAAACAGAAGGGACAAAACAAATAACAACAACAACATTGTTCATTGCTACTTAATAAGTGGCTAAACAATAACAATTATACATTGCTTCATTTGCTACCTAACTGATAGCTTTAAAGCATATAAACAATAATAATTGTAAAAGGAGAATACAAATAATTGTAAAAAGCTTTATCGTAAACCATTCGTCTAACTTAATAACTAGGGCAAGTTTTTCAAGCTTTTCACTTGAAAAGTAAGCATTTGCATATTTCAAAAGAATTTCACAAAAAATGCTTATATTTTAAATCTTTGCATAAATTTGCATATAATGGATACAAAAGTTAGTTTTCTTAACAAAAACACAATTTTTTGGTGATTTTTTGGAGTTCAATCAAATGATTTCTAAAAAAATTTTTGTGAGTATTTTGAGTACATTGTAAATATTGTAAAGAAAAAAAAAAATCGGAAGCGTCAAATATGACACCTAAAATTAAAATAGTTATATTTTTATAAACATCGAAATCTATTTGAGATTGAAGTTAAAACGAAATTGACAAAAGATTCGGCTGTGCCAAATCTTTGATACCCTTCACCATATTACCATCTTACTATCTTATCAACATCATATTACCATATTACCAACAAATAATAAAATGTTCGCCTTAACGTATGCTTTCATATTTTCACATATATAAATCTAAATTTTTTTCAAACTACGAAAATTTGAATATATAAAATAAAAAAAACAATCATAGCAGGCTTTGCTTTTAAAAAATAAACAACAACAACAATTCCATGTTTATTTATTTTTTTATGTGTGTGTATATAAACTGGCTGCATATACAAAGAACAACAACACTGTTATTCATTATATTACTTCTGTTGCTAACTAAACTACTTGTCTTATAGGCAAAAACGTCACTAATAGTCATTACAATGCTTAATATACATGTTTGTGTATGTATTTATGTATATTCTTAACAGATATGTTTTAGTTTTTAAAAATAAACAACAACAATTCCATATCTATTTATTTTTGTACAGACTGCATATACAAAGAACAACAACAACACTGTTATTCATTATATGACTGCTGTTTCTAACTAAACTACTTGTCTATACCAGTGTTTCGAATGACTGCTTAAAGCAGTCGTAATTTTCTAAACAGTTGCTTTTTTTACAGCATCTTGCTGAAACAAGTTTACTTGATTTAGTTATCCACCACATACTAACTAAACACATTTTGCTGCTCACACACAAAACTGATTTAAGCAGCATCCAGTTTTTATTTTGTTCAGCAGTCAAATTAAATAAGCAGCGCACTCACTCAGTTTTTTACTCAGCCAGTTTATTTTACGTCTTAGTCGTGTGCGCTCAGCACAACGTAGAAACCTTTTTCAGCAACGTAAGAACAACTGGATAGTAAGACTGTACAGTTCTGCGCAGTCAATATACAAAGTTGTTTGGTTATGGTTTTTACATTTAAGAAGGAAATGAAGTGGTATAGTTTTTAAATGAAAACAAATAGAAAACGGTACAATAAAATACTATGAATTGTATTAAAGATATTTATATGTAGATTTATTAATTTTAATTAAAAAAACAAAAATTTTTTGTATAATATATTTATTTGCAATTTATTTAAAATTTTTGTAGAACTTTTATAAAAATATTAGATAATATTTAATATTAGTAGATGAAAAAAATATTAACTAAATATTAAATATTGTTTAAATTAAAGAAAAAAAATTAAAAAAAAAAATGTTTGTTCTTTTGAATAAGAAGAAAATTTTGTTATTTTGTATAATTTTCTTTGTTTTGATCTATTAAAGAAATTTGTAGTTAAGCTTAACTTTTGGACCCAATAAAAGCAATGTTTAATTTAATTAAAACGTTAAATTGTAATACGAAACTCTTTTTATTTTTTATATATATATATATATATATATATATATATATATATATATATATATATATATATATATATATATATATATATATATATATATATATATATATATATATATATATATATATATATATATATATATATATATATTTTTTTTTTTAATAAAGGGTGGTTCAAAGAGCTTTTTGTCATTTTTAAAATGCAATAACTGAGAAACTAATAAATATATTTTCATAACCTGATATAAGTCCTAATAATATGTATATATATACAATATTATACTGGTCAGAATCGTATATTATAACGAAATAATAAAAGAAAAAAAAAATTTGGACACTTTCGGTAAAAATTATGGCTTAGTTGAAGATGGAGGCGTACATTTGGAAAAAAATTATATATTTTAAATTTGCAATACATATGACTATTAAATGGAAAAAAGTAGTTCTAACAATTGTATATTTGACTAATTGATTATACAAGTATGTAAAATTTATGTTGAATTTTCTGTATTTTTTCATCGATATTGTTAGTAAGTTAGAATTTGCGAAATAATAATCACTAGATCATTAATACAAATAAGAGTAAATTATCTCAAAAATTGTTTATATTTGTAAATAAATTGTCGCCTTTTTTAAATATTGAACAAAATTAATCAAAAAATTACAAAGTACTATAAAACCTGGAGGGTTATTTTGTAACTAAATTCGAAAGGAAAATCTTTCGAATTTGTATACTTTATACATTGAAATTCGAAAGTGTTTTCTTTCGAATCGAATTACACAATAACCCCCATGGTGGACAAAAATTATTCTGAGCATAATGGCCCAAGTTTTTTTTTTATTATTTAGGGAATTTCAAGTCTTAAAATATATATTATTAAATATTAATAATCACAGAATTGAAAATATCTTAACTTTTATTAAATTGATTAAGGATCATATTTAGTAGAAAAAATAAAAATTTTAATTTTAGAGTAGATCCGTGTGAGTGAAAAAAAAACTATATGAAATTTAAAAATTTTTCCTAACATATGGACCTACTATTCCGAAAGATATAATATGGAATGTAGCACCCCAACAAAAATGGAACTAATAAAGAGCTGAAGGAAGTACTTAGTGGTGAAAAAGTGCTGCAGAAGTTCTTTTTCTAACCCATGATTGTTATTGGTAAGATGTTCTTCTTCTATATTTCTAGTTCATTTCTTTTGCAGTTCATTTCTTTTGCAGTACTATGTTTATAAAATTTTATAACAAAAATTCTGTTTTAGAGCTATCAAAATATAATGAATATGATTTAAAATTTATAAAATTTAAATTTTCTTAGAAATTATTAACCTTTTTTCCCGCAAGAAATTCATTAATTTTAATTTTTTTGGAAGTAATTATTATTAAATTTTAAAAAAGTTGAAACAAAGTAGTTGTAACAAAAAAGTATATATACACTTTGTTCTACTTTTGAAGAGATGAAAATGTTTTTTTTTTTTTTTGCTGGGACTTTTTAAATAAAAGTTAGCGCATTATAATTTGATTTGTTAATGTTTTACAATATTTAAATTTTGAAATAAATAGAATATTTCTTTGATAAATTGTTTAATTGACTATAGTTTTCCGTTTAAAACTTTTATTTATTAGCAGATGATCTGCTTAATTTTGATTCGTTTGTTATTATTAAAAATAATTCATTACTCAACAACCCTTCAACTCCAATTCCAATTTGTAAATAGTGACATAATTTTACTAAAAGAGAGTTACATATGTATATAATTTTCCAGCAGTTGGTTATATTTTATAAAACGGATAATTTATTATAACTTACGTGTAAATCTATAATTACGTAAATCTTAAATATTATATAATTGTTACTTACAGTGCTATTCTCTAATTCCTGACAATTATCATTAATTAATAATTACTTATTATATGCTTTTATGAGTGTGACAACTATCACCAAAAATATATAAACAATTTTTTTTTTTCAAAGCCATTTTTTTTTTTTTTTTTTTTTGTCACTCGGTCGAGAATTGCACTGTTATTATAATTATTTTTGTATAATCAAATGTCTTATTCTTCGGCTGAGGTATCAATAAAAGTAAAAAATTAATTAAGACATTAAAGCCGATCAATAAGAAAATAATAAATTAATAACCAACAAGTCATCAACAGTCTAAATTAATAACCAAAAAGTCTTCAACATACAAGTTAATGATTTTTATTTTTAGATAAATAAATAAATAAATAAATAAATAAATAAATAAATAAATAAATAAATAAATAAATAAATAAATAAATAAATAAATAAATAAATAAATAAATAAATAAATAAATAAATAAATAAATAAATAAATAAATATATATATATATAAATAAATAAATAAATAAATAAATAAATAAAAATCACAACAAATACATATAAATATAATGTCTTTTTTTATTTATCTTTACAAAATTTCTATATTTGTTAAATGAAAAACTTTTTTTATTTAAAATTAATAAAATAAAGATATATGTATGTAATATATTCAATAAAATTCATATTATTTTATTGGACCGTTTTCTATTTGTTTTCATTTAAAATAATCAACTTCATTTTCCTTCTAAAAATTAAAAACAAAAACCAAACAACTTTGTGTAATAGACCAAAACAAAGAAAGTTATACAAAATAACAAAATTTTCTTCTTATTGCAAATAACAAAAATGTTTTTAATTTTTTCTTTAATTTAAACAACATTTAATATTTAGTTAATATTTTTTCATCTACTAGTATTAAATATTATCTAATATTTTTATAAAAGTTCTATCATCTTAAATAAATTGTAAATAAATATATTATATAAAAAATGTTTGTTTTTTTAAATTAAAATTAATAAATCTTCATATAAATATCTTTAATACAATTCGTAGTATTTTATTGCACCGTTTTCTATTTGTTTTCATTTAAAATAATCAACTTCATTTTCCTTCTTAAATGTATAAACAAAAACCAAACAACTTTGTAAATCAACTGTACAGAACTATACAGTCTTACTATCCAGTTGTTCTTACGTTGCTGAAAAAGGTTTCTACGTTGTGCTGAGCGCACACGACTAAGACGTAAAATCAACTTGGCTGAGCAAAAAACTGAGTGTGTGCGCTGCTTATTTAATTTGACTGCTGAACAAAATAAAAACTGGTTGCTGCTTATTTCAGTTTTGTGTTTGAGCAGCAAATTTTGTTAAGTAAGCATGTGATCGAAAATGAAAACTTAAACTGTTTTCAGCGCAGTCGCCAGTTGAAAAAAATTTGTATGTGCTTAAAATTAAACGCTGGTCTATACAAAAAACAAAAAACGTCACTAATAGTCATTACAATGCTCAATATACATGTTTGTGTGTGTATTTATATTATTAACAGATTTGTTTTTGGGCCATAACTCTGTTGATTATGAACGAATTTGGTTTATTAAAAAAAACGAAATTTTGTAAAAACATTTATGACTGATCTATATAATAATAAAAATCTGTAGCTTGAACAAGGGCTTCAAAAATAAAAAATTCGTTTTCCCCAATATCTCAGTTATTACTGAACCGATTTATTTCATTTTTTCAGAACAAAAATTCAGAAAATAATTTCCGAGCCCCCTTTAAAAATTCGAAGTACCTGGTATATGTAGAGGCTTCAGAAACTGAAAAACCGGTTTTTAAAGCATTTTTCCGCCATTTATAAACCGATCCTGCTGATTCAAAAAATCAAAATTTTATAAAAATATTTGTGACAGATCTGTATAAAAATAAAAATCTATAGCTTAAACCAGGGCTTCAAAAAATAAAAAATGCGTTTTGTCTGATATCTCAGTTATTATTGAACCGATTTATTTCATTTTTTCAGAACAAAAATTCAGAAAAAAATGTCCGAGACTTCTTTGTAAAAACGAAGTCTCTAGTATATACAGAGGCTTCAGAAACTGGAAAACCGGTTCTAAAAACCGGTTTTTTAACATATCTCCGCATTGTATGAACCGATCTTGCTGAATTCCAATAGCAAAATTCTCGAAAGCATTTCCGATCGTTTGACATATATATTATATATGTCAGTTATCGGTGGGCTTCATAAACGCCATTTCAACCGACACACGGACGAACGGACATGGTCCTATCGTCATCATTTCTTACAAGGATCCCGAAAATGTAAACTTTTTAGCTCTCCGACGAAAATTGTGGGAATTACAAACGGAATGACAAACTTATATATACCCTTTACACCTGTGGTGAAGGGTATAAAAATGCATATTTGTGCATATTTTCTACAAATTAATATATAAGAATGCATAAATTCGTTGGTTTTTATAGACATATTCATGCTATTTTTGCATATTTCTGTGCATATTATACCATTTTTTCGTGCTTTTTCAAGCGCATATTTCAATTATTTTTGTGCATATAAAAACTTGCCCTGTTAATAACATTTAGGAAAAGAATTCACAGATTCCATTTCCTAAAAATTGTAAGTTAAATAGATGATGTTTACAGAGAACACCACGGTGGGACACTGAAGAGTGCTGATGACGGTCGTGGCTGACTAGAAAATGCATTCCGTTCTGCCGAGTGTCCAATAAACTTTTACAATGTATTCTTCTACAATTATTCAATGAACTTGAGCCCGAATAATACAAATTCTAAAAACTCTATAAATAAGTTCAACAAAAATTACAAACAAAATAAAATATTTTGTAAACAATTTGAAAGTTTTAGAGAAGAATGGATAATTTGCAAAGAATACTTCAAAATCCGATGAAAATCTGCAAGAAGTATGGGTAAAAGTGTGTTAAGTATATGCTTTATCACTCTTTGGCCTCAAATGTTTCAAATATGTGTGTATGCATTGTTTTTTCTACAATACATTTTTTATATTTTCACATTTTTTTATTTTCAATTAAAATGTCTTTATATGATAGTCACAACTCTTATGATTGTCTACATATCAGGTCTTAATTTAAAAACGAAATATTAATACATTTTTGTTTGTGAATAGAAAATTAAAGACAATTTGTGTTTTATGACTATTTTTCAGTCACAATTTTTCTGTGAATAGGCTTGTTAATTTGTAATAACTTGCTAAAATTTTCCTTACATTTTTAATTTTTCTCTCAAAAAAGTAAAAAATGTAAAAAAAAGAAAAAAATATTTTAAAATATATGAACATTATTTTAGTTAAGTTTGGCAAGTTTAAGAGATTTTATATAGGAATATAACATTTTATTATAAACACAATAGTGTTTCAAACTTTGAAAACGAATATAAATAGTCTTGAGAAATAAATTACATCAAACTCAAAAATTCGAAATAGATGAGGAATATAAATTTAGAAATAGTGAATAAATCATTACGTGATTTGGGTATACATTTATAAAATATTGTAATATACTTAGAAAGGTACGATGTTCTGAAAAAACAAGGTTTAATTTTTTTTACTATAGTAGCTCTCATTTATTATGAATATCAACTACTAACAAACGCCATACTAAAAAATTTATTTACTTTTTAACATTTTGTGGTCCACACTACTAAAAACTGATAAAATATTTTCATGCGGTATACAAAAATTATTACGTCTTTTTAAAATTTTTAGTAACATACTTAAACAGTAGTAAACTTATTCGACCTATATTTCAACCAGTAACCCGTGATGTAGTTTTGCTTACACAATTTTGCTGAAAACATATTGGTCAATAGTATGTGTTTTCTTTTTTGTGCTGGATATTTTTTTGTATTTGAAAATGTTCGCTTTAATTTGATTGCTATAGTAGGTAATTTAGCAGTCTTTTTATACCCTTCACCACAGGTGTAAAGGTTTGTCATTCTGTTTGTGTCATTTCGGAGAGCAAAAAAGTTTATATTTTCGGGATCATTGTAAGAAATGATGACGATATGACCATGTGTGTCGGTTGAAATGGCGTTTATGAAGCCCACCGATAACTGGCATATATAATATATATATCAAAAGATCGGAAATCCTTTCGGAATTTTGCTATTGAAATTTAGCAAGATCGGTTGATACATTTTGGAGATATGCTTAAAAACCGGTTTTCCAGTTTCTGAAGTCTCTGTATATACTAGGGACATCGTTTTTGAAAAGAAGGCTCGGACATTTCTTTCTGATTTTTTTTTTGCTAAAAAAATGAAATAAATCGGTTCATAATAACTGAGATATCGGGAAAAACGAATTTTTTTTCTTGAAGCCCTTGTTTAAGCTGTTAACCCGCTACCTTGTTAGCGGAAATTTTTTATAAAAACCTATTATAAAATAAATTTAAAATAGGATTTTCGAGAAATACAAAAGGCATGTTTGATAGGGTGTCAGTAAAGCACCAATTTTTAACATCTTTAACATTCGAAAGTTAAAAAACTACCAAAGTAATAATATTATTATTTTTTAGTATAGAAGAATGTGACTAATAGAGCTTGAGAATTCTCATTCATAAATAACAATATCTCTTTAATATTACATTTCTATTATTAGAATAGTGAAAAATAAATATTAGAATAACAAAAAAGTATTTTAGAATAAGGAAAAAGAACCACAAAATCACATTTAAGGATTCTGATTCACTTAGGACCTTACATCTTCAATTTTATGTTTCTAGGATGTATATTACAGAACATTCAAAAAGTATTGTTAGAAGAGCGAACAAGTACCACAAAATCCCTTCTTATGAATACTCACTCACTTAGGGCCACATAACTTTAACTTCATGTTTCTAGATTAAATATTACAGAAAATTCAACCATTAGAAGAACAAAAAAAGTACCACAAAATCTCCTATTGTGGATTCTCATTCATTTAGGACCATATATTTTTAATTTCATGTTTCTAGGTTAAATATTACCGAAAATTCAAAAAGTACCATTGGAATAACAAAAAAGTACCACAAAGTCCCCTCTTATGAATTCTTATTCATTTAGGACTACATATCTATAATTTTATGTTTCTAGGTTAAATATTACAGGAAATTAAAAAAGTGCCATTAGAAAAACAAAAAAGTACCACAAAGTCTCCTCCTATGGATTCTCATTCACTTAGCACACATGTCCTTAATTTCATGTTTCTAGGTTCATAATTATAGAAAATTCAAAAAGTACCATTAGAAGAACGAAAAAGTACCACAAAATCTCTGCTTGTTAATTCTCACTCACTTAGGGCCACATATCTTTAATTCAGTGTTCCTAGTTTAAATATTATAGAAAATTCAAAAAGTACCATTAGAAGAACAAAAAAGTACCACAAAGACCCCTCTTATGGATTCTTTCCCACATCGGACCATGCATATTTAATTTCATGTTTCTAGGTTAAATATTACAGAAAATGCATTCCAATGAGTTTCTAAATTATAGTGAGATCCCATATAAAAATACGCATATGGTTATGAAAATAAATATAAAAAAATGTTTTATGAAAAAAGTACCAAAATAAGTACGATTTTATATTTCTAGTTTTTTGATAAGTTATAAATACGGCATAAATTTTATTTGTACGTTGATTGGTTTCAAAGATACATACGGTGACAAAAAAGTACCAAAATACAGTTTTTACCCGTTTTATCCCTAAAAAGGCCGATTTTCAAAAAAGTACCAGACACCTGTCCGATTATTTTTAAATAAATAACTACAACTATTCAACTTTGTGTGAATCTTTATTAGTTTGGGAGTGAAAGAGTTACCGATTTTACCCTTTTTTACCCCTAAACATTCGAATTTCCAAAAATCTCGTCTTAGTGGATCTATACCATAGATGCCCACTTCAAGCACATTTGTGCTGAGAGCTTCACACATATTCTTATTCTCTTTCATTTATTCTTCGCTGAGAAAGCGATGAGTACACAAGTGCACTGAAAAAAATTGTACATTATGTATGAAAACAATTTTGAATATTTCCAGTTAAACATTGTTTTTATAAAATTGTATTAGATTTTCACATTAGATATAAGTGACTGGACAAGGGAAAATATTTTAACAATACATGTTTATAATTAAGCTTTCCAAATAATATAAGGTTAATACTTACATTATATTTTATTATATTAAATATAAAAATAACATCATTTATTTCCTTATTTTTTTTTAAATTTAGCAATGAAGTTTCAATAAATATTATTTGTGTTATTTTTCGATTGTTTAGTATTTATTTTTTAACGATTAAACTTGAGGACATATTTTATTTAATTCACCCATTTTTTCTTTTAGTGCATTTTTTTTATTTTACTAACACAACTACATGTGTTGTGTTAGTGTGCGTGGGCATCTATGATCTATACACAGGGAGACCTACCTACGTTCCAAATTTTGTATCTCTAGCTGCAGCCGTTTTGGCTGTGGGATGATGAATCAGTCAGTCAGTCACGTTACTCTTTTATATATGTATATAGAAGATAGATCGGTCATAAATATTTTTATAAAATTTCGGTTTTTTTTTAAATAAATCAACAGATTATGAGTCAAAAAATAAAGCAAATCTGTTAAGAATATAAATACACACACAAACATGTATATTAAGCATTGTAATGACTATTAGTGACGTTTTTATACCCTTCACCAAAGGTGTAAAGGGTATATATAAGTTTGTCATTCCGTTTGTAATTCCCACAATTTTCGTCGGAGAGCAAAAAAGTTTACATTTTCGGGATCCTTGTAAGTAATGATGACGATAGGACCATGTTCGTCCGTCCGTCCGTCCGTGTGTCGGTTGAAATGGCGTTTATGAAGCCCACCGATAACTGACATATATAATATATACATCAAACGATCGGAAATGCTTTCGAGAATTTTGCTATTGGAATTCAGCAAGATCGGTTCATACAATGCGGAGATATGTTAAAAAAACCGGTTTTTAGAACCGGTTTTCCAGTTTCTGAAGCCTCTGTATATACTAGGGACTTCGTTTTTACAAAGAAGTCTCGGACATTTTTTTCTGAATTTTTGTTCTGAAAAAATGAAATAAATCGGTTCAATAATAACTGAGATATCGGACAAAACGCATTTTTTATTTTTTGAAGCCCTGGTTTAAGCTATAGATTTTTATTTTTATACAGATCGGTTTATAAATGGCGGAGATATGCTTTAAAAACCGGTTTTTGGAACCGGTTTTTCAGTTTCTGAAGCCTCTGCATATACCAGGGACTTCGAATTTTTAAAGGGGACTCGGAAATTATTTTCTGAATTTTTGTTCTGAAAAAATGAAATAAATCGGTTCAGTAATAACTGAGATATCGGGGAAAACGATTTTTTATTTTTGAAGCCCTTGTTCAAGCTACAGATTTTTATTTTTATATAGATCAGTCATAAATGTTTTTATAAAATTTCGTTTTTTTTAATAAACCAAATTCGTTCATAATCAACAGAGTTATGGCCCAAAAACAAATCTGTTAAGAATATAAATACACACACAAACATGTATATTAAGCATTGTAATGACTATTAGTGACGTTTTTTGTTTTTTGTATAGACAAGTAGTTTAGTTAGAAACAGCAGTCATATAATGAATAACAGTGTTGTTGTTGTTCTTTGTATATGCAGTCTGTACAAAAATAAATACATATGGAATTGTTGTTTATCTTTTAAAACTAAAACATATCTGTTAAGAATATACATAAATACATACACAAACATGTATATTAAGCATTGTAATGACTATTAGTGACGTTTTTGCCTATAAGACAATAGTTTAGTTAGCAACAGAAGTAATATAATGAATAACAGTGTTGTTGTTGTTCTTTGTACAGTGGTGGCCACGAATTTAAGACACGACATGTAACGAACTAAGTTGTGATAATTATTACAACCCTGCAATATAAAATTAGATTTTGTTAATTTTTCAGTGTACCCTGTAATGTTAAGATCAATTACCGTTATTTGGTTTTGTTTGTGTATACATTTTGTTGCTGTTTTTATTATATTTTCGTAAAAACGTGCTTTTGAAGCTGGTCACGAATTTAAAACATATAAGAAATATTTGGTTTTTAAGTGATTTTTTGGTGTTTTTTGAAGCTAAAAGGTAAGTAATGAATGTTTTATTCCATTTAATGTTAGAATACATCAAAATATTTAGTTAGAAATGGCCAGAGGTACTTGGAGTTCGGATGCCGAGCGAAAATTGATCCAACAAATGAATACTGATGGAAAAACAGTAATGGAAATTTCCAAGCTACTAAAATGTTCCAGATCCAAGATTTACAATGCACTGGAACACATCAAGCAACATGGCACTACCAAAAATGTCAAACAGCACCCTAGAGCCCGAAAAACTACACCCAGGGAGGATAGCTTAATTTATAAATCAGCTGCTAAAGATCCTTTCAAGAGCTCAAGTAAAATTAAAAATGAGATTTCATCGGATTTTGGTATTAATATATCGTCCAGGACAATAAGAAGACGTCTGAATGAGAAGAACTTACGTGGGTGTATTGCACAACGTAAACCACTTGTGTCAAAAAAAAATATTAAATCCCGACTAGCGTTTTCAAGAGAAAATCTCAATAAGCCGATGACATTTTGGAAAAATATACTTTGGAGCGACGAGTCGAAGTTTTGTCGCTTTGGTTCTGATGGAAAACAGTACGTATGGCGTCCTCCAAACCTGGAGCATCACCCAAAGTACACCCTTAAAACGGTTAAGCATGGTGGTGGAAATGTCATGGTGTGGGCAGCATTTTCCTGGCATGGTGTAGGTCCCATTCAGAAGATTATCAATAAAATGGACCAGCATATTTACAAAAACATACTGACAAGCATCATGATACCATTCGCTGAAGACAACATGCCTCTAATGTGGAAATTTATGCATGATAATGACCCTAAGCACACTTCACGCCTAGTGAAGAGTTGCTTAGAGGAAAATAATATCACAGTTCTGAAATGGCCAGCTCAATCCCCGGATCTCAATCCAATTGAGAACTTGTGGAATGATGTTGAGGAGCATGTACGAGCAGTAAAGCCAAAAAATTTGACTGATTTATGGGAAGAAATTCAAAAGGCTTGGTATGCCATTCCAAAGGAGCGCTGTATGGCCTTAGTTGAAAGTTTACCCAGGAGATGCGCTGCTGTGATTCAAAATAAAGGATTTCCCACCAAATACTAATATTGTTTTATGAAGCTGAGCTTTACTTTTGTGAATTAACTTTTATTTTGCCTATGTCCTAAATTCATGACCAGGCTTAAACTTGTATTAATCTGTATAATATGTAAATAAAAATTGGAAACTAAATATAGGTAACAAACTATTGTTGATTTTTTTTCATAACATTACTAGGATCTTTAAAAAATAACATGGATCTAAAATTTGTTCGATAAGATGTAAAAATTATCAGAAATATATAAGTGAAATGTCGTGTCTTAAATTCGTGGCCACCACTGTATATGCAGTCAGTTTGTATATACACACATAAAAAAATAAATAAATATGGAATTGTTGTTGTTTATTTTTTAAAAGCAAAACCTGCTATGAGTGTTTTTTTTTTTTTTTCATATTTAAATTTTCGTAGTTTGAAAAAAATTTAGATTTATATATGTGAAAATATGAAAGCATACGTTAAGGCGAAAATTTTATTATTTGTCGATAATATGGTAATATGATGTCGATAAGATAGTAAGATGGTAATATGGTGAAGGGTATCAAAGATTCGGCACAGCCGAATCTTTTTCCAATTTCATTGTTTTTTGTATAGGCAAGTAGTTTAGTTAGCAACAGCAGTAAGGTGCTATCGTACAATTTAGAGGTATAGTTAAAGGTGGACATTATTAATGTTGGGCGGGATGAATTCCTAGGAAGATTTCTGGAATTTAAATAATTCACTTCCTTAACACTTCTAAAAATCAATAAATAAAGATAGTCATGGAACAAATTGCAAAAAATATGATTTTAGTAGAAAAGAAATGAACTGACCTTATCATTCACATTTTCAAAACTTTTGTCTATAAAAAGATTAAATGTGAAATAAATGATACCAAAAGGTGTATAAAGGAACACCTTTTAGTAATAAATATTTTAGCTAGTAGTATCATTAAATACCCCTTGTACTTTTTAATACACGGTGCAGTGAAAAGTGACTATAGTTTTGTCGAGCACCTAATAATGAATAAGAGTGTTGTTGTTGTTCTTTGTATATGCAGTGTTGCCATAACAGCATTTAAAGTACAATTCTAGCACTTATTTTTCGGCTACCGCACTTTTTTGTGAAAAAAATGTGCTAGATGCTTTTCAGCACTTTTTTTATACATTTTTCAAAATAAAATGATTTGTTTAGCATTAAAAGTGCATTTCTAGCATTTATAATTTTTTTTTGCACTTCATTTTTATTTATAGATAAAGTATAAAATTCCTAAAAATACCTTTCTATGGCTTATCGTGCAAATCTTTTTTTGTCAGCTCCAAAACTAATAGTCATAAGGCTTCTAACTATTATTGTAAGTGAAAAAAATGAATACTCACTAAAGTTTGTTGTAATAGTATAGTTTTTCTTAAGTGGGAACTGGACAAAGTTTGTTCGAACATAAAATTAAAAATTTGTATCAATATTTTTATTTAATTTACTGTGGTCAAAAAAATAAAAAAATAATAATATTAATGTGATTACGTTCATATGTCCATACTTATAAAAGATAGAAAGTTATTCTTAATTGATTTGTTCCCTTAGAGGTAAAAGTAGGACCATCACGATGTGCGTAACGCATACAAATCTTTCAAACAAATTTAAAATAGTGAATATATGCATAAATAACAAAGATGTTTATAATACAAGGACGAAGCCTATTGAAATTGGTTATGATCGGTCCATTATTTCACCTACCCCCCGTACAAATGTCCTCCCGGAATAGAGTTTTCCCACTTAAAAATTTCATTGTTTTTTGTATAGGCAAGTAGTTTAGTTAGCAACAGCAGTAAGGTGCTATCGTACAATTTAGAGGTATAGTTAAAGGTGGACATTATTAATGTTGGGCGGGATGAATTCCTAGGAAGATTTCTGGAATTTAAATAATTCACTTCCTTAACACTTCTAAAAATCAATAAATAAAGATAGTCATGGAACAAATTGCAAAAAATATGATTTTAGTAGAAAAGAAATGAACTGACCTTATCATTCACATTTTCAAAACTTTTGTCTATAAAAAGATTAAATGTGAAATAAATGATACCAAAAGGTGTATAAAGGAACACCTTTTAGTAATAAATATTTTAGCTAGTAGTATCATTAAATACCCCTTGTACTTTTTAATACACGGTGCAGTGAAAAGTGACTATAGTTTTGTCGAGCACCTAATAATGAATAAGAGTGTTGTTGTTGTTCTTTGTATATGCAGTGTTGCCATAACAGCATTTAAAGTACAATTCTAGCACTTATTTTTCGGCTACCGCACTTTTTTGTGAAAAAAATGTGCTAGATGCTTTTCAGCACTTTTTTTATACATTTTTCAAAATAAAATGATTTGTTTAGCATTAAAAGTGCATTTCTAGCATTTATAATTTTTTTTTGCACTTCATTTTTATTTATAGATAAAGTATAAAATTCCTAAAAATACCTTTCTATGGCTTATCGTGCAAATCTTTTTTTGTCAGCTCCAAAACTAATAGTCATAAGGCTTCTAACTATTATTGTAAGTGAAAAAAATGAATACTCACTAAAGTTTGTTGTAATAGTATAGTTTTTCTTAAGTGGGAACTGGACAAAGTTTGTTCGAACATAAAATTAAAAATTTGTATCAATATTTTTATTTAATTTACTGTGGTCAAAAAAATAAAAAAATAATAATATTAATGTGATTACGTTCATATGTCCATACTTATAAAAGATAGAAAGTTATTCTTAATTGATTTGTTCCCTTAGAGGTAAAAGTAGGACCATCACGATGTGCGTAACGCATACAAATCTTTCAAACAAATTTAAAATAGTGAATATATGCATAAATAACAAAGATGTTTATAATACAAGGACGAAGCCTATTGAAATTGGTTATGATCGGTCCATTATTTCACCTACCCCCCGTACAAATGTCCTCCCGGAATAGAGTTTTCCCACTTAAAAATGTCTTAATAATAGGAATATTTGAATGAAATTCGGTCCAAAGAAGTTTTGTGCAAGTACCTATCTTTGTACCAAATTTTATGAAAATCGGTCCACTATTGACCATAGCTCCCATATAAACCCCCTTCCGAAAATCACTTTAACGTGCATAAATCACATACGAAAGATAGTATCAAGTTAATATTCGACTCATATAAGTTTTATATAAGTAGAAACAACATTGCTAAAATTTATGAGAATCGGTCCATAATTTACCATAACTCCCATATAAACCCACTTTCGGAAATCGCCCTATAATGCATAAAATCTTTATTATATTATTATTAACCCATTATTCTGTACTTGTATACTTTATTTTAGATTTAATAAAAGTTTGGTCTACAGGCCTAATATAAATCCACTTCCCGAATTTGTGTGCTCTCGTTTTTAATTGTAAATTAAAAGAATTGCACATAACGCAAAACAAGATAAAAATTTCTGAGAGTGTCTATGTATAAATTTACTCTCATAAAAAGTAAATACTCAACAATACATCTACGAAAAAGTGTCCTCTCAATTCGCCTAGCAATGATATAAAGTGACTCGAATGCATGCAGAATCAGTTCGCGTTAATCATTTCATGTGAGGGGCGCTAAAGTTATGGTGGTTTTAAGTTGAACATATACAAATTTTTACAAAATAGAAGTTAATGTACAATTCTGGTCAAAATTACACGTAATATCAATAATAATCAATTACGTAATATCAAAACCTACTGAGTTATTCAAGTAAAATTTATGATATTTTCTATGTTTAATGGTATTAGTGCAGCATATTTTAGAGTTTCCTAGTAAAATTTAAAATTTTTTTTTTTTTTCAATAAAAATCGCGATTTTTTAAATTTTTTGGAAAAATTTGGATCGAATCTAAGTTGTTTCTCCATATATTGATTGAAAATATATTTTGTTAGAGTTTATTACAAAGAAATGCTTTTTAATATTGCGATAGTTTTTTGACAAAATTAAATATTTTTTGGTCCATAAAATGTTTATCTTTCGAAATTTTTGGATGCGCCTCCGAATTTTTATTCAGCATAACAAACACCTAATAATTATGCCAATTATAGTTAATTTCATGATGTCCACACGATGTGCCTTAGCGAAATGTGTTTTGACAAAAGTGTCCCGTTGTAAACTATCAACGACATTTGACTTAAATTTATGATCCCGATCAATAATATTTATCACCACTCTTATATCTATATATCCAATATTTGTTTAAATTGTAATTTTCTATATAAAAATACAAAAACAAAAAGTGCAATTTTTGCGTAATTTTCAAAAAGTCCATAAAATTCGAGTATTAAATTTATTTTTAATGCTCCTCCGATTTTGTTATGTAAAATAAAAAAATTCTGTTCACGCAGTTATCCAAGCAATTTCATATAATAATGTGCCTCGCGAAAAACTGACTTTTTGAAAAATTTTCGCACTTGTTTTCCAAACTTTGAGACTATTTACTACGTTGATTATTTCGTGCACACCAACGGGATATAGCGCAAAATACGCACAATTACAACAAGTATCAAGCCCTATCGGTTGAGGGGCGCACAGACCCCACCCAAAAAACTTAAAAATTTAAAAAACTAAAAAATTGTGTCATCAAAACTTCATTACCCTGTGTTTAACTGTTGAAAGTCTGCACAACAACAGAGATGGCGCAGAATTTATCACAAAGTCCGATTAGTTTATTTATGATAGAATGAGATCAAAAAGTATAAACGCGCGAACAAAAATTGTAGAAGAATGGGAAAAACTTATAACAACCAGGGCTGTCAGATGTGGCGATTTTTAATTGCTCTTGGCGACTGAATTTTCCGTTTTGCGACATGGCGATTTTTAGCAAGGTGGCGATTTATTTGGCTAATTTTTAAAATTTTATTAAATAGGTATTCGCATAGTAAAGCGATTACGTTTTCTTACTAGCCAACGTCTATTTTTAGTATTTTTCTATTCAAAACGGCGTTTCTCAAATGGAGGTCCGCGGTTCTCATCAAGGGGACCGTATAAATTGTTAGGTGGTCGCTAAGATCTTTTGCTTGAACATAAAATTAAAAGTATTTCTTTAAACAGATAACACACATACATATGTATATTAATTTCTCCATACTTATAAAATAATGTTGCAAAAAATATAGAGCAAAAATTCTAAAACTATTGTAAGACATAGAGTTGTGTCGTTCATGAAAGAAATATTTCAATTGAACAATTCAGTTATATGAAAGATATGAAATACTTCACAATCTTTCATGTTTATGTTTCACTTTTCACATTTCTTTCATATTTCATTCTTTTCTTCTGTAATTTTTTTTCAGCTGATTTAAATATGTGAATTCATCCGGCAAAAAAAAAATATGTAAATAATACACAAATGTGGTATGTTCAAAATAACTAAATAAAAAAAATGGTTAACCATTCATTAGACATAGTTGCTTCACAAAAACAGGAAGAAAAAAAAAACTATTTCATTCCTACTTCAGTAAATGAAAGACAAGTAAGAACCTTTCTTTGGTTTCTATTTCATACATACTTCAGAAAAAGAAAGATGAAAGAAAAAAAAAAAAAAAAACATCTTTCATTCGTTTCTATTTCATTCATATTTCAGTAAATGAAAGATGAAATAAAAGAAAGAATCTTTCTTTGGTTTCTGTTCCATACGTACTTCAGTAAATGAAAGATTAAAGAAAAGAAAGAAATATTTCAGTCAGTCGTACTGACCGATAACGAACGATTCACCAACATGAAATATTATTCCCAAGTCTAGTAAGACATTTATTAGCAATTTTAAAATCAATTTTTAAATACAAAGGTTTTATCTTAAATTTATAATTAATTCAAATCAAATGTTTTTACTATTTTCTTAAATATAGCTTGATTTAACAAAAGCATTTGGTATCAAATTAAGAATATGACATTAATTATTATCTTTAATTATTAATTTATTTTTGGATTAAGAATTATTTAGGAATAACATTTGATATGAAATTGAGAAAGTATCACCTTTTTTTTAAATGAATATTCATTTTTATTCAAACTTGAAATTCAACATACGTATTTTCAGAAATAACTTTAAATTACAAATTTAAAGGCACGAAGTAAGAGTTTGTGAAAACCCCTGATTTAAGAAATTTTTCCTGCTGCAATTCTGAGTTCGTAGGAGAGAGAAGAGAAGGGAATGCTAAATATTTACATTCACTTTACCTCCCTCGTCTAAGAAAAATTGCTGTTTATGAACCCCGACTAACAAAATAAAGATCCTTAATTTATAAATATCTTCAATAAATGTTTGACAATTTGTTTTCCATCATCTTTCAAATATGAATATTAGGATTTTATGGGCCATAATGAAAAGAAAACGTTCATGAATAAATTAATTCTTCAAAACAATTTATAAGTTTAATAGGATAATTATATAATTTTTGAATTATTCTGTTAAAAAATATAATAAATTTTAATAAATTTTTAAAATGTTTGACCTACACTTGAACTACACTAAAGAGCAAAACACTTTTTCGGTGAAATTTACTTTTTTAGCCGTATCTTCTTAACGACCCATAGGAATTAAAATATTAATAGTAGAATATAATCCTCAAGGTCTAATTTGAAATATATGTATACTAAATATTAATATATATGTTTGTGTAACATAAAAAATAAAGAAAACTTTAAAATATAAAAATGTTAAATTTTGCACCATTTTCTGATTAGATATATAATCGTAATTTATTCTGTAGTTTAAATTTGCAAATGAAAAAAAAAAAATTGGAAAATATATTATTCAATGAAGAATGCCTAGTGCAAATACAAACTTATTAGAGTTCTGCAAAAGTTATTTAATATGTAATAACCTTGATAAAATCCTGTAGTAGTGGAAATAAAAAAATTAGAAAATATAGAAGACAGAGATAAGTTTGAGACCCAAAAGCAGCAAAAATTTCTTACAAAATTCATGGTATGACAGAACTTGTTTAAAATAAGGTTTTGATAGTTTTGGAGGGATGTGTAAGAAACCCAAACTAAAACACACTTAAAAGTATGAAATATATATATAAAAGTGCAATAAAAAAATCCTTGAACATCAGCCAGGAACTATAATGACACTATGGGCCATTATAGTTCCTGGCTGATAGTTTTGGTGCTTTATTTATATTTATTAATATCATGACTTTTTAAACTATGAAACAAATTTGCGAAAAGAAAGTATTATATTGCTAAATATATATTTTGTTTTAATTTTTCTTAAGTGGTGCAAAACTGAACACTTTTTATTTCAAAAACATTTTAATTTTTTGCAAAAACTAAATTAGTTCTAACAGTTTTTATTCTTCATTACATTAAATAAATTCTTCATGAATTAACACTATTAATTACTTTTTGTTATACTTTAGATGATAAGAAGATATCACCTAAAAACATAATCAGTTACAAAAAAGTGTTCAATTTTGCTCTATAGTGTATATACTATGTCAGAAAAGTGTACAGAAATTAATATTTTTTTATTCAATTATTATTTGCTACTGAAATTATCATTGACTTTGTTGGTGCTGAATTTACATTTTAAAATTATATAAAATTTGAAGCACTAAATATTTTGGCGATTTCTGATTAACAAATTGGCGACAGAGGCTCAAAAAAATCTGACAACCCTGATAACAACTTAAGTTTTTCCCATTCTTCTACAATTTTTGTTCGCGCGTTTATACTTTTTGATCTCATTCTATCATAAATAAACTACATCACTATCGGTGGCTGGGGTACACCACCATCGGTGGTTGGGGTATTATGCGCTTGTGCTGATGTTTGTAATGCATAGAAAAAGTTATACAACACCCACCTTAAAGTATACCAATCGACTGGCTGTCCATGTAAACCTTGTGCACAAAGTACAGGCCGCAATTTGATATGATGAAGATAATTCAATGAAATTTGGCACATGGGACTTTTATGATACAAGGACGAATCCTATTGAAATTGGTCGTGATCGGTCCATTATTTCACCTAGCCCCCATACAAATGTTCACCCGGAAAAGAGTTTCAACACTCAAAAATGCCTTAAAAATAAGAATATTTTAATGAAATTCGTCGCAAAGGAGTTTTGTATAAGTATTAGGGTTTGAGGTCCGAGAATTCCCGGGCGGGAAATTTTTCCAAATTTTCCCGGCAAAACGGGAAATTTAATATTCATGTAGTTTTAGAATCCTATAGGAAAAAAATTTACTGTTTGTATCGCCTCAGTGAAAATTTTACACTAATTAATTACATTACATTACTACACTTACTAAAGGCATTTTTAGATGTTAATACATAATATAAATAAAATTAGATTCAAGTGATATTTTTTATTATTGAAAAACATTTCATCGGTGCGCTGATGAAAAGTCCTATTTGACTACTTTTCACTAAGAAAAAAAACGTTTTATTTTGTCCATTCACATTTCGAATACACGAGTTTTTAACTACATATTTCTATAATCTTTTAAACATGTAATGACGATGTACAATTTTAAAACTTCATTTAAATACTAATTTTTCATTCCATAACACCATTCAGAAAAGCATACTTCTACTGAATCAATTTATAAAGAAATCATTGAATTTTTGTTAATTCAAATCTTCTTCAAATTGAATGGAAATATTTAAATTTTTTAAATATTTTATATATATTTTTTTCTTTCATTGAATTCATTATATTTTGTTTTTTAATAGGTTTGTTTCCTCAAAAATTTACAAAAATACGGGAACACAAAATCCAATTTTTAGCCAGAAAGAAAACATCGAACTATTTGCAAATTCATATGTCATATCCCAATTTTCAAGTATGGGAACACATTTCGGTAAAATAGGGATCCCGCGTGGTCCCAATTTAGAGTACTGCAAAAAAGCTAATATTTTACAAAATGAATCAAAAAATATTTTCTAAAGTTAATTCGTAATAGATTTGAATAGAAGAAAATTTGAATGATTCAAAACATTTTTTAAGCTTGAATTGTGTAATTGGTAGTGAATTCTTTAAGCAATTAATTCTTGTCAAAGAATTTAAGTCTATGAATTAAATTGTTATGAAAGCTTTAAAGAAATGACTGGGAAAATACATTTAATTCGATTTTGAAAAGTGATTTTTATTTTTGAATTTTTATTTAGTTTTACACTATAATACTTTGTATTAATACCAAAAATATTTTCAAATGTATTATGCTGTAAATACCTTCAATACTTTGTTGAAGTCATTAAATTTTTGAAATGTAATTGCATCTCTTATAGCAAATTTCGGCACATTTTTTTATTTGTAGTCAATTCCGTTTTTCGTTTTTAATTTTTTAAAAAATATTTTAATAAAGAAAATTAAAAATATCACGGGAAACCCCAAACCCTAATAAGTATCAATCTGTATAAGAAAATCGGTCCACAAATGACCATATCTCCCATATAAACCCCTCTTCCGAAAATCCCTTTAATGTGCATCCCATAATCCCATACGAATGTTAGTATCAAGTTAATATTAGACACAAATAAGTTTTATATAAGCAGAAACTACATTGCTAAATTTTATTAGAATCGGTCCATAATTTACCATACACTGAAAAAAGTAATTTCAATGAATGAAGTACATTAAATGAAATTCATTATTTTTTTTTCCGAGAATTTATAAACTTAATGTACGAATTCATTGCTTCAATGAAAATATTCATTAAAATTCAATGAAAAAATTGACGCTATTATGAACATTACATTGAAACCAGTCATTAAATTTATTTCTTAATAAAATAAGTAAATCAGTTAATTGATTTAATGTATTAGTTCATTGAATTCGGTTATTCAATGTACTAATACATTGATTTAATTAAGAAGAAGCATTACACAATGAACAAAAACATTAAACCAATGAAATATTTTATTAAATTATGTTGAAATAAATGCTTTCTAACGGGAAATAAAGTAAAAGTAAAACAAAAACAAATCAGTTTGCTTTTATCTCTTAATAAGAAATGACGCGTTTTAAACAAAAGACAAAAAAATTCAGTGTTGTGTTAAAAACTAAAATAATTAAAAAGTAAATAAGTTATAAAGCATGGACGTTCGAATTATTAAAATACATAAATATAAATTTATTCACACAGGAGAAGTCGTGCAGCATAATTTAATACACCAAATAAAATGAATTACTCAAAAACAGGAATTTGGAGACTTGCCTTCCTTATGTTAATCGTTTTAAACAGTTTCAAAATATTATATTTAATTTATATTTGTATAGATAAAACAACTAAGACGCAGAGGAATGTGTTATTAGCCTCAAATACCGGGTTTTCAAAAATTATCGTGATTTCAAAACCAAGATTGATTCAATTCGTAAGTAACTAGTTTCAAAATGTTAAGCCATTGAACGAGTTTTAAAAATTTTATTTAACTTTTTTGTTCAGGATAATGCTGTTCTCATATCAATGTGGCATCTAAATGGATATTCCATACCATCATTGAGCAATGTAGAGGACAACAGGAATTACTTTATAAAATAAATGACAAAGCAAACACGATCACTACTGTAACATTTATTTTGTTTATGTAAATTTTTTTTGTCAAATGTAATATAAACACTGTATTATATTTATGGCATCTATTTTAAGAAAATTATATTTAATTTTTGCTTATATTAACTCAATATCATACAATTTAATCATTTAATTTAAAATAAAATAAAAACCAAAAATACAGAACAAGCTTATTATTATAAATCATTTTCAATGTATAATTTCATTGGGAGAAAATATGAGTTCATTGAAATCAATGTACTGTTCACTGGAATTATTTATTTTATTTAATGAACGTGTTCATTGATTCAATGTAAGAATAAATTTGATCAATGAAATTGTACATTGAATTTGAATATTATTGTATGGCAATACATTGTTTCAATGAACCTGTACATAGGGTCAAAATTAGTGCACAAATTCATTGATACAATAAACTTTTTCATTGTATTTATGTACCTTTTTAGTTCAGTGTAGTTCCCATATTAACCCACTTCCGAAAATCGCCCTAAAGTGCATATATATATATATATATATATATATATATATATATATATATATATATATATATATATATATATATATATACATACGAGCGTAACCCGGCGATATCAAATATTTTCCATCGTTTAAGAGTTTTAAAAAGTGGGAGTATAATGTGGACTGACATCCAACCCAGTTCTAACTATCTGCGTGTAAAATTCTGTCTGCTATCTGCGTGTCAAATTTCGTGAAAATCGGTGCAGTCGTTTAAGAGTTTTAAAAAAGTGGTCGTAAAATGACGTGGCATCCAATCGAGTTTTTACATAGCCTATAACCATCTCCGGCACTGGTGCTATATGCGTGTCAAATTTCGTGAAAATCGGTGGAGTCGTTTAAGAGATTTAAAAAAGTGGGCGTGACATCCATTCCAGATCATATATAATCTATAACCATCACCGGCTCTGCTAATATCTGCGTATCAATTTTCCTTAAAATCGGTGCAGCCGTTTAATAGTTATAAAAAGTGGGCATGACATCCAACCCAGTTCTTACATAGCCTATAATGACCACCGGCACTGGTACTATCTGCGTGTCAAATTTCGTGAAAATTGGTTTAGCCGTTTAGACGTGATTGAAGCACAAACAAACTTACACTTTATTTTTATAATATCCCAACAAAAAACGATGAAGGAATAAAATGCATATTTTAAACTTTTTTGGAAGTTCTTAATAATTACTTCGAATAAAGTGAAAATAAATGGGTTTTAAGCGGGAAAAAATAAGCGGGAAGTAATAACTTCTAACAAAATTAAAATTTTAAAAATTTTAATGCATTTTAATGCAGAATTTTTATTAAAAAATGTTATAAACATAGTTTTAAGAGAAGTGCTTCAAAAGCAGTGAACAAGAAGTATAAAAGAATAACATCCTACCAATGCCAACCATGGGTTAAAAAAAGAACTTCTGCAGCTATTTTTCACCACTAAGCACATCCTTCCAATGACAACAAAATGTTAAAATCATGACTTTTTCAGTTCTTTTTTTGCTGGGATATATTAGGATATGGAAATATGTTCGCGTGAATGGCTTTTAGCGAACGGCATTGGTGTTAAGGATGTTTGAGAAAAAAGGTTATAAAAAATTTCAAAAATTCGATTTTGAGTAATTTTTCAAAAATAACCACACTTGTATAACCCACATCAATATATCTAAAATACAAATTAAAAGTTATACCATATAGTTGATGACGACAAAGATAATCGCGATCATAATGATTTTTTAACTTTTCATTAAGAAATTTTTAATTCACAAAGTACGCATATATTTTATCATCTTTTGATTTTATAAATTCTTTGACATATTTTTAATATTTGAGAATCAAAATTTTTTTTTATGTTTTGGTATTTAAAAATCAGAAATTTAAATAAATTGTAAAAATTACATTTTAAATCCGATGTCAAAGAAAATGCACATATGTAACGTACACAAAGATATAAAAAATACAAATGAACGAAAGTTCGATAAGTTTTATATTAGTAATCATAATCGCGATTATATATCTGTTTGAACTGTATCGAGTAAAAAACTAAGTAGGCATAGATTTTTAATTCTTTTTTAACTGCATTTAATTCACTGATGTGTTTTTTATATCATACCACAAAAAAAGTTCAAATGATGTTAATAAATAAAAAGTTACAAATATTAATTATATTACTATAATAATTTCTTCAGTGACAAAAATGCACACCCAAACATTTTAAAAGTTGCATTAAATTCAAACGCGATATTATTTTTGAGTGCCACTTGTTTCCAATATAAGTAATGATAACAGCTACAGATTGGTATACATTTTCAACGATTTCAATTAGCGCCGATTTATGTAATATTATAGACACCGCGATCTCAGGTCATGAATACTTTTTACGCATTTTTTTTTTTTTTTGCTAAAACCCATTTTTCGCTTAACTGATACAAATTAGATGTACCCATTATAATCTATCTTCTATATATATAAAAGAGTAACGTGACTGACTGACTGACCGATTCATCATCTCACAGCCCAAACGGCTGAAGTTAGAGAGTCGAAATTTGGAACGCAGGTAGGTTGCCCTCTGTATATTTGGAAATTCGAATGTTTAGGGGGTAAAAAAGAGTAAAACGGGTAAAATCGGTAACTCTATAACTCCCAAACTAATAAAGATACACAAAAAGTTTAATAGTTTTCGTTATTCATTTAAAAAATAATCGGACAGGTGCCTGGTACTTTTTTTAAAATCGGCTCTTTTAGGCAGAAAACGGGTAAAAACTGTATTTTGGTACTTTTTTGTCACCATATGTATCTTTGAAACCAATCAACATACAAATAAAATTTATGCCGTATTCATAACAAAAAACGAGAAATATAAATTTGGTACTTTTTCGAAATTCGAACGTTTAAGGGGTAAAAATTGTACCTATTTTTGGTACTTTTTTCATAAAACATTTTTTTATATTTATTGACATAACCATATGCGTATTTTAATATTGGATCTCACTATAATTTAGAAACTCATTTGAATACAATTTTTGATACTTCTATTGGTAAAAAAGTACCAAAAAGGGGGTAAAGGCGGGAAATTATATTGTATTCAAACTTAATAATGAATTTTCAATTACATCACAAGAGTGGAATTTGTGGTACTTAAAAATACATGGTCCTGTGGGTAAGAATTCAAGAGGATGGACTTTGTGGTACTTTTTCTTCTTCTATTAGTACTTTTTTCATTTTCTGTAATATTTAACCTAGAAACATGAAATTAAATACGCATGGTCTGATGTTGAAAAGAATTCACAAGGGGAACTTTGTGGTACTTTTTCGTTCTTCTAATGGTACTTTTTGAATTTTCTATAATTATGAACCTAGAAACATGAAATTAGGGACATGTAGTGCTAAGTGAATAAGAATCCATAAGAGAGGACTTTGTGGTACTTTTTTGTTCTTCCAATGGTACTTTTTAATTTTCGGTAATATTTAACCTAGAAACATGAAATAAGGATATGTGGTCCTAAATGAATGGGAATCCATATGAAGGGACTTTGTGGTACTTTTTTGTTCTTCCTATGGTACTTTTTAATTTTCTATAATTATGAACCTGGAAACATGAAATTAAGGACGTGTGGTGCTAAGTGAATAAGAATCTATAAGAATTGACTTTGTGGTATCTTTTTTCGTTCTTCTAATAGTACTTCTTGAATGTTCTGTAATTTTCATCCTTAGAAAAATAAAATTGAAGATGTAAGGTCCTAAGTGAATCAGAACCCTTAAAATGGATTTTATGGTACTTTTTCTTTATTCTAATATACTTTTTCGTAATTCTGATATTTATTTTTCTTTATTCTAAGATTAGAATTTCGGGTTTCTAAAGAGATATTTTTTATTGTAATTTTTGGTACTTTTTTAGGTAAAATATTTAAAAAGTTTATTGTTGTAAATTCCGACATAACACCATTATTAAAAATGTTCCCACGGGAGTTAGGAATCTTAGTTTAAATTTGTTATATAGTATGGTTTTTATAAAAAATTTTCGCTAACGAAGTAGCGGGTTTAGAGCTCGTCTAATATAAAATATGCAAAATTTTAAATCGATATAAAAATGTTATACAATTTTTACAAATTAATATTTTTTTGTGCCACTATGATTTTAGAATGTAATTTAAAAACGTTTTTTGATTACGCGATACTTTGGCTTCATTGAAATTATGCTGTGAGTGTGCCTCGTGCAAAAGGCACCTCTTACATACTGTCTCCACGTTGATATAATATGTAAGATAACCCTGGCAGAAGAGAGTAAACATTTTGTTTATATTATGTTAGATCCTAAACAAGGGGAAATGTATTCTAATAAATCTCATAATATTTCATTATTTTCATTCAGTCAAAGAGTAAACATATACTTTTTATTTAAGAAATTCGAAATTTTTTAGCACAATTTTGATGAAAATATGTTTCTGAATGTAGAATAACCATTAAAATAAATCAATTTTACAAAAAAACATTATTTTTGAGTACTTTTAAAAATACACATTCACACACACAAACAAACTTTCGTACATGTGTATTTTTTTGAGAGTAAATCTTATAAGATAGTAGAAAAATCTTATCACAACAGTCTCATAATATTTCTTATAATATTAATATTTTAGTCTACACACGCAAAGAAAAAACATGGTTGGTCAAATCATAATCGGTAACTATCATTAATGTTTAGGTTTATGATTCCCTCAATCATATCAGTTATTATACCCTTTTGTGAACATAATATTGTCCTATCCAATATTAATATAATATGGGCCTTACAATCATAACATTTATATGTGATAGTCCTCACAACCATACTGCATAAATATAACATGATCCCTATATTAAATATTATAATACCCCCAATCATAATACTATGCATACGGTTAAAATGTATTTTTATTTATTATTATTATTTTTTTAATTTAAATTTTGCGAATAGAAAATAATTAAAAAACAAATACCACAGCCTTCAATGGACGATTTCGTTCAAGAAAATTCATCTTCACATTCACACACCTAAAAGAAAATTTTAGAAATACATTTTTTTTATTATTTTTTTTTTATATTTGACCGCACTGAATTATTGATATTTATTGTACTTAGCGAAAAATATTTCCAATTTGAAATGTGGCCATTGATGATTTGCTCCGTCAGCACTCCGTGGATCTCGTTATTAAAAAATAATAATAGTTTTTTAATAAAAATTTTGTGAACTTTTTTAAAAGTTTTTATTCACTTTACATCCGTCACATTTAAGATTTCATTACTGAATGAGTAAATTATTTCGAAAGAGAGATAACAATAAAGACGAGCATATTATTGTCACCCCTCGCATTAAAATATTACATACAAATATTTCATTGAAATAATATGTTACTATGAAACATATTATTCTTTTAGTACACCGACTTTATGTTATTACAAAGTATCATATGTTAAAATGATCAGAACAAAAAATAATTGATTCAGCTTAGTCTAAAACACAATAATTTGATTGTGTTAGCCATATAAACTACTTAGGAACATCACTTGATTTCCGCGAGCATTTCGGAATCATGTTTTTTCTTTGCGTGCACATGAGGTAATTCTCACAGAGAGCGGATTTGACACTCTCTGTTACACATTATGATATAAAAAATTCATGTGGAGACCCAGTGTTAGAGCCATTTAAAGTTTTGTCTCCCAAAGTTTTGGGCACCTCCTGTACCGTTACTATTGAGGGCACATTAACGAAATATATCTCAAACTATGCATAATCTCAAAGGCAATAAACCTCCATCCTATATTCTGTGATACATGAAACGGCGCAAATTTTCTCATTAAAAAACTGCAAAAAATTAAAAATTTTTAAATTTTGGTTTCACAGCTTGTCCATATATGTATATACTATATATAGCTCAAATATATGTATATATAGCTCAAAATTATAAAACACTTGTTTTCATTTGAAAATTCACTAGCATTAATAGAATTATAGCTATTATATTTTTTTATTTGGAAAACTGACAGAAATATAGATACTGAATTTAAACTGAAATTCTAGATTTTTCCATGAATTTAGGTGACACAAAAATAAAATGTTTATAGTCTACTATAATTGCTTTTGTTTATAATTTTAATAGTATCTTTTTGCACCTAATTATTTATATTGAATAAGGAATGAACAAAAAACATTCTGAGAATATCTAAGTGACACAGAAATAACATGTTATGCTATTATAATAAGTTTTGTTTATGACTTGAATATGATCTTTTTTGCACTTAAAACCAGAGTTTAAAATTACTACTAAAATATTCAAAAAATTGCATCATTTTTCATATTACTTGAAAGCAAATCAAAAAAATATTTCATCAACAAAAATTTTTATTATAAAAATACTAAAAATATACCACAATCAACGAGCGCCATATATGTTTTCACTTGTACATTTACATATTTTTATTTTCAAAATATATGTTGAACAAAAATTATACAAAACAAAAAATATGCAACATGACCAGTACGAACTGCGTAAAATATTTCAGCTTGTGCATTTTTTACTGCGAAGTAAATGTATACGAATAAACGAATACTTGCGAAGCTGACAAGTTGAATATATGTGTACGAAATATGTGAAAAAATATGTTGAAAAAATATGCAAAAAAATATGTTGGAAAAATATTCTTGTGCGTGGACATCATTAGTAATGTATAAACAGAAATAAAATGAATTAGAATTTAAAACAGAAATAAACAAAAACAAAGATGTTTGTTTTTGGGTATTTCTGTATTGGGTATTATGACATAGAAATATAATAACGATGATTATAATAATCTTAAAAATTGAAATAGGAGCTCAATAAAGTGTTAAGTAAGAAAAAATTGTTTTATACAAATTAACCAACGTATTTTTGCATGTATTGTTTATGTTGAAAAGGATACAATTAAAATCAAAGTGATCGATTTAAGGTTTATAACGTGAGTGGAAAAAAATAAGGAAAAAGGGAAATTATAATGCAAACTTTGGGATGACAAATTTACCAACAACATTATGTGTATGTTAGTATGGAAACAAAGATGAAACAAATAAATAACCACATTACAGTACGAATTGTGTTGAGAATAACAAAATGTTCAAAATAATTGTAGAATTACAAAATACTGCTGAATTTTTGTTGTTTCATATATCCTAGACTACGAATTTATAAATAATTTGTTTATATAAAAGTCCTAATTATAAATAGTTACTTATAACTTTTGTGAAGCCTTTTTGCTTTCTGGTCACCTGTAATTTAATAATAAAATTCTTTTAGATAATTATTTCATTATTAATTCTGCACAAAATCAGCCACATTTAGAATGAAAATATATATTTTTCTATATTATTCGCGGTTTTGCTTTGGGTCATTTTTCGGAAGCCTCCGAAATTCTTAAAAAAATATTTATGTGAATAAATATTTTTTTTTTATTCTATTAGTAAACTTAAAAAAATATCTATTAGTTTTCTAGCACAAATAATTTTCTTCGTTCTCTGGGAGATTCAAAATGCTCTGGAGATGGAAAAATGCTTCGAAAATTATACGATCCACTTATTTCCGCACCTTGTAAGCACTTTTAAAATTTGCTTTTGCCAGAATTTGAAGGACGAAGAGTTTTTAAGTAAGTATAATTATTAACAACGTATTTCCGCCCTCCGATAAAAAATTAAAAACCCAGCTCCATTAGGATTAGGGTTACTAGATGGACAATGAACTTGATTGTCAAGATATTTGTAAACATAACTTTTCAAGTTATAAGTTCAAATAAAATTTGTCAAGTTGAAAACAATTTATAGTTATGAAGATTTTTCATAGCGATAATTCCGAAACATAAATATATGCTATATATTTTAGATAATAGAATGCCATCTGATTTATTATACCCTGAAAGTTAAATGTGGACAGAATTACACTGCATAATGGTTGAATTTTAAACAATCTTGAAATCATATCTATATGAGATATACGAATCATTTTAATTTTAAAAAATCTACAGAATAAACTGATTACTACATGTTATACATCGATCACGGGTTCCTCTAGGCTTGTTTAGAAACTTCTAAAACACATTCGCTTACAGCACTTGTTTAATGTTGTGAATAAATGTTCAAGAGCAATCATAGAATTCATATATAAAGTAAAACATTATTGGCGAATTTCGATCGTCAAGTTTTTGTTTTATAAATCAAGTTTGTTTTTCTAGAATGTAAAGTTAGATCACAATTTGAATCTGGCAACCGTAGCTAGTAATGTATAAACTTAATAAGAAGTTTATAGCTTAATAAGAAGAGAGCTTAATTTTAATTTTCCACCAAGTATGGAAGCTTCACAAATCTTTGGATAGATTAAAAAAATTTTGTAAAATGACGCATAAATACTCCGATCACTGCCAAAAATTTCCAAATATGGCTCAATGTCGCCTAAGATAAAGTTGCTATGGAAATTATACTTATGTAGAAGATATAGATTGAAATTAAAATAAAATCAAACAATTTAAGTAAGATCTTTTTTCAATAAAATTTTTAATTCATTCAATCATCTTGACTTGATTTAATGATTTATTTATTTTTATTTTTTTGAAAACATAGTATTTCTGTTTTTAATTTGTTAAAATTTTTAATAACTTAGAGTTGAAAATTAAAAGAAAAAATTATTGAATTAATTATTTACTAATATATTGGCTTTTTTCTGTGAAAAAATTTGTCCGTTAATTTCTCGCAGAAACAAATTTCACAATATAGTAATTGATTTATTTTAACTAATAATTCCGACTTAAATTATAATATATACATATGTACTTACATACATATGTAACTAAATTATGTTTTTATTATTTTAATTTTTTACTCTAATTCCATGTATAAACCAGCAAGCAAGCGGTTTAAGTTAAATAGCGATAATTTTTGAAGATGTGTAGAAAAGAACAAACATATTATTTCATAATTATTGTTCATATTTATTTAGTTATTCTATTTCTATATCACAATACCCAATACAGAAATACCCAAAAACAAACATCTTTGTTTTTGTTTATTTCTGTTTTAAATTCTAATTCATTTTATTTCTGTTTATACATTACTAATGATGTCCACGCACAAGAATATTTTTCCAACATATTTTTTTGCATATTTTTTCAACATATTTTTTCACATATTTCGTACACATATATTCAACTTGTCAGCTTCGCAAGTCTTCGTTTATTCGTACACATTTACTTCGTAGTAAAAAAATGCACAAGCTGAAATATTTTACGCAGTTCGTACTGGTCATGTTGCATATTTTTTGTTTTGTATAATTTTTGTTCAACATATATTTTGAAAATAAAAATATGTAAATGTACAAGTGAAAACATATATGGCGCTCGTTGATTGTGGTATATTTTTAGTATGTTTCACATCAAAAAATGTTAATTATGCATATTTTCAAAATGGGCTGTCGTAAAAAAGAAAAAACTATTTACTAATTTTTAAACTCTGCTTAAAACTGACAGAAATATGTATACTGAATTGAAACTGAAATTCTAGACACAAAAGTGACACAAAAATAAAATGTTTATACTACTACTATAATTGCTATTGTTTATGATTTTAATAGTATCTTTTTGCACCTAATTATTTATATTGAATAAGGAATGAACAAAAAAACATTCTGGGAATATCTAGGTGACACAGAAATAAAATATTTATGATATTATAATAAGTTTTGTTAATAACTTGAATATGATCTTTTTTTGCACTTAATTATTTATATCGAACGCATGTTGGTCACTATTATTTAGTTAAAAATTGAAATATTAACCATGACATATTAAGCGTTGCAACGCTTTGTTGTAAAATTTATTTTATTACACTTATGTATGTAAGTATGTACAGTAGGCTGTCATAATACCTGAAAAATACATTTTTGCTTCCGCTGGATAATCCAAACACTTTAAAATGGTTTGTTAAACAAATTTAAAAAAAGTTCGAAAAAACTTTGCAGGTTTATAAACAATACTATAGAAAATAAAATTAAGAAAGAACTATATCAATATCCTGTATGACTAAACCAAATCTGCGATTTGAATTCTGCGGATTTCGGGAAAAAGGCAGTTTTTGCAGTTTTTAAGATATAAAGTTAACCTTTTTTGAACTAATGTTTTAATGTAACGAAAATATTGTACCTATTCTGTTGACCCGCAGTGTAAAACATACTTACATAAATACTACACGTTTTTATCTTCATAGACACCTGCAAAATCTTCAATTGGCCACTAAATTACTATTAGGTATTTAAGATTCGTGGGTACTGAAAAATTTTTTATTTAAAAGCATTTGTTTATGCATGTGCACCGTTGCAACATATTTACATATTTGAAAAGAAGACACAATTTCCTAAAAATTGATGTACAACAAGTATATATTGGTATTTTTGCGTTTGCAGTTGAAGGATTATAAATTTATGATTTCAAGTAATTTGCAAATTTTGACTCATTTTTATATGATTGGTAATGCCGCTCATGATAATGCCGTAACAAGAAATATTTTAATAAAGCTCAATGTTTTCATTACTTCAGCATAGTGCTAAATTCATATCCTTCTACTAGATCCGTTTTTCATTTTTAATTATGCAATAAAATTCTTGTTAGTTAATAGTTTTGAATGATATTTTACACCTAAGTAGATTTTATAATGCTTAATTCAAAGCGCTATTAATTTTTTTTAGATTTGTCTGCGAAAATCTCGTAATTCCCAAAAAAACTTAAAAAATTTCAACAATGGCAGTTTTTACTTTTTTTTTGCTATATCTTTCCAACCGATAACTTGGAGCAAAATGTTTTTTTTTTTAATCCAGCTTTGCGATTTGAGAATTAAGCCGAAAATCCGAAATTTGTTGGAAAAATAGGTCAAGTTTGGGAAGCCATGGTTACGCAAAAATCAATTTCAAAAAGTTTTTTTTTTCTTTAAAGCATTTTGTGTTTAGTTATCTTTCAGAAAAATATAAATATTATATATGTTACTTAAGAAAATTTTTATATAACAGAAAAAGAATATGACCACTTTTTTAGCAAAAAAAAAAGAAAACTACTTTTTTTCAAGTTCAACTTTAAGTGCCTGTAACTTTTGACTCCGCAAATCTTTTTTTCAAAAGGCTAAAAAGTAAAAATTTGAATCTTTGAAGCTTAATATCTCTTAAACTAAAAGAGATAAATACGATGATGTTTTTTATAGATCTCGGCAAGCAGAATTCTCCAGATATAAGGAATCAGGATCGTTTTTAAACAATTTTATACCCGCAGTGTCCAACTTTGAGACCTTGTGGGTTCGCCCTCTGTAAGTCCAAGTTCAAAACTTAAATTTGCCTACACCTCTACTATCACCATGTGAAATTTCATGGAAATCGGAACAGACGTTCCGAAGTTCCATAATTATCTTTCAAATCGGTTCAGATATAAGGAATCAGGATCGTTTTTAAACAATTTTATACCCGCAGTGTCCAACTTTGAGACCCTTTGGAGTCGCCCTCTGTAAGTCTATATGGTCCAAGTTCAAAACTTAAACTCGCCTACACCTCTACTATCACCATGTTCTTGTTTTTGTGATTAGTTTTGATCAAATTCATAACAAATTTATTTTTTATCCCTGTATGTAAGGTTTACACCCAAAATGCATTTTCTGACGGAGGGCCTTTATGACGACAGGGTGACCATTTCAATGAAAAAAGTCAATTTTTGAAGGAAGCTTTCCCGAACTGAAATTTTGGGTATTTCGGAGTAAGAAAATGGGAATCTATTTATCTTCTTTTAAGGACAAAATTTTTAATATTGTACTAAAATTTCACAATGATAGCTTAATTAATGTAGATTTTATTAAAGTTAAAATATTATTTTTTTTTTTTTTCGATAAATAACACTATACAAAAATTTTTAGTTTTTTGACAAATTTAATAAAAAAATTTAGTTTGAATAATTTATTATTTATATATTATTATTTTATATAGCTGTGTAAATACTTTACACAATCGTTTAAAAACTAACTGAAACTTAGTCCCCCTTCAGCGAAAACATTTTCCTTCATTTCTGTAGTAAATGTGTGCTACAGCATTCTATATCTTAACACACGTTTTGCCTCATAACTTTTTTCCGAAGCAATATTTAATTTTTTTTTTTTTTTTTTTATTTAATTATCATTGAAAAATATGTCAGTTATTATTTTTAATGACAACCATGTCGATTTCTTGCGATTTTGATCGAAATAAGTAGCGAAAAAGATGCACGTGCTATAAATTATTAAGAAATTTCCAAAAAATTTAAATTGGTCCTACAAATAATTAGTCAAAGAAGTAAATGTCCGCTGTCAAACTATTTCCAAGGTTATTAGACAGTATCAGAAGAATTTGACCATTGATAGGAAACCTGAATCGGGAAGAAAAAAGGTCCACATGATATTGGGAAGGCCAAGAAAATTGAAAAGAACTCCAAACACATCTGGAAGAAAAGCAGCCCGGTTAGCTCAGTGCTCTGACTATTTGGTGCGAAAAGTTAAAGCTAATGCGGAGTTAAGAACATATAAACTCCAAAAATTTCCAGACAGGAATGCTGCAAAAAATTTAGAAGCCTAGAATATGGTACGGAAATTACAAAAATTCTCACGAAACGTATGTGCTGGCAGAATTTTTGCAGCTTCGGGGTCAAAATTTTTATATTGCTGATGCTCTAGGAAATGTTAAAGATAAGTTTAGGACCGAAAAGCTGACGATATTGCCTATAGAATTCATGGTAATGCAAGATTTATGCAGTTGCGGCAAAAGAAGCAAGTCAATTGTTACAGTGGGCTCTATAAATACCGAAAAATACATCAAAGAATGTTTGCAAAAAAATATTTTTTCTTTCATAAGAGAGCACAATGTGTCCACATATTTTTGACCCGATTTGACATCATGTCACTACTTAAGAAAGCTCTGGAGTGGTACCAAAGCAATAACATAATTTTTGTACCAAGAGAGGTCAATCCTCTAAATTGTCCGGAGCTAAGACCATTGAAGAGATATTGGACTTTTTTTGAAAAGACAATCGATAAGGACAAAAGAGTTGTACTAAAATATCAAAAGTTTTAAAACCAGATGGGCAGAATGTTCCAAAATAGTGACTGAAACAACTTTCAAATCACTAAAGTAAGGGTTACCCAAAAAGGTCTACGAGGTCATAAGTAGTTGACAGAATTATAAAATTTATATTTTTCTGTGATCTGTAGTATAGTATCAATTAAATAAAAAAAAACAATCAAAACTCTAAGATTAACCGTTTCCAAATTATTGAACTTTATAACGGTACAACGTAGGGGGACGAAATTTGGCTCAAATATTTATCTTATATAAGATTTGTTTGGTATTGAAAATGGGAATCGGTTAATAAACAAACAAGTTATGGGCTAAAAACTAGAAACACAGGGTGTCCGTTGTAGGGGCGCTTGTAGCGAAACATATTTTTTTTCTTACACCACTTTTCTCAAAAATAAATTTCCTTATCAAATTTCAAAAAAAAAAAAAAAATTCTAACTTTAGGATTAGTAACACTAGATGATCTTCTTTTTTTTTCAAACTCCTCCTAAAATAAACAAGCAGATAGTTTATAAATTGAAATTTTCTTTATTTTATTCAGTTTTTTTTTTTAAAGTTTGGTTTAAATAAATAAATAAATAAATAAATAAATAAATAAATAAATAAATACATAAAATAACTGAATGAATGAATGATTGAATAGATCGTTATGTTTTATGTTTAATATCATTTATGTTGTTATGTTATTAACGTAACATAAAAGCATAAATACCACTCTGTGTTTTTTTGTTCATGCATTTGTATTAATGATAAAACAGTAGCGAGTATTTGGGGTGAAGTTGGCTGTTAATGTTTATGCTAAAGTATGTATGTATTGGTATTAACATGATTTTTCCAGGGAATTTCGTGTAAAACTGAGGTATAAAAGCCAGGAATGTGTCCGGAATCTTCCTTTTCTATTATACCATCACCTGCAACTTTTAACTCTACCATCGGTAAAAAAAAAAAAAATTAAAGTTTTTTTAAAATAATTATTTTTTTTATTCAACAAACATACAAGAGGGAACTTGTAAGTATAAATGCAAATTAAAAGTTATCAAAATACAAGTGCATAAAAATAAAACTAGCTAACTATTTGCTTAATTAAAAGATTTTTGTAAAATCGCGTTTTTTTGCATTTTATTAAAGAAATTCTTTTACCCGGTGCAATATTATTAAGGAATTCCGGAGAATCTATTCGAAGAGAAAAGTTGGACACATTTAATAGGTTTTTATTGGAAGATTTGTGAGGAAAAAGTGTACACATTTTATAAATTTCTATTGAAAGATTTGTGTGAAAAAAAGGTAATTAATTAAATAAAAAAAATCAAACATACCTACATACATACATAAAAAAAAGCATAAAAATTAACTATAACTAACATAACCCTAAATTTTTCTTGGATAGGCTTAGTAAGCGGTGTAAAAACTCTTTCGAAGAGAGTGTAGGAGAAGGTTCTTTTTTATCGTCACCACGAGCCCTCACCACATCCAGAAAAGAAACCATCATCCAAAGTAGGTGCCCCGGAACGCCAGGAAAAAGTGTTGTGAGTGATTTATTTTTGTGATTGCAGTGAAAGTTTGCATTAAAAAAGAAAAAAAAAAAAGAAGGAAAATTTAAAATAAAATAGTTAAAAGAAATAATCAATAGGGAAAGAAAAAAATAAAAAAAAAATCTTACCTATAGGTGAAATCCCATTTCTGAAATCTAAAAAGAGCCTAAAGTAAAAAAATAAAAAAAACAAGAAGAAGAAAAATTAATTGATCAAATGAAAAATAGTTAAAACAATACATAAATGCTTACCTTGAAAAAGAAAAACCAAATAATTATTTTGAAAACTTAATTTTAATTAAAATTACTATAAAAAAATCTTTAAATTAAAACGTAATTTTGTAATTTTTAATTTTAACTTATTATTGTATACTGTGAATTTGCAAAAATCACCAATCGTGCTAAAATTATAGAATAAAAAAATAAAACAAACGTCAAAAAAAAGTTAAAAATAAATCACATAAAATAATAGTATCACAACAAAAATAAAAAGCGAGATTATAAAAAAAAAAGAAAATCGCTAAAAAAATCTTTCATCCAGGCTCAGATACAAGCATTATTACATATCAAAGTTATAAATAACATAATAGTGCGGTTCATAAGTTTAAACGCAGTAACCAAAAATACACATAAATACAGAAAGAAGAAAAAAATTTAAAAAAAAAAGTAAAAAAATAAATATATCTATATTTTAAATAAGCATTTTTTTTTAAATAAAAAATAAAAGAAATATATATGCGAACAAATATTAACTAGTGTAAAAAAATTTAAAAATAAAGAAAGAAAAATCATCAAATCTTCAACTAGCACCACTACAACCTGAAAGATCTTTCATCGTTGGAGTTCCCGTACATACATATATACAAAGTAAGTTCTACCACACTAACTTTATAGTTTCCACTTCCTAAAATTAATAATACCCACTATTGTTGAAAGTAGCAACAAATCATAAATATTTGTTTAGCTGTTAACAACATTTGGGAGATGTTAAAATTTTAGACAATGTTAACATTAAAGTGATACTTGCGTATATATGTGTAATTTTGCATTTGAATTAAAAAAATATTAAAAGAATCATACGCGAAATTAAAAAACGATTAAAATGAGTCCAAATTTCATATCAAAATATTAAAAATTGACGGAAATATTCAACAAAATGTAATTAATTCATTAAAAATTATCATTGATAAAACAATCTAAAAATATATAAAGTTTGATTGGTTTATATGAATCGCCGTATTGTGCAAATACACCAAATTCTATTTTTAGATTGTTTTCTTAAGTGCAGTGTTGCATTTTGTTTTGTTAAACTCATTTTATGATTTTTTTGATTTAATTTCAGTTGCATCGCATTAATAATAAGTTTTTATATTAATAATAATAATTAGAAAAAAAAAATATTTAAATAATTTAAAAAAAAATGTTTATTTAAAAAAAAAAATAAATAAAAAAAAAAAAAATAAAATAATAATATTAAAAATATATATACATATATAAAAAAAATTAATCAAATCAGTGACCCCTAAGTTCGAGTCCTATATGGGCCAACAAAATTTTTGTTTATCTTTTTTTTTATTTTTTATTATTAGTTAAATAATATTAATTAATTTAATATTATTTTTAATGTTTTTGATTAAATTCTCATAAAAAAAAAAATATCAAAATTATGAAAGATATATGTATGTATATTTTTTTATGAAAATTGGTTAACTGCTTTCTCGGTATAATTTTTATTCTTATTCGGCCTGAGTTCGATTCCCAGCGGGGACCAAATTTTTTTTTTATTTTTTTTATTTTGTTATTGAATTTTATATATTATTTTAATTTTTTTTTAATATGATAAAATTAATGTATTAATAAAGGTAGCCGAATTGGATGCCTATATAAATTCTTTTTCAGCATATTTTTTTTTGGTGATTTTTGCAAATCTAGTTTTTTTTATTATGTTATTCTGTAAGAATGTTAATTCCAAATAATTTTGCAATAAGTTAATTTTTTTTAATAAGATATGTTCGGTTTAATTTTCAATTATCAATAAATATTATGTATATAATGGAAAAATAATTGAATAAAGGAGTTTGATTTGAAAGGCTATTGATAGTATAGGTATATGAATTTGGGATCATGTACAACATTAATGTCGTTGTGATTTTTGCATGATCATGGTTGGGAGGGAAATTTTGGTTGTGGCAACATCTATCACAACTGTAATGTTAAAGAAACGTAACAATTTGTTATTGGAACAATTTGGCCCTTTTTATTCACCTTGATAATTCAGCATGCACATTAAAGTTACCTTCTGTAGGATGATTTATTAGATGAGTTGAAAAAGCAACGAATCCACCCTTTAGCCGACGAGAAAATAGCCGGAAACAAGATGCATGCTACTCGCTGATTCCTACTCTCACACTGATTAAAATTATTTTTATTATTTAAACAACGTTACATGCTACACCGTTGTAGCTTCATTTCATACTTTTCTGCTGATATCTCGCAAACAAAAACATGTATAACGAAATTTTGTACAGATAGTTTGGGGTCGACAAAAACTTGGAAACCAAAAATGCTCCTACAAAACAATAAAAAAATAACTCAGAGATAATTGTGTGAAATTTCATTGAAATATACTTGATGGTTCAAAAGTTCCACAAAATTATTTAAAAAACGAGAGCGAAACTATGGTGTATGAGCTAAAAATTAGACCTGTGGTCGATTGTACACCAACACTGTTATTAAATGTAAAATAAATTATACAAATACAGAACAATGAATTGATACTAACATCTATATGATTTTATGCCCTTTAAGGCGATTCCCGGAAGTGGGTTTACATGGGAGCTATGGTAAATTATGGGCCGATTTTCTTAATTTTTGGCAATGTTGTTTCCACTTGTATAAAACTTATTTGCCTCGAATATTAACTTAATACTATAATCCGTATGGGAATTATGCACGTTAAAGTAATTTTCGGAAGAGGGGATTTATATGGGAGCTATGGTTAATTATGGACCGATCTTGATGAAATTTGGAACAAAGATTGACATTTACAAAACTACCTTCTACCGAGATTCATTGAAATATTGCTATATTTAAGGCATTTATCATCGTTGAAAACCTATTCCGGGATGACATTTGTACGGGGGCTAGGCGAAATAATAGACCGATCATAACCAATTCCAATAGGCTCTGTCCTTGTGCCAAATTTCATCAAGATATCTTTAAGATTGCGACCTGTACTTGGTTCACAATGTTTACATGGACAGACAGCCAGACGGACGGACGGACGGATATCGTTAAATCGACTCAGAATGTGATTCTGAGTCGAACGGTATACTTTAAGGTGGGGTCCGATAATTTTTTCTGTGTGTTACAAATATCAGCACAAACGCATAATACCCCAACCTATGGTGGTGTAGGGTGTAAACATGTTGAAACTGCTGTTCTCTAAAACATTTGAACCATTAAGTATATATCATTGAAATATCACACAATTATTTCTGAGTTATTTTTCAAATTTTTTGGAGGAGCACACGTTTCTAGCTGTTCTGTGGACAGAAGGAGAACCTCCGAAAGTGGTCAATTCCTTTAATTATCTATCATTCCCGACATCAGCTTGAAACTTATGATTCTCCTAATCAGTTGGAAAATACATAAGTAATAACTATATGAAATTTCATTGAAATATATTTATCCGTTCAAAATTATTTAAAAAAACACGTTGAAACTGCTTTATATGGATCCAAATTTAAATTAGTTAAAAGAAAATATGCCAAACTATTAAATTATAATTAAATATTCAGAGATTTTTAAATTTTTGATATGTTTTTATACCCACTATCAAAAAGATGGGGGGTATATTTATTTTCTCATTCCGTGTGTAACATGTCGAAAGAATCATCTAAGACTCCACAAAGTATATATTTTCTGGGTCTTGGTTAGATTCTGAGTCGATCTAGCTATGTCCGTCCGTCTGTCCGTCTGTCTGTCTGTTGAAAGCAGGGTAGAGCTCGAACGGGGCAACATAGAGAAACAAAATTTGGCACAAATATTCATCTTATATAAGGTTTGTATTGAAAATGGGCAAAATCGGTTAATAAACAAAAAAGTTATGGGCTAAAAACTAGAAACACAAGGTGTTCGTTTCATACTTTTCTGCTGATATTTCTTCAATAAAAGCACGTACGACAACGAAATTTTATACGTATATTTCGGGGAAAAACTCGGAAACCGAAAATGGGCGTGGTTCGCCCACTTTACCGCCCATCTCCCATATAAGGTGAAAATCAACGAAATTGTGTTCAAATAGTTCAAGGACCAATGTAAACTCGGAAACAAAAAATGGGCATATATTCGCGCTTGTGATGAAATTGTGGTTTTTTATAGTTTAATGCCATTTTATTAATATCTGAAAGTCTTGGGGAGATAAAAAGCGAATAATTCTGGAAAAAATTTCGGTAATTAAGAGAATCCCAATTATTTTCACTTCTTTTGAACTCTTCACCTGGTAAAATGTTAAAAAGGTTAAGAATATGGTATTATACACTCATAATTTGTCATGGCTAAATGTGGAATATCTGCAGTGTATTCGATTTATGGATAAAACATTAGTAATTTATTGATAAAATTTGGATTTTTTTTTTTACAATTTTACATAAATTTTTAATATACCTTCGAAATTCCTGCCAAACTTTTCTCAAAAATATGAAAATATACTAAAAATACCCTTGGGTGTTTAGTAATATACGTTGAACTCTGGCTGTGTGTCTTTCAGTTTTCTATGGCTGATTTACTTTCTTGGACGATAAATTGGGAGTATTTGCTACTATACAAAAATATTATTCGGTTTTTTATAATGTTTCGTAAGATTCTTGCCCTTTTGACCCATTCAAGTCTCAAAATTTGTATGTTTATTAGGGTGATCGATTATTCGACTTTTTTGAGAAACCGGTTTTCGAATAGTTCGAATAGTTGGTATTTTAAAAAAACCTGTTGCACTTTTTGAAATTCAGAAAAAACCGGTTAACCGGTTTTTTGCAGAAGTTAATATTTATATCAAAAGACTACATTTTTTTAAAAAAATCAATTCTTATAATTAAGTTAAAATTTATTAAATACAAGCGTAAAAGCCTAACAATGTCAGGAAAAATAATATAATAATGAAAATATGCACAAACAAATCCGAAAATTAAAAGAAAAAAATATGAACAACATTTAGACACCTTCCTCTCCCTAATCGAAGTCAATTATTTGAAGTCGTTCAAATTTATTCGAATTATATTGATTAAAGTTTTAAATTCGTAAACCTTTCAAAATAAAAAAATCGTCGTAAATGCGCTCCCTGGCCGAAATACAAAATTAGTTTTTTATAGGATTTGGAGAGCAATCAATAAGTATAGCAACTCAAAAGCTCTTAATACCAAAACAGACTTTTTGGTCCCTGATAGAAACATCTGGTACTGTTAGAATTTGTTGAACGAATAGTTTTATAAGTATGCCGATTTTTAGTTTCTTACGTCGTCTGGGAGCTTCAGAAAGCTCTTGAAAGGAAACATTGCTTAGGAAAGATATATTTAAATCTATATATATAGATCCACGTATTTTCGCTCCCTGATAGAGATTTCAAAATCTGGCTCCGTTAGGATCTGTAGGACGAATAGGGTTATAATTAAGCTGAATTTTCTATGTCTTCTGGGAGCTTTAGAAAGCTCTGGAAAGAGAAAAAATTCTTAGAAAAAGACACATAAATCCTCTTATATCCGCTCCCTGATAAAAATTTCAAAATATGGCTTCATTAGGATTTGTTGGACAAAAAGTTTTATAATTAAGCCAAATTTTAATTTTCTACGTCATTCTAAATTTTAGTTAGCATAAACAGAAACCATGGCTTAATATGGAGATAGTATATTAATTAAGTCTCAATTGAAACGATTCTGCAGGTGAAACTTTTTTAGCACAACACCTTTAAAAAATAAAGGAAATATTGGATCAAAAAAATTAAATTGGGTCATACAGGATAATTATTAATTATTTATTTGTTTAATATTACAGAATAAATTCCAATTTAGACTTAAACTATATTTTAAAAACATAAGAAATCAGTCTTTATGAATATTTAAAAAGTTATTCCTAAATTTTCAAATATCACTATCACTATTTAGTACATGTTTTCTGAAATGAAATGCTTTTTTTGAAACCGGTTTTTTGTGTTTAAAATAACCGGTCTATTCGACATTCGAAAAATGAACATTTTGAAAAAACCGACAGCACATTGACTGAAAAAACCGGTTTTAAAACCGGTTGGAAAACCGCGTCGATCACCCTAATGTTTATATACATCAATACTAAATAATATAGTAGAGATTTACTGTGGTTATAGTAATTTAGTACATTTTCAATATTTTAAAAAGAGTTTTATAAAAATGTAGAAAAAATCCAAATTTATTCAGAAACAGTAAAATTTTTCATCCATAACTTGAAGAAACTGCAGATATTCAACATTAAGCCAAGACAAATTATGAGTGGATAATACCACACTCTGTTTTTAAAATTTGTCCATATAAGGAGTTCATGAAATGTGAAAATAATTTGGATTTTTTAAATTACCGACATTTTTTCCAGAATTATTCGCTTTTTATCTCCCCAAGACTCTCAGAAGTAAATAAAATTGCCGTAAAGTATCGAAATACCTCAATTTCTACAATTAAAATATATCCAAAATTTAAAAATCTCTGAATATTTAATAATAATTTAATAAATCGACATGTTTTCTTTTAATTAATTTTAATTTGGATTCATTATATTATTTTACACAATAGTTATATCCGATTAAAACAATGTCTCTCATGCGTCGTATACATACTTTTGCGATGTAAATTTCAGTGTTTCTTTTATATAAGTGGCCATAAAAGCTGATATAATAGGAATATCTCAGGATTTTTTTAGTTTTCTTAATTTAGAGACATACCATTAACTATAAGACCAACATTTTTACAAATATTTTTATAAATGAGTATACATATATATGCGATTGACTGTATGTATATAGAATGTTGCAGCCCTTTTAGCTCCGGCCCTGAGGGGCTGTTCAGTCCCCCTTCCAAACTTAACATTGTACACTCTTCACGTTGTACACTTCCTATACCAAATCTCATGCAAATCCAACTAGCCGATCAGAAGTTACAGATTTATTTCCAAAAAATTTCGATTCTGACCCACTGTGTATTGTAGGTAGGAAATTACCAAAGAATACTAAGAAAAGAAGGCTTGTCAAAAAAACCTAAATCTGTTGTCAAAAAAAACCTAACTTTAAGAATGTGTTAGTCATATTTTATTTACATGTATTAGTGCTGAAACCACTTTCACCACACATCAATATCATACATAGTTGTACAAAAGAGTATTAACAAATTATTAAATATAATTCATCACAATTATATTCGCAGGTTTTCATCATTTAATGCGGGTTACATCCACAAATATTAATATAATTACATTTTTTGGCTTTTTGTTGATGAATATGAAAATAATTTAAAATTATTTTAAAATCTGTTTTATTTTTAATACCAAAAGAAGAACATTGTTCGTTCAATTAAAATTTCAACTTTCAAAAATAAAATAAAAAAATATTTTTCAGTTTGCGGAAAATATTCGTTTAACGGGAGTGAAAATACTATAAACGCGTGTGAAAAAATAATAAAAATATCGTGTGTTAGTGGAAAAATGTGTCGCGTGTGTAATTTTCCTTAAATTTTAAGGAAAATATTTGTTTATTTTGTGTTGTTTCTCTCTCTCACAAGTGTGTTGAATTCACACAGAACTAGTACGTGAGGAGAGAGAAATGTTGTTGTTGTACGATTTAGACAAGCTTTCTATTCTTAGTATTTTTTGGCAATTACATTACATAAAGGAATTTTGTGTGTGTTTCTTTGCTTAAAAAAAAACATTCCCTTAACGAAATATATCCATACATTTTAAATTAAGTTATAAAAAAAAAAATAATATGAAATGAAATTGAAAAAAGATTCGGCTGTGCCGAATCTTTGATACCCTTCACCATATTACCATCTTACTATCTTATCGACATCATATTACCATATTACCGACAATTAATAAAATTTTCGCCTTAACGTATACTTGCATATTTTCTAAATCTAAATTTTTTTCAAACTACGAAAATTTGAATATGAAAAAAAAAACAATCATAACAGACTTTGCTTTTAAAAAAGAAACAACAACAATTCCATATATATTTATTTTTGTATGTACAAACTGACTGAATACACAAAGAACAACAACAACACTGTTATTCATTATATTACTGCTGTTGCTAACTAAACTACTTGTCTATACAAAAAACAAAAAACGTCACTAATAGTCATTACAATGCTTAATATACATGTTTGTGTATGTATTTATGTATATTCTTAACAGATATGTTTTAGTTTTTAAAAATAAACAACTACAATTCCATATCTATTTATTTTTGTACAGACTGCATATACAAAGAACAACAACAACAACACTGTTATTCATCATATTACTGCTGTTGATAACTAAACTACTTGTCTATACAAAAAACAAAAAACGTCACTAATAGTCATTACAATGCTTAATATACATGTTTGTTGGTGTATTTATATTCTTAACAGATTTGTTTTTGGGCCATAACTCTGTTGATTATGAACGAATTTGGTTTATTAAAAAAACCGAAATTTTATAAAAATATTTATGACTGATCTATATAAAAATAAAAATCTGTAGCTTGAACAAGGGCTTCAAAAATAAAAAATTCGTTTTCCCCGATATCTCAGTTATTACTGAACCGATTTATTTAATTTTTTCAGAACAAAAATTCAGAAAATAATTTTCGAACCCCCTTTAAAAATTCGAAGTCCCTGGTATATGCAGAGGCTTCAGAAACTAAAAAACCGGTTCTAAAAACCGGTTTTTAAAGCATATCTCCACCATTTATAAACCGATCTTCCTGATTCAAAAAACCGAAATTTTATAAAAATATTTGTGACCGATCTGTATAAAAATAAAAATCTATAGCTTAAACCAAGGCTTCAAAAAATAAAAAAAGCGTTTTGTCCGATATCTCAGTTATTACTGAACCGATTTATTTCATTTTTTCAGAACAAAAATTCAGAAAAAAATGTCCGAGAATTCTTTGTAAAAACGAAGTCCGTAGTGTATACAGAGGCTTCAGAAACTGGAAAACCGGTTCAAAAAACCGGTTTTTTGAACATATTTCCGCATTGTATGAACCTTTCTTGCTGAATTCCAATAGCAAAATTCTCGAAAGCATTTCCGATCGTTTGACATACATATTATATATGTCAGTTATCGGTGGGCTTCATAAACGCCATTTCAACCGACACACGGACGGACGGACGGACGGACGGACATGGTCCAATCGTCATCGCTTCTTACAAGGATTCCGAAAATATAAACTTTTTTGCTCTCCGACGAAAATTGTGGAAATTACAAACGGAATGACAAACTTATATATACCCTTTACACCTGTGGTGAAGGGTATAAAAACGGGTAATATTTAATATTTATTAATTGTTTTAAGGGAATATGTGGTTTAAATTATACATATTTATGTAAATTGATATCTTAATAATCTTAATTATTTTGCATAACTTAATGTAATGCACAGTGGGGCCAAAAGCAAAATAAATGGTAATAAGTCTGGAACTTTGAAACCACTGAACTGATTTAGATGAAACTTGGAACATCGATAAAGGAGGAATATGTGGTTTAAATTATACATATTTATGTAAATTGATATCTTAATAATCTTAATTATTTTGCATAACTTAATGTAATGCACAGTGGGGCCAAAAGCAAAATAAATGGTAATAAGTCTGGAACTTTGAAACCACTGAACTGATTTAGATGAAACTTGGAACATCGATAAAGGAGGAGTTAGGCTTTCAGAATATTGTTAGAGTCTGTAGCTACAGCACGGCCGCTACAGTGGGCCAAAGTTGACCACTTCGAGGGTGAAAAACATTTCGGGGCTTATAATCTTTACAAATATTAACCGATTTTAAATTTTTTTACATCTTTGAATTCTCCTAAGCAAGGCAAGGAAAAAACATTAATTTTGTGATAAATTATCTCGTATGGTTTAAAAGATATTTAACTTCAAAAAATAAATTTCTCATTTTTGGCCTTGACTTTTTTGCGATTTTACCATAGAACTTTTAAAATAAAATTTCTAAAATTTTTTTAAAAATATGTTGAAGTTCTCTACAATTTTTTAAATTATGCTAATAAAAAAATTTTTTGCTATCACAATTCGATAACAAGAAAAATATTTTCAAAGTCAAAATTTCAAAATAGGTCTCAAAAATCGCAATTTTTTGCCAAAAAAGTAACCTTATATATTTAACTTTTTTAAAAAATTTTGTTAAAAAAGTTTAATATTTTTTTACATTTTCTGAAAGACGGGACCCCAAGAAAACATGTAAGTATAATTTTGAAAAGTTCTGATCGTTGACCCTACATCCAGCAGTGGTCAAAAATTATCAATTTATATAATTAAATAAAATTGATTGTTGATTTCGGTACTTCTGTGAGTTAAACCATATAGCTCAATATGTTCTTAAAGGTTAAAAATTATGACAGCCTACCGGTAAACTTAGTCACACGAGGCAATTTTCCGAAAATTTTCAATAATAAAAACTTCGACATTTAAAAATATATAGTAAAATTATATATATTTTTCACATTTATCAATACTCCATTAAATATTTTATATCATGTGCAAAAATTATGTTGATACCTACAATCGTTTAGAAATTATTCAGTCTCAAATTTTTTAAATATGTCCATATAAACATAATTTGCATTTGTTCATATTGTATCAAGAAAAGTGTGCTAAAAATTTTAAAATAGTAAAATTGATTATACATAGTTTCAAAGAATTCACAAGTTTTTCCTTTAAAATGCTACAGCCTCTATCCAACAATATTCTGAAAGCCTAACTCCTCCTCTATCGATATTCCAAGTTTCATCTAAATCGGTTTAGTGGTTTCAAAGTTCTAGACTTATTACCATTTATTTGGCTTTTGTCCCCACTGTGCAATGGTTGTTAAAAAATTTAGAATGTTATGGAAAATTAATATAGTATTTCTAAATATAAATTTTGTGTTGGACAAAATTAACTTTAATAATTGTTTTTTATTTTAAAAACTACTTTAATTCAAATCTGTTAATATTTTTCCATTTTCCTTAATGTTTAATAAAAATATAATTTTAATACAATTCGAAATTAATTTAATATTCACTTACAAACTGATGTAGACAATAGTATTTTGTGTTATTTTTATGTAGTAAATACATGTAAATGTAAACAATCATGAAAAAAATCAAAAAAGGAAAGGTAGTTATACAATTTTCCATAATGAAAAAATATATGTTAATGAAAAATCAAAAGAAAAAACTAAAATTACTATTTTCTTTTTTTTTTTTTCGTTACTTTTTATTACCTATCATCATTTAATGGCTCCCATAAAAATATTCTGCATTTTTTAAATTTCCGCGAATTTTATGTGTTTTTTGTTACTTTTTTTATAAAGTTTTAGTAGGGAAACCAAAAATTTTCAATTGGAGTGTTCTGTATTTTAAATAAATTCATTCAAAACAAAAAGTTAATTATCTTGAAGACAACTGCACTTCACGAACAGTACAGGCAATTGTGAGACAATAAAATGCATTTTAATTAAATATTTCTGCAACTCAATGAAACAATCAGTATAATTAAATAATATTAAAATTTTATTATATTTTGTACATAAACAATTGGAAATGTTCTTACTTTTCACAAAACATTATTGACTGATTTATTTATTTATTTATTTATTTATTTATTTATTTATTTATTTATTTATTTATTTATTTTCTTACACACATACATACATAAAATATTATCATGCTCCACCCCTGAAGGAAACCTGGGGACAAGTGTCTCCAAGTCACCAATTGTGTCGACTATTTTGGTGACTTTATGGCGACATTGTCATCGAAGCGTCAAGAATTTTTTTTTAATTTGCCTTTGTTGAAAAAAACTTGTCAAGAACAAATGAGTGGCGGCAGCTGAGTGATAATGTATCGGCGATTTTTTTTTTAATTTGCCTTTGATGAAAAAAAACTTGTCAAGAACAAATGAGTGGCGGCAGCTGAGTGATAATGTATTGGCGATGTAATCGTTTTTATCAATCGAGAATTTTTTAAATTTTATTATAGTAGTTATTCACAAAACTCATGTTTCTAAATTACAAAAGTACAAAAAAACATTTTAAGTTTTTAATTTCATAAATTCATTAAAAAAAATAAAAATTTGCATTCAACGACGACGGCTTTATTAAAATAAAGGTAGGCGACTACTTTCAGTCGACTTTTAGCTACAAAATGTAAGCTCTGTAATAAAACAATGCTTCTTCTTAACGTTTTTATTAATTTGTGGAAAAATAAGCGGCTGCCAGTGAAATTTTGAAAAGAAATAATTAAATAAATCAGTAAAATAAAGATGAAAAAAGTGTTGGTTTAGGTGAAAAAGAAAAATTTTTAATAAGCGATATTCAATATAAATTTGTAAGCCTACCTATTGACCACATTGTAATAATACCGATTCTACATAGCTGCCTTCTCGAAAAATGTCAAACGACCATCCACAACACTCCAAAGGAAAACTAAAGTACTTTCCTCAAGAAGGTAATTTTACAATTTCATGCTCTTTAAATGTATTTTATACTTATATATTTTTATCTTTCCATTTACTTCTAAATGTTCTGGCTGAGAAGAACTTTCAAAACAATTTCATTTATATCAAGGTTTTGTTTAAATTTTTTTAAATTGAAAAATCTCTAAAATTTTATTTATTTATCTTTTTTTTGCTTTTACAAAAAATATCCGAAATTTTGTGCGTAAATTGTTGACTTGTAGACTTATGACTACTATTTTATTTCTATAGATGCTGCTGAAAAACGATACAACACATTACTTGACATTCTGGCAGAACATAAAGTTTTATTAGACACAATTGTTAAACAAAATGCAATTGCGTCAAATCTTATGGAATTTTTTCCTATTAACACTGAGGAAAAACTGAAAGAATTTGATGCTATTTTGGCAACACATTTAGATCCATACGTAAGTATTTACTTTTCTTGTGAAACCTCTTCAACGAATAAAATTGAATTTTTTATTTATATTTAACAGATTCGACAAATGAAATCACTTCTTGCCGGTAATGCAGAACGAAACTTACATGAAATATTTGGCAAAATATTATCATGAATTTTAATGTTGATGGCTCTTTTGGCAAAAAGAGATTGCGCGACTTCTCCAATGTTTTTCAGGCCATAATAGGTAAAAAGTTTGTTGTTTGAGTTCTCATACTTCTAATATTTTAACAATTTGTTTCGTTTTTTAAATATCCAGGTGTAATATCAACTTTCAATACATTTGCCAACAAAACACTTATAGTACCATTTCAGCGCCAAAAGAAAAAATATTTTAAACAAATTGGTCGCAACAAAACGAAAAACAATGAAAACCATAAAGACGACGAATCTCCCAAAGAAGATTAATAATTTTATTTTAATTTTCCTAGTCTATAATAATACAAAACTTTATTTCGATGTTCCTTTATATGTAAGAATATTTTTTAGAGAAACTGAAATGAATTAGTAGTACCTTTTTTATTTTACTTTTTACATTTAAATTTAAAACAAAAAAGGCTGTAATAATGAATTCGTACCTTTTTATTTATTTTTAATAAAATATGAAATGTTTACAAAATTTGCAGTTTTATTATGGACATTTACTACAGAAAAGTACCAAAAGTGTAGACTAGAATTGCTAAAATGTACTAGTGATACACTGGTTCCAATGTCTACATATGGTCCCAAAAGAAGTACCTGGTCAATAATACTACCGTCAGTAGTAGATTTTCAATGACACGCACATGTTAAATGTCTATAGTAAAAAGCATTGTCTGTCATATAATAAGTCACTAGTACTGGTGACTGTGTCAATAGTAAGTCAGTACAGTTTCACTATTGATATTTCCTGCAGGGGCTATACACAAACATTTCTTCCACTACCTGTGTGTAAAGTATTTATGCAAGTACTCGTATTTGGTGTCATTGGAAAGGTTATTACTTGAAAAATAATAATCCTAATATCCTAATATATATTATAAAAATGAGGTGTAAGTTTGTTTGTTTGTTTGTGCGTCAATCACGTCTAAACGACTGAACCGATTTTCACGAAATTTGACACACAGATAATACCAGTGCCAGAGGTGGTTATAGGCTATATAAGATTTCGATTGGATGCCACGCCCACATTTTACGCCCACTTTTTATAACTTCCAAACGGTTGGACCGATTTTCACGAAATTTGACACACAGATAGTATCAGTGCCGCTGATCATTATAGGCTATGTAAGATTTCGATTGGATGACACGCCCTTATTTTACGCCCACTTTTTATAACTTCCAAACGGTTGGATCGATTTTCACGAAATTTGACACACAGATAGTATTAGTGCCGCTCATCATTATAGGCTATGTACGAACTGGATTGGATGCCACGCCCACATTTTACGCCCACTTTTTATAACTTCCAAACGGTTGCACCGATTTTCACGAAATTTGACACACAGATAGTATCAGGGCCACTGATCATTATAGGCTATGTATGAACTGTGTTGGATGCCACGCCCACATTTTACGCCCACTTTTTATAACTCTTAAATGGTTGTACCGATTTTCACGAAATTTGACACACAGATAGTATCATTTCCGGTGGTCATTATAGGCTATGTATAAACTTGGTTGGATGCCACGCCCACATTTTACGCCCACTTTTTAAAACTCTTAAACTGTTACACCTATGTTCACCAAATTTGACACACAGATAGTACCATTACCGCTGGACATTATAGGCTATGTATGAACTGGGTTGTATGCCACGCCCACTTTTTATAACTCTCAAACGCCTGTACCGATTTTTAAGAAATTTAACACACAGATAGCACCAGTAACGGTGGTCGTTTAAGGCTATGTAAGAACTGGGTTCACGCCCATATTTTACGCCCACTTTTTAAAACCCCTAAACAGTAGCAATTGTTTTATATTCCCTATTAGGGGGTAGCGAAGCGCACCGGGTTACGCTCGTATATCTATATATATAAAAATTAATGTGTGTTTGTTTGTTTGTATGTATGTATGTATGTATATACCCTGCAAGCATTTCGTGAAGTCTTTTTCGAAATATCTCACTACTGCGCCACTTCTAGAAGTGCAATGGATGACTTCTCTCAATTTTGTAACAACAAAATATATTAGTATACGAATTGAATCTTCTAAACGTAACATCTTTAATCACTATTAGAAGTTGTTTGGATAACAGTTACAGTTATCCAAAAACAAAAACACTATTTTTCAACACCTTTTCTTGCGTTGGAAGATTGTTTTTTATCAATCCACATAATATATCTAATTCGGCACTCTAAAATGTTTAATAGTAGAACGTGCGAAACTTTACAAAAACAACACACATTGGGGAAAAGAACAAGCATAAAGAATATAATTTTGCTTAGTAAAAATACAAATTTTGAAGTGATTATAATGAACAAAATATTTACATTTATTAAAATTATTTATTAAAAGTGAAAGTGAAACAAACAATTAATTAGCCTTTTTACTAATAAAAATACGATTAGGAAAATAAGGTAAGAATATATTATAATTAAAAAAGTTATCAACATTTTAGTTTTGGGCAGCCACATGAAAGTTTTTATGAGAAAATGTTACTCAGTTTAAAAATTCTGTAACAATAAAACAATTATTTATTCTATTTGAAAAATGTGACTATTTCGGTATAACGCTAAAGTCTGCTGAAATTGGGTATGATCGGTCCATTATTTTACCTTGCATCCATGCAAATATTCCCTCGGAACAGTGTTTAAATACCCATAAATATCTTTATCATAAATATTTATGCCACGATTTCAATATTATCTGCAGTATGATGTTTGGTATAATTATATATTACTCCGCAATAATTCCTTAAAACAGTTTTTGTAATTTCACGCAAGGATTTTTTCCTTTTTCATATAAATTTGGTATTATTTTCGAGTTTGAATTGAATTTTGTTTTTCTATTATTAAACAATCACTTTTTTACTTCGTTTTAAAGCAAGAAACACATTTAAAATTATAATTTGTTCCTTCCCTGAAACCTAAACTTAAAAATATAAGTTCTTCTCCCACTTTTAAAATTTACTGACCTTTTTTATAAAAGAAAGGTGAAACTGTTTATTTTTTATGACGTGTAAAAATTGGTATATTTTCTTATAAGTTCAATTATATCATTATTCCGATTTATTTTCGCAATTTGTTTTTATGATTTCAATTCCTTCCTAATTACCAAATAATTTTAGAATAAATTATAAAAGAATAAATCCTAATCCTAATATATATTATAAAAATGAGGTGTAAGTTTGTTTGTTTGTTTGTTTGTTTGTGCGTCAATCACGTCTAAACGACTGAACCGATTTTCACGAAATTTGACACACAGATAATACCAGTGCCAGAGGTGGTTATAGGCTATATAAGATTTCGATTGGATGCCACGCCCACATTTTACGCCCACTTTTTATAACTTCCAAACGGTTGGACCGATTTTCACGAAATTTGACACACAGATAGTATCAGTGCCGCTGATCATTATAGGCTATGTAAGATTTCGATTGGATGACACGCCCTTATTTTACGCCCACTTTTTATAACTTCCAAACGGTTGGATCGATTTTCACGAAATTTGACACACAGATAGTATTAGTGCCGCTCATCATTATAGGCTATGTACGAACTGGATTGGATGCCACGCCCACATTTTACGCCCACTTTTTATAACTTCCAAACGGTTGCACCGATTTTCACGAAATTTGACACACAGATAGTATCAGGGCCACTGATCATTATAGGCTATGTATGAACTGTGTTGGATGCCACGCCCACATTTTACGCCCACTTTTTATAACTCTTAAATGGTTGTACCGATTTTCACGAAATTTGACATACAGATAGTATCATTTCCGGTGGTCATTATAGGCTATGTATAAACTTGGTTGGATGCCACGCCCACATTTTACGCCCACTTTTTAAAACTCTTAAACTGTTACACCTATGTTCACCAAATTTGACACACAGATAGTACCATTACCGCTGGACATTATAGGCTATGTATGAACTGGGTTGTATGCCACGCCCACTTTTTATAACTCTCAAACGCCTGTACCGATTTTTAAGAAATTTAACACACAGATAGCACCAGTAACGGTGGTCGTTTAAGGCTATGTAAGAACTGGGTTCACGCCCATATTTTACGCCCACTTTTTAAAACCCCTAAACAGTAGCAATTGTTTTATATTCCCTATTAGGGGGTAGCGAAGCGCACCGGGTTACGCTCGTATTTTATAAATGAGTGAATCAGAATACAAAATTTTATGGATCCATAATTAAGTAAAGTTATTTAATAACACCAGAAAATTACTCTAACTACCATAAAAATCACATAAATTGCAGTATTGAGTAATATTTGACACTAATAAATTTTATATAAGCAGAAATTATAGTGCCAAGGATTTATTAATATAGATCCACAATTGGCCATTGGTCACATATAAAGCCATTTCCAAAAAAATTGGAAATCATTTTGTTGGACTTGACCGAATATACTTTTTAACTTGTTTTCATTTGTAACTCCATTTTTTCGGATTTCAGTAAAAAATATTTTTAGTTAAAAATTAAATTTTTCATTTAAAAATCTAGTTTTTAGTGGAAAATAAAATTTTTAGGGAAAAATCAAGTATTTAGTGAAAAATTGGATCATTCACAATTTTATGTATGTTTTAGTATATTTTTGTACCTTAAATTAAATAAAATTAAAAATATAGTATTAAAAGAAAAATAATTATCCCAAACAATTCTTTTAATGCCAATAATTGATTTTTTTCCAAAACATTTGTACGTACCATAAGTTCAGCAATATAATTGTATTTTCAACCGAATTTGAGATAGGTCTCGAAACGAACTCAGTTCGGTTGTGACAACGAATCTGTTTTCTTTGTGTACTTTTAATTTGAATTCATTAACATTACTCTTTTAGTTGACCCGATTTTATTCCTACTCATTACAATATAATGTTGCCAAGAATCTCTCTATATTTCGAGGATGTATTTAAATTTTTGAAAATTAAATATTGATCAACAAACAAATCACTTTGGGTCTTCTCATCAAACTTAAATAATGTTTTTCCGAAAAAAAAGTGCACACTAAAATGTTTTACTTAAGACTTTGTAGTTTTCTTCTTAAAAAAATATTAAATTAAATTTTCTATTTTATTTATTTTGATTTTCTAATTTAAATACAACTATGTGAAAGTTTTTTGTATAATATTTAATTTTTTTATATGAACCTATTAAAATTTTTTGTTTCTATTTTATGTACTAATTTTGTAATTTGAAAATTAAAAATTTAATAAAATATGTATTTAATTAATTTTTATAATTTTCTAAATTTATATCCTTATTCTATAACTCAAACGTTCGTTCTGTTAACTTTGGTAACATGAATTTTATTAATTTTGTATTCTGTAAGCAAAATATTTTATTTAACAGAACAGAAGTCTGTAGTTAACATAAATACGTTATTATAACAGAAATTTACTATGTATATGCAATGTTAATAACGAATTTACTTGTCAATTCCAACGATAGGTATTTTGGAAGTGATAAGTACTTTATTTTCCTATTTATTGCAAAATAGAGCAAAATTTTAAAAGAATAGTGTTTAAATTTTATTCACATGTAATATTTGTGGTATTTATGGGCGGATTCCCATGCAATTAATAAAAAAAAGTTTATTTTCACAGAAAATTTTATTTTTATAGGATTTTTTATTTTTTTTTTTTTCGTAAAATAACTTTTTATAGAAAATTTTTGCTAATTTAGCTTTTTATAGAAAATGTTCAAGGAAAATTTTTAAATTTTTTCTTCCTTAAAGTAAATGTTGCAAAATTAATGAAATTTATCAAAGGAAAGTATAAAAATTGTATACAAATGTTTTTCCTGGGTGATTTATATATGGGACCTATGGTCAATTATGGACTCAGCTCATAAAATGTTTTCTTTAATTTTGTCTTTAAGCCCTATATGAGAAATAAGTTTGTATTGACCAGTAGTTTGTGAAAAGCATCTGTACAACATTAATTTAGCAATTTAAAGTTCATTATTATGTCAGTCGTAACTTTCGAAAATCCACAAGCGTAGCAGAAAACACTGGACATTGCCTAATTCAAATTATTTATATAAAAAAATAATTAAACGCGTTACTATTTTAAGTGGAGGTCCATTGTGAACTCGGTGTACGATATAAGTGAGAACAATAGTTCCAATATCTAAAAATTGTCGATTCCTTGATGAATAAAAAGCAGGCTTTAGATATAGATTTGCACCATACTTATTACAGAACCGTTCGAAAGTTACATCTTGTTTATAGATTTTTCATTATGCTGCTGTTTACAGATCCCTCATTATGAGACATGGAATAATAAAATTCTTTAAAAATTATAAAAAAAAATCAAGAAAATTGATGATTTGTTAAATTTTGTTTATTTTCAATAAATTATTATTATTATTTTTTTTTTTTTTTTCATAAATGACAACTTAAAACTATTATTCCCATATTTAAATAAATAGATTTTTTATCAATAAGTTTTAAAAGAATCAGCTCTGAAAATTAAAAATTTTTAAACTGGCAATTATAAAATTTTTTCAACTTGACATGACGTAATCAATGTAATATCAACATAGTTAGTTAATGTTAAACGTAACGAATGTTACAGAATACAAAATATTACTGTTATCGTTTTTGTTTCTGTACTTTAACATTACGAACGAAAAGTTATAGAATAAGGCCATTAATCGACGTCTTTAATTTCATTAACTTTTTGTTGTTAAAAAATTTGTAAATTTAAAATGTTAATTAAAATTTTTATATAAGTTAAAAATCAGAAAAAATATTGAATCAATAGATACTTATGTACTTTTTTATTCTCCAGTTAGAACAGCAAGCATAATTTATATTATTATGTTAAAAATTTCATAAAAAGTGAAGGTTTTACGGCTATATTTATAAATAAAATGTTAAATTTCGTCAAACCTTAATAGGAAAATGTTCAATACAAATTTGATTAATAAAAAGTTTATAAATTTCAAATTTTTGTTATGAATTGTCCTCTAAAAATGTTTTCAATTCGATCAAGTTTTAAATATGCATATTTTAAACTTAATCATTTGTAGTATTACCTTAAATTGTTAATTATTATATTTTATTATCCTCCTTAAGTCTTTTTAATTTCATTATTATGTACCTATATTATTTTACACATACAGATACTTTATTTACGAAAATATCTTTTAAGTTAATTTTTTGGTCCGTATTTGTCTATAACACTTTATCAAAATTTCCATTATTACAAGTTACTTTTTTAACAACTTCCTTTATAAATATTTCCTATCGAAATTGTAACTATATCGACACACCGGGAAGTTGATATGCGTCGCTTTTATTATCGAATTCTTATCTACTTTGTAACACCGTTCGTGAAGAACTGTGCCACTAAGACATAGTTCCTTTTGAGTAACGTTTTAGTGGGGATTGGAAGATTCGAAATAGTATCTTTCAATAGTCGCGTTTTATACAGTTATAAAAATGCCTAATTCGAATCTTCCAATCCCAACTAATGCGTTACCCAAATAGAACTATCTCATAGTGGCACAGTTCTTCCCGAACGGTGTTACTAAGTAGATCAGAATTCGATAGTAAAAGCGACGCATATCAACTTCCCGGTGTGTCGATATAGTTACACATGCGATAGAAAATGCTTGCAGGGTATGTATGTATGTATGTATGTATGTATGTATGTATGTATGTATGTATGTATGTATGTATGTATGTATGTATGTTTGTTTGAAGTCTATAGCAGCCTAAACGGCTAAACCGATTTTCTTGAAATTTTCACAGTGTGTTCCTATATGCCTGGAAGGAAAAATAGGCTACTTTTTATTTTGAAATTCCATGTGGGCGAGGTGCCACGCCCACTTACTAAATAACTGTTAAAAGTAGTATATCTCGGAAATTGGTAATACTAGAGTCCTCAAATTTTGCACGAACAACTTTGACACCTACATGAACATTCTGGAAAAAATAGGCGAACTAGCAATAGGGGGTGTGGCACATCCCACGCCTAATATTGCTTGCCAATACCAAATGCCGTAAATTTAGGAAACTACAAGTTACATTTCCCAAATTCTGTACAATAAACTTAAGTGTCAGTGTGAACATTTGTGCAAAAATGGGCGGAAAAGAAATAGTGGGCATGTCATCTCTCATATAAAGTTAACACCAAAATTTTTATATCTGGGAAACTATAAAAGTTAGAGAGCTCAAATTTTGTACGACTAGCATTAGCTTCAATATGAATATTTTGGACAAAAATTGTTACACTAGCAATAGTGGGCGTGGTACCTCCCATATAAAGAAAATATTAAATTATCATATCTGAGAAAATATAACAGTTAGAGTTCTAAAATTTTGTCGGAGCCACTTTGGTATCAATATTAATATTTAAAAAAAATATGGGCGGACTAGAAGTAGGGGGCATGGTACCTCCCATATGAACTAAATGCAAAAATTCGTATATCTGGGAAACTATTGGAGTTGAAATGCTCAAATTTTGCTCAAAGAATTTTGACATCCATGAAAACTTTTGCCTAATAAATTAGCGGATTATGGGGGTGTGGTTCCTCCTATAAAAATTAAATACAAAAATTAGTATATCTGGGAATCTATTAGAGCTTGAATTTTCAAATTTTGCACGGGAAACATCTATCTATCTAATTTTTAAGAAAAATGTTATATTTTTATTACTAAATAAATATATTTTTTTAATCCTTTAATTACTATTTATTTCATTTCGGGGGGGTGGCGAAGCACACCGAGTATTAGCTAGTAAATAATAAAGTATTCAAACAAAATGTTTTCATTAAATTTATCAAAAAACTAAAAACTTTTGTACTTTGTGTTATTTTTCAAAAAAAAAAAAAAAATAAATAAAATAAAATAAATTAAAAATCAATATTTGAAATTAAATAAATTCGACATTAATTAAGCCATCATTCTGAAATTTTAGTACAATATAAAAAATTTTGTCCTTAAAAGAAGATAAATAGATTCCCATTTTCTTACTCCGAAATACCCAAAATTTCAGTTCGGGGAAAACTTCCTTCAAAAATTGACTTTTTTCATTGAAATGGTCACCCTGTCGTCATAAGGGGCCTCCGTCAGAAAATGCTTTTTGGGTGTATACCTTACATATACAAAATTAAAATTAATTAATTTTAAGTCGATCCCATCTTTGCGATTGGAGAACATAACAAAAAAGAAAACAATAAATTCCAAAATTGACAAAATTTGGATAGGGCTCGTGAGCAGACCTTTGTCCCAAACTCCTCCGGATTTACTTTACACGCATTAACATTAAGATTTTTTTGAAAGCATTAAAAAAGTGATAAAGCTCAGAAAAAATGTAAAATTTTTTTAAAGTTCCCACTTTAGATTAATATAACTTTTTAACAGATTCATATATTTATATGACTCTTGCAGCAATATTATTTAGAAAAGAACCTGGCAAATATTTTAGAAAAATTATAGGGGCAATATTAAGCCCGCCAAGTTAAAAAAAAAAAAAAAAAAAAAAAACGAGGCTAAAAATGAGGTAAAAATTTATTTCAACCCGAATATCTCTTAAACTAAAAGAGATATCCTACACATGTAAGCGTATTTTTTATAGAGATTTACAAGTGCTATCTATATGTAAAATTTCTTTTCTGTCATATCATAAATTAATTTTTGGCGATTTTTTTTTTAAATTACATACCTGAGATGGGCAACTTTGGAGGGCCACCCACTTCCCCCCTGATATGCTAGGGGCCTGTACTCCTCCAAATCAACTCGAAAACACCTCAGCTCTGACCATGTAAAATTATTGAGATACCTCTAACGGTTCTTTAGTTACTGAATTATTTCCAAAAAAAAAATCGAGCATAAGAAATAATAGCGAAAATATTATGCTAATATGCGTCGTCCAAAAAATTTAATTTTTTTCATAAAATCTCCACTCCTGCAGTCGTTTTTGGCCGGGCGGGAAGTTTAGTGTCAAATTGTTCTAAATCTATTTGTTGATAAAATGTCGTCAATAAATTTAAGAAAGCTCGTGTGACATTTTTTTATTAATCGATAAAAATTACACTTTTTTATGAAATTGACTATTTTTGAACAATGGCGGATATAGGTTGTAAGCTTACATCAGTTCAAAAGTTCTATATAAGCTATATAAGAAACAAATTTTTATTAAAGTAAGTTTGAGAAAAAGTTAAAGAGTTGAAAATATTTTTGAAAAAAAATCTAATTTTTTCATACTAATTTCAGAGTGCTGACTTTGAATATTTTTCACGTCTAGACGCATTGAAATAATCCAAAAATTTTTTCAGCATATTATTTTGAAATATATAATAAATTACAAAATATTTTTAAAAAAATTTTACCTCATATACTTCAGGACTTATTCCCGAAAAACAAAAGAGCTGGCAAAAAATCAAAAATTCAAGTGTAAATATCTTTTTAAATGTAAGAGATACCTGTGAGTAGGTTTTTTTCTTGCCAATCATTTTACATAAATATAAAAATCTTTAAAATCGGACTTAGTTTGTAGAAGTTACGATTTTTTGAAAATTTTACAGTTTTAGTTAGGAGATACAGATTTATTACCAAAATATTTGAGCTTGACACCTCTGTGATGTTGTTATGGCATTTTCACATCTACAATAGTACAATGTTTTTTGAATTTTCCTTGACTTATAAAATTTTGAAGTGGCTATTTTCGAAGATCACAAAAATAGTTTTTTTTATATTTTAGGCTATAAAATCATAATTTTTCCGAAGTACCGTAGATTTTGATTGAAATCTTTTAACAACATATTGTAGATTTCGTTTGCCGATTTGTGCTTTGGGATTTGATAAAATATAGACTTTCATATAAAAAGGGTCAAATTCGGGGGGTGTGTATCTTGACCACTTGAGTTATTGGGCTTAATTTTAATTTTAAAGTATTTTCGGTGAAGATACCTTTTAGGAAAGTATAAAATGATTACACAGGTCAACAGCAAAAAAAGGTTTGACTAACTACTATATAGATTTGATGTATTATGGTTCCAGTAGTCCAAATATGGTCCAAATTTTAAATTCGATGGAGAGGTTTTTTTTAAATTTTTATGTAAAATTATAATTTTTTTTAGACGTTTTTCCCCATAATTAATGATAACTCAAAAAGTGTTAGTCCGATATTATTGAATTAAAGTTAGAAAAATTTATATTTACATAACCTTTAATGCCTTTATATATTGTGTTTCAATCGGCTTAGTAATTTCGGAGTTATAATAAAAAAATTAAACAAAAAATATATTTTTTACGTGAAAATAGCAAGTTTTTTTGTTCTAAAAAAATCATTAAAAATAGAAAACGGCAAACACTGTTCAGATTTATTGCTTTATCGCAAAGCCACATGTAATAGCAACAAAATGAGATATCGACCATAAAAATTTATTGATTCTTTTTGAATTTATTCGCAATTAAGTGAATTCGCTCATTTTCACAAAATTTTAGTTTTTTGAGAAATTTCTCCACTTATGTTGTCATAACTCAAAAACAATACTTTCAAAGTTATGAAAAAAAATTGTTAGGCAAAAAATATAAAGTTAGTAAAAAAATTAAAAAAACAAGCAACAGGCCAAGCCGAATATAACATTATTGCTTGTTTTTTTAACTTTTTTACTAACTGTATATTTTTTGCCTAACAATTTTTTTCATAACTTTGAAACTATTGATCGCATCAAAAACAACTGTATACATTTAAAGATATTGCAAGCCAAAATTTTTGTGAATTTAGTTTAACAAAATCGGACAAGTTGTTTTTGAGTTATAACAACATAAGTGGAGAAATTTCTCAAAAAAATAAAATTTTGCGAAAATGAGCGAATTCATTTAATTGCGAATAAATTCAAAAAGAATCAATAGATTTTTATGATCGATATCTCATTTTGTTGCCATTACATGTGGCTTTGCGATAAAGCAATAACTCTGAACAGTGTTTACCGTTTTCTTTTTTTAATGATTTTTTTAGAACAAAAAAACTTGCTATTTTCACGTAAAAAATATACTTTTTGTTTAATTTTTTTATTATAACTCTGAAACTACTGAGCCGATTGAAACGTAATATACAAAGGGATTAAAGGTTATGTAAATATAAATTTTTCTAAGTTTATTTTAATAATATCACACTAACATTTTTTGAGTTATCATTAATTATGTGGAGATATGTCTAAAAAAATTTATAATTTTATTTAAAATTAAAAAAAAAAAAAAAGCCTCTCCATAGAATTTAAAATTTGGACCATATTTGTACTACTGGAACCACAATACATCAAAATTGTAAAATGGTTTTTCAAGCCTTTAAAATTTTTTCGATTTTGTTGCCTTGTGTTATATTTTTTTAAAGAAAATTTTATTTTAAAGAAAAAATAGTGTAGATACTTTTTCGGCCAAAAAAAACACAAAAGTTGTAATTTTTCCAATTTTAAAATTCAAAATCGTTTATTTTTGGACTCGGTTAAGTTTCGACTTAAATTTTTTTTTTTTTATTCAATAGATAATTTCGTTCTTAAACTAGCTAAAAATAAATAGAATCAGTCGGAAACACTAGGATACATATGAATAAAACTGTACCAAGAACATGCAAAATTGAGGTATTTGAAATCGGAATAGGAAAACATTTGGCAAGCAGTGTAGAAAGTAAAATGAAAATTTTCTATCACTTTACATTTTTAACCCATCGAAGACCAAAGAAAATTTGCTTCCTTGAGGAGTTTTTAGGTTATAAAATTTTCTATGTAAGAGGTAATGGAAAATAGTCGCGAATGTTTTATAGCCAAAACATGGAACTACAAAATTGTTGTACTGATCGAGTATCTAATTTGTCACACATAGCCCCTAGAAGTCTTTAAAGTTGTATAAATCATGAATTTCCCAATTAACCCTCATAAATGCCTCGAAAAATGAGGAGTAAGGAGTGGGTATAGGAGGGAAATTTGTATTTGATATAACAAAAAGAAAAAAAGTTAACAAAATATTCAAAAAACATACCTTGAATAATTTTGTTTAATTTTTATTCCTTAGACTAAATATAAAAAAGATAAATGAAACTTTGCTTCACACATCTTTCACCCCTTTGATGACCAAATGAAATATGTACCTCTAAGAAATTTTTAGGTTATATAAGTTTCTGAGTTATAAATAGAACAAATTATGTATCCGTATTTTATAGAGAAGGAATAACGCAACAAAAGTGTAGAATATGCCATGTCTCTAACGTGCACTCCGTAGAACCTAGAAGTCTTTAAAATTACTAAAAGTACCGAAAAAAATAGGAAAAATAAACGAAGAACAATAGGAGCTTTTATACCAAAACACTGTTATTGAGAAATTATATCAAGTCATATGGAATCCTACTTTGGTGACAGACTATTGCTGCTTTTTAGTGTGAGATAACATGAAAAACGGTACGTTCTTAAATCGGAAATAATGCTTAGTACAAATTACGGGCCAAATAATATGAAAAGTACTACGGATCATCAATGAGTATTTTTTAAATTTTGATTATTTATTTAAAAGTTCAAAACTTAATTATGAGAATTAATTTCAATCTACCGTGTAAATACTTAGTTGTTTTTCGTATCAACTTTGCATATTGTTACCGAGCATGGTTTATAACTTTACAGGGAAAGAGAAAAATCAGAATTCATTTTCCTAAAACCAAATTTTTGAGTTTCAGATCCTTCAATATCGTCTAACATATTGGTGAAGAATATTTTTAAATTATTTTTCAAGTTATGTAGTTTACGTTTCTTTTTTTTAAAAGCGTATGTTCTAAAAACAGAAAGACGTAACATCAATACGAATTTTAGAAAAGATTTTTGTTTTCAGAATTTTAGCATTATTTTCCATAAAAAGTGAAATTTATGTTACAAAGGAAATAATTTTGAAACAGGAATTTAAATTCTGAATAGCTTTCATATCCTTAGTAAAATATTAAACATTTTATTTTTTTTAACAAATGTGATGTTACATTCTTTTGAGTTATGAATATTATTCACTTGTTGATACGTTGTTTCGAATTTCTTTAAGCAATAAGATGCATTTACAATAATCAAAGTTTTTTAGGTAAATATTTGTTATACTTACGACTATTGCACCATAAAAATAAACATTTATTGTTAGTCATATTTCACATATACATATGACTGTATATGTACGTTTATTTAATGTGAAATTTGTTTATGTGTTATTAATATTTATTATAAATATATATACAGTGGTTTCCCGGTTTAACGAATGATATATTGTCAGTCCAATTCGTAAAATCGAAAAAATTGTTAAATCGGGAATATATTTTACTAACAAAATATACTTTAAAAGATTTCTTTTAAAGTCTACATTTTTACTTTTTAACGTTAGTTATCTTATAACAACAAAAGTAAAAAATAAAATAAAAATTTTTCGAAAATTAAAATTCTTAAAAAACAAATTTCGAATAACAGTTTTTTTCCCTACAAATTACAAAGAATTAACTATGGTTGTCAAATACTAGAGAGTAGGCCTTTAATTGCAACTGTTATGAACTGTTTATAATGTTAAATTTGCTTAATAAGTAATTCTCAAGTAATTCTCAATTGAATGGATACTTTAAGCGGATTTTTCAGCATAAACGCATCACATACATATGTATGGAGGTATATGATAAAATGGCATAGCACAAAATACAAACGAAAAATACAAACAAAAAGTAAAAAAATAACAGCTTTGTTTTTTACTGTTTTTTATTTAGAAAACAATTTTAAAATTAAAAAATTTTACTTTCTCTTATTTTTATAGATTTCAAATCACATTTTTTGTAAAAATTCGTTAAATCGAGTACTAAAATATATAGATTGTTCGTAATATAAGCTACTCAATGTTAATTCGTTAAACTGAGTATTCGTTAAACCGGGAAACGACTGTATATTTTTTGTTTTGCAACTCAAGACAAAAGCTTAGTTTCTATTCAGTATTTCAAAGAAAAATTGTTATGTTTAATTTTCAAAAAAAAAAAAAACATAATTTTTTATATATGCTAGTGATTACATTTTAACTCATTTCCAAATAAAATAAGGTTTCACTTTTTTTATTATATGTATCAAACTATTAATTTCAGCGTTGAGATTTTGGTCGCCTTTTCTTTTAAAGTTAGTAAGCAAATTGATGAGCTCTGATTTATTATGTAGCAAAATGTCGTTAATGCCCTCGGTGTGATTGATACTGACAACAAACAGTTTGAAGATGTGATATGCCTCCAATTGTATTTTTAAATGATCGTTTGTTAAATTCGTCAATATTAATTTGAGGTTATCCGCGTCGAATACAAACATTTTCATAACCTTATAATTGTAACGGTTCCAAAGCAAGTCTTTAAAAAGTTTAAATGATATGCGTTGTAAAAAATAGTTTTTTGATGTTAAAAGGCGTTGGAAGTGCTGAATGATAAATGTTTCATAGTTATTTTCAAAGAATTTGGCACATATTGCTTTGTGTTCCGTCATCAATTTTTTAAGCGTTGAATATGCGTCCATGGCAATATCGAATCTTGAGTTTTCTAAGTAACAAAACAGGTTTATAAAGTCTTTAGAGTGCAAAAACATGTTTGCCAAAACTTCATATTTGATACATTGTCTAAGTATATCACCCGAATTAAACACAACATCCCAGTGACTATCTTCATATCTAGATGAAAGAATAGATAAAATTTTAGGCTGACGGCATAAATACGGCACAGTATAGACTGTCTGTATATTTAGAACACTTGTGAAAATTAAAGTGACCCCTTTTTTATCCTCAAAATCGAGGTAAGGTAAAACATCAACTAATAAAAATAATGAATTTCTTAAACACAATTCTCGACATAACGCGGTTGTAAAAATGCTCGACCTTTGAAAAATATATAATTCGCTAAGAACATTTTTTATACTCTCAATGCATGTTTTGGCTTTTTTAATATTTTGTTTCTTTCCTTTTCGTAATGAAGTTAATGCCTTATTTAAACGCTTCACCAATTTGTACGGTGATTTTTCTTTCTTTACATGACATGGCATCGTGCTGATTAATATTGTTAAATAAAAATTTACGAACAAAGTTTTAGAATAATAAATTAAAAATATTATCGAAAAAAGTATTTGTTTATCAGTATAAAATAATTTCCAAATATTAAGGAAGCTTTGCAAATTTCAGTTCAAAGCACTGAAGAGACTGAACAACAAACGTTAACAAATTCTGAGGCAATACTAATACAGCACTAACAACATGTGTAATATGTGTAAAAAAATGTATATGCATTACAAAAAAAAAAAAAAAAAAAAACAGTAATAATACAATCTGTGTTACCGTCGCGTATGAAAATAAAAACCTTAAACTGTAATACCGTTCAAAAAAATAAGGCAGAACAAAGTTTTCAAAGTTTATTATTATTATTTTTTTTGTTTTTGTTTTTAGTATTGCAATATTTTATTTCCTAAATTTTTGAAACATAATTTTAACACCCTACACCACCATTGGTAGTTGGTCACAATTTTAAAGATATCTTGATGAAATTTGGCACAAACAGTTATTATGACAGAAGGACGAAGCCTAGCCCGCATACAAATGCCCTCCCGGAATAGGGGTCATAAATGCCTTACATATAGCAATATTTTAATGAAATTCGGCACAGAGAAGTTTTGTATAAGTGTCAATCTTAGTGCCAAATTTCATCAAGATTGGTCATAGCTTACAAACTCTCCTCCTGAAATTACATTAACGTGCATAAATCCCATACGAATGATAGCATCAAGTTAATATTCGACACAAATAAGTTTTATATAAGTATAAACAACATTTTCAAAATTTATTAGAATCCGTCACAATTTACCATAGGTCCCATATAAAGCCACTTCCGGGAATCGCCCTAAAGGGCATAAAATCATATGGATGTAAGTATTAATGCTTTGTTCTGTATTTGTGTATTTTATTTTACATTTAGTAAAAGTGTTGGTCTACAATTGGCCACAGGTCTAATTTTTAGCTCATACAAAATGGTGTAGGGTATCATTTGACCGACTATAGTTTCTCTCTCATTATACCCACCATCAAAAAGATAGGGGGTATATTGATTTTGTCATTCCGTGTGTAACATGTCGAAGAAATCATCTAAGACCTTACAAAGTATATATTTTCTGGGTCCTGGTTAGATTCTGAGCCGATCTAGCTATGTCCGTCCGTCTGTCCATCTGTCTGTTGAAAGCAGGATAGAGCTCGAACGGGGCAACATAGGGAAACAAAATTAGGCACAAATATTTATCTTATATAAGGTTTGTTTGGTATTGAAAATGGGCAAAATCGTTTAATAAACAAAAAAGTTATCGGCTAAAAACTAGAAACACAGGGTGTCCGTTTTTTCTTTTCTGCTGATATTTCTTCAATAAAAGCACGTACGATAGCGAAATTTTGTACGTATAGTTCGGGGGTCGATATAAACTCAGAAACCGAAAATGGGCGTGGTCCGCCCACTTTACCGCCCATCTCCCATATAAGGTGAAAATCAACGAAATTGTGTTCAAATAGTTCAAGGACCAATGTAAACTCGGAAACGAAAAATGGGCGTGGTCCGCCCACTTTACCGCCCCTTCCATATAACGTAAAATTTGAAAAAGTTGATGGTGGGTATATAGATTCGTCCGGGCCGAATATATTCGCGCTTTTTACTTGTTTTTAAATGTAGTCGTTTTTTAGATGCTCTCTTTTCTTAACCGTGGATGATATTCTTAAACCTTTTTTGTACTAAAGACCTGTATATATATATTGACTTTAATTTAAGTTCTTTACCATCTCTGCTTTCTTTATATTCACCAATGTATGAGGCAAAATCATCAAAAATAAAACACACATTCTCTATATACATACATTTTTATTTGATTTTAACTGCCTGTTTCTCTATGTCGAACGAAAAATTCGTTTCGAATAAATGTATAGAAAACAAAAACAAAATTTTAAATTTATTTGTTGTTTTCCATACATTTATTCGAAACGAAATTTTCGTTCGACATAGAGAAACAGGCAGTAATACTACAACTCACAAAACAAATATTTAAGAATGCTAAGATTCGGCTTTGCCGAACCTATTATATCCACCATCTGCACCATTTTATGCCATACTTATTTAACATTTCATCTTATGTGAGCGGATCACGCTCAGTTTTGGTTTCCTAATTTACACGATACTTGAACTACTTGCACAAAATTTCGTTGGCGTATGTGCTTGTTTTTGTTTAAGAGATATGAATGAACTGGAGTTACGACGGATACTTAGTTTTTCTAGTATTTTGCCCATTTTTAATATTGTGCCCCCTTATTTTTTGATTGTGGGTATCATGGCATGCTTATTTATAAGGTAGTGTAAGAAAAACAGATAATTATTTTTTTGCGGGCTAAAAATTACAAACAAATAATAATAATAATAAATAATACTAATAAATAATAATAATAATAATAATAATAAATAATAATAATAATAAATAAAATAAATAAATAATAAACAAATAATTTTGTTCTCTTAACAGTTGCTAATAACGATTGACAATTGATAAAAATTGTTGTTTTGTAGAACAATGTATTTTTATTTTTTTTTAACCAACAACAAAAAGTAATTGATTACATGTATTTTGTTGTTCCATCAGTTAGGGTTTTGACAACCGACTTAGCTTTGTCTCTTGTTACTCTTTAATAATAACGTTAAACTCCATATGTACAAAATTTTAACAAACAATACCTACCTTGTTAAATATGCCATGGTGGGTATAATTAAACACATGCAGAGAAAAATACATGTTTACATCAATAAATCTCAGTGTTGGCAGTACATATTTTTAAAAATACCTATAATTTTATCAATAATATAATTTTTTATTAATTGTGGTATAATTTTTATTACCAAAATTAATAAAAAATGCTTAAAAATTAACGATATAGATTATATTAAAATTTAATTGTTTATGTATAAAAATAATAATTGAAAATCTTGACTTGAGAAGATTATATTTATTTTACTTTATTTTCTGATATGTACATATTTTTTATCTCGTGGCTTCCATACCAGTTCATTGCAATAAAATATGTGACGACCGAAAATATACTTAGGTTATAAGGATGCTGGATTTAAAAAAAAAAAAAAAAAAATGAACCTTGATTACCGATTTGGATAAAATTCGGTGTATAAATAAAGGAAGTTCGCGATTTATAATATATCAAAAATGTGGAAAATTGTGTTTTTAAAAATACAAATATCTTCCAAAATATTTACGTTACAACGTTCATTAAAATCGATACGTGATAGAAAAAAAGTAAAAGCTGATTCTAATTTAGCATGTTAAATTCCATCTAATCCACCTATTGTTTTTTATTTAAGACGAAAAAAAATTTTTTTTTGCCCACTAGTGTATCTCCACTTAACTATAGGTATGCATGGGTATCCTAACTTAACTGTGAATCCAATCGTGATTGCCCCTTCGAGACCTATCCTGCTTTCAACAGACAGACAGACGGACGGACATAGCTAGATTGACTTAGAATCTAACCAGGACCCAGAAAATATATACTTTATGGGGCCTTAGATGATTCCTTCGACATGTTACACACGGATGTGGACTAGATGGAATTCCGCATGCTAAACTCGAACCTGTTTTCAGTCGCCGAAAATCCCAAAAATGGGTTTTTTCACATTTTCGGCTATAAAATCCACATTTTTCCGAAGTCTCGTAGATTTTGATTGAAAACTTTTAACAACGTATTTGGAATTTGAGAAAATATAGACTAAAGTCAAAACCTTGATATAAAATGGGTCGAATTCGGGAGGGTGTGTACCTTGACCACTTTAGTTATTGGGGTTGCTTTTTATTTTAAAGTCTTGTCTTTCATAAAAGTATAAAATTATCATATGTTGTTGAAGAAAAATTTATTTCAGAGAAAAAAGAGTGTAGATACTATTTCGGTTAAAAAACACAAAAGGTCGTAATTTTTTCAATTTTCAAACTCAAACTCGTTTATTTTTGGACTCAATAAAGATATCGACTTCAAATTTTTTTATTCAATAGATAATTTTGTTCTTTAATTAGCTAAAGAACAAAAAGAACGGAAGCACCGTGATATATATGAAAAAACTGGACCAAGAACATGCAAAATTGAAGTTCTTAAAAATTCAGATGCAAATAACTCAAAAACTGTATGAAATATATAAGACATGCAAGCATGTTTTTTGTATGTCTTATCAGTGCCTACAATAAAGTATAAAAATATTTGAAAGTGGACGACAAAAAAAATTTGGCAAGCGAATAAAAAATTTGTATGTCAGAGGTACCCAACTTTGAGCCCCTTTAGTTCCGCTCCTGAGGGGTCTGTATGGTCTCCCTTCCAAACCCGATCAAAAGTTACAGATTTATTTAAAAAAAAATTTCGATTCTGCCCCACTGTGAGGTGTAAAGGGTCTATATAAGTTTGTCATTCCGTTTGTAATTTCCACAATTTTCGTCGGAGAGCAAAAAAGTTTATATTTTTGTGATCCTTGTAAGAAATGATGACGATAGGACAATGTCCGTCCGTTGTCGGACATTCTGTCGAAAATCCTTTCGAGAATTTTACTATTGAAATTCAGCAAGATTTGCAAAAAACACTGAGAAGGCATGGATTTGTGATTTTTTGCACATTTTTCATTTTTAATTATGCAATCAAATTCTTGTGAGTGAATATTTTAGAATGAAATTTCACACATAAGTAGATTTTTTAGTGCTTAATTTAAATCACCATTCACTTTTTTAGATTTGTCTACAAAAATCCCGTAATTCCTAAAAAACTTTAAAAAATCTCCAAAAATGGGATTTTTTACATTTTTTACCATATCTTTCCAACCGATAACGGGGAGCAAAAATTACTATTGCGAAATAAATTAAAGTACTTTAGACTAAGTAAAAATTATAACTTTTTTTTGATTCTAGCTTTGCGATTTGAGAAATTAAGGCGAAAGTTAGAAATTAGTTTCAAAAATTGGTGAAATTTGGGAAACCCTGGTTCTCGCAAAATTCGATTTTTGAAAGCATTTTTTCCTTTAAAGTATTTTGTGTTTAGTTATCTTCCAGAAAAATATAAATAATATATATGTTACTTAAGAAAATTTTTATATAACAAAAAAAGAACCTACCAATTTTTTGGCAAAAAAAACGGGAAAAAATCACCTTTTTTTGAAAGTTTAAATTTAAATGATTGTAACTTTTGACTCCGTAAATATTTTTTCAAAATTCTTTCTTCGCACAATTTTTCTATTTGTTGTTAATGAAACTGAAAAAATTAAAAAAAATCGGGTGAAATTTGAACCCGCTGTAGCGAAAAAACTTCACCAAGGCAGGCTAAAAAGTAAAAATTTTAATTTTTGAAGCTCAATATCTCTTAAGCTAAAAGAGATAATATATGCATAAGGCGATGTTTTTTGTAGATCTCGACTAGCAAAATCCTCCCATATAAAAATCGGTTCAGTTATAAGGAATCTGGATCGTTTTAAATAAATTTTATACCCAAGGTGTCCAACTTTGGGACCCTGTGGACTCGCCTTCTGTAGGTCTATATGGTCCAAGCTAAAAACTTAAACTCGCCTGCACCTCTACTATCAGCATGTGAAATTTAATGGAAATCGGAGCAGCCGTTCTAAAGTTCCATAATTATTTCCATTTCATTTTTGAAATCGCACACTTAAAAGATTGGTTTTTAGAACCGGTTTTCAAGTTTCTGAAGCCTCTATATATACTAGGGACTTCGTTTTTGCAAAGAATGCTTGGAAATTTTTTTCTGAATTTTTTTGCTTTAGTCGCCATTTGCCCCTTTTTCAACCACCTGGCCACTTTTTTTTGCCCCTTTTTTAAATGGCGACTAAATGGCGACTTTTTAAAATTATGCGCTAAGTGACTAGAAACTAAGTTGTTTGAAATATATCGACCCATTATATATTAATTTCAGCAAATAAATTAATCATTTTGAGATTGTTTCACAGTATAGTGATATAAAAAAACGCGGAGTATTTATAAATGAACTGAAATTGTTAGTAACTAAAAATAATAATAAAGTTTATGAACAGCTATTTATATCATCATATGCCGAATCTTTTTGCACTGGTTTGAAAAAATAAAAAAAAAAAAAAAGATTCGATTTCTACCTCCTTCAGGGAACGTATTTTTTACTAAGTTATCAATAATAAAAAGTAGTTTGTCTTACAGACTTAAGCCAATACTTGTGAATCCATGAGCTCCGTCCTAAATTTTTCCGAAGGGGATTTGAAAGACTGAAGTATGAGTGAAGAACTCGTACAAAAGTTTAATTAATCAAAAGAGGATTGTTTGTTAACTATTTTTGTGAATAAATCTTTATTTTTATAAATTTTATAAACTATTTTGTTATTAATAAAACTGAATTTTGTAGTTCTTCTTAATTTTTTTTATTTTGTTGTTATCAAGTAAACAAATTTTAAAGATTTTTTTTTAGATTTTAAAGCAGTTGGCCTCTTTTTTTTTCAAAAAATCCCCTTTTTGGCGACTTTTTATTTTAAAATCCCCTTTTTTGGACACTTTTTAAAAATTCTCAACAGTAACGCTGCTTGAAATTAATAAAAAACACACAAAAAAGTCAATCTCGCACGAGCATTCAAGCAAGAATGTTGTGTTACTGCTTGTTGCTTGAGATACACTCATGAAAAATATTAATATGATTTTTTGTCTCTTAAACAACTATCTTTTTTTAATTAAGAAATAATAATTTAATACAATTAATTTTCATTTTTTATTATAAAATACAAATTTAAAATAATCGTTCGTGCTGAATTATATTTAGTATTATTTAACGTTTTTTAATAAGAAATTAAAATCCTTAATTTTTAATATATCGTTATTTTTTTTCAAAGAGTAGAAAAAATAAACATTAAATCATAATTTTTATGATTACTATGGTAATCGTTGCGATCCCTGGTTATTACTATTCAAATTCTAAACTAGTAACGTGTATTTCCAACTACAAGTCTTGAATTGATGAAGAAACTTTCAAAATTAAATTACTATAAAAATGATGTTTTTTTTGGTGTAAAATTTCATAATGGGACAGAAAAACAAAACATACACAAACATAATTGTGAATGTATGAGTGTGGAGGTAGCTGGTGTCCCTGCCAGCAATTGGATGTGAGTTTTTGGATTCTTCTATTAAAAAGTGTCTTTTTAATCACATATAGACGTTCAAATGTAGAAAATACACAAATTACAACAACAAAACACATTAGCATCGAATTATGATCCAAAAATCTTGCTTTAGGCGGCTGTTTACCTTCCAGAACAAAGAAAAGAGAACGATCACGATATGATTCGCTCAGTAAATGTACAACTTTTAAAGTGTTCAATGCAATTTTTTTAAGTGGAGGATAAAAAATATATTAAATTAGGAAATAACTAATTTTAATTTCAGCATTTTTTTATATTTAATTTTGAAGTGAACATGAACTCAATAAGATAATAAAATATTGTTGTGTGTGTAGTTATTTTTTTTTAGTTCTAATATATTTATCATATCAAATTGTTCCATATTTTTCCCCTTAATTTTTCGATACTTTCTTAGAGTACTCTTTTACACTTCTAAATAACACTAATTCGACACTCCAAAAAAGCACTAAAAAGTGTCATCTTAAAACTATTAAAACTGAGGCACGTTTTTTCCCGAATGGTGACACTTTTTTTTGACAAGAAAATGATATCATATTCGATTGTTAAGAACTACTTGTAGTAACGTTTTAGACGAAATATCGATAGAAAATGTAGGCAGGGAGGAGATAAAATACGATTGCGTATGTTAGTGTAGGGCATAACATATGTGTTTTGTTGTTTTAAAAGTAGAAATACTTTAATCAGCACCGAACTAGTTATACCTTTTTTAACGTCATATGAGCTTTCAGAATATCAAATTTATATTTTAAAATTTGATTTGTGTAGTTTTGCTACCTTTGTATTCAAAGTAACAGATGTTAAAGTTAAGTATATTAATTAAATAAATAAAAACAAAAATATAAAATTATATCCACTTGAACAATATATAAAAAAATATTTTTATTTTTTATTGATATCAAATTTGTCACCAAAAAAATTAGATTTTTCTTTAATAATTTTGTTTTATTCTGTAAAGAAGGTGGAATTATGTTGAAAAAAGATCTTTTGTAAAAAATATTTAATTTGTATATACCTACTATATAAAAAAATTGTTATGACAAAAATAAATAAATTAATAAATAAAAAATAACTTTTATTTCCTGCCAAAAAATAACTTTTATATATTAAAAAAAAAAAAAAATAATAATAATAAAAAAATTCTGTATTTTTGTTTATAAAAAAATTTAAGTCTATAAATTTAAACATTGCTGTGAATATTTTTTTCTTTTTGTATAAAAAAAAAAAATAATAATTTTTTGCTTAGAAAAAGGAAATCTAAAAACTTCTTTATTTTTCAAAATAAATGTTATTTCTGCCCAAAAATAAAATACTTTTATTATTCAAAACAACTTTTTTACTAAATAAAATATATGTAATTTAAAAATAAGTTTAAAAATTAAAAATATTAATATTATTTATTTCTATAAAAAATATATATTTTAATAACAATTTCTTGTTTCAAATAAAATACAACTCAAAAAATCACAAAATAATTTTTCCGAAAAAATGGAAAAACTTACTTTATTTTTATTTTTCTTTCTGAAAAATCAAAAAAATGGAAAAAATATGTAGTTTTAAAAATGAAAAAATTTAAATATTTTTTTAAATAATAATTTCTAAAATTAAAAATTCTCTATAAAAACATTTTTTTTTAAATAATAATAAAAACCACCAAAAACAAATTATATGCACATTTTATGAAATATATAAAAATGTAATATATAAAAGTAAAATACAACAATTATTAGTTTATCAAAAATATAACTATAAAATATAAATTGACAACTTCGAAATCATATAAAAATTTGTCACGTCACTGAGAAAGGTATAAGAACGACGGTGCAGATCAAAGTATTTCTACTTGTAAAACAACAAAACATGCATGCTATGCCCTACAGTAATATTAACTTTCATATCTTTTCCATTAGTAAATAAATAACTAAAATTTCTGTTGGCACTTTTTATTTCAAAATAAAAGAAACAAATATTATTTGTTTCTTTCTATTTGAAATAAAGATCTTTATACATGTACAAACATATATATGTCTGTGTGTTTTTATTTGCATTTCCCCAGTCGGAAATAGAAGGGCTAAAGATACATTCTAAAATGCCTTATTTAGGATCTACAAGACCTGCCACTCGCATTGCAACACTATTTCTTTTTTACACGGCGTGTCATTGGAGGCAAGGCCTTCCCTTCCCCCTTCCCAAAAGAAGCGAAAAGGCAAGGACTCTTAAATAAATAAATATGCTCTCTTATATTTTCAATGCTATTAAAAAAGAGTATGAAATATATTTAAAAAAAAGACATGCGAACTACCTTCTGTCGCCAAATTGTTAATCAGAAATCGCCAAAATTAAATTTTATATATTTTTTTTTAAGAAAAACTTAAAACTACTAAAATATTGAGTGCTTCAAATTTTATATAATTTTAAAATGTAAATTCAGCATCAACAAAGTCAATGATGATTTCAGTAACTAATAATAACACAGGGAAGCACAGATTCTACGGCACGGGGTTTCTCAGTCAATTCAGATACACGGTATCTGAAGCAAAAAAAATTTTAAAAAATCATAAAAATTTTAGTGTCAAAACTTATTTTTTTTTTTTCTTTATTTATAAAGATAAATTTGTTGCAAATAAAACAACACATATTCCATTAAAATCAATGCCTAAGTTTTGATTTTATTCACAAATTAGTGAAAATACTCATTTACAAGTTACATAGAAAAATTAAAAAAAAAAAAAAAAGATTTTGTGATTTTTTTCATTTTTTTATGTAACTTGTAAATGAGTATTTTCACTAATTTGTTAATAAAACCCGAACTTATGCATTGATTTTAATAAAATATGTATTGATTTATTTGCAACAAATTTTAAAATATTAATTCAATAAGGAATTAATTCTATTCAAACAAAAGCCTTTGAATTAAGCTATTGAATTATATTTTTGAGAATGGTATTATGGAATGAAAAATTCATATTTCTTAATTCAGAATTAAGATTTAAGGGAATTAAGCTAACATTTAATTAATTAAGTCTTTCGAAGCTCTGATATTTTGTATAAAATTTAATTTTTTCTCAAACGATAGGCTTAATATCTCCAAAACTGTTGACCGTATTAAAAAGTAATGTAAGAAAGGCTTGAAGATAATTTTAATTGCAATTTTTGGATATTTTTTTTAGCAAAATCAGACAATCGTTTTGGGGATATGCTTCAATATATAGTGCAGCCTCCTAAATTTACAAATGTATCCAAATTAACTGAGAAACCCCGTGCCGCAGAAATTTTTTTCATTTTGTAATTGAATAAAAATTTTAATTTCAATACCTTTTTCTACCTGTTACCTGTTCGTAGGAGAGAAGAGAAATACTAAACATTTACTTTCACTTTAACTCTTTCGTCTACGAACTCAGAATTGCAGCAAGAAAAATTGCTGTTTATGAACCCCGACTAACAAAATAAAAATCCTTAATTTATAAATATCTTCAATAAAACCCCATTTACATTGGCTCAAAATCTAGTTTAAATGAGTTTTCAAGCTAAATCTACATAATTTAATTTGGTTTTAATTAGATTTTCCATACAAATCAAAATCTAGTTTCTAACAAGATTTTACCAAAAACTACTAAAATTTAATTAGATTTTGGAAAATATCGTTTTTCAACAATGTTTTTCTTTCAGTGTGTAAGTAAAATGCAACAATGTTCTAAATAAAAATGACATTTCTGTTTAAACAAATATTTTTAAAATTAAGAAATAAATACAATTGAATTTAAAATTTTGTAAAAATAAACTTAAAATAAAAGAAAAAAAGTTTTTGTGAAACATGAAGCTGGTTGAAAAGCGTGTCTTTAATTTTACCAAAAGTATTTGTCAAACAAAATCTACAAAATTGTCCAAATTTTGTAATGTAAACAGGGTAGATTTTGTTTTTTTCGAAATCTCGTTCAAACGAGATTTTAAGTGTAAGTGTAAATTAGGTATAAATGTTTGACAATTTGTTTTCCATCATCTTTCAAATTGAATACTAAGATTTAGATCAGGGGTTTTTACAAACTCTTGATTCGTGCTTTTAAATTTGATAATTTAAAGGTATTTCTGAAAATACGTAAGTTGAATTTCAAGTTTGAATATAAATTAATATTCATTTGAAAAAAGTGATACTTTCTCAATTTCATATCAAATGTTATTCCTAAATAATTTTTAATCCAAAAATGAAATTGAAAAAAGATTCGGCTGTGCCGAATCTTTGATACCTTTCACCATATTACCATCTTACTATCTTATCGACATCATATTACCATATTACCGACAAATAATAAAATTTTCGCCTAAATTCTAAATTTTCTAAATTTTTTTCAAACTACGAAAATTTGAATATGAAAAAAAAAAAAAAAACAATCATAGCAGGCTTTGCTTTTAAAAAATAAACAACAAAAATTCCATATTTATTTATTTTTTTATGTGTGTATATACAAACTGACTGCATATACAAAGAACAACAACAACACTGTTATTCATTATATTACTTCTGTTGCTAACTAAACTACTTGTCTATACAAAAAACAAAAAACGTCACTAATATTCATTACAATGCTTAATATACATGTTTGTGTATGTATTTATGTATATTGTTAACAGATATGTTTTAGTTTTTAAAAATAAACAACAATTCCATATCTATTTATTTTTGTACAGACTGCATATACAAAGAACAACAACAACACTGTTATTCATTATATGACTGCTGTTTCTAACTAAACTACTTGTCTATACAAAAAACAAAAAAACGTCACTAATAGTCATTACAATGCTTAATATACATGTTTGTGTGTGTATTTATATTCTTAACAGATTTGTTTTTGGTCCATAACTTTTGATTCTGAACGAATTTGGTTTATTAAAAAAAAACGAAATTTTATAAAAACATTTATGACTGATCTACAGTGGTGGCCACGAATTTAAGACACGACATGTAACGAACTAAGTTGTGATAATTATTACAACCCTGCAATATAAAATTAGATTTTGTTAATTTTTCAGTGTACCCTGTAATGTTAAGATCAATTACCGTTATTTGGTTTTGTTTGTGTATACATTTTGTTGCTGTTTTTATTATATTTTCGTAAAAACGTGCTTTTGAAGCTGGTCACGAATTTAAAACATATAAGAAATATTTGGTTTTTAAGTGATTTTTTGGTGTTTTTTGAAGCTAAAAGGTAAGTAATGAATGTTTTATTCCATTTAATGTTAGAATACATCAAAATATTTAGTTAGAAATGGCCAGAGGTACTTGGAGTTCGGATGCCGAGCGAAAATTGATCCAACAAATGAATACTGATGGAAAAACAGTAATGGAAATTTCCAAGCTACTAAAATGTTCCAGATCCAAGATTTACAATGCACTGGAACACATCAAGCAACATGGCACTACCAAAAATGTCAAACAGCACCCTAGAGCCCGAAAAACTACACCCAGGGAGGATAGCTTAATTTATAAATCAGCTGCTAAAGATCCTTTCAAGAGCTCAAGTAAAATTAAAAATGAGATTTCATCGGATTTTGGTATTACTATATCGTCCAGGACAATAAGAAGACGTCTGAATGAGAAGAACTTACGTGGGTGTATTGCACAACGTAAACCACTTGTGTCAAAAAAAAAAATTAAATCCCGACTAGCGTTTTCAAGAGAAAATCTCAATAAGCCGATGACATTTTGGAAAAATATACTTTGGAGCGACGAGTCGAAGTTTTGTCGCTTTGGTTCTGATGGAAAACAGTACGTATGGCGTCCTCCAAACCTGGAGCATCACCCAAAGTACACCCTTAAAACGGTTAAGCATGATGGTGGAAATGTCATGGTGTGGGCAGCATTTTCCTGGCATGGTGTAGGTCCCATTCAGAAGATTATCAATAAAATGGACCAGCATATTTACAAAAACATACTGACAAGCATCATGATACCATTCGCTGAAGACAACATGCCTCTAATGTGGAAATTTATGCATGATAATGACCCTAAGCACACTTCACGCCTAGTGAAGAGTTGCTTAGAGGAAAATAATATCACAGTTCTGAAATGGCCAGCTCAATCCCCGGATCTCAATCCAATTGAGAACTTGTGGAATGATGTTGAGGAGCATGTACGAGCAGTAAAGCCAAAAAATTTGACTGATTTATGGGAAGAAATTCAAAAGGCTTGGTATGCCATTCCAAAGGAGCGCTGTATGGCCTTAGTTGAAAGTTTACCCAGGAGATGCGCTGCTGTGATTCAAAATAAAGGATTTCCCACCAAATACTAATATTGTTTTATGAAGCTGAGCTTTACTTTTGTGAATTAACTTTTATTTTGCCTATGTCCTAAATTCATGACCAGGCTTAAACTTGTATTAATCTGTATAATATGTAAATAAAAATTGGAAACTAAATATAGGTAACAAACTATTGTTGATTTTTTTTCATAACATTACTAGGATCTTTAAAAAATAACATGGATCTAAAATTTGTTCGATAAGATGTAAAAATTATCAGAAATATATAAGTGAAATGTCGTGTCTTAAATTCGTGGCCACCACTGTATATAAAAATAAAAATCTGTAGCTTGAACAAGGGCTTCAAAGATAAAAAATTCGTTTTCCCCGATATCTCAGTTATTACTGAACCGATTTATTTCATTTTTTCAGAACAAAAATTCAGAAAATAATTTCCGAGCCCCCTTTAAAAATTCGAAGTCCCTGGTATATGCAGAGGCTTCAGAAACAGAAAAACCGGTTCCAAAAACCGGTTTTTAAAGCATATCTCCGCCATTTACAAACCGATCCTGCTGATTCAAAAAATCAAAATTTTATAAAAATATTTGTGACCGATCTGTATAAAAATAAAAATCTATAGCTTAAACCAGGGCTTCAAAAAATAAAAAATGCGTTTTGTCCGATATCTCAGTTATTATTGAACCGATTTATTTAATTTTTTCAGAACAAAAATTCAGAAAAAAATGTCCGAGACTTCTTTGTAAAAACGAAGTCCCTAGTATATACAGAGGCTTCAGAAACTGGAAAACCGGTTCTAAAAACCGGTTTTTTTAACATATCTCCGCATTGTATGAACCGATCTTGCTGAATTCCAATAGCAAAATTCTCGAAAGCATTTCCGATCGTTTGATATATATATTATATATGTCAGTTATCGGTGGGCTTCATAAACGCCATTTCAACCGACACACGGACGGACGGACATGGTCCTATCGTCATCATTTCTTACAAGGATACCGAAAATGTAAACTTTTTTGCTCTCCGACGAAAATTGTGGGAATTACAAACGGAATGACAAACTTATATATACCCTTTACACCTTTGGTGAAAGGTATAATAAATGAATCCTTAAAGATAAAAATTAATGGCATATTCTCAATGATACCAAATGCTTTTGTTAAATCAGGCTATATTTAAAAAAATAGTAAAAACAATTAATTATAAATTTTAGATAAAACCTTTGTATTTAAAAATATATTTTAAAATTGCTAATAAATGTCTTATGCCAAGGACGAAATATCATTAAATGTGTTTTACAATTTGCAAAAATTACCAGAATGCTAATAAAAATTATGCATAAACAATAGTTTTAGAATTTTTACTATATATTTTTCAACTTTGCAACTTTATAAGTATGAAGAAATTAATATACATATGTGTGTTATCTGTTTAAAGAAATACTTTTAATTTTATGCAAAAGGTCTTAGCGACCACCTAACAATCTTTATACGGACCAACATTTGAGAACCGTTTTGGATAGAAAAATACTAAAAATAGACGTTGGCTTGTAAGAAAACGTAATAGTTTTACTATGCGAATACCTGTTTAATAAAATTTTAAAAATTAGCCAAATAAATCGCCACCTTGTTAAAAATCGCCATGTCGCAAAACGGAAAATTCAGTCGCCAAGAGCAATTAAAAATCGCCACGTTTGGCGAAAAATCGCCACATCTGACAGCCCTGCTCATCAATGCAAAATGTTGAGAGCGAGAATTACATGAGAGCGGGTTCTATGATTAGAACCCGTCATAAGAAATTTTGTTTCTACATGATGCGCCTTCTATATATGAATATTCTTTGCTATTAGTGACGTTTTTGTTTTTTGTATAGGCAAGTAGTTTAGTTAGCAACAGCAGTAATATAATGAATAACAGTGTTGTTGTTTTTTTTATATGCAGTCAGTTTGTATATACTAGGGTATCCAATTATTCGGGTGTTTACATTAATCGGTTTATTCGACAAATAATTATTCGAGGTTAAAAGTTGATCGGTTAATAACCGATTATTGGCAAATTATTCGATTAACCGAAAACCCTTTGTTATACATGTAAAACATATAAATTACAAAAATTATGGCTTTTAATATATTTAAATAGTTACTTAGAAACATGATATAATATCAAATTCTTTTAAAAGGAGATCATTTCGTAATTATTTTCTCCTATTTGTATGAAAAATTTTAATTTTTTAGCTAATACTATAAATATTTTTCATGTAAGTATATTTTCCGTGTAAGAATGATATTTTGTTAAACAAGTCTAAATTAATATTTTTTGGGTGCATTTAGGAGATGATAATTAAAAGTATTATGACTTGTAAAACTTTGAATTTACTTTACTCAAAGTAATGTTTAAGAATTTGTATTGGTACAAGTTTATTTATGAATATTACCTTTTCTTGACGCTTTTTATAAAAGATTTTATCCCAACAAAAAAAAAAAAAAAAAAGCATCCAAAGAAGTCAGTAAGATACTGAATTTGTGATCCAGAAATAGTACAAATTCGTAAAATTTTCAATGAATTGAATTTTTTGATACCTGTGTTATGTCATGCCATATTTACGATTTTGTGCAAAATTGCAATGAACATCCAAATTTTTTTTATCGACTCCAGGAAATTAGTTTTAATTTTTATTATTATTTTAATAAAGAAAATTGCATAACATTGTTTTTTTTACATTGTTTTGCATAACATTGTTTTGTCATTTGTTTCAGTTATTTTCTTTTTTGGAAAAATAACATCCGAATATCAACGCCTTATAGCAGAACAATTCGCTTAAATCTTTCTATATATTGAATCCTGTTTTATTACTTCTAAAGCAGAAGAAAAATTACCTCACTAAAAATTATGTTTATTTATTTTTGCAGGAATGTAATAGACCTCTTAAAAAAAAGTAGTTTACATAAATATATCATAAAAATAAAAAATTTTCTAATGTATAACTCGAGAAAACTACATTTCGGTTAACCGGTTATTCGACACAAATTATTCGGTTTATTCGTTATTTGAAAATGGACAGTTTTAAATTATTCGAACAGTTAATCGACAAAAATTAACCGGATAACCGAATGACGGTTAATCGATTGGATACCCTAGTATATACACACATACAAAAATAAATAAATATGGAATTGTTGTTTATTTTTTAAAAGCAAAGCTTGCTATGTTTGTTTTTTTTTTTCGTATTAAAATTTTTAGTAGTTTAAAAAAAATTTTGATTTATAAATGTGCAATAATGAAAGCAAAAAAGGTGAAAATTTAATTATTTGTCGGTAAGAGGATGGGGGGTATCGAATCTTTTTTTAATTTCATTTTTACTAAAATTTCTTTTTAAAAGTGAAAACATCAAAATGTTTCAGTTTATCATCTTTATCTCAAAGCTGGTAAAACTACGAGTAAATAAAGCCACGTATTATAAATATTCACCGTAAAGTTAAGTGGACATACACTAGCGGGCAAATAAAAAAAATGGATTTCGTTTTAAATAAAAAAAAATAATAATAATAGGTGGATTAGATGGTACAGTGGTTTCTCGGTTTAACGAATACTCAGTTTAACGAATTCGCGATTTAACGTACGTCCAAATTTTTAACATTGAGTACCTTATATTACGAACAATCTATATATTTTAGTACTCGATATAACGATTTTTTCCAAAAAATGTGATTTGAAATCTATAAAAAAAGAGAAAGTAAATAAAACACATTTCTCATCCTATTGAAAGAGTACTACTCTCCCATTTATGCAAAAGGAAGAGAATTAGAGATTTTCGTTTGGACAATATTTTTTCATTTGAAAACTATTTTCTAAAAAAAAATAGTAACAAAATAAAAATACGTTACAAAGCTGTTGTTTTTTTTACTTTTTAAATATGCCTTCGTTTGTATTTTGTGCAATTCCATTTTATCATGTACCTCCATACATATATGATGCGTTTATGCTGAAAATCCGCTTAAAATATTCATTTAATTAAGAATTACTTATTAAGCAGATTTAACATTATAAACAATTCATAACAGTTGCAATCAAAGACCTAATCTCTAGTATTTGACAACCATAGTAAATTCGTTGTAATTTGTCAAAAAAAAAAAAAAACTGTTATTCAAATTTTGTTTTTTAAGAATTTGCTAATTTTTTATTTATTTTTCACTTTTGTTGTTTTTTAACGTTAAAAAGTAAAAACCTAGACTTTAAAATAAATCTTATATTCGCGATTTAACGAATTTTTCGATTTTACGAATTGGCCTGACAATATATCATTCGTTAAACCGGAAAACCACTGTATTTAACGTGCAAAATAACAATCAGCTTTTACTTTTTTTCTATCACGTATTGATTTTTGTTATGGGCATTAATACTATGACTCCGTCTTTAGGCAGTCACACTTGTATAACTCGTGAAAGGTTTGTCCTATTAAGATACATTAAACTCCAATATACAGCGACTTAAATTGTCTTTGAGAAAAGTACTCGTATACATAATTTATTGTTGAATAATTATTTTCGTAGTTATTCGTTAATTATTTTTTTTTTTATCCATAACTCTGAAATTCTTGAGCGAATAAAAAAATATTGTTGACACACCTTGAAGAAAATTTTCGTATGCATCTTTTGATGTATCATTTATCAAAATCGTGTAAACGGTTCTTGAGTTGTAGTCTAAATTTGACAAACCATTCTCGAATTTTGTAGAGTGATCTCTGAAAAAGCTGATGATATTTGTCATGCCCATAAAAAAAAATTATTACGAGATAGAAAAAAGTGAAAGCAGATTCTTGTTTAACTCGTCAAAATCCATATAGTCTACATATTTTTCTTTTAAGAAAAAATAAAAAAGAGAATTCTTTTTGCCCACCACTGTATTTCTACTCAGTTGTATGTAACATGAGTATTTTTACTTAACTGAATAAAATCAAGATTTGTGCATCAATTTTGAAGATACATGCTTTGTTTTATTCGCAACATTACCATATTTAAGATAAAGATGATAAACTGAAACATTTATGATGTTTTCACTTTTAAAAAGAAATTTTATTTATTAACAACAAAATCTAAAAAAATTGTTTTTTTTCGGACATTTATTTCAATAAACTATTGAGCACATAAAAAAATTAAGTTTGGGTCATATGTCAATCGTGCACGCCGTTCTTGAGTTATAAGGAAATATATTAGTGTATTGGCCTTGCTATGGGCGAAATATTAGACACGCCCATAAAAAAATCCACACCTGATGGAAAATAATGATCGCCGATTCATGTTGAACTCATCAAAATGCATCAAGTCCAACTATTATTCTGTGGTGGAGCATTTTTTTTTTGTCGACCAGTGTTATCATTAGCTTTCAGGTTTTTTTAATAACTTTTCGTGGGATTTCAATCGTGATTTTTTTGATGTTTTTCGAAGCTTTGTATATTATTAAGAACTTGTGAGCAGTTAATATTTGGGCAGAAATACATATATCTCGAGTGTTTTCGATTTATGTTTTTTTTTTTTTAATGTATAAATCGTCCACTTCGTTACAAAATTTTTTTACACATATAATATCGTATAATTTATAATTATTTTCTATTTAAAATTTTTTTAAAAACAAATATTAAATAGAGAAAATTATATATTTAATAATTTTGTTCATACATATTAAAATTTTAAACTAATGAAATTGAATTCATATTATATATTATAGAATGTTTTCTGTGCATTTCAGTATAATAAATACTTCGATGTGATTTATTGGCTAAAATTGCTAACAAGGAGTTACAAGAGTCGAAACTAATTGTCCAATCATATTAAAGAAGTTTATCCGATAAATATACTATTCCTAGACCCTTCCTTAGTCCTGACAAATTTAAGAAACATAAAAATTTGTACCAATCCTGGTCCTGATGCCATTTCTAGCATAATCTTGAGAAATTGTGCTGATATGTTGTTATCATGTCCGCTAACTTATTTATTTAACAGTTTACTTGAATATGGCCATTTTCCATTTTTATGGAAACTTTCATTCATAGTTCCAAACCATAAATCAGGAGGAACAAATTATAGGGGTAACCTAAGGAACCAATTATAGGGGTATAGCTAAACTTAACACAATACTAGGGTATTCACTCGAATATTGTTTGTTAGATTAATCGACAAATGAAAATCAAATAACTATTCGATTAATTTAAAATCAAGAATTTCGAGTAACAATTTATTCGAGCAAATTATGCCGATTAATCGAATAATTCAAGTAAAAAAATATTTTTAATATTTCCTTTCTTAACTAGTTTTTAGGATGTTTTAATTTTAGTTTTCTAAAAATTTAGCTTAGAAACAATGTTTCAAAATTTGTATAGAATGTTTCAAATCTAAAAGTGGTACCATAAACTGGAATTTATAAAAAAAAATTTATTGAATAAAAATAAACGAATAGGCCTAAATTACAATACGTAGTTAAAGGTCGTTTTTTAATTACAAAAATTAAATAAAAATTTAAACGTCACTTTAAAAAATTATAAAGTAAAATTCAAATAATTTTAATACAAATATAATAAATAATAAGAAATAAATTGAAGAAATTTGAGCTTGATTTGGAAAAACATATTTTTGGTTCTACGAATGAAAGTACATAGTTTAAATACCAATAAATGCTCAGTCTGGTGTAGAGGATGTGATGGTTTGAATGACATTTGTAATATAGAAGGAATTTGGACTTAAAATTAAGTTTAGCATTTAAACTCGTTCTTTATGTTAAGAATAGCTGAACCACTTTATCTAAAATGAAATTGAAAAAAGATTCGGCTGTGCCGAATCTTTGATACCCTTCACCATATTACCATCTTACTATCTTATCGACATCATATTACCATATTACCGACAAATAATAAAATTTTCGCCTTAACGTATGCTTTCATATTTTCACATATATAAATATAAATTTTTTTAAAACTACGAAAATTTGAATATGAAAAAAAAAAAACAATCATAGCAGGCTTTGCTTTTAAAAAATAAACAACAACAATTCCATATTTATTTATTTTTTTATGTGTGTATATACAAACTGACTGCATATACAAAGAACAACAACAACACTGTTATTCATTATATGACTGCTGTTTCTAACTAAACTACTTGTCTTATAGGCAAAAACGTCACTAATAGTCATTACAATGCTTAATATACATGTTTGTGTATGAACAAAAGAATTTAAATAAAACACTTCTTTTGTTTCTGAATGTTTGTAAGACATTCTTGAATGCTAAATCAGCACTAATTTTATTAATAATTGTAAAAACCTTAAGAACTAATATTGAATTTCTTAAAACTATCTAGCCTAAATAATTTTAAGTACTTTTCTTATTATACACATAAACCCTTCAATAATTCTTATCACACACAAGTGTGAAAGATAAGGGTTGATTGTACACATGTGTAAAAGACCAACGCACATGCGTATGTCCACAACAAATGTAAACAATCATAAAATTTATAAAAAATGAAATTGAAAAAAGATTCGGCTGTGCCGAATCTTTGATACCCTTCACCATATTACCATCTTATCAACATCATATTACCATATTACCGACAATTAATAAAATTTTCGCCTTAACGTATGCTTGCATATTTTCTAAATCTAAATTTTTTTCAAACTACGAAAATTTGAATATGAAAAAAAAAACAATCATAACAGGCTTTGCTTTTAAAAAAGAAACAACAACAATTCCATATATATTTATTTTTGTATGTACAAACTGACTGAATACGCAAAGAACAACAACAACACTGTTATTCATTATATTACTGCTGTTGCTAACTAAACTACTTGTCTATACAAAAAACAAAAACGTCACTAATAGTCATTACAATGCTTAATATACATGTTTGTGTATGTATTTATGTATATTCTTAACAGATATGTTTTAGTTTTTAAAAATAAACAACTACAATTCCATATCTATTTATTTTTGTACAGACTGCATATACAACGAACAACAACAACAACACTGTTATTCATCATATTACTGCTGTTGATAACTAAACTACTTGTCTATACAAAAAACAAAAAACGTCACTAATAGTCATTACAATGCTTAATATACATGTTTGTTGGTGTATTTATATTCTTAACAGATTTGTTTTTGGGCCATAACTCTGTTGATTATGAACGAATTTGGTTTATTAAAAAAACCGAAATTTTATAAAAATATTTATGACTGATCTATATAAAAATAAAAATCTATAGCTTGAACAAGGGCTTCAAAAATAAAAAATTCGTTTTCCCCGATATCTCAGTTATTACTGAACCGATTTATTTAATTTTTTCAGAACAAAAATTCAGAAAATAATTTTCGAGCCCCCTTTAAAAATTCGAAGTCCCTGGTGTATGCAAAGGCTTCAGAAACTAAAAAACCGGTTCTAAAAACCGGTTTTTAAAGCATATCTCCACCATTTATAAACCGATCTTCCTGATTCAAAAAACCAAAATTTTATAAAAATATTTGTGACCGATCTGTATAAAAATAAAAATCTATAGCTTAAACCAAGGCTTCAAAAAATAAAAAATGCGTTTTGTCCGATATCTCAGTTATTACTGAACCGATTTATTTCATTTTTTCAGAACAAAAATTCAGAAAAAAATTTCTGAGAATTCTTTGTAAAAACGAAGTCCGTAGTGTATACAGAGGCTTCAGAAACTGGAAAACCGGTCAAAAAACCGGTTTTTTAAACATATCTCCGCATTGTATGAACCTATCTTGCTGAATTCCAATAGCAAAATTCTCGAAAGCATTTCCGATCGTTTGATATACATATTATGTATGTCAGTTATCGGTGGGCTTCATAAACGCCATTTCAACCGACACACGGACGGACGGACGGACGGACATGGTCCAATCGTCATCGCTTCTTACAAGGATTCCGAAAATATGAACTTTTTTGCTCTCCGACGAAAATTGTGGAAATTACAAACGGAATGACAAACTTATATATACCCTTTACACCTGTGGTGAAGGGTATAAAAATATTACAAATGGTAATTAAAATTTAAGATAATACTTAAAAGAAAGATATAAAAAAAAGTAATAAAATATGTTCAAATAAGTTTGAACATTCTGCCGAGGCGCCAATTGTATTTTTGGCCCCAGACAAGAGAAAAACATTTTATGCGATCAGGATCACGCTTCGGCCTCCCACTAGGTCTTAGATTTTCTACCTTTGTCCTTTCATTAGTATTTGGCCATTGCTGCTTATGTTGATTGTAGTTGTTGCTATCTGATATGGTGGTAATACCCTCATAATTACTAGGAACTGTAGCTAATTTGTTCCCATCTATCCACGGGTGGTTGGTTTTAGAGTTGATTATAACATTTGCAGAAGTCGATGCCAAAGTTACGTTTGGTATATCTGGGTATTGGTTTATCGATTGACAAACTTCAAAATTATTGCTTTGTGCTGCCAAAACTTCATTGTAATCTTCACCAACAGACGCAAATGATTGAATTTCATCTTTAACAACTTCAGCTACATCGTCTTCAATCCTTTTTGAATTGGAATCAACTTCCATTGGTTCTGGTGTCGGTTCTTTTGCATCCTGCATGACTGATGCGTGCGCTTCATTTTTTGGGGTTTCCCTATTTTGTGTTACATTTTCAACAGACTTTATTTCTTCTGTTTTCATGTGACTATCGCCTTCAACAGATTCTGATACCTCTGGCACTTTCTCTGGTTGATGAACGTAAGAGTTTACAGATTTCTTTGTTTCGGTGTGTTTTAATTTTGCAGCTTCTTGACTTTCAGTAGACTCAACAACCGGTTCTAAAACAGCTTCCGTTTTATCTTCTTCCGGCTTTTCCGTTACTTTTCCTGCTATATGCTTTGAAGGCTCTTCCATACTTCCTTCAATAAATTCTATAGCACTAAAATTTGCTTCGTCCACGTCGTACATTTGCCACCACACTTTACGGGAACTTTCGGAACCTCCAAGGATTTCAAACATATTTTTTATTTGCTCATATCTCGTCTCAATAAATTGTTTTTTAACTTCCAGTGATCTTTTGGATATGTTTATTTTACCTGATGTTAATTTTAAACACCAGTCAACTATCCATTCAGCTCTTGAGTAGAATTCATCTAGGAAATCGTCAGCTTCCTCTTGGACATTTGCCTTTTTGGTTTCCATAGTTCTCTCTTCTGGTTGTTGCGTTATTATGGCTTCACTAGTGCCATTTTCCACAGGAGAAACACCATTAGCGGTAACAGCTTCTTTATTGCCTATTTTACTGCTCGTTTCATCTGATGGATTAACTTCTTCTGATATGGCGTCTTCTTTCCTTATTTCAAATGATTTTATCTTCTCAATTAATTTTTGAAGTACATTTTGGTATTTGTGTTTTACTTCAATAAATTTGGTTGCGATGCCAACATTAAATCTGTTGCATTTAGAGTAACATATTTCAATCTCATCGAAATATGTTTCTAAAAGTTTTTTATTGGTAAGCAGTTCTTCATACTTATAGAACTCTAAATCCAAAATCGTATCATTTATATTAAATTTAAACAGGGACCAAATATATGAAAATTTTTTGTCATACGATAGACTTAAAAATATTTCACAGTCCTCAATTTTATGTCCACGTTTGAGGCAACATCTGCATATTTCAACATAGATGCTATTCGTAACAACATTAACTTTTTGTTGTTGCACTTTGCCTCTTACAGGTAGATCCATTTTATTAAAAAAAAAATGTTCTTTTAATTGTACTTCCTCACAGTAAATTTACTGATTCGTTACGAAGTACAAAATATTAAAAATACTTCATAAATATTAATTTTAATATTTATTTTTTAGGATTGTTCATCCATAGGTCGCTATCCTGTTCGAAGGACTATGTGAACAAAAGAAATCAAATAAAACACACTTTTGTTTCTGAATGTTTGTAAGACATTCTTGAATGCTAAATCAGCACTGTTGAATGCTAATTCGGCACTGTTGAATGCTAAATCAGCACTAATTTTATTAAGAATTGTAAAAACCTTAAGAACTAATATTGAATTTCTTAAAACTATCTAGCCTAAATAATTTTAAGTACTTTTCTTATTATACACATAAACCCTTCAATAATTCTTATCACACACAAGTGTGAAAGATAAGGGTTGATTGTACACATGTGTAAAAGACCAACGCACATGCGTATGTCCACAACAAATGTAAACAATCATAAAATTTATAAAAAAAAATATTACAAATGGTAATTAAAATTTAACATAATACTTAAAAGAAAGATATAAAAAAAAGTAATAAAATATGTTCAAATAAGTTTGAACAGTGTATGTATTTATGTATATTCTTAACAGATATGTTTTAGTTTTAAAAAATAAACAACAACAATTCCATATCTATTTATTTTTGTACAGACTGCATATACAAAGAACAACAACAACACTGTTATTTATTATATGACTGCTGTTTCTAACTAAACTACTTGTCTATACAAAAAACGTCACTAATAGTCATTACAATGCTTAATATACATACATGTTTGAGTGTGTATTTATGTTCTTAACAGATTTGTTTTTGGGTCATAACTCTGTTGATTATGAACGAATTTGGTTTATTAAAAAAAACGAAATTTTATAAAAACATTTATGACTGATCTATATAAAAATAAAATCTGTAGCTTGAACAAGGGCTTCAAAAATAAAAAATTCGTTTTCCCCGATATCTCAGTTATTACTGAACCGATTTATTTCATTTTTTCAGAACAAAAATTCAGAAAATAATTTCCGAGCTCCCTTTAAAAATTCGAAGTCCCTGGTATATGCAGAGGCTTCAGAAACTGAAAAACCGGTTCCAAAAACTGGTTTTTAAAGCATATCTCCGCCATTTATAAACCGATCCTGCTGATTCAAAAAACCGAAATTTTATAAAAACATTTGTGACCGATCTGTATAAAAATAAAAATCTATAGCTTAAACCAGGGCTTCAAAAAATAAAAAATGCGTTTTGTCCGATATCTCAGTTATTATTGAACCGATTTATTTCATTTTTTCAGAACAAAAATTCAGAAAAAAATGTCCGAGACTTCTTTGTAAAAACGAAGTCCCTAGTATATACAGAGGCTTCAGAAACTGGAAAACCGGTTCTAAAAATCGGTTTTTTTAACATATATCCGCATTGTATGAACCGATCGTGCTGAATTCCAATAGCAAAATTCTCGAAAGCATTTCCGATCGTTTGACATATATATTATATATGTCAGTTATCGGTGGGCTTCATAAACGCCATTTCAACCGACACACGGACGGACGGACGGACGGACATGGTCCTATCGTCATCATTTCTTACAAGGATCCCGAAAATGTAAACTTTTTTGCTCTCCGGCGAAAATTGTGGGAATTACAAACGGAATGACAAACTTATATATACCCTTTACACCTTTGGTGAAGGGTATAAAAAGGACCCAAAGTGCATTTTCTCATTTTCAAAATGCAATAACTCAGAAACTAATAAATATATTTTCGCATATCTTTCACAGCCTAACGGACAAATATCCAAATAATATTTGTGTAAAATATTATATATTAAATAAAATATAATATATTAAATATAGAGAAACAACGGCATTATCAAAGCAAAAGAAACAAGTATTCATAAATATTTACGCAAATTTTAATTTTATATTATTTTGGAAAAACTATTTCTTATTTTAATCTATATTTTCGTTTTCTTTTTTGATAAGCATTAAAAAATCGAGTAAAATTTTAAGGTCTAAATTAATCGAATAACTCGAGTAACTTAAAAGATTTATTCGACTATTCGAGTGACTTAAAAACTGCATTTTTGAGTTATTTGATTATTCGAACAATGAAAAAGTCGATTAAAATGAATACTCTACACAATACCAAAATTGTTCGAGAAAATTGCGACCTGTACTAACTTGATGAAATTGTCATCTATATATATTTCCTACTAAGGACTGCGCACGAAAAAATCCGTGCATGCAAATCTGCTTATAGAAACTAAACCAGCGGGCAAATTTTTTGAAAGTGATATTTTTATTAATGACTGTTATGTTCAAGTTCTAAACATAAAAGAGTAAATTAGTTCCTGTTGGTTTTTAAGGAAATATCTGATCTTTCCCGGAATTATTCTAATTAAAGGTTTTATTGTGTTTCGGCCACTCTTTTGCTCGAACAGGTCCACTTATTTTTAAACTCCGTTTCATTTTATACTGAGCGTTTAATGTCCTTTAAATTATTTTCTACTAGAGTCCAATATCTTTCAACTGCACGGATTTTCGGACAATTTGATAGATTTTCTGGCTAGGAAGTTGAAAAAAGTCACCCTGTACGAACGTTTCATCGTCTACTATACAGGAATAAAAAATCTGAAAAAATTCGTCCGAAGTACTTTCATGTTATTTTTTACCTCCAAATTCTTGCTTGCATTTCTTATATGATTTTTATACCCTTCACCAAAGGTGTAAAGGGTATATATAAGTTTGTCATTCCGTTTGTAATTCTCACAATTTTCGTCGGAGAGCAAAAAAATTTACATTTTCGGGATCCTTGTAAGAAATGATGACGATAGGACCATGTCCGTCCGTCCGTCCGTGTGTCGGTTGAAATGGCGTTTATGAAGCCCACCGATAACTGACATATATAATATATATATCAAACGATCGGTAATGCTTTCGAGAATTTTGCTATTGGAATTTAGCAAGATCGGTTCATACAATGCGGAGATATGTTAAAAAAACCGGTTTTTAGAACCGGTTTTCCAGTTTCTGAAGCCTCTGTATATACTAGGGACTTTGTTTTTACAAAGAGGTCTCGGACATTTTTTTCTAAATTTTTGTTCTAAAAAATGAAATAATAACTGAGATATCGGACAAAACGCATTTTTTATTTTTTTAAGCCCTGGTTTAAGCTATAGATTTTTATTTTTATACAGATCGGTCACAAATATTTTTGTAAAATTTCGTTTTTTGAATCAGCAGGATCGGTTTATAAATGGCGGAGATATGCTTTAAAAACCGGTTTTTGGAACCGGTTTTTCAGTTTCTGAAGCCTCTGTATATACCAGGGACTTCGAATTTTTAAAGGGGGCTCGGAAATTATTTTCTGAATTTTTGTTCTGAAAAAATGAAATAAATCGGTTCAGTAATAACTGAGATATCGGGGAAAACGATTTTTTTTATTTTTGAAGCCCTTGTTCAAGCTACAGATTTTTATTTTTATATAGATCAGTCATAAATGTTTTTATAAAATTTCGTTTTTTTTAATAAACCAAATTCGTTCATAATCAACAGAGTTATGGCCCAAAAACAAATCTGTTAAGAATATAAATACACACACAAACATGTATATTAAGCATTGTAATGAATATTATTGACGTTTTTTGTTTTTTGTATAGACAAGTAGTTTAGTTAGAAACAGCAGTCATATAATGTTGTTGTTGTTCTTTGTATAAATTAATTTTATATTTTTTTTTCGTTAAAATAAAACCACTTTTAATTGTATTAAAAAATTAATGAAAGTTTTATTTCATTCACAATTTCAATTCTTAACAATAAACTCCGCTTTCCTTTTCTATGAGGATAGCTTATTCGACGGTAGACAAAATAAAACTAAACTAAAGTACTAATTGCATAAAGAAGGAGAGATCGCAAAAAGAGAGTAATAAAGTTCATAAAGTAAGCCGAATACTTTAAGTGCGGCCTTAACTACCCTCCCTCTTTAAAACTAGTCGTCCTCGACTGTTACATTATTTCTTAAATTAACTTAATTATTATTTTTTAAGTATTATTACAATTATGTACTCTTTAAAAATAAATTTGTTACCTTATTTCAAGATAATATGGCATTAAATTAAGTTAAAGGTAGATAATCTAAAAATTCTATTGTATATTATCCTTATGAACAGGTCGATTATCTATTAGCACATAAGTGCCCATATCCTTTTGAACTATTTTTTCTACAAAGAGTTTACTAAATTTATTGCCTAATCTTCTGTTAGTTTTTAAAAATACCCTGTCTCCCTGGGAGAAGTTTCTCACTATCCTATGAGTGTTATGGTAAGTCAAATCCTTGTCCTGAGCTTTTCAGAAATGCGGTGAAGGACATCAATGGGTTTGAGTCCAGTAACCGAATGTATCGTTTGATTATATTTAGAAGCAGCAATCAGAACTAACTCCGTTGTGTCGATATACCCTTTTTCTGCTTTCAAACACCTTGCGATTTCAGCCAAAGTGCTATGAAAACGTTCGACTTGGCCGTTACTTGTACTATGTGCTGGTGGAACTGTAAACATATCGACACCAAATTGATTTGCGAGAATAGACTTAATTGTTTCAGAATTAAAAGCTTTTTCATTGTCGCACACCACAGTCTTAGCCTTTGGAAAAAAGTTCAATATTTCCAATAATGGAATTTTTATATCTACAATCGACCGAGATGCGATTGGGAAAACTAGAGCGAATTTGCTAAACTTATCAACACAGGTAAGAAAATGGGAGTTATCGGTGGAAAAAATATCTATATGTAGCAGTTCACCAGGAAATTCAGGTATAGGGGTTTTGCCTATTCTAGTTTTTTTAGGATTCCTCACATACTTAGCTTCTTTGCAGGTTTTACAAGTTGAAACTATCTCTTTTAATTTCTTATGGATACCTGGAAAATAGTATTCCCTAAGGATTTGATTAAGATTTTCTCGAATATTACGATGTGCCCTGTTGTGTTCACTTAACACAATTTCAAGCTGATCATCAGGGTTGTGAATATCTATCACCATATTTTTGCTAATGACAAATCTTACAGACGGAAAATTTTTTATAAGGTCATTCTGAATTTGCCCTAACGTGTGACGATCACAATATATACAACATTTGGATTCACACCATCCTTTACGAACTTCATGATGTCGGTGACCTTATTAAAATTTATTAAGTGTCTGACTTGATTGACAAATACGGTTTCTGCCTCAATTAAAACAAGTTGGTTTTTAAAGCAATTAATTGGGTTTACAACGGACTTGATCACTTCTGTAGAAGATTCTTCACTATGTATTGTTGCAATGGTTGATGTTTCTGACGCCGTTAAAGTGTTGGAACCTATAGCTCCTTCGGTTGCAGACATAGTCCCAGAACCAATTGTGTCATCCGTGCTCATTGAGTCACTTTCTACATAATGCATATATTGACGTGACAAAGCGTCTGCCACTATATTATCTTTGCCGGGTTTATAGTGAAATTTTGGTGAAAATTCTTCTATAAAAGCTCTCCACCTCCTAATTTTTGTATTGGGATTTTTTTCCGAAAGAGAAAATGAGAGCGGCTGGTGATCTGTATAAATGTTTACGTTTTTTGCTCCGTACAGATAATTCCTTAACTTTTGAAGCGACCACACTATAGCCAGAACTTCACGCTCATTTGTGGAGTAGTTTTCTTCCGTTGTAGATAGAGTCCTTGAAATCATGGTTAAAGGTCTACCATTTTGTGTCAACACAGCACCTATTGCACTATAAGACGCATCGGTAGTAAGTTCAAAGGGCTCATTAAAGTTTGGATGAAGCAACAATACGTCTTCTGATGCCAATATATTCTATATTCTTTGAAAAGCGTCTAGTGCTTCCCTATCAAGACATACCTTTACATTTCGAGAGCACCTTGCTGACACGTTGCCATTTTCTCCGCGAAGATATTTAGTGAGCGGTTTCAGGGACCTGATAGTTTATAATATCATTGACTTTTTCAGAACAAGTCTTTATACCATCTTCTGAAACAACGAATCCTAAAAACTCGACAGAACTTTTAAAAAATCTTGACTTCTCACTTGAAACTCTCATATTCGCCTTGAACAATTTTTGGAGGATTCTATCAATGTCAGAGATATGTTTTTCAGCTGATGAAGAGAAAATGATAATGTCATCTATATACACGTGACAGCTTTTTCCAATTTCTTCGCGTAAAACGTCATCTATTGCTCTCTGAAAAATACTAGGGGCGTTTTTTAATCCAAACGGAAGCCGACAAAATTCAAATTTTCCATTATTGACGCTAAACGCTGTCTTTTCCCTATCATTCTCTGCCAGGCTGATTTGATGGAACCCTGACTTTAAATCTAAGGTAGTGAAATAAGAAGATTTTCCTAAATTTGATAAAATGGTCGATGTATCGGGTATTGGGTACCGATCGCTTATAGTTTTTGAATTTAATTTTCTAAAGTCAATTACAAGTCTTTTTTTCGGCTTTCCTGATTCATCGAAACCTTTCTTATCAACTATCCATATAGGGTTATTATATGGAGAGCGAGAAGGTTTTATTATGCCATTTTTCAACAAATTTGTTATTTCTTTATTAACAAAATCATTCAAAGCTAAAGGGTACGGGTATGACTTTGAGTATACTGGCTCTTGGTCTTCAGTTCTAATAGTGGTGACAAAAGGAAGGGATTCTATAGGATCAGCAAAGACACCTTTGTTAGCTTCCAGAATATCTTCTAGTTTTTTAACTAAGCAAGCAGGTACATCACAAGTTTCAGGACTGATAAAATTACTAACTGCATTACAGTAAAGAAACGACAATTTTTCTTCTCCATTTTCATATTTTAATATTCCCTCTTTGCAGTCAATTTGCGCTTTTATTTGAGTCAAAAGGTCAAAGCCAACTATTACATCAAAAGATGTCAAATCCGGTAAAACGAAAAAATTAGCAGTTGTACCCAATAAATATGCTACACATTTTGAAAAGATTTTTGAATTTCCATTTACTGATTTTACAAAAAAAGGCTTAACAAGTGGTTTAACTGATTTCAAAAAACTAAGATTTTTAATATAATTTTTGGATGTGCTGGTGTCTATTAATATTCTTAACATTTTACCTCCTAGCGATCTCACTATGTACGGTAGGAGGGATCTTGTTCTAAAAAATTAATTTCGTCTTGTATATCGAGTTCAGGATCTTGAACTTGTGGGACATATGAAGGCTGAGGTTCAGGTTGATCAAATTCTAAACTAGATTCAGGTCACACATTATAATCGTAATTCAAATAGTTTTCTGTAGGATAATATTGATTTAAATGATTAACTCTCTGTATTTTTGAAATATTCTGATTTAAACTGCCAGCTGGTCGTTTTTGATGCTGTTGTTTGAAACGATTACTAATGTCAACATCCATTGGCTCGACATTTTGGCCATGTCTACTATCAAAAAATTGCATTCTATTACTATTTCTATTAAATGTAGCATTCTGATGTGGATTGGAATAAGGAATGGTGAACCTGTTGCTATTTTCGTTAATATTTAAGATTGGATTGTGTGGTGTTTGAAATCTATTGTTTGATTGATTCCTAGGAATAAAACTTTGTTGTATTGTCCTATTTTGAAAATTAGGTTGCCGAATAGGTTGATAATGTGGTGAATTGTAAGTAATGCCTTGGGTTGTGTTATTCCAAAAGGTAGTTGCAAAATTATATCTCGCCTGGTTAGTTTCAAGTTCCTGGGCTAAAGCGAGAGCAGAAGGCATGTCAGGAGGTTTACACGAAAACAATACATCCGACACTGGACGTCGTAACCCAGAAATAAACACACGTAATGCATTTTCCCTGTATTTTTGACTAAGAGCTTCAACTAAAGCCGAGTTACCTTCATTGGTCATTATTACTTTATTCAAAATCAGTGCCAATTTTTTCTCGACTGCATCATAAAACTCAATAATTCCCTGGGGACCTTGCTTCAATGTCGACAACTTTTGCTCAAGTGTAAATATGGATCTTTTATCTCCAAATGAAAAATCTAACCTAGATAAAATTTCTTTGAAATTCAACACCGTATTATACGAACTCAGTACTGCGTCAGCAGCTCCCACAACTTTATTTCTAATTATTCCTACAGCCTGATAATATGTGGAGCTGCCCTCATAAGTTTCATATAATTTGTGGGCAGTTATTGCGGCCTGACGCCACGACATATACATGCTCGCATCTCCACTGAACTCTGGAATAGATTTCACTATATCTAGAGATTCACTGCATCTCACACCTACTCTGATAGTTATGGGCTTATATTCTTCAACCTGAACTGGACTTTCTAAGGCGGATAATCTTTTAGTTAGATCATCAATAGTGTTCTGAAACCCTTGACGTGCTTGTTCAGTTGCCTGGATTAAAGCAGTATTTAGTAAAGCTTGGACAGTACTGGCATCCATATTTAAGGAAGTATTTTCCGAGCTAATTTTAATGTTTTTAATATCCGATATTAAATCATCGATGTTCATAAGGATAGAAATTATTATTTATTAAATATTTTAATTAATATATCCGTAGTTTTAACAATTTTAACCATAAATCGATATATAGTTACAATTAAGGCCAAAAATTCTAAATCATTGAAAGTTAATAATAACGAATTATATATATATTATATAATTATATGTAGTAACTAAATTATTTTAGATAAAATAAATTTAAGTAAATAGTTAAACATGCATGCATATGATTAATTAGGTAATTGTAGAAAAAACATAAAAAGTTATAAAGTTTTTGATTTTAAATTACTCTTAAGTAAATAGCTCATATTTTTAAATCTCTTAATTAATAGCTACTATTTTAGGCAATAATTAAATAATATATAATTAATTATATTCTTTCAGGAAATAAATTTTTTATAAAGTTATTAATTTTAAATAACATATTAATACTTAAATTACTTAATATTAAATATCAGCTCTTTTCATATATTTTTTAGTATCAACTCTTAGTCAACAGCAGCTCTTTTAGTAATTACGTCTTTTCGTAGATTTGTTCGTGGTTTTTATTAAATCTCTTTATTATTTAGCAGCAGCTCTTGTCCAACTACAGTACTCTTAATAATTACGTCTTCTTAATGAGTAATGGTTTTACATGCATATTTTAAGTCTCCAATTTTTTTATTTTCTTTTATTTAATCTTATTTTTTTGCTATTAAATTTATCATTAATTTTGCTTCGGTTCGTTCTTATTTTCATTTGAATTATTGTCAAGAATTTTTTTAAGAATTTGAATGCCGTTATTTTTATTAAAGTGTTATTTTTTTGTTAATTTTTTCGTTCAATTTTATGTTTTCACATTTGGCTAGATTACTTGTATTTTGTTCAGTAATTTATTTTGTAATTTTCTAGTTTTTAATTTTTTTTTAATTTTTACTTTAACTTATGTCTTTATTATTTTTTTAATTTACGTTTATTTTAGTTACGTGAAATTAATGTAATTTCATTTATAAGATATTTCTCAGTAGCGCGAATTATATGTCAGGTATACTGACTTATATTAATTAGATTTTCTTAATTTTTAATTATTTAACATCACTTTTTTTCACAAAAATTAATTAAAACATATATTTTTATCATGTTCTTTAAACATATAAGTAATATCAAATATTGTTGATGTTAAGTATCATATTAATTTAAACAATTTTTTTGTTTAACTTTAAATGTTTAATTTTTGCCTCAGCCCCACGTTGGGCGCCAATTAATTTTATTTTTTTTTTCGTTAAAATAAAACCACTTTTAATTGTATTAAAAAATTAATGAAAGTTTTATTTCATTCACAATTTCAATTCTTAACAATAAACTCCGTTTTCCTTTTCTATGAGGATAGCTTATTCGACGGTAGACAAAATAAAACTAAACTAAAGAGAGTAATAAAGTTCATAAAGTAAGCCGAATACTTTAAGTGCGGCCTTAACTTATATGCAGTCTGTACAAAAATAAATAGATATGGAATTGTTGTTGTTTATTTTTTAAAACTAAAACATATCTGTTAAGAATATACATAAATACATACACAAACATGTATATTAAGCATTGTAATGACTATTAGTGACGTTTTTGCCTATAAGACAAGTAGTTTAGTTAGCAACAGAAGCAATATAATGAATAACAGTGTTGTTGTTGTTCTTTGTATATGCAGTCAGTTTGTATATACACACATAAAAAAATAAATAAATATGGAATTGTTGTTGTTTATTTTTTAAAAGCAAAGCCTGCTATGATTGTTTTTTTTTTTCATATTCAAATTTTCGTAGTTTGAAAAAAATTTAGATTTATATATGTGAAAATATGAAAGCATACGTTAAAAATTTTATTATTTGTCGGTAATATGATGTCAATAAGATAATAAGATGGTAATATGGTGAAGGGTATCAAAGATTCGGCACAGCCGAATCTTTTTTCAATTTCATTTTTTCTTACTTTATACGTCTTTAGCCTAGACTTCCTTTAACATTTTCTAATAAAGATTCAAAGTAATTAACTTTTTCTGACACTTTTCTTCCAGAGATGTGGGGATTTTCTCTCAAAATCCTTTCTATTTTGCCTGAGTCCTACAGCCTGAAGATACTATTTGTCTTCCATTACCAGGTGATCATGGCTTCTTTGTATTATATTATGACCCAAGAAACTGTATTTTGCGGCACAACATCCTTCCCTGCAATTATTTTATATGACCAATGCAAGATTTCATGAAAAATTTGAATTATGCGTTTAGGTGTTTTTTGTCAAACTTCCATTTTAAGAAAAACCAATTTTCTATTACCATGAAACTAAGCACGTGGCAAGTGAGCATAATGGCTAATACAAATCAGTTAACAGAATTATTAATTTTTCACTACATCAAAAGGTATAAGCCCAAGAGCATGCACGGATTTTTTCATGCGCAGTCCTTATTATGAATAAAATGGTACCCCATAAATGGTAATTTATAATCGGAGTGTTGCATAATAGCTTAAAGATTGGAGTCCGATCGCGACCGTGATGAATGATACACGCATTGCGGAGATCAGAATCTTAACTAGTGTTACAATAAAAACAAGTACGAAATTGTTGATTACTTTGATATTGTGTCTTAAGTTAACAAATATTTAATACAGTTATATATTAAAAATATTTACAAAGAAAATAAACTTAAAAAAAAAAAAAAACAAAAACAAATCTTTACATGAGCGAGCAAAATGCTCAGAATTCAAAAAATATTAATATTGTAAATATTAACAAAAATAAAGTTAATATTGTTAATAAAAGAAAAAGAGAAAATAGTGAGATGGAGTCATCCACTAGTAAACACTATAAAAACAATTATTATGCAGTACTCGATATTGATAATGACACTTAATGTGATCAGAATCTTTTAAAAAAATATGAGAAACATGTAAAAGAGAATAACGAAAAATCTCAAAAATTAAATTCAGCTATTGCAGCAATGAATCAAACACAGAGTGCAAATAAAAATATTTCAACAATAAATGAAAATAATAATACAGTGATTACTAGGGAAACATCTAAAACCAAAAATTAATTGTTGTTATATAGTTATATATAGTTATTCTATATATAGTTATTATAGTTATTCTAACAAAATAATAATTTCTTTTAAATTTCTTGAAACTTGTGTAATACGTATACCAATGATTGATAATAAATCATTGTATGTTATATCGGCATACTTCCCTTCTGGAAATAATGATTCATTCCTTAGAACTGAAATAAATAATTTATTCGAATCGCTACATTTGCAAAATATCAACAACAATCAGAAAGGAAATAAATTGAAAGAATGGTTACTAGATAATGAAATAGATTTTAGATGTAGGCTTTATGCTTCAAATTTTCCTTCCTTCCCTAGAACTGGATCTTATCTAGATATTTGTATTGCCGATTGTAGATTATATATTCATACTATAAACAATTCAACTAATAATCTTGAGACACTAGATTTTGACAGTGATCATGATGCGATACAAATTTGCGCTTCACTGAATAATGAGCTGCAAGAATTTACATTTATCACAGAACCATATATATCTAAATATAACTTTAAAAAAACAAACTGGAAATTTTTTCAGAACAAGGTAAAACTTAAGTTGGAAACTGAACTCAAAATACCAAATAACAGAAATCTGTCAAACCCCGAAATTGACTCCCATGTTTGCAGATTAAATAACATAATTATGAATGTTATAGAAGAAATTACTCCTAAATATAAAAATACTGATTCTATTTCCAAAAAAGCAAATCCAATAATAGAAAAAACTTCAATCTGAAAAAAGTAAAATACTAAATTGCATTAAAAAGCACAACAGATTAGAACATACTCTACCTGAAAATTCTTTAAATATACTAAAAGTTAAACTAAAATTAATTAGAAAACTCATGAATGAAAATTTCCAAGTAATCATAATGAACATATTAAAGAAAAATTAACTAATATAGATCCCAAAAACTCGATAGATATATTTAAGGAAATAAAAAAGAATTTCAGAAAATTAAAACCATTGAATTTACAAAACATAAAAATACCATTCCAAAATGAACACCTATTAAATAGAGTGGGAATAACGGTTAATAGTCTTGAAAAAGACAATCTAAATAATTTTATAATTCGTGACCAAGAACAAATGTTAGATACCGTTGGAGCTTTCTTAGAATCAGTTCACGCACATAAACCAATTAATTCAAACAACAATTTTCAAGTTCAAGTCAATAATTTCTTTAAACAATTCTTAGAAACAAAGAATACATATGAAAATAATCAAACCACGTTAACAAATTTTAATACAGAAAAGTTATCAGATGATTTGAATGAAGAACAAACAGAAAATTATTTTGTAACAAAAGATAAAATACAATACATTTTCAAAAATTTAAGAGGTAAACTTTCATCCGGTGTTCACAAAATACCAAATATTGTCTTGAAAAACATTCCTAATGAAATGATTGTAGAGTATTGTAAAATTTTTAATAATATGCTAAATAATGCTTATTTTCCAATTAAATGGAAGGAAGCAAAAGTGGTTCTATTACGAAAAAAAGATAAAGATCCAAGCAATCCAAAAATTCTTCGAGCAATTAGTTTACTTCCCAATATCAGTAAAATTTTTGAAATATGTATTAACAACAACATTAATAATTTCTGTAAATATAAAAACTTAATAAGCGAAAACAATTCGGATTCAAACATAAGCATTCGACAATAAATGCATTAAATTTACTGTTATCTAATATCAATAGGAATTGGAATAGGAAACTCTGCACTGGAGCTTGTCTCATAGACATGGAGAAAGCTTTTGATAGTGTCTGGATACCAGGCCTCATTTTTAAACTAAATGAATACAAATTTCCAATATTTCACTTAATCTTAATATATAATATGATCAGTAACAAAACATTTAAAGTATATTATCAAGACAATAAAAGCAAACATACATTTAAGATTACCAATGGTTTACAACAAGGAACAGTAAATTCACCAGTACTTTTTAATTTATTTATTTTAAAACTACTGAATAGAGTAGAAAATATTATATCTTTTGCAGACGATATAATAATATATCATGCTGACAATACCATGGAAATAATAAACCAAAATTTACAAACAACGTTCAATACAGTAGAAAAATTTACTACTGATTGGAATATGAAAATCAACACACAAAAATGGGAAACAATTCTATTTAGACCACCAGTAGATAAATGTAATTATGACATAAGGAAAAATTGGAAATTGTTTGGAATTAAATCTAATTTAAACAACATTAGAATACCAAATAAAGATACTGTTAAATACTTAGGTATTTATTTGGATAAATTTTTATATTTTAACAACCATATCAATGAAACATTAATTAAAGCAAAGAAAGCTTTTTTTATATACAAATCTTTATTTTACTCCAAATATGTGAAATCAAGAGTAAAAATTATAATGTATCAAACACTAATCAGACCAATTATAACATACGGCTGCCCAATATGGTTTAATATTTCACCATCCTACATGGAAAAGTTAAGATTGTTCGAAAGAAAATGTTTAAGAGCATGTACGTCAAAATTTAGATCACCAGAAAGCAATTATAAAAAATACATCTCAAATAAAAGATTGTACCAAATTTCAAATATAGTTAGAATTGATAACTTTATAATATACTTAATAAGAAACCATATAATAAGATGTATATCATACTCTGATAATAATTTAATAATGGCTCCATATTACACAAATGAAGAATATGTTACCAATACATTGGAAAAAGGTTTTGTACCACCAGAAGCATTCTTATACTTAGATAAAATGAATATTATTCAAAATGCTAATTGTTTCCCAATATTCTACCATAAATATAGACGAGCTAATATAAAAGCTGTTAATTTAAATTCTGATTCAAACGATTTAAGATATAATACAGAAATAGGCAATAGAAAACCTTGCATGCTGCAAAGGTCAAAAACCAAACAATTTTGGTGGCTAAATCAATAACTTTTTATACCATTTCTTTTATTTTTTTTTATTATTTTGACTAATTAAACCATTTTCCAATATAAAAGGTAATGTTTTTTGATAATTTTTTCATTACAAAAAATCATAAAATATTCTTCATTTGAAGATAAATAACTACTAACAATTATTTCATAAGGAAAAATATTTTTATAATAATAATACTCGAGAGCCCTATTAAGGGACTTTGTATATATATAGAAATTAATATTGTTAACTAGTGTTTATATAGTTTAATTATCAAAATTGAAAATAAATAAACGTTTAAAAAAAAAAAATAGCTTAAAGATTAAAAAAAGGGAAAACGGCAAAATATGTAACAAGATTCTAAAACTTTAATAAAAATACAATAAGAACAATCCCAAAAATAGGTATATTTAATTAAGTATGCATAAGTATGTATATAATCAGACTGTAATAGGTGCTGTATACTTGATTTTCATAATATCCCACCAATATAAAATTAATGTAATTTTTTATTAATTTCTTTTCAAATTAAAATTTAATTTTTCACCAGAAAACGCATAAAATCTGGTAATTAACATAAAAAATACGTAGTTTTTCATGCTGAGGATTTTTTGACGATTTCAAATAATTGATTTGACGATTTTTTTCTCCAAATTTGACGATTTTTCACTAAATTTATTTGGCAAATATGGTCGGGGGTATTTTATTACTGCTCTTAAGGTAGACAAGAGAAATAAATAAAAATTTTATTTAATTTTCAACTTTAGAGAGAGATTAAAAAAAAAATATATTTTAATATGACATTACCATGGGTCTGAAATTTCAAAAAATTCTTCAAGTTTTATCTTCAGTGTAAAGTCAGTTGAAAATATAACATATTTTTGTTATTTGGCTTAATCACTGAAATTACAATGCATCCTACATATGAGTATATGGAAGTAAGAAAAATATTGGAAGGCAAAAGAAAGCTTGGACAAATAAATAAATAAAAACAAAGTTTAATTTTAGTAAAAATAAAAAAATTGGTAAATATGCTACAGTTGGCTAAAAAAAATTGTTCATTGCAGAACAACGTATTGGAAATTCATTATTTTTGAAAATATCTTTTCAAAATCTAAATCAGTTAGCTTACTTTTTATTTTTTGTTTAAAATTATTGAATAAATAAGTATCTTTATTAAATGTGTTATATCTTTAATATTATATTTGGAATTGAAGTTCAAAATATAAAAAAATCTCTAAATAAATTGTTTCATATATACAAATTAATATACGAGGGCGGATCAATATTTCCATGACTTTTCGAACTTCCCTCGTAGTTATATGAAATGCAACACTGTTCCCATCAAGTACCACCTGTTAATAGACTACTGTAAAATTTTGAGCAAGTGTCGTCATTTACTTTGCGTTTAACAGCTGTTCAAAATATACAACCTCGTGTATTTTTCTAAAAATGGAAAGAAGTGAATTTCGAGTCATCATTAAACATAATTTTTTGCGAAAAAAAAAAACCGTCAATCAAACCAAGGAAAAGCTCGTTAAATACTATGGGGACTCTGCACCATGGATTTCAATGGTAAAAAAGTGGTTTACTGACTTTCGTTGTGGTCGCACAAGTACAAATGACGCTGAACATTCTGGACGGACAATTGAGGTCAGTACACCCGAAACTGTCAAAAAAATCCACGATATTGTGTTGGCCTTCCGAAGAGTAAAAGTGCGTGTGATTGTTGATGCCATAGGCATTTCATATGGCAGTATGGTTTCGATTTTAAATGATCAGCTGGGTTTAAGAAAGTTGTCTGCAAGATGAGTGCCGTACAGAACAATATTTTATCAAAAAAATGTGTGTGCCACATTTCATTCATCTTTGACAAGTCCTTCTATTTTTGGCTGCTCGTTATATTAATTTTCAATATCATATTGCGAACCAGATATTTTCCAATCTCTTGGAAATTATCTGAAATAGTATAGGTATCATACCAAAACCAGGTAAAAATGTTAGCCAGAAACTTTTACTATTCCTTGATAATAACTGCAGTATACGTAACCATCATTTTGGTTTCAGAAGGAAACATAGCACTATAGAACAAGTGCCCTGAATTACTAATCTCATAAGAAAATTTTCATAAACTATTAAAATACTATATAATAAATAGATCTTTTCAGATAAGATCGAAAAATATGATCTCCTCACGCAAACAAATATCAGGTGTTGTACCTCATGAAAGTATTTAAGGAACTCTCATATATATACTATACACATCAGATATGCCCATAAGCCCGGCTTTGTAAGCATATTGAAAACACTGTGACTGCAACAGAACAATATCAATCTCATACAAACGAGTTGGAAAAGTGGCTGCATAAATGGAAAATTTGTTCACATCACGTTCACTTTAAGAAGGGAAAGTTGCCCCCCTATTGAGATTAACAATGTCATAATTCCCAAATGGAAAAAAGTAAATTATATAGGTATTCACCTTGACCGCCGACTAACATGGACCCATCATGTGGATGGAAAAGTTGCACAAATTAAAATAAAAAAAAAAATGCATTGGCTAATTGGCCCACAGTCATTTCTGGACCTGGACTACAAGGTCCTTTTGTATAAGGTAGCAGTAAAACCAATCTGGTTATGTGGTAATCAGATCTTCCTCAAATATCGAAAAATTGCAGAAAAGACGGTCGAAACTCTTGAGGACAATAACAGGAACTCCATAGTATATCAGGAATAATAATACCCATAAGGATCTCAGCTTCCCACCATTAGAAAAGAGATAAAATACCGTAGCATTACTTATATGGCAAGTAATTTGTTAACATTTGAGAATCACAGGTGCCTAAGAAGGATTAATATTAGGGATAGCAATTTCCCGGGATAGCGGAAAAAAAATTTCGACTTCCCGGAATAAAACTATAAGTAATACTACTCTCATTAGTTGAACAACTTAGACCCAAAGGGATATGTATTTTTACATTAGCAGATTTAAAACGGAATTGCAAATGTACTAAGAAAAAGAAATTTGTTCAATTGCTTAATCTACTGATTAATAAACTCCAATGAATGCTGTCGTGAAAGAGCTTTGTGGATATCGACATAATATTAAGCAGATCGTCTTTACCGAAAACCTTTGGGGTAATTCAAATGTCTGTTAAAACTATATTAAATTGTTTGTAGCTTCAATTATATGAAAATATCAAACATATATCGCAAATTTTAACGTACCTTCATAAAGTTTTGAACATCATATACAATATCTAGAACTAACTTCAATGTCCTATACAGTCATCGAAATAAAATTTTACTACAATTATTTATTTTTTTTAGTTAAAGGGTGGTCCGAGGTGCCTTTTTGTCATTTTTAAAATGCAATAACTCAGAAACTAATAAACAGTCTTTCACAACCTAACTGATACAAGTTGATATAATATTTGTGTAAATTTTTATACTGCTCGGTGTAGGATGTACCATGTTATCAAAAATAGGAAGAAAGAAGAAAAATATTTTTTTGACATTGCACAGTGGGGCCAAAAGTAAAATAAATGGTAATAAGTCTGGAACTTTGAAACCACTGAACCGATTTAGATGAAACTTGAAACATCGATAGAGAAGGAGCTACACTTTCAGAATATTTTTAGATGGAGTCTGTAGCTGCAGCACGGGCGCCGCTACACTGGGCCAAAGTTGACTACCTCGAGAGTGAAAAACATACCGGGGCTTATAACTTTTACAAATATTAACCGATTTGAAATATTTTTACATTTTTTAATTCTAAGCAAGACAAGGAAAAAACATGTTTATTGTGCTAAATTATCTCGTATGGTTTAAAAGATATTTAACTTCAAAAATAAATTTCTCATTTTTGGCCTTGACTTTTTTGCGATTTTGCCCTATAACTTTTAAACTAAAATCTCTAACATTTTTTTAAAAATGTACTGAAATTCTCTACCATTTTCTAAATTATGCTAATAAAAAAATTTTTTAGTTATCTCAATTCGATAACAAAAAAAAAAAAAAAATTTTCAAAGTCAAAATTTCAAAACATTTCTCAAAAATTGCAATTTTTTGTCAAAAAAGTATTTATATATATATATAACTTTTTTAAAAAATTTTGTTCAAAAAGTTTAATATTTTTTGACATTTTCTGAAAGACGGGACCCCAAAATAATGTGTAAGTGTAATTTTGAAAAGTTCAGTACGTTCACCCTACATCCAGCAGTGGTCAAAAATGATAAATTTTGGATGAGAAGTTGAAATTTTTAAGTTTGTAAAAAAAATACTGTACTTCTGTGAATTAAAATACTTCTGTGAATTAAAATATATGGATCAATATGTTCTTAAATTTTCTGCAAAAAATTACAACAGCCTACCGGTAAACTTTGTCACACGAAGCAATTTTCCGAAAATACCCATATTTTCAATAATAACAACTTCGACTCCTAAAAATATATAGTAAAATTATATATATTTTTCTGATTTTCACATTTATTTTAAAAATTATAGGGCAAAATCGCGAAAAAGTCAAGGGCAAAAATGAGAAATTAATTTTTTGAAGTTAAATATCTTTTAAACCATACGAGATAATTTAGCACAATAAGCATGTTTTTTCATTGTCTTGCTTAGGAGAATTCAAAAATGTATTTCATATCGTTTAATATTTGTAAAAGTTATAAGCCCCGATATATTTTTCACCCTCGAGGTAGTCAACTTTGGCCCACTGTAGCGGCGCCCATGCTACAGCTACAGACTCCATCTAACAATATTCTGAAAGCCTAACTCCTCTTCTATCTATGTTCCAAGTTTCATTTAAATAGGTTCAGTGGTTTCAAAGTTCCAGACTTATTACCATTTATTTTGCTTTTGGCCCCACTGTGCATTGTCATTAAATCAAGAAAAGTAGTTAGTTCTAACTAATTGTATTTTTGACTTATTAATTATACAAATTTACAGAATTTATGCAGAATTTCTTCTATTTTTTCGCCGATATTGTTAGGAAAGTAAGAGTTGCGAAATATTCTAGCACAGATAAGAACTCAACATTAATTTTTATTTGGGTCAAAAGTAAAGATAATCACCTTTAGTTGAGTATCATTAGAGTATAATTAGTGCAAAAACCTGTCATTTTATAGTGTTTCAGAAAAATCAAAAAGTACTTCGAACTCACTACATACTTTTTATATTAACTTTTTTAATATTTTGTAACTAGTCGTCTTCACGTAACATAAAATATTTAACATTAACACTAACATCATGTTTCTGATAAATGTAAATCGTTCAATTTGATGTTAATGTTGTTAAAGCAAATGTTAAAAGAACCATTTTTAAACATCGAAAAAAATAATATTAACATCAAATTGAACGATTTAAATTTATCTTAACATGATGTTAGTTAATGTCAAATATTTTATGTTACGTGAAGACGACTAGTAAAATTTTAATGAGACAAATTCCGCATGTTTATTTATGTTACTGACTAATTTTTAATATATGTTTAAGGTGTTTACATCAAGGTTTAATTTTTCTACTATAGTGGCTCTCATTTATTATGAACACAGACTAATAACCAGACTTGTAAGAAGTGACGTTTACAAAGTCTACTTATCATATGTGGTTACCACCTTTATTTGAAAGAGAAAAAAAAACATAACATGTATGTGGCAACATGAAAAAATGAACAACTATACATAACCCATAAAAACATATGATAACATAGAGAAAAACAACAAATAAAAAATTGGCATTTACAAATTGAAAAATTAAAAACATTTTCTATTTATTTTTAAAAAATGTTAACAAAAAATAAAAAAAAAAATGTTCAAAGATGGCAAGCAAATGTTCCCGACAGATTGGTAAGTTTTTCCTGAAAAATGAAAAAAAATTGTTTGTTAGTAAATACAAAAAAAAAAAATGTTTACTTACAGACAGACGGAGGAGCAAATTTTATACCAGCAAAAGCAGTAAGCAATCATCATCAAATTATTGACCAGGTAAGTGCAACTAAAAACAAATATGTTGGTAAAGGAAAAAAATCTATTTTAACACATATGTATGTTTTATTTTCAGTCTCACCTTATAAATGAAGACGGCCAGTTGACGGATAAATTGGTCTTGGACACAGACTACATCCCAAGGAACTAACATGATGGAATCTTGAAATCGTCGGTAAGTATTCCAAATCGTCTGTAAATAAAATATAAATATTTGTTAATTTATTAACATTTCAGTAATACAATTTAAGGGTGTACCTTTTTTGATGACAGCAGGCAACAACACGAAGTTGGTATGGGACACAGTCCACTTCCTGCAAAACCAATGGAATCCTTCTTAAATCGACGGTAAGTAGTCCAATTAGCCTAGAAATAAAAGAAAATATTAATTTAAATTAATTTTTAAATATATTTTAATTCATTTTAAGGGTGCACCTTTTTTGATGACAGCAGCCAACAACACCAAGTTGGTATGGGACACAGTCCACTTCCTGCAAAACCAATGGGATGGAATCCTTCTTAAATCGACGGCAAGTAGTCCAATTAGCCTAGAAATAAAAGAAAATATTAATTTAAATAAATTTTTTAATATTTTTTAATTCATTTTAAGGGTGCACCTTTTTTGATGACAGCAACCAACAACACGAAGTTGGTATGGGACACAGTCCACTTCCTGCAAAACCAATGGGATGGAATCCTTCTTAAATCGACGGTAAGTGGTCCAATTAGCCTAGAAATAAAAGAAAATATTAATTTAAATAAATTTTTTAATATTTTTTAATTCATTTTAAGGGTGCACCTTTTTTGATGACACCAGCCAACAATACGAAGTTGGTATGGGACACAGTCCACTTCCTGCAAGACCAATGGGATGGAATCCTTTTTAAATCGACGGTAAGTAGTCCAATTAGCCTAGAAATAAAAGAAAATATTCATTTAAATTAATTTTTAAATATTTTTTAATTAATTTTAAGGGTGCACCTTTTTTGATGATGGCAGCAAAAAACTCGGAATTGGTACGGAACATGGAATGAAATGTATATTAAATATAAATAAATATAAATGTATATTAAATATATATTAAAAAGTATATTAAATTTAAAACAATTTTGTCATTTAATTATTGAAAATACAAGGGGCCAAAAAGTACGGCGAATGTTCCAATGTTACGTATACGTAACACTTTCTTTTTCCACTTTCTAATTTTTATCGGACGCCTTAAATATTTTTAAACAGTCAAATAAACAGATTTGATGTATTTTCTTTTAGCATACAAATAAATCTTCCGTTAAAAATGTGTTGAATGTAAATAATAAGCCCTTTTCTAAACCTCCTGCACTGAAATCGAGTTTTTGCAAGCTTTCAAATAATCACTTCTTACAACAAGATTACTAGCAGAAATTTTAAAATTTTTTTCACCATAATAAAGGTTTCTCAAGGTAGGATTAAGAATGTCACAAACAAACATTTTTGGAATATTAAGAATTGTGCTAGTAATCTTGATTTAAGCCACTTATTTACACTTTATAATCGGTCACTAACACAGAACACACAAAAAATTATAAACACATACTAAAACACAAAAATGATCCAATTGGTTATATTGGAGTTTTATAACCAATTGGAATTCAGCCGGAAATTATAATGCAAAAGATTCAAATTGGACAAAAAGCAGTTTCCATCCAATAGAAATCTTTTGCTTCTTCCGGCACAATTAAACTTTTAAAAATACAAAAACACTTACCTGGTCGGATTTTCCGGAAACTTGTAGAGTTTGTCCCCCGTTTGGCAATCCATAACACATTTGCGGCTCCTGAAAAATATAATATTTCAAATTAAATAAAATTAAAACAATAATGTTAAAAAATATTTACTTACATTTTTCTTGAATTTTTTTTCAGTTTTTTCTTCTGCTTCCACCGGTTTGTTAGAAAAAGGAACAATTTTAATGTTCCTTTTTGAAATGATGCAACAGAAATGAGAAAATTTGGCGCAAAAAGTATATTTTTCCGCCAAAATCTTAAATTTTCTCATTTCTGCGCCAAATTTTTTGTAAAAATAAATCAATATAAAAAGTAAACAATAACACCATTAAATAAAAGGGATAGCCATACTTTTTAGTACAATTTGCTATCCCTTTTAGATAATGGTGGTAAACTGAGGCGGCCACTATGCAGCCACTTCGCGGTTTTTTAGTGCTGCCAATAGTCGTATCATATCTATGCCTTATCTATGATTATGAATATGAACTACAGTGGTTTCCCGGTTTAACGAATGATATATTGTCAGGCCAATTCGTAAAATCGAAAAATTCGTTAAATCGCGAAAATATACGTTAAAGCATTTATTTTAAAGTCTACATTTTTACTTTTTAACGTTAAAACACAATTTAGTTATTTTATAACAACAAAAGTGTAAAATAAAAAATTAGCAAAATTAAAATTCCTAAAAAACAAACCTCGAATAACAGTCCTTTTTGACAAATTACAAAGAATTTACTATGGTTGTCAAATACTAGAGAGTTTATGTTAAATCAGCTTAATAAGTAATTCTCAATTGAATGGATGGATACTTTATAATGACCAGGCACAAAATGCAAACGAGAGCATATTTAAAAAGTAAAAAAATAACAGCTTTGTAACGTAATTTTACTTTGTTTTTTATTTAGAAAATAGTTTTCAAATGCAAAAATATTGTCCAAACGAAAATCTCTAATTCCCTTTCTTTTGCATAAAAGGGGTGAGTAGTACTCTTTCCATAGTATGAGAAATGTGTTTTATTTACTTTTATAGATTTCAAATCACTTTTTTTTTTTAGAAAAATTCGTTACATCGAGTACTAAAAAATATAGATTGTTCGTAATATAAGGTACTCAATGTTAAAAATTTGGACGTACGTTAAATCGCGAATTCGTTAAACCGAGAAACCACTGTACTAACAAACGCCATACTAAAAAATATATTCACTGTTTAACATTTTAAGCGTGAATTAGTTGGTTGTTTATGTGACGTTTCCTCCCGTAAAGTAAACAGCTGATCGTTTATATTGTAATGCTAACAATTATAAAAACTTCACGTTGATGTTATGTGATGTCTGATTCTGTTGAAAACAGAATTTTCTTGCGTTGTTCCGTGACAGCTGTTAGCAGTGTTGCCAAAAAAATAACTTTTTTCTTACAAATAAACAAATGCTTAACGAAATAAAAAGGAAAAACCACTAAATAAACAAAGAAATAAATGAACAAAAATAATTAAATGCTCAAACAATTAAGTACATAAATATTTGGAATGTTTAATTTTAAACAGAGTTGCATTTTTAGGCTTTTTCTAGTAAATAATTTATGGTAACTCTGTGTTTTTGCTAACAAATGTCACAAACATATGTCACGTTATTAATTTTGGATAATTGCACAGAATTCTTCCCGTAAATAAACGGAACATCACATAAACAACCAACTAACCCTGCCTTTATGTTCCATACTACTACTACATGTGGTATACTAAAAATTGCAACGTTTGTTTACAATTTTAAAGCAACGTATTTAAACAGTATTCAACTTGTTTGTCAAATATATAAACTACAACCTCGTGCTGCAGTGCTGCTCGTAGAATTATTACATATTTCTATTACGAGAACATATTACACATCAGTCAGTGTTTTCTTTGTTATGCTGGATATTTTTCTCTATTTGAAAATTTGCGCTTTGATTTTTCAGCTATAGTAATTAATTTAGCAGTCTTGTTTTTGCAATTTCGAGGCTTTGTGTGTAAAATAAAACACATAAGGGTTGAAATGTAACCTAATGTATATATGTATCATAGTATAATAATAAAGTATACTCGTAAGACCAGCTGTTTTACAATTTTTTCATTGGCAAACCTCGCGGTACTGTCAAATTGTTTTTGTATTCACATGTAAATTTTTTTTTAGTTTTTTTTCTCTTGCTCTCTTTCGTTCTCTCATTTTTCCGTTCAAAGCATTTTGACATTGTGGGCAGTAGTTTTACACTAACAAAATACAAGCAATTTTTGTTTTTGTAGATGTGCGAGTACTTTATTATTTTACTATGATATGTATGTTGGTATGTAAGTTTGTATGTATGTTGTGTGTATGTTCGTAAGTATATTTATGTTTTTTATCTTTCACACAAGAATGTCTAGCAGCACTGAAATTGTCATCAAAAAGGCTGCTAAACATTGTACTATAGCAGTAAAATCAAAACGAAAATAAATAATACTGCGCAATATGGATTCAAGAAAATTGTGCGTGAGCAACTTTATAGAAATATATTTTACTTCGTGTGCAATGGTTTGCTTTTGCTGCTGCAAATTGCAGAGACGAGTCACAAATTTAAGGCCTAACCAGTCAACTTTCCATCGCAACGTAGAATGAAGAAAAGTAGCGTGAAACATTTTGTACAACCAGTCAACAAAAGTAAACGTATCATATGTTTTAGAACATTCTTTGTATAAACAACCCTGTTTTTCGGTTATTTTGTGAGCAAAATAAACTACAGGGTTGTTAAAAACTCACGCAGCTACGTAAAAATCTATTTTCTGTAGATTTCTGCGATACGCTACCTAGAATGTTTGTGTCAATAGCTACATACACATTAGGCAGGTTGAAACAGCTGATTGCGATACGATGATTTTTTGTTGAGTGGTTGCGGCTTTAGTAGTATAACGATGTTATAGTGTGGATATTTCTAGTTGTTGCGTATTGTATAAATGAAACATTTGTATATTTATTGCACAGTCGTAAGTGAATTTTTTTTTTTTAGCTAGAACTGCATATTTAAACCTTGGTCTACATGATTGTTTCAAACAGATATACTTTTTCACTTGCTGGATTTTAGTAAGGATATTTTATTAAGATATTAAATTGAATTCCTGCTATAGAGACATTCCATATAAATCATCTAATGAACTGTATATAAAACCTTATTAATGACCTTGTGGTTAAGATATAGTTCCCACCTCGATTTTTAGATTAATCTTCTTTAAAAAATGACTCAAATATATACATAAGTTTTTGTTAAAAGTCATGCTGTTTTCTTACTTTTAAGTAATTTTAAAATTTAAAAACGGCACAAAAGAAAAAGCAAATTTCCCGGGAATCCCTGGTTGCAATCTCCAATAGTTAGATATAGTTAGATAAATATACTAATGCACACTATTTATTGCATATTCCAGTGGCAATAATTTAGGTTAATATTTGACTCATACTCATTGTAAGTTTCTAAACAGAAAGATTAAATAAAACTATATAAATAAATTAAAAAATTTATACAGTCCAGTAGTACGAACGCTCTTTATTACGTATTTCCAATAATACGAATGGCAAAATTTTTGCATTGACTATTCTATAGTACGAATAGATAGGCATTTTTTTTATTCAATAGTGCGAATGGTGGTTTGTTATAAGAATTTTTGTTTTATTTACGTATGAATGAAGTTTTATTCTGTTTTACTTCATTCTTTCGCGGTCATCCACGTTTAGCGAAGTTATTGTGAAGTTTTTTTTTTTTAAAGTGTTTTGTGTTTTTAACTGTCAAAATGTTGCAAGTAAAACGATGTAAAAAAAGACAATTTCTTTGCATGATAAATTAAAAATTATAGCAGACCACGAAAATAAGACATCGTTGTTTGAAATTTCAAATAAATATGGATTATCCAAATCCACAATATGTAAAATCATTAAACAAAAAACGCAACTGCTGGGTAATTCCATGAGTTCGTTAAAAAATCGGTATAGACTTACAAGTGGTGAATTTAAAAAAAAAATGGAGGATGCACTTTACGAGTGGTTTTTAGTACAATGAAAATTCCATATCACAGTCGGTGGAGAACAATTAAAATGCAAAGCTGTGGAGCTGCACAAAAAATTCTACAATGGTCAGTTTTATGCCAGTGATGGTTGACTAACAAAATTTAAAAAGCGTTATGGAATACTATTGTTAAAAGAGTCTGGTGAGAAATTATCTTCTTTTAAAGAACTTGTTGCATCATTCGTTAATATTGCCAAACAAAACATATGTTCACAGTGGAGAAAAATCTGCTCCAGGTAGAAAATTGTCAAAGGAGAGATTAAAATTTTTAATGTGTGCTAATGCTGCAGGAACTAAGAAAATTAAACGGGTTTTTGATAAATTTATTCCAGAAGTAAATTTTAGTAAACTGTTTTAATGTTATTAATGATTTAAAAAAATTCTAAATATATTTACAGTTAGAGACATTTTTAGAAGAAAAAAGTAATAAAGTAATAAACGTCAATGTTTATTTACGGATTTTGTAAATTGTTTTTTTTTTATATGTATATGTACATTAGTATGTTCTTTTATGCCTGTTTAAGTATGAAAAATGAATTCAAAATAATACAAATTAATTATATCTTGTTTCGTTATGTAGTTTTTTATAAAAAAATATATATATATTAATAATATCTAAATATTTTATGTGAATTATTTGAATTGGAACATAAAAATGCGTTGTTCAATAATACGAATTTTTCGGTACTACGAAAGGGCCTGACAATATATAATTCGTACTATCGAACGTCCACTGTATATGTATATAAAAATTAAACTGTGCACAGTGTCCCAATTAAAAAATAAAATGGAAATAAATTTGGAATTTGGATCATATAGACCTACTCAAGCGGGTCCACAAAAAGCCCGCAATTCCCAAAAAACTTTTTAAAATTTCCAAAACTGGTATTTTTTTTACTATATCTCTCGAACAGATATCGGGGAGCAAAAAATTCTATTACCAAAAACTTAAAAGCACATTAATATAAGTTAAGAATATAACCTTAAATAAATCTTTCAGAGAAATATAAATACTGTATATGTTACTTAAAAAAATTTTGTATAAATAAAAAAGACTGCTTTTTTGAAAAAAAAAAAAAAAAAAAAATCTGCTTTTTTCAAAGTTCAATAATATGGGCAACATGAACTAAAAAATTCATACTCTCACCCACCATCACTCCAAGATACTTGACCTGAGTCGCATATATAAGACTAATGTTGCCAGACCGAATGAGTGGAGGATAATTTGTCCTTGAGCAACATTATCACAGTTTTGTCCATCGCCACTTCGATGCCTGAATGATCGCCCCACTCACATACATCACACATGACTTGCTCACCCTTATTTTCTAGATCAGCTCGAGACTGTCCTTCGACAATAATGAGCAAGTCATTCGCATACGCACACACCCTGAAAGAATAGTCCCTCAACAAAAGATCCATCATGATGTTCCAAATAAATGGACCGCAGATGGAACCCTGCAGACATCCACGAAAAACATCCTTCCAAACTGTGTCACTGGCACAGACGACACAAGCCTTTCTGGCACAGACGACACAAGCCTTTCTGTCCAGGGGGCTTACACCCCACAGCCCACTTCTTCTAACCTCCTAAAAACACGCTCAAAATCTACAAATATGTCTAGGACATATTTGGACATCCTCAACACTCCTACCTTTCTTATAGAGTTGTGAATTATGAGTACTTTTGACTACTCAATACTTTTCTTTTGGGTACTCGATACTACTCAATACATTAACGGTTTTTGAATTTGATCAATCTCCGCCTAAAAAAAACGTAAAGGAGAATTAATTATAACATTTATATTGCATTACATTTACTTTTATAAATAACGACCTTGCAAATATTTCAGTCTGCCGTTTTTCCATTTGTTTGAGGTGTCTTCCTACAAAATTTTGGTCTACGGGACTCCTTATTAGGGTTTATCAAATCGACTTTCGAATAATCGAACAATCGAATTTTTGTTGTAAAAAGTCGAAAATAGTCGGAAAAATTCGAAAAGTCGGAAAAAGTCGAAAATAGTCGAAAAGTCGAAAATAGTCAGAAAAAGTTGAAAATAGTCGGAAAACGTCGAAAAGTCGACTATTTCAATATTAAAAAAGTCGAAAAATCGACTATTTAATAATTGAAAAAGTCGAAAAGTTGAAAAATCTACTATTTAAAAATTAAAAAAGTCGAAAAATCGAAAAGTCGACTTTTTGTTCAAACTATAAAACCCTACTCCTTATTGAACATGTTTCTAATTCGTTATTATAATTATTTTTATATCTTATTTATAATATGATGGTGCAACCAGTACAGTTGATATTTTTCTATTAAACACGCATTTTTTGCTGTAATAAAGCACAAAAAGCAATTGAATTAATACAACTCTGAAAATATCGAGTAGTTATGACTTGGTATTGAGTACTCAAAAAAACAGTCGGTATCGAGTACTAAGTACTCAAATACTCGATACTTCACCAACTCTACTTCCTTAAAACCAAACTGAAACTCAAAGGGACCCTCATTGGCGTCCTTCAGTCGAGACAACATGATTCTTTCCAGCACTTTTGCAAGTACTGCCCCGATAAGAGCGGGGATTACTCCTCACCCTATCTGGAGACTTAAGAAGGACGACAATGCGAGCACACTTCAAAGCCTCGGGGAAATAGCCCTCGCTAATACACTTCCCAAAGATTGACTTCAGATATTCAAGTATGGATTTCCAAATGCTTTTACACATCTCTCCAGTCATACCATCAATACCCGGAGACTTTCTGCAACCGATTCTGCCCTAGGAAAGAAAACCCCCAAAAGTTCGTCAGTACATTCTTTCCAAATTGACAACGTAACATTGCCAACCTGTAGAGAAGCCTGTTTACTATTCCTACCCCTGCACACACGGTAAACTTTACCACAAGGGTATGAAACTCTTCCATTCGTCCTCTTTCACCCTAACATTTCATTCCTTCCATGTTCTAAGAGCAGACCGATAATCAGTTTCACGGTAAGCAAGATCATCAGCGCCAGTACCCCGGCCCTCTAGAAACAAATCCGGAGTTGCCTAAGGGACCTTCGCATCTGATCAAGCTCGCGAGTACACCAACTCACCTTGCCCGGCCTTGTCCACTGATACCGTCCACCTGGTCATAAATCGCAGTGCACTAACGTTTTCAATTGAGAGTGCCCAATCTCGATCAGATTATGGTCACTAACACCCTAATTGTCACACACCCTCAACCTAGATCTAAAACCAGTCATCGCTACCACATTTGCAGCTGTCACGTCAATGTCACTAAGTCCTCTAGGACCATCAAGAGTTGAATGGTCACTTGGCTCATTCAACACAATGATGCACTTCGTGACCAGTCATTCCCTAAGCATTACTCATTGTAAATAGTTCTGATGAGCAGGAGCAAACCCGTCATGCGTTTGCGTCTAAGCCTAGTATTACAGGATAACTACTCGCAAGGAGTACCACCGAATCCATGTAACTTAAATATGGCTCCAAAGGCCCCCGAACCTACAATAGATGCTAGCCAAGAACATCCTCCCAAAACTCCCTTCTACAGAAACTCAGACCCCCACTGACAACTACTAACAACTGTATAGTCAATGTCCCAGTCATTTACAATTACTGACGAGTTTCCCCACTGTCCGTAAAAACTCGCATACCCCCGCAAACCTCTAATTTGACTACCCGTAATATACGGCTCTTGCACAAGTGCAAAAGTTACTCCCCCTGACAGTTAAGCTGCAAGATTTTTAATTCTCGATCCATTTCAGTGGCGTGCGTTTGTTATGGCGACTATGGCGCTGTAGACCAGACAAGCGATCGATATCATTAAATGTCCGGATGGGAGTCCCCTAAACGCACAGTTGCCGCAGCTTAGCCACAAATGCGACACACATCCTCCTTCATTTTACACTCCCGTTCCATATGGTCGAAGCCCAGGTACCTAAAGCAGCTAGGGTCAGCATCATGTGGGCAAACCAAAAAGCTGAACCACTTGATGTAGCACCGGCCATTGTCTAGCAAACGCTGCATGGCTCTTCAAGCACCCCATTCACAGTATTGCCTGTGGGCTTCCACGGACCAGTCACCGGTCGCACCTCAGGAGACATCTTATGCTTAAAATTCCACGCATAAAGCTCCTCTATAAACTCATCCGGGGTGATCTCCGGATGCACCCTCTGCACCACCATTTTCGGACCGAGGCAGCACCAGCGGCAATAGCGACAACACACAGTGGTTCCAAAAAAAAATTTCACAACGTTAGAGCTGAGGTGTTTTCGAGTTGATTTGGAGCAGTACAGGCCCCTAGCAGGTCAGGGGGGAAGTGGGTGGCCCTCCAAAGTTGCCTATTTCGGGTATGTAATTTTTTTAAAAAATCGCCAAAAATTCATTTATGATATGACAGAAAAGAAATTTTATATATAGATAGTCCTTGTAAATCTCTACAAAAAATACGTAGGTTATCTCTCTCAGTTTAAGAGATAATCGTGTCGAAATAAATTTTTACCTCATTTTTAGCCTCGCCTTTTTTTAGTTTTTAAAACCTGGCGGGCTTAATTTTGCCCCTAGAATTTTGCAAGAGTCATATAATTATATGAATCCGTTAAAAAGTTATATTAAAATGAAGTTGAAACTTTAAAAAATTTAAATTTTTTAGGTTTTTTTCAAAAACGTGGTAATATTTATTCACTGATAAAATTAGTTTTTTGTTCTGAGCTTTATCATTTTTTTTAATGTTTTCAAAAAAAAAAAAAAAAATATTAATGTAAAAGCGTGTAAAGTAAATCCGGAGGAGTTTGGGACAAAGGTCTGCCCACGAGCCCTATCCAAATTTTGTAAATTTTGGAATTTATAGTTTTCTTTTTTTGTTATGTTCTCAAGTCGCAAAGCTGAGATCGACTTAAAATTATTTTAATTTTTTAGCCTTATATGTGAGGTATATACTCGAAAAGTATTTTCTGACGGAGGCCCCTTATAACGATAGGGTGACCATTTCAATGAAAAAAAATAAATTTTTGAAGGAAGCTTTCCCCGAACTGGAATTTTCGTTATTTCGGAATAAGAAAATGGGAATCTATTTATTAATTATTTAAAAAAAAAACACGTTGAAACTGCTGTGCACTTATGTATATAGAATAATGCAGCAAACATTTACTATAGAAATTAAGGAAAATGTGCACATTTCGCTGAAGAGGGGTCAAGTTTCAGCTAGTTTTTAAACGATTGTGTAAAGTATTTGGTGTCATTGGAAAGGTTATTACTTGGTAAATAATAACGTATAAATAATAAAGTATTTAAGCTAAATGTTTTCATTAAATTTATCAAAAAACTAAACATTTTTGGATTAAGTGTTATTTTTCAAAAAAAGAAAAAAAAAAAAATAATATTTTAACTTAAATAAAATCGACATTAATTAAGCTGTCATTGTGAAATTTAAGTACAATATAAAAAATTTTGTCCTTAAAAGAAGAGGATAAATAGATTCCAATTTTCTTATTCCGACATACCCAAAATTCTAGTTTGGGGAAAACTTGCCTCAAAAATTTACTTTTTTCATTGAAATGGTCACCCTGTCATTATAAAGGGCAGTCGTCTGAAAATACTTTTTGAGTGTACACCATACATATAGGGCTAAAAAATTAATGTAATTTTAAGTCGATCCCAGCTTTGCGATTTGAGAACATAACAACAAAAAAAATAAAAATTCCAAAATTGACAAAATTTGGATAGGGCTCGTGGGCAGACTTTATCCCAAACTCCTTCGGATTTACTTTACACGCATTTTCATTAAGATTTCTTTTCAAACCATTAAAAAATGACAAAGCTCAGAACAAAAAACTAATTTTATCACCGAATAAATATTGCCACCTTTTTGGAAAAAAACCCAAAAAATTTAAAATTTCCAAATTTAGATTAATACAACTTTTTAACGGATTCATATAATTATATTGTTCTTGCAGAAATATTATTTAGAATTTTGTAGGGAATCTGGCAAACATTTTAGAAAAATTCGAGGGGCAGTATTAAGCCCGCCAAGTTTGTAAGGGAGAGAAAAAATAACTCTCCCTTACCAACCTGCTTCAAGAAGGCATGATTTTTGTTCGTGATGTCCCACTTGGTAGGTCTTTTTGCTGCGCTACGTATTAGCTTCATACATGCCTTTATTATGCGCATTTTAAGGCATCGTAGATGTGATGATTTCATGCTTCTTTCATGTGCATCTTTTAGAGATTCCAGAAGCTGTGAAATCGTGCCTTGAATTTAAATAATGCATTTATATAAATTATTATTTTTATTTATTATTATTTTTTATTTGATTTATTTTATAAAAAAATTAAAAATAAAAATCGAAAATTTTTTAAATCAGTTCATCAACTGGCCTTTTTATTGGGGTAATCCTTAATTATTTAATCTGCAATAGAAAAAAAAAAAAAAAAAATGAACACAAAAACAAAAGAATATGTTATACGTACCGTATATTATAGAAATAAATAACCCATATTTATTTTTTTCTCCAATCGTATAAAAATAAAAAAACTAAATTTCTTCAAAACAAAAAAATATATATATAAAAAAATATGAGTTTTTGATGAATGAAGTACATTAACTGAAATTCACTATTTTTTTTCCAAGAATTTATTAACTTAATGTACCAATTCATTGCTTCAATGAAAATATTCATTAAAATTCAATGAAAAAATTAACGCTATTATAAACATTTCATTGAAACCAGTCATTAAATGTATTTCTTATGAACTTTTTCATTGTATTTATGTTCCTTTTTGGTTAAGTGCAGGCCCCTAGCGGGTCAGGTTAAGTGGGTGGTCCTCCAATCTCGGGTATGTCATTCTTTAAAAAATTGCCAAAAATTCATTTATGATATGACAGAAAAGAAATTTTAGATATAGATAGTCCTTATAAATCTCTAAATAAATTTTTACCTCATTTTTAAATTCGTTCTTTTTTTAGTTTTTTTTTTTCTAACTTGGCGGGCTTAATATTGCCCTTAGAATTTTTCTAAAATGTTTGCCAAATTCCTTACAAAATTCTAAATAATATTGCTGCAAGAATCATAGTTATATTAATCTAAATGTGAAACTTTAAAAGAATTTAAAATTTTTTGGGTTTTTTATAAAAAGGTAGCAATATTTATTCAGTGATAAAATTTGTTTTTTGTTCTGGACTTTATCATTTTTCTAAAGAAATTTTAATGTAAATGCGTGTAAAGTAAATCCGGAGGACAAAGGTCTGCCCACGAGCCCCATCCAAATTTTGTCAATTTTGGAATTTTTTTTTTTTTGTTATGTTCTCAAATCACAAAGTTGGGATCGACTTAAAATTATTTTAATTTAATAGTTTTAATATTGTGCTAAAATCGCGATCTTTACTTTGAAAAAATTCACAATTTATTTGTTGGGGGAAAGCTAGTTCCTATGCGCATTTCGAGTTTAAACTTAATAAACTCAATGAGAATTAAAAGTTCTACACTAAAAATATCAAAGCTTAAACAAAGCACAACAAGCAAACTATGATTTTATTCTTTTCTTAATTTCCTTTCTGTATTGGTTGGTTTTTTGCCGACGCTAAATGTAGTGGGTAAGGAGTAAACAAAAATAAAAATCAAAACATACGAGCAATGATGCATTTTTGTTGTTTTTAAAAACAGAATGTTGTTGGTTTTATGCCGGACACTTGGAAATTTAAATTCAAAATAATTAAGCTGCGATAAACGAAATATTAATAATTTTAATATTGTGCTAAAATCGCGATCGTTACTTTGAATAAATTCACAATTCACCAATGTAGAGAGGAAAGTAAGAAAATAATAAAATCCTGGTTTGTTTGTTGGGCTTTGTTTAAGCTTTGATATTTTTTAGTGTAGAACTTTTAATTCTCATTGAGTTTATAAAGTTTACACTGTAATATATCTTTAGTTTTTCTAAAGAAATTGGGAAAGGTATTCTGATGAGCTGGCTTAAGCAACCTGCGAAATGCGCATAGGAACTAGCTTCCCCCCAACAAATAAATTGTGAATTTATTCAAAGTAACGATCGCGATTTTAGTACAATATTAAAATTATTGATATTTCGTTCATCGCAGCTTAATTATTTTGAATTTAATTTTTTAGCCCTATATGTAAGGTATACACCCAAAAAGTATTTTCTGACGGAGGCCCCTTATAACGACAGGGTGATTATTTCAATGAAAAAGTAAATTTTTGAAGGAAGCTTTCCCCGAACTGGAATTTTGGTTATTTCGGAGTAAGAAAATGGGAATCTATTTATTCTCTTCTTTTAAGGACATTCTTTATATTGTACTAAAATTTCACAATGATAGCTTAATTAATGTCGATTTTATTTAAGTTCATATATATTTTTTTTTTTTTTTTTTGAAAAATAACACAAAATACAAAATTTTTTTGATAAATTTAATGAAAAAATTTAGTTTGAATACTTTATTATTTATAAATTATTATTTTTCAAGTAATAACCTTTATGATAAGGGGGATAAGTAACAAGGGAAACCAAAATCCACCACCAAAACAGAGATAGAGAATTTGAATGCAATACATGTATTTGTACATGCGTGTATTGCCTATAAAGAAATAAAAAAAAAACGGTACAAAAGCCATATATGAGTTTGCTTATAAAGTTCTCTATTTCGAAACACAAGAAACAAATTATGTATATTCAGTGCATAAAAAGTATACAAATTTCTGTTGTTTAATTACAAGTCGAAAAAATATGACCGTTTATATTACTGTAGTGCATATTATATGTGTTTTGTTGTTTTACAAGTAGAAATACTTTGATCCGCACCGACGCGATTATACCTTTCTTAGTGACATGTAAATTTTTTTCTTGTTTTGAAGTAGTGAATTTATTAAGCTTTCAATTTAATTTAAATATTATATGAAAATTTGATTGTATTTTAAGAAATTTTTAAACTGTTATAATAACATAACTAATTGTTGTATTTGATTTTTATTAAAAGTAAAATTTTTCATTATTTCGTTTTGTAGTTTTCTAATCAAAATTATATACAAATAAATAAACAACAATTTCATTGAATAAAAAAAATATTTTTGAAACAAAACAAAAGTATGAATAAAAAAAAAAACAATCATTTAAAATTGTTTTTCAAACTCATATTTATTTTTAAAGATATTTATTTTTTTCATCATTGATGGATATTTATTTTAAAAAATAAAAATCCCTCACATATTTTTTTTCAACAAATGAAAAAACATTTTGAACATTAAAGATATTTATATTGATTGAAAAATAAAAAGTTTTCGGGTGCTTGCATATTTCGTAGATTAAATTTGAATTATCCATACGCTATAATTATCTTTTTTATCGAAAAATTTTGTATGCGACCAATTTTTAAGATTCTGATAGAAAACTCTTGCAAATATTAGGATACAATTATGGACGAATTCAACAAATTTATTTCATCGTTACCTATTCAGATGACCCAAAAATAAATATTGCCGTAACTAATAAATTTATTAAAAGAAAATCCAATAAAATCGTACATAGTTCTTTGTTAATTATTTTTTGCTATTAAACATCTTATAGTTTATGTAGTAGATACCTACTAATTTAATTTAATGTTTAACCAGAAATTCGATTTTAATAAAAAATAAAAATATTTTTCCAATTTTATTTACTTAATATACTTAACTTTAAATCTGCAACTTTGAAAAACATAAGTAACAAAACTACACAAATCAAATATTAAAATATAAAAAAATCTGAAACTATATTTACGTAACAAAAGGCATAATTAGTTCGGTGTGTATTTAAGTATTTAAACTTTTAAAACAACAAAACACATATGCTACGCCCTACACTAATATAAGTAATCATATTTGATACATTAGTAAATAAATAACCAAAATCTTGTACAAATTGTTTCTTGTATTTCTTTGTAGGCAGTAGACACATGTACAAACTCATGTATTGCGTTGAATTCTGTGTTTCTTCTATTTATTTATGAGCAATACACACACGTACAAACTTATGTATGGCTTCAACACTATGTTCTTTGTGTTGTTTTCAACTCTCTCAGCAAAGACACTCACTTGCTCTCACTGGATTTTCCGAAAATCCACAACGGATTTTAGCGCCGACAGTACAATGTATGGCAGTGCAACATCTTTATAAATATAGGGTCTTTGGTACTGATATTCTTTCGGTACAGTGGTGCGAGTACAAACAAAAGCCTATGCTGAACCTCCTCGTGGTATCATCCGGTAACGGCAGTTAGATTGTATGTCAATCTAGCTGACGGCCAATCAGCAGGGATATACAGGTCCTTGGGGCAGCCACTACCTTCGATCTTAATTTTCAAGGCACGAATAATGAAAGAAATAATAATAATAGCGATCAAAATGATAAAACTTTAAACCGACGCGTCTCTACTCGGAGGTACTTGAATTCTGGTGATTCGGGGCCAACCTCCAATGCCTTAAGGAATCTGGGATTAGATGATGTCAGGGGTCCCAGGAATGTAACTATGACGAACTCCTCCGTCGCTCATCAAATGGGTGAGATGATTGGCGGAGTCTAAGGCGGCGCTAGGCAGTCATCTAATAGCCCCAATGGCATCACCCATTCTCAATTATTTATGAGACCAAGTTCCAGTAGTATGGTAATGTTTACACACCAAAATGATAGTTCTAACCATCTGGCACCTGCCGCCCGATCATAGACGACACTGAGAGCTATACTCAGCCGCCAAGAGTAATAATGGAACCATATTGGAAAAATATAGTGGATCGCACAGAGTTATTGGAGTCTCCTATGGAAGACTTAAGTATGCAGTTACGAGGAAATGTATGTTAGGAGTACACAACCCTCCCTTACCACTTCGCCTGACTATAATGGTATCACATCAAGGCAAATCAGATCCGTACCGGTAGCCGTACTGGTTCAATTTGATGATGTGGTGTGGTAAGGTGCTAACACGACTTAGGAGTGCTAGAACAATCTTCCTTGCAAAGAAGCAGAAGCCCTCACTTCCGGAAGATTTTCGTGCAATAACTCTGGGATCAATAATTGTTCGTTGGTTTCATTCAATCTTGGCTAAGAGAATCTCGAAGTGTATCCAATTCGAACGCAGTCAGAAATGTATCATGCCCACCGATGCATGTGCTGATAACACGACCTTGATTGACCTATTTCTCAGAGATCATCATCAGAGGTATGCGTCTTGCTAGATAGCGGTACTAGACATAAGCAAAGTATTTGATTATGTATCTCATAATACTATTTATGGGACACTTAAGTCTTTTGGTCTACCACAAGATCTGGTAGAATATATACGTCATGTGTATTCCTCTTTCTTCATCAAATTCTCGGGTGACACTTGGGAATCGGATCATCCTGTTATACCGGGAGACGGGGTAAAACAGGGTGACTCGCATTCTCCAGTGTTGTTCAATCTTGTAATAGATAGATTGATCAGGAAGCTTCCGTCCGAAATTGGGTGTAAAATAGGAAACCACAAGACAAACATAGCCGCATTTGCTGACGATCTGGTCATCTGGGCCTCCACTTCATCTGGTCTTCAAAAGCTGCTGGATATAGTTATTCACTATCTTTGAACATGTGGACTTCTACTAAATAGTGCGAAGTGCCAGACAGGGTCCATCCAAGGACAACCGAAACAGAAGCGCTCTAGATCTGTAGGCGACGTACGTTGGGGTATAGTACCGAATAAAAATAGACAATATTATGTATCAATATTAATTAAAATCTTTAAGCTAGGTTGTGTCGTTTTCTTATAAGGAGCTGTCAAAGTTAAGAATTTTTTTACATTTTTGAAAAATAGTAAAAAATTAAATTTTTTTTTTTTATAAAAAAAGTCTTTTAAGGTAAAAATTTAAAATGAAACCATTAACTTTAGATGTTTAAGTGCACTTTTCTTCAAGTATTTGTAAATTATATTTTGTCCTAATATTTTTGTTATTTTTTTGAAAATTACCCTAAAATACACTAATTTTCAAATTTCATGGAATGCAACTTAAAATGTTACAGGATATTTGTTCTGAAAATTTTCTGAAAAATAGTACTTTAATACTGTAAAAAAAATCGTGCGCATATGTAGCCCGATTTGAGAAAATAATTTTTTTTTTTTTTTTTTTTAAAAAAACTCCAGTAGATTTCATACAAAAAACAGCTTAAGAGCCAAACATTTTCTTTGCTTTATCAAACATTAAACAGTGGGGAAGAATCGAAATAAATCTGTAACTTCTAATCGGCTGATTGGATTTGCATGAAATTTCACATAGGCGTAGCAGAGGACAGTAGAATTTTAAGTTTAGAAGCGGGATCCAATATTCGCATCAGGAGCGGAACTAGAGTACTAATGTCATGGAAAATGTTTAACCACTAGCGAATTTTTCTCCTTACCCGATTTTCAAGATTTTTATACCACCTTAAAGTCCTTGATAAATCCTTTAGAAAACATGATTGCATCTACTACTTATCTTATATATTTTTCGAGTTATATACATTTAAAAATTTCAGTTTTACAAGATCTTGGTTAAGATTTTACCATATATAGCCAAATATTTTCAACCGATTTTATTATATTTTATGTAGTTGGTTAAAAATCAAAATTATCTATCGAACAAAGAAAATTTTTGGTCTTTATCTTTATTGAGTCAAAAGTTAAACGATTTTGAATTGGAAAGTTTGCAAAAATTAACAAACAGACGGACGGATGGACGGACATTAGAATTCTTTCAAAAAATCTTAAAATTCGAAAAATATTTTTTTCTACTTTTTGATTAATATGAAAACCAAATGAAAGTATTAAAATTTTGATATCACCTTTCTCTGAATTAAGTGGAATTTTCGACACATTTAACCCAAATGTATAGACAGACGGACGGACATAAAAATATTTTAGAATTCTAAAAATGCATTTGTTTACTAACTAATAAATAAAAAAAAAATAGAAAGTGATCATCAAAATTTGGATATCACTTTTTAATGAATTAAGCGTCATTTTCGTCCCATTTAACCCAAATGTATAGATGGAAGGACGGACATTACCATTCAGCCAAAAAACATCTTATAATTCTGAAAATGCAGTTTATTAATTACTTATAAATAGAAAAGTTAAACGTGATCATTAAAGTGTTGCATAATTTTCGACCCATTTAACTCTAATGTATAGACGGACGGACAGACATTACCGTTCTGCTAAAAAAAAATCTTAAAACTCTAAAACTGAATTTTTTAAACTAATAATAAATAAAAAAATAAAACGTGATCATTAAAATATTGATATCACCTTTCCCTGAATTAAGCGCCATTTTCGACCCCTTTTACCCCAATAAGCGGCGCTCATTGAGAAGTTAGATCGGCTCACTAGAGCATACCTTAAACCGCATCAACGGTTTTTTGCTTTACGGACGCTGTTGATTCCGCAACTTTATCATGTGCTGACCCTCGGGAACGTCATGATAGGTTGCCTTAAAGGAATCGACCGGACCATTAGGAAATACGTACGCAAATGGCTTTGTCTGCCAGATGAAGTTCCTATCGCTTTCTTTCATGCAGCTGAGGAAGAAGGAGGTTTGGGCATTATCGCACTCAGATGGCAGGCAGATCGCTTGTATGAATCCTTTGATAAGCGTGGTCTACTACATACTAGTGATCACAAACAAGCCCATAGATGGTTGAGGGAGCCACCTAGACTATTGTCTGGTAGGGACTTTATACACTGTATAAAGTTACGCATTAATGCTCTCCCTACACTATCAAGATATTCGAGGGGACGAACATCAAATCGAAGGTGCCGTGCAGATTGTGAAGCACAGGAAACATTAAATCACATATTGCAGGGATGTTATAGGACTAAGAGGGATCGAACAAAGAGACACCACAGTGTAGTTAATTATGTGGACAGATTATTAAGGAACAAGGGCTTCGAGATTTTAGTAGAGGGACACTTACAAACAACTGATGGTATCAAGAAACCGGATGTCGTTGCGATTAAAGGGGAGAAGATCTACGTGCTTGATGCCCAGGTCATTACAGATGGTCGTGATATGTGTGAAATGCATAGGTGTAAGGTTACGAAGTATAGGACGCAGAGTGTAGTTAGGGCCTTGACAGAAAGATACGGACGTGACCAAATGCACTTCGGTGCAATTACGTTAAACTGGAGACGTATATGGAGTATGGACTCAGTTGTAGATTTATTAGTACTAGGGTTATTATAGGAGGTATCATCGCACATCGTAGATTCCTTAAATTATGTAGTCAGAGAACAAGTATTGGATGATTTTAGTTGGCTTCGAGGTCATCACCTCGTTCTCCATAGGAGTCTCTCAGGAGGCTTTTATGTTGAACTAGACACTAGTTATTTAGATAAGTTTTTTATGACAGTGAACAGCCCACCTAGTCCGGACTAGGTGTGTACGGGTACCGCCCATCATACATGGGGCAAGGTCGCAAGGATCGGGGAGGAGTGGGTGTGTGTTGGTGGTCTCGTTTGTATAATAAAAAAAAAATAGCCAAATGCCTCGTCATCTAATTAGTGGGGTTGCCAATCCCGAAATCCCGGGATTGGACGAAAAAAACCCGGGATTTATTAAAATAAATACAATCCAAAAATTAACTCAAGGCAAGACAGAACATTAAAATATTTACAGAAAATTTTCAAAAATATTTTAAAAATCGATTACATAGATAAGAACATTATATGTAGGTCTGTTCGTTTTTATGTTTTTGCTAGTTTTACTATTTTTGCAAGTATTTTACTCAAAAAGCGTTTCCGTGCACATAAAAATAGTACATGTAGTAAACATTTATTTATGCACCTTTGTAATCTTTGGAAAGGGCCTGTTTATGGAAGCTGTTGTCAATTATGGACTGATCATTTTAAAAATAGGTACATTAATTTTTATTAAGTAATATGTGCCAATTCGTCTACACATTGATATTTTTGCCTGACTAATGCACGTTTAATTAATTTAGGAGAGGTCCGTCCTTGTATGAGGCTTATGGTTAATTACACTGGCCGACAAAAATCATTTTTCGTGAGTAGTATATTTGTATAGGTTCTAGACCACATTAGGTGTGTTCGCGTACTTGGGCAGCTGAAAAAGTATAAAGAAGAATTTTTTTTATTAAATACTACAATATTTGTTTGTGTAAACGGCCAAATGCATTTTATGAAATTGGAAACCAATGAATTTATTTTTGTCAACATTTTTTTTTTTTTTTTTTGATAATAATATGTATGTAATTATGTTAACGTACATACAAACAAATTAATATTTAGAAAATATTTTTTTGCACTTTTAATTGTGATGAAATTAAAAACTGATGACTTGGATAAATAGAGTTTGAGTATGTTTGGTTTATTCATATGGTTATTTTTGTTTTTGTAAAGTATAAAATTTAACTTGAGAATTGTTTTTGTTTTTTGCATAAATAACCTTGCAAAAAGGTTTTTGACTTTGATGAAAAATATGTTTGATTTCATTGGGTCCTACAAAAAAAAATATATGGACAAGATGGAATTCCGCATGCTAAACTCGAATCTGCTTTCAGTTTTCTCCCATCAGCTCAAGGTTTTTTTATGACCCTAAATAAGCCTATTACTCGAGTATATTTCACTATAACTCGAGAACGGTATGCACGATTTATATAAATAATGCATCATAATATGTGAAATAAAAGTGGCTTTAAGTCGTTCTACTAACAAATTTTTATCCGCTCAATAGTTTTGGAGATATTTCGAAATAAGTGTCTGAAAAATAATTTTTTCATGCTAAATTCAAGATTTATTTTTTTTAATAAAACTTCTTTTTGAAAGTAAAAACATCACAAATGTTTCAGTTTATCATCTTAATCTCATAAAAATTTATGCACAAATCTTGATTGGATTCACAGTTAAGTTAGGATACTCATGCATACTTACAGTTAAGTGGAAATACACTAGTGGGCAAAAAAAAAAAAAAATAATAATAAAAATTTTTGTCTTAAATAAAGAAAATTGATGGATTAGATGGAACTTAACGTGCTAAATAAGAATCAGCTTTCACTTTTTTCTATCACGTTTTGATTTTTTTATGGGCATGACAACTATGACCAGTCACACTTCTATAACACGAGAACGGTTTGTCCTATTAAGATAAATTAAACTCCAACATATAGTGATCTAAATTGTCTTTGAGCTGAATTTACATTATTTTTTGTCCAGTTAATATTTCCATAGTTATTCGTTAAATAAAAATATTAGTCATGCACATAAAAAAAATCAGTACGTGATAGAAAAAAAGTGAATGCTGATTCTTGTTTAACTCGTCAAAATCCACCTAGTCCACCTATTTTTGTTTCAATAAAAAATATACATATTTTTTTTTTGGCCACCACTGTATTTCTACGCAATTGTATGTATCATGGGTATTTTTACTTAACTGTGAATAAAAAAACGATTTGTGTATCAATTTTGAAGATACATGCCTTATTTTGTTCACAGCATTACCAGCTTTAACATAAAGATGATAAACTTAAACATTTTTGATGTTTTCATTTATTAAAAAAAAATTTAGTAAAAAAAAAATAAAAATTTAACTTGAAAAGTTTTTTTTACACTTATTTAAAAATAGTTTTAGTACGCATCTTTTGGTGTATCACTTTTGTCAATCGTACACACCGTTCTTGAGTTATGAGGCAATATACTAAAGTAATGGCTTTACTATGGGCGAAATAGACACGCCCATAAAAAAAATTCAGACCTGATGGACAAAAACTGAAAGCAGATTCGTATTTAGCTCACCAAAATGCATTAAGTTCAACTATTCGTCTTTGGGGTAGGATTTTTTTTATCGAACAGTGTTATATACCAATTTAAAAAAAATTGATTTGGTAGTTTAAGGTTAAAAACGATTTTATTTATGTTTAATTCTACCACATAGGGTTAACTATTTATGATATTCAACAAGGCTTAAAATGATACATATCCTTAGATAAAAGAAATTTTATAAAAAATTGTGTGTGAAAAATTATCTGCATAGGACCATATTCCCAAATTTTAGGGATGTTTCCAGGAATTAATTAAATGCTTGTTTCTTAGATTTTTTTTTTAATTTTTCTTTTTTACTATAGAATTTTAAATTGTGTTTGAAAATAGCAATGAAATTCTTTAATTGAAATATGTATAAAACATAAATTTTTTCCTTATATTTAAAATGTGTTTTCATATGAAATATCAATCCCGAAATCCCGGGGTCCCGAAAAATTCCAAGATCCCGGAATTTGAAATTATAAAATCAGGAATTCCGTGATTTGCAAAATCCAGTCACATTTGGCATCCCTATTAATTAGTGACGCGCATGAATGGATTAACGAGATTCCTACTGTCCCATCTACTCATTCGAATGTGAACTTTTAAAGTGGTCGGACGTGTGTTTTACAGTGCGGATATTTTGAAAGTGTTTCTTCGAGTTGTGCAAGTGTTAGTGCGATTTTTGAAATTTTTTCTGGTTGAGACTCCGCTGACAGGTGCTCCGCTAGACAGAAATTTTGAAGGTCAAATTCCGGCGGTGTGTGTTGCCATATATAGAATAGAAAGGACTATCGAGGTTGCCAGAGGGTAACCAGACTGCAGTATCGGTAAGGCAGTGTAAGCTCGTGTCGGTAAGGCAGTCCAATTCCGAAATCGCCCTTGTGGTCTATAAAGCCGTGTAAGTTCTGTCGGTACGCCGGCAAATTTATTATCGACACGTTAAACCAGCCAATTAAAGGATCTACACCGGCGACTTCTTTTTTGTTGGCAATGCCGCCAGAACGGCGTAGAGGGCAGGGCAAAGGTGCCTCAGACTAGTCCGAGGCGCCAACCGATGCAACGATGGGATCGCCGCCTGCTCCTGTACCACGGGTGAGGCACACCGAGAGCGAGTCGTCAAGATTTGATGGTGAGGATGGAAAGTGGTGCTGTCTCCAGTGCTCCTGTGGTGGTCGGTGAAGATGCTTTCGGAGCGATGCTGCTGGTTTTGGAGGTGCTGTGCCTGCTGAAGGTGGTGTTGGAGTTACTAGTGTTGGTGGTAGACCGAGTAGAAGGGGTATTGTTGCAGATTCTACAGGAGCTGACGCCGTTATAAGCGAAATGAAGGGGCTGACAGGTGATCTGGTGGGTGCTGCTTACACCGAGGGAGTTAGCTTCGCCTTGGCTAGGACTGTCATGGCTAATTGTGCCAAGTATGAGGCGCTTCTCATGAAGGTGGTTGCTGAGAACGACAGGTTGAGGGGACGGCTGGAGGTTTTCGATTAATTGCCAGAGGGCATACGCGGTTGTGTGCGAGCTGTGGCAGGCGATGCGTAGCAAGGGTTACAGTACCTCTTAGAACGTGGAGAGACAGGGAGGCAGACTGGCACAATTACGCGTAATTTGTTAGGGCGGCTGCTTTATTGCAGCCATTAGAAGACTTTAGGGCACGAAGCCCAGTTGACTGCTGTTGTTGGTAAGGTCAGGCGCATCCTTAGGAGTGACAGCAAATGTGCTGTTCATACCATACATGAGGGTCTATTCGTTGCTTGCGCAGCGTTTGGCGCTCCTGTATGGTATGATACAGTCATGTCTGTTGTTGGCAGAAATAAGGTCTTGTCGTGTCAGTAGGTTGCGTTTTGGGTTGGGTGCGTTTGCACGTGAAGTGTTTGCTAGGAGAAGTAGGAGACTTAGCGGAGGTAGACCCCTATAAAGCCACTTTTAGTTGTTGGATTCGGATGACACTGATGCTGCCTCTTTTACGTATTTCGTTTGTTCCAGCTGTAGCGATTGTTCCGGCCGTTCCTGATTAGCTTAGTTTGCAGTTCCAGTGCGCTTTCTGCCTTATCTTCGCTGAGAATGGTTGTTTGTCCTGTGTGCTTTATTTTGTTAGCTTTCCCTTCTGGAGTTGCTGGGTCATCCGTGAGGGTGGCTTAGTCAAGTATTGTCATTGTCGTCTCTTGTTCGTATCGTCCCTTGCCGGAGTCACATCATGTGGCCATCGAGGCGCCCGTGAGGTCGATTGTTAATTGTCAGTGCGTGATTTTGTGTATGTCGTTACATGTCGATGTATGTTTGATATTAGTGGCGCGTGACGAGCCACCAGTCCCGAACTATTTGGAGTTCAACTGGTAGAAGTCATCTCTGGCTACGAAGTCCGACCGGAGACTTAACTCTGGTACCACGGGTGTCAGGAGCCCCTGGAACTTCGGTTCTGTTGGTGTAGCCCCTTGGGGAGCATCGTGGTGGCTTAAGCTTAAGTCCGGTGCCGTGACCCATAGAACGGCAGAAGTTTCAAATATGCTCTGCCCCTAACCAAGGGGGAAGTCATGTCCAAATACATGTATTCAAATTGGTACTCAGTTGTGGCAATTTGCTGCATTTGGGGGCGTTGGTAGGCGCATTGTACTCACCCGGTGTTAAGACCACCGAGGGGCAGGGCCGCAAGGCTGGTACCCACGTAAATCTGTAACAAATCTGTCCCTATTTACTCATTCTCTTGTGAGAAGTGATAGTATTCGGACGTGTTATAAAGTCGCTTGCGATTTGGTTAATATTGAAAAGTGTTATATAAATTCTAAAAATGTAGAAGTGCCTTTTCGCTGAATCATCGTTGTTTTGGTGCTCCGCTGACAACTTGATAGGAGGTGTCTCAACATCTCCGGCGAAAAGTAAGGTTAAGTCTGACTAACCTGAAAATTGGCCTTGCCACTTTACTTGTGCTGACTTGAATTGTCTCCGACTTTTGGTTCTGGAATTCGGTAATTGGAAATTATCGCCCCCTACTGGATTCCTTTGTTGATGTTTTTGGTTTTGTACCCGCTTTATTGCTTTTGGAAATACAAGGTAGGTGTTGCTTGAAATTGATTAGTAATAAGTACGATGCCACCTGAGCGACGCCGTAAAAAGGGGAAGGGCGATTCGTCCGACATCTCTGCCACTATGGGTGCAACGCCAACTCAGGTGCCACGCATTAGACATACGGAGAGCGAGCTTTCGAGCTCCAACGCAATATCCAAGCCTATGCTGTACCTCCTCGTGGTATCATCCGGTAAAGGCAGTTAGATTGTATGTCAATCTAGCTGACGGCCAATCAGCAGGGCTCTACAGGTCCTTGGGGCAGCCACTCCCTTCGATCTTAATTTTCAAGGCACGAATAATGAAAGAAATAATAATAATAGCGATCAAAATGATAAAACTTTAAACCGACGCGTCTCTACTCGGAGGTACTTGAATTCTGGTGATTCGGGGCCAACCCCCAATGCCTTAAGGAATCTGGGATTAGATGATGTCAGGGGTCCCAGGAATGTAACTATGACGAACTCCTCCGTCGCTCATCAAATGGGTGAGATGATTGGCGGAGTCTAAGGCGGCGCTAGGCAGTCATCTAATAGCCCCAATGGCATCACCCATTCTCAATTATTTATGAGACCAAGTTCCAGTAGTATGGTAATGTTTACACACCAAAATGATAGTTCTAACCATCTGGCACCTGCCGCCCGATCATAGACGACACTGAGAGCTATACTAAGCCGCCAAGAGTAATAATGGAACCATATTGGAAAAATATAGTGGATCGCACAGAGTTATTGGAGTCTCCTATGGAAGACTTAAGTATGCAGTTACGAGGAAATGTATGTTAGGAGTACACAACCCTCCCTTACCACTTCGCCTGACTATGATGGTATCACATCAAGGCAAATCAGATCCGTACCGGTAGCCGTACTGGTTCAATTTGATGATGTGGTGTGGTAAGGTGCTAACACGACTTAGGAGTGCTAGAACAATCTTCCTTGCAAAGAAGCAGAAGCCCTCACTTCCGGAAGATTTTCGTGCAATAACTCTGGGATCAATAATTGTTCGTTGGTTTCATTCAATCTTGGCTAAGAGAATCTCGAAGTGTATCCAATTCGAACGCAGTCAGAAATGTATCATGCCCACCGATGCATGTGCTGATAACACGACCTTGATTGACCTATTTCTCAGAGATCATCATCAGAGGTATGCGTCTTGCTAGATAGCGGTACTAGACATAAGCAAAGTATTTGATTATGTATCTCATAATACTATTTATGGGACACTTAAGTCTTTTGGTCTACCACAAGATCTGGTAGAATATATACGTCATGTGTATTCCTCTTTCTTCATCAAATTCTCGGGTGACACTTGGGAATCGGATCATCCTGTTATACCGGGAGACGGGGTAAAACAGGGTGACTCGCATTCTCCAGTGTTGTTCAATCTTGTAATAGATAGATTGATCAGGAAGCTTCCGTCCGAAATTGGTTGTAAAATAGGAAACCACAAGACAAACATAGCCGCATTTGCTGACGATCTGGTCATCTGGGCCTCCACTTCATCTGGTCTTCAAAAGCTGCTGGATATAGTTATTCACTATCTTTGAACATGTGGACTTCTACTAAATAGTGCGAAGTGCCAGACGGGGTCCATCCAAGGACAACCGAAACAGAAGCGCTCTAGATCTGTAGGCGACGCACGTTGGGGTAAAATGTGTCAAAGGTGGCGCTTAATTGAATTTTAAAATTTAAAGTTTTGTAATAAAGTTGACAAAATTATGTATCAATATTAATTAAAATCTTTAAGCTAGGTTGTGTCGTTTTCTTATAAGGAGCTGTCAAAGTTAAGAATTTTTTTACATTTTTGAAAAATAGTAAAAAATTTAATTTTCATCAGATTTCAGTGTATTTATTTTAAATAAAAAGTTTTTTAGGGTAAAAATTTAAAATGAAACCATTAACTTTAGATGTTTAAGTGCACTTTTCTTCAAGTATTTGTAAATTATATTTTGTCCTAATATTTTTGTTATTTTTTTGAAAATTACCCTAAAATACACTAATTTTCAACTTTCATGGAATGCAACTTAAAATGTTACAGGATGTTTGTTCTGAAAATTTTCTGAAAAATAGTACTTTAATACTGTAAAAAAAATCGTGCGCATATGTAGCCCGATTTGAGAAAATATTTTTTTTTTTTTTCAAAAAAAAAACTCCAGTAGATTTCATACAAAAAACAGCTTAAGAGCCAAACATTTTCTTTGCTTTATCAAACATTAAACAGTGGGGAAGAATCGAAATAAATCTGTAACTGATTGGATTTGCATGAAATTTCACATAGGCGTAGCAGAGGACAGTAGAATTTTAAGTTTAGAAGCGGGATCCAATATTCGCATCAGGAGCGGAACTATAGGGGTTCAAAATAGAGTACTAATGTCATGGAAAATGTTTAACCACTAGCGAATTTTAAGTTAAGATTTTACCATATATAGCCAAATATTTTCAACCGATTTTATTATATTTTATGTAGTTGGTTAAAAATCAAAATTATCTATCGAACAAAGAAAATTTTTGGTCTTTATCTTTATTGAGTCAAAAGTTAAACGATTTTGAATTGGAAAGTTTGCAAAAATTAACAAACAGACGGACGGATGGACGGACATTAGAATTCTTTCAAAAAAATCTTAAAATTCGAAAAATATTTTTTTCTACTTTTTGATTAATATGAAAACCAAATGAAAGTATTAAAATTTTGATATCACCTTTCTCTGAATTAAGTGGAATTTTCGACACATTTAACCCAAATGTATAGACAGACGGACGGACAAAAAAATATTTTAGAATTCTAAAAATGCATTTGTTTACTAACTAATAAAAAACAAAAAATAGAAAGTGATCATCAAAATTTGGATATCACTTTTTAATGAATTAAGCGTCATTTTCGTCCCATTTAACCCAAATGTATAGATGGAAGGACGGACATTACCATTCAGCCAAAAAACATCTTATAATTCTGAAAATGCAGTTTTTTAATTACTTATAAATAGAAAAGTTAAACGTGATCATTAAAGTGTTGCATAATTTTCGACCCATTTAACTCTAATATATAGACGGACGGACAGACATTACCGTTCTGCTAAAAAAAAATCTTAAAATTCTAAAACTGAATTTTTTAACTAATAATCAATAAAAAAATAAAACGTGATCATTAAAATATTGATATCACCTTTCCCTGAATTAAGCGCCATTTTCGACCCCTTTTACCCTAATAAGCGGCGCTCATTGAGAAGTTAGATCGGCTCACTAGAGCATACCTTAAACCGCATCAACGGTTTTTTGCTTTACGGACGCTGTTGATTCCGCAACTTTATCATGTGCTGACCCTCGGGAACGTCATGATAGGTTGCCTTAAAGGAATCGACCGGACCATTAGGAAATACGTACGCAAATGGCTTTGTCTGCCAGATGAAGTTCCTATCGCTTTCTTTCATGCAGCTGAGGAAGAAGGAGGTTTGGGCATTATCGCACTCAGATGGCAGGCAGATCGCTTGTATGAATCCTTTGATAAGCGTGGTCTACTACATAGTAGTGATCACAAACAAGCCCATAGATGGTTGAGGGAGCTACCTAGAATATTGTCTGGTAGGGACTTTATACTCTGTATAAAGTTACGCATTAATGCTCTCCCTACACTATCAAGATATTCAAGGGGACGAACATCAAATCGAAGGTGCCGTGCAGATTGTGAAGCACAGGAAACATTAAATCACATAGTGCAGGGATGTTATAGGACTAAGAGGGATCGAACAAAGAGACACCACAGTGTAGTTAATTATGTGGACAGATTATTAAGGAACAAGGGCTTCGAGATTTTAGTAGAGGGACACTTACAAACAACTGATGGTATCAAGAAACCGGATATCGTTGCGATTAAAGGGGATAAGATCTACGTGCTTGATGCCCAGGTCGTTACAGATGGTCGTGATATGTGTGAAATGCACAGGTGTAAGGTTACGAAGTATAGGACGCAGAGTGTAGTTAGGGCCTTGACAGAAAGATACGGACGTGACCAAATGCACTTCGGTGCAATTACGTTAAACTGGAGACGTATATGGAGTATGGACTCAGTTGTAGATTTATTAGTACTAGGGTTATGATAGGAGGTATCATCGCACATCGTAGATTCCTTAAATTATGTAGTCAGAGAACAAGTATTGGATGATTTTAGTTGGCTTCGAGGTCATCACCTCGTTCTCCATAGGAGTCTCTCAGGAGGCTTTTATGTTGAACTAGACACTAGTTATTTAGATAACTGACGTGCAGCCTGCGGGAACAGGCTTAAGTTTTTTATGACAGTGGACAGCCCACCTAGTCCGGACTAGGTGTGTACGGGTACCGCCCATCATACATGGGGCAAGGTCGAAAGGATCGGGGAGGAGTGGGTGTGTGTTGGTGGTCTCGTTCGTATAATAAAAAAAAAATAGCCAAATGCCTCGTCATCTAATTAGTGGGGTTGCCAATCCCGAAATCCCGGGATTGGACGAAAAAAAACCCGGGATTTATTAACATAAATACAATCCAAAAATTAACTCAAGGCAAGACAGAACATTAAAATATTTACAGAAAATTTTCAAAAATATTTTAAAAACCGATTACATAGATAAGAACATTATATGTAGGTCTGTTCGTTTTTATGTTTTTGCTAGTTTTACTATTTTTGCAAGTATTTTACACAAAAAGCGTTTCCGTGCACATAAAAATAGTACATGTAGTAAACATTTATTTATGCACCTTTGTGATCTTTGGAAAGGGCCTGTTTATGGAAGCTGTGGTCAATTATGGACTGATCATTTTAAAAATAGGTACATTAATTTTTATTAAGTAATATGTGCCAATTCGTCTACACATTGATATTTTTGCCTGACTAATGCACGTTTAATTAATTTAGGAGAGGTCCGTCCTTGTATGAGGCTTATGGTTAATTACACTGGCCGACAAAAATCATTTTTCGTGAGTAGTATATTTGTATAGGTTCTAGACCACATTAGGTGTGTTCGCGTACTTGGGCAGCTGAAAAAGTATAAAGAAGAATTTTTTTTATTAAATACTACAATATTTGTTTGTGTAAACGGCCAAATGCATTTTATGAAATTGGAAACCAATGAATTTATTTTTGTCAACATTTTTTTTTTTTTTTTTTGATAATAATATGTATGTAATTATGTTAACGTACATACAAACAAATTAATATTTAGAAAATATTTTTTTGCACTTTTAATTGTGATGAAATTAAAAACTGATGACTTGGATAAATAGAGTTTGAGTATGTTTGGTTTATTCATATGGTTATTTTTGTTTTTGTAAAGTATAAAATTTAACTTGAGAATTGTTTTTGTTTTTTGCATAAATAACCTTGCAAAAAGGTTTTTGACTTTGATGAAAAATATGTTTGATTTCATTGGGTCCTACAAAAAAAAATATATGGACAAGATGGAATTCCGCATGCTAAACTCGAATCTGCTTTCAGTTTTCTCCCATCAGCTCAAGGTTTTTTTATGACCCTAAATAAGCCTATTACTCGAGTATATTTCACTATAACTCGAGAACGGTATGCACGATTTATATAAATAATGCATCATAATATGTGAAATAAAAGTGGCTTTAAGTCGTTCTACTAACAAATTTTTATCCGCTCAATAGTTTTGGAGATATTTCGAAATAAGTGTCTGAAAAATAATTTTTTCATGCTAAATTCAAGATTTATTTTTTTTAATAAAACTTCTTTTTGAAAGTAAAAACATCACAAATGTTTCAGTTTATCATCTTAATCTCATAAAAATTTATGCACAAATCTTGATTGGATTCACAGTTAAGTTAGGATACTCATGCATACTTACAGTTAAGTGGAAATACACTAGTGGGCAAAAAAAAAAATAATAATAAAAATTTTTGTCTTAAATAAAGAAAATTGATGGATTAGATGGAACTTAACGTGCTAAATAAGAATCAGCTTTCACTTTTTTCTATCACGTTTTGATTTTTTTATGGGCATGACTACTATGACCAGTCACACTTCTATAACACGAGAACGGTTTGTCCTATTAAGATAAATTAAACTCCAACATATAGTGATCTAAATTGTCTTTGAGCTGAATTTACATAATTTTTTGTCCAGTTAATATTTCCATAGTTATTCGTTAAATAAAAATATTAGTCATGCACATAAAAAAAATCAGTACGTGATAGAAAAAAAGTGAATGCTGATTCTTGTTTAACTCGTCAAAATCCACCTAGTCCACCTATTTTTGTTTCAATAAAAAATATACATATTTTTTTTTTGGCCACCACTGTATTTCTACGCAATTGTATGTATCATGGGTATTTTTACTTAACTGTGAATAAAAAAACGATTTGTGTATCAATTTTGAAGATACATGCCTTATTTTGTTCACAGCATTACCAGCTTTAACATAAAGATGATAAACTTAAACATTTTTGATGTTTTCATTTATTAAAAAAAAATTTAGTAAAAAAAAAATAAAAATTTAACTTGAAAAGTTTTTTTTACACTTATTTAAAAATAGTTTTAGTACGCATCTTTTGGTGTATCACTTTTGTCAATCGTACACACCGTTCTTGAGTTATGAGGCAATATACTAAAGTAATGGCTTTACTATGGGCGAAATAGACACGCCCATAAAAAAAATTCAGACCTGATGGACAAAAACTGAAAGCAGATTCGTATTTAGCTCACCAAAATGCATTAAGTTCAACTATTCGTCTTTGGGGTAGGATTTTTTTTATCGAACAGTGTTATATACCAATTTAAAAAAAATTGATTTGGTAGTTTAAGGTTAAAAACGATTTTATTTATGTTTAATTCTACCACATAGGGTTAACTATTTATGATATTCAACAAGGCTTAAAATGATACATATCCTTAGATAAAAGAAATTTTATAAAAAATTGTGTGTGAAAAATTATCTGCATAGGACCATATTCCCAAATTTTAGGGATGTTTCCAGGAATTAATTAAATGCTTGTTTCTTAGATTTTTTTTTTTAATTTTTCTTTTTTACTATAGAATTTTAAATTGTGTTTGAAAATAGCAATGAAATTCTTTAATTGAAATATGTATAAAACATAAATTTTTTCCTTATATTTAAAATGTGTTTTCATATGAAATATCAATCCCGAAATCCCGGGGTCCCGAAAAATTCCAAGATCCCGGAATTTGAAATTATAAAATCAGGAATTCCGTGATTTGCAAAATCCAGTCACATTTGGCATCCCTATTAATTAGTGACGCGCATGAATGGATTAACGAGATTCCTACTGTCCCATCTACTCATTCGAATGTGAACTTTTAAAGTGGTCGGACGTGTGTTTTACAGTGCGGATATTTTGAAAGTGTTTCTTCGAGTTGTGCAAGTGTTAGTGCGATTTTTGAAATTTTTTCTGGTTGAGACTCCGCTGACAGGTGCTCCGCTAGACAGAAATTTTGAAGGTCAAATTCCGGCGGTGTGTGTTGCCATATATAGAATAGAAAGGACTATCGAGGTTGCCAGAGGGTAACCAGACTGCAGTATCGGTAAGGCAGTGTAAGCTCGTGTCGGTAAGGCAGTCCAATTCCGAAATCGCCCTTGTGGTCTATAAAGCCGTGTAAGTTCTGTCGGTACGCCGGCAAATTTATTATCGACACGTTAAACCAGCCAATTAAAGGATCTACACCGGCGACTTCTTTTTTGTTGGCAATGCCGCCAGAACGGCGTAGAGGGCAGGGCAAAGGTGCCTCAGACTAGTCCGAGGCGCCAACCGATGCAACGATGGGATCGCCGCCTGCTCCTGTACCACGGGTGAGGCACACCGAGAGCGAGTCGTCAAGATTTGATGGTGAGGATGGAAAGTGGTGCTGTCTCCAGTGCTCCTGTGGTGGTCGGTGAAGATGCTTTCGGAGCGATGCTGCTGGTTTTGGAGGTGCTGTGCCTGCTGAAGGTGGTGTTGGAGTTACTAGTGTTGGTGGTAGACCGAGTAGAAGGGGTATTGTTGCAGATTCTACAGGAGCTGACGCCGTTATAAGCGAAATGAAGGGGCTGACAGGTGATCTGGTGGGTGCTGCTTACACCGAGGGAGTTAGCTTCGCCTTGGCTAGGACTGTCATGGCTAATTGTGCCAAGTATGAGGCGCTTCTCATGAAGGTGGTTGCTGAGAACGACAGGTTGAGGGGACGGCTGGAGGTTTTCGATTAATTGCCAGAGGGCATACGCGGTTGTGTGCGAGCTGTGGCAGGCGATGCGTAGCAAGGGTTACAGTACCTCTTAGAACGTGGAGAGACAGGGAGGCAGACTGGCACAATTACGCGTAATTTGTTAGGGCGGCTGCTTTATTGCAGCCATTAGAAGACTTTAGGGCACGAAGCCCAGTTGACTGCTGTTGTTGGTAAGGTCAGGCGCATCCTTAGGAGTGACAGCAAATGTGCTGTTCATACCATACATGAGGGTCTATTCGTTGCTTGCGCAGCGTTTGGCGCTCCTGTATGGTATGATACAGTCATGTCTGTTGTTGGCAGAAATAAGGTCTTGTCGTGTCAGTAGGTTGCGTTTTGGGTTGGGTGCGTTTGCACGTGAAGTGTTTGCTAGGAGAAGTAGGAGACTTAGCGGAGGTAGACCCCTATAAAGCCACTTTTAGTTGTTGGATTCGGATGACACTGATGCTGCCTCTTTTACGTATTTCGTTTGTTCCAGCTGTAGCGATTGTTCCGGCCGTTCCTGATTAGCTTAGTTTGCAGTTCCAGTGCGCTTTCTGCCTTATCTTCGCTGAGAATGGTTGTTTGTCCTGTGTGCTTTATTTTGTTAGCTTTCCCTTCTGGAGTTGCTGGGTCATCCGTGAGGGTGGCTTAGTCAAGTATTGTCATTGTCGTCTCTTGTTCGTATCGTCCCTTGCCGGAGTCACATCATGTGGCCATCGAGGCGCCCGTGAGGTCGATTGTTAATTGTCAGTGCGTGATTTTGTGTATGTCGTTACATGTCGATGTATGTTTGATATTAGTGGCGCGTGACGAGCCACCAGTCCCGAACTATTTGGAGTTCAACTGGTAGAAGTCATCTCTGGCTACGAAGTCCGACCGGAGACTTAACTCTGGTACCACGGGTGTCAGGAGCCCCTGGAACTTCGGTTCTGTTGGTGTAGCCCCTTGGGGAGCATCGTGGTGGCTTAAGCTTAAGTCCGGTGCCGTGACCCATAGAACGGCAGAAGTTTCAAATATGCTCTGCCCCTAACCAAGGGGGAAGTCATGTCCAAATACATGTATTCAAATTGGTACTCAGTTGTGGCAATTTGCTGCATTTGGGGGCGTTGGTAGGCGCATTGTACTCACCCGGTGTTAAGACCACCGAGGGGCAGGGCCGCAAGGCTGGTACCCACGTAAATCTGTAACAAATCTGTCCCTATTTACTCATTCTCTTGTGAGAAGTGATAGTATTCGGACGTGTTATAAAGTCGCTTGCGATTTGGTTAATATTGAAAAATGTTATATAAATTCTAAAAATGTAGAAGTGCCTTTTCGCTGAATCATCGTTGTTTTGGTGCTCCGCTGACAACTTGATAGGAGGTGTCTCAACATCTCCGGCGAAAAGTAAGGTTAAGTCTGACTAACCTGAAAATTGGCCTTGCCACTTTACTTGTGCTGACTTGAATTGTCTCCGACTTTTGGTTCTGGAATTCGGTAATTGGAAATTATCGCCCCCTACTGGATTCCTTTGTTGATGTTTTTGGTTTTGTACCCGCTTTATTGCTTTTGGAAATACAAGGTAGGTGTTGCTTGAAATTGATTAGTAATAAGTACGATGCCACCTGAGCGACGCCGTAAAAAGGGGAAGGGCGATTCGTCCGACATCTCTGCCACTATGGGTGCAACGCCAACTCAGGTGCCATGCATTAGACATACGGAGAGCGAGCTTTCGAGCTCCAACGCAATATCCAAGCCTATGCTGTACCTCCTCGTGGTATCATCCGGTAAAGGCAGTTAGATTGTATGTCAATCTAGCTGACGGCCAATCAGCAGGGCTCTACAGGTCCTTGGGGCAGCCACTCCCTTCGATCTTAATTTTCAAGGCACGAATAATGAAAGAAATAATAATAATAGCGATCAAAATGATAAAACTTTAAACCGACGCGTCTCTACTCGGAGGTACTTGAATTCTGGTGATTTGGGGCCAACCCCCAATGCCTTAAGGAATCTGGGATTAGATGATGTCAGGGGTCCCAGGAATGTAACTATGACGAACTCCTCCGTCGCTCATCAAATGGGTGAGATGATTGGCGGAGTCTAAGGCGGCGCTAGGCAGTCATCTAATAGCCCCAATGGCATCACCCATTCTCAATTATTTATGAGACCAAGTTCCAGTAGTATGGTAATGTTTACACACCAAAATGATAGTTCTAACCATCTGGCACCTGCCGCCCGATCATAGACGACACTGAGAGCTATACTCAGCCGCCAAGAGTAATAATGGAACCATATTGGAAAAATATAGTGGATCGCACAGAGTTATTGGAGTCTCCTATGGAAGACTTAAGTATGCAGTTACGAGGAAATGTATGTTAGGAGTACACAACCCTCCCTTACCACTTCGCCTGACTATGATGGTATCACATCAAGGCAAATCAGATCCGTACCGGTAGCCGTACTGGTTCAATTTGATGATGTGGTGTGGTAAGGTGCTAACACGACTTAGGAGTGCTAGAACAATCTTCCTTGCAAAGAAGCAGAAGCCCTCACTTCCGGAAGATTTTCGTGCAATAACTCTGGGATCAATAATTGTTCGTTGGTTTCATTCAATCTTGGCTAAGAGAATCTCGAAGTGTATCCAATTCGAACGCAGTCAGAAATGTATCATGCCCACCGATGCATGTGCTGATAACACGACCTTGATTGACCTATTTCTCAGAGATCATCATCAGAGGTATGCGTCTTGCTAGATAGCGGTACTAGACATAAGCAAAGTATTTGATTATGTATCTCATAATACTATTTATGGGACACTTAAGTCTTTTGGTCTACCACAAGATCTGGTAGAATATATACGTCATGTGTATTCCTCTTTCTTCATCAAATTCTCGGGTGACACTTGGGAATCGGATCATCCTGTTATACCGGGAGACGGGGTAAAACAGGGTGACTCGCATTCTCCAGTGTTGTTCAATCTTGTAATAGATAGATTGATCAGGAAGCTTCCGTCCGAAATTGGTTGTAAAATAGGAAACCACAAGACAAACATAGCCGCATTTGCTGACGATCTGGTCATCTGGGCCTCCACTTCATCTGGTCTTCAAAAGCTGCTGGATATAGTTATTCACTATCTTTGAACATGTGGACTTCTACTAAATAGTGCGAAGTGCCAGACGGGGTCCATCCAAGGACAACCGAAACAGAAGCGCTCTAGATCTGTAGGCGACGCACGTTGGGGTAAAATGTGTCAAAGGTGGCGCTTAATTGAATTTTAAAATTTAAAGTTTTGTAATAAAGTTGACAAAATTATGTATCAATATTAATTAAAATCTTTAAGCTAGGTTGTGTCGTTTTCTTATAAGGAGCTGTCAAAGTTAAGAATTTTTTTACATTTTTGAAAAATAGTAAAAAATTTAATTTTCATCAGATTTCAGTGTATTTATTTTAAATAAAAAGTTTTTTAGGGTAAAAATTTAAAATGAAACCATTAACTTTAGATGTTTAAGTGCACTTTTCTTCAAGTATTTGTAAATTATATTTTGTCCTAATATTTTTGTTATTTTTTTGAAAATTACCCTAAAATACACTAATTTTCAACTTTCATGGAATGCAACTTAAAATGTTACAGGATGTTTGTTCTGAAAATTTTCTGAAAAATAGTACTTTAATACTGTAAAAAAAATCGTGCGCATATGTAGCCCGATTTGAGAAAATTTTTTTTTTTTTTTTCAAAAAAAAAACTCCAGTAGATTTCATACAAAAAACAGCTTAAGAGCCAAACATTTTCTTTGCTTTATCAAACATTAAACAGTGGGGAAGAATCGAAATAAATCTGTAACTGATTGGATTTGCATGAAATTTCACATAGGCGTAGCAGAGGACAGTAGAATTTTAAGTTTAGAAGCGGGATCCAATATTCGCATCAGGAGCGGAACTATAGGGGTTCAAAATAGAGTACTAATGTCATGGAAAATGTTTAACCACTAGCGAATTTTAAGTTAAGATTTTACCATATATAGCCAAATATTTTCAACCGATTTTATTATATTTTATGTAGTTGGTTAAAAATCAAAATTATCTATCGAACAAAGAAAATTTTTGGTCTTTATCTTTATTGAGTCAAAAGTTAAACGATTTTGAATTGGAAAGTTTGCAAAAATTAACAAACAGACGGACGGATGGACGGACATTAGAATTCTTTCAAAAAAATCTTAAAATTCGAAAAATATTTTTTTCTACTTTTTGATTAATATGAAAACCAAATGAAAGTATTAAAATTTTGATATCACCTTTCTCTGAATTAAGTGGAATTTTCGACACATTTAACCCAAATGTATAGACAGACGGACGGACAAAAAAATATTTTAGAATTCTAAAAATGCATTTGTTTACTAACTAATAAAAAACAAAAAATAGAAAGTGATCATCAAAATTTGGATATCACTTTTTAATGAATTAAGCGTCATTTTCGTCCCATTTAACCCAAATGTATAGATGGAAGGACGGACATTACCATTCAGCCAAAAAACATCTTATAATTCTGAAAATGCAGTTTTTTAATTACTTATAAATAGAAAAGTTAAACGTGATCATTAAAGTGTTGCATAATTTTCGACCCATTTAACTCTAATATATAGACGGACGGACAGACATTACCGTTCTGCTAAAAAAAAATCTTAAAATTCTAAAACTGAATTTTTTAACTAATAATCAATAAAAAAATAAAACGTGATCATTAAAATATTGATATCACCTTTCCCTGAATTAAGCGCCATTTTCGACCCCTTTTACCCTAATAAGCGGCGCTCATTGAGAAGTTAGATCGGCTCACTAGAGCATACCTTAAACCGCATCAACGGTTTTTTGCTTTACGGACGCTGTTGATTCCGCAACTTTATCATGTGCTGACCCTCGGGAACGTCATGATAGGTTGCCTTAAAGGAATCGACCGGACCATTAGGAAATACGTACGCAAATGGCTTTGTCTGCCAGATGAAGTTCCTATCGCTTTCTTTCATGCAGCTGAGGAAGAAGGAGGTTTGGGCATTATCGCACTCAGATGGCAGGCAGATCGCTTGTATGAATCCTTTGATAAGCGTGGTCTACTACATAGTAGTGATCACAAACAAGCCCATAGATGGTTGAGGGAGCTACCTAGAATATTGTCTGGTAGGGACTTTATACTCTGTATAAAGTTACGCATTAATGCTCTCCCTACACTATCAAGATATTCAAGGGGACGAACATCAAATCGAAGGTGCCGTGCAGATTGTGAAGCACAGGAAACATTAAATCACATAGTGCAGGGATGTTATAGGACTAAGAGGGATCGAACAAAGAGACACCACAGTGTAGTTAATTATGTGGACAGATTATTAAGGAACAAGGGCTTCGAGATTTTAGTAGAGGGACACTTACAAACAACTGATGGTATCAAGAAACCGGATATCGTTGCGATTAAAGGGGATAAGATCTACGTGCTTGATGCCCAGGTCGTTACAGATGGTCGTGATATGTGTGAAATGCACAGGTGTAAGGTTACGAAGTATAGGACGCAGAGTGTAGTTAGGGCCTTGACAGAAAGATACGGACGTGACCAAATGCACTTCGGTGCAATTACGTTAAACTGGAGACGTATATGGAGTATGGACTCAGTTGTAGATTTATTAGTACTAGGGTTATGATAGGAGGTATCATCGCACATCGTAGATTCCTTAAATTATGTAGTCAGAGAACAAGTATTGGATGATTTTAGTTGGCTTCGAGGTCATCACCTCGTTCTCCATAGGAGTCTCTCAGGAGGCTTTTATGTTGAACTAGACACTAGTTATTTAGATAACTGACGTGCAGCCTGCGGGAACAGGCTTAAGTTTTTTATGACAGTGGACAGCCCACCTAGTCCGGACTAGGTGTGTACGGGTGCCGCCCATCATACATGGGGCAAGGTCGCAAGGATCGGGGAGGAGTGGGTGTGTGTTGGTGGTCTCGTTCGTATAATAAAAAAAAAATAGCCAAATGCCTCGTCATCTAATTAGTGGGGTTGCCAATCCCGAAATCCCGGGATTGGACGAAAAAAAACCCGGGATTTATTAACATAAATACAATCCAAAAATTAACTCAAGGCAAGACAGAACATTAAAATATTTACAGAAAATTTTCAAAAATATTTTAAAAACCGATTACATAGATAAGAACATTATATGTAGGTCTGTTCGTTTTTATGTTTTTGCTAGTTTTACTATTTTTGCAAGTATTTTACACAAAAAGCGTTTCCGTGCACATAAAAATAGTACATGTAGTAAACATTTATTTATGCACCTTTGTGATCTTTGGAAAGGGCCTGTTTATGGAAGCTGTGGTCAATTATGGACTGATCATTTTAAAAATAGGTACATTAATTTTTATTAAGTAATATGTGCCAATTCGTCTACACATTGATATTTTTGCCTGACTAATGCACGTTTAATTAATTTAGGAGAGGTCCGTCCTTGTATGAGGCTTATGGTTAATTACACCGGCCGACAAAAATCATTTTTCGTGAGTAGTATATTTGTATAGGTTCTAGACCACATTAGGTGTGTTCGCGTACTTGGGCAGCTGAAAAAGTATAGAGAAGAATTTTTTTTATTAAATACTACAATATTTGTTTGTGTAAACGGCCAAATGCATTTTATGAAATTGGAAACCAATGAATTTATTAGTGTATTTTTTTTTTGTATAATAATATGTATGTAATTATGTTAAAGTACATACAAACGAATTAATATGGAGACAATTTTTTTTTGCACTTTTAATTGTGATGAAATGGAAAAAATGTGTTTGGGTAGGTTCTAGACCACATTAGGCGTGTTCGCGTACTTGTTCAGTCAAAAAAGTGTAAAGAGGAATTTTTTAATTAAATACAACAATATTTTTTATGTAAACGGCCAAATGCATTTTATGAAATTGGAAACCAATGAATTTATTTTTATCAACATTTTTTTTTTGATAATAATATGTATGTAATTATGTTAACGTACATACAAACAAATTAATATTTAGAAAATATTTTTTTGCACTTTTAATTGTGATGAAATTAAAAACTGATGACTTGGATAAATAGAGTTTGAGTATGTTTGGTTTATTCATATGGTTATTTTTGTTTTTGTAAAGTATAAAATTTAACTTGAGAATTGTTTTTGTTTTTTTTTTCATATGGATAAAATAACCTTATAAAAGGTTTTTGACTTTGATGAAAAATATGTTTGATTTTATTGGGTCCTTCAAAAAAAATATATGGACTAGATGGAATTCCGCATGCTAAACTCGAATCTGCTTTCAGTTTTCTCTCATCAGCTCAAGGTTTTTTATGACCCTAAATAAGCCTATTACTCGAGTATATTTCACTATAACTCGAGAACGGTATGCACGATTTATATAAATAATGCATCATAATATGTGAAATAAAAGTGGCTTTAAGTCGTTCTACTAACAAATTTTTATCCGCTCAATAGTTTTGGAGATATTTCGAAATAAGTGTCTGAAAAATAATTTTTTTTCATGCTAAATTCAAGATTTATCTTTTTTAATAAAACTACTTTTTGAAAGTAAAAACATCACAAATGTTTCAGTTTATCATCATAATCTCATAAAAATTTATGCACAAATCTTGATTGGATTCACAGTAAAGTTAGGATACCCATGCATACTTACAGTTAAGTGGAAATACACTAGTGGGCAAAAAAAAAAAATATATTTTTTTGTCTTAAGTAAAAAAAATTTATGGATTAGATGGAACTTAACGTGCTAAATAAGAATCAGCTTTCACTTTTTTCTATCACGTATTGATTTTTATGGGCATGACTACTATGATCAGCCACACTTCTATAACACGAGAACGGTTTGTCCTATTAAGATAAATTAAACTCCAACATGTAGTGATCTAAATTGTCTTTGAGCTGAATTTACATAATTTTTTGTCCAGTTAATATTTCCATAGTTATTCGTTAAATAAAAATATTAGTCATGCACATAAAAAAAATCAGTACGTGATAGAAAAAAGTGAATGCAGATTCTTGTTTAACTCGTCAAAATCCACCTAGTCCACCTATTTTTGTTTCAATAAGAAATATATATTTTTTTTGCCACCACTGTATTTCTACGCAATTGTATGTAACATGGGTATTTTTACTTAACTGTGAATAAAAAAACGATTTGTGCATCAATTTTGAAGATACATGCCTTATTTTGTTCACAGCACTACCAGCTTAACATAAAGATGATAAACTTAAACATTTTCGATATTAAAAAAAAAAATTTTATTAAAAAAAAATAAAAATTTAGCTTGAAAAGTTTTTTTTAAAACATATTTCAAAATAACTTCAAAACTATTGAGCACGTAAAAAAAATAATTTTCGGTGATTTAAAGATATTTTTAGTACGCATCTTTTGGTGTATCACTTTTGTCAATCGTACACACCGTTCTTGAGTTATGAGGCAATATACTAAAGTAATGACCTTACTATGGGCAAAATAGACACGCCCATCAAAAAAAGTTTAGACCTGATGGACAAAAACTGAAAGCAGATTCGTATTTAGCACACCAAAATGCATTAAGTTCAACTATTCGTCTTTGTGGGAGGATTTTTGTTGTCGACTAGTGTTATATACCAATTTAAAAAAAAAAATTGATTTGGTAGTTTAAGGTTAAAAACTATTTTATTTATGTTGAATTCTACCACAGAGTTAAATATTTATGATATTCAACAAGGCTTAAAATCATACATGTCCTTAGATAAAAGAAATTTTATAAAAAATTTTTGTGTGAAAAATTATCTGCATAGGACCGTATTCCCAAATTTTAGGGATGTTTCCAGGAATTAGTTAAATGCTTGTTTCTTAGATGTTTTTTAATTTTTCTTTTTTACTAGAATTTTAAACGAACAAACCTTATGTTTTGGTGGTGCTGTGCCTGCTCAAGTTGGTGTTGGAGTTACTAGTGTTGGGGGTGCAAAGGTTCAGAACGAGCCAGTTAACAGAAAGGAGAATAGACCGAGTAGAAGGGGTATTGTGGCTCTGTTGGCCACTGGGACACACAGTGCTCAAATGAGATGCGCTGTCATAATTGTGCTTTCAAAGGTCTACCGATGTACCACATGATGATGTCGTCAGCATGACCTGTTTTTGCTGCTAGGGTAGCCAGAGTGAACGCTCGACATTAATATGGAGTTGCGAATTATCCAGCTTAATTGCCAGAGGGCATACGCGGTTGTGTGCGAGCTGGGGCAGGCGATGCATAGCAAGGGTTACAGCACCTCTTAGAAGGTGGAGAGACAGGGATGCAGACTGGGACAATTACGAGAAATTTGTTAGGGCGGCTGCTTTATTGCAGCCATTAGAAGACTTTAGGGCACGAAGCCCAGTTGACTGCTGTTGTTGGTAAGGTCAGGCGCATCCTAGGAGTGACAGCAGATGTGCTGTTCGTACCATACATGAGGGTCTATTCGTTGCTTGCGCACCGTTTGGCGCTTCTGTATGGTATGATACAGTCGTGTCTGTTGTTGGCAGAAATATTATTATATTAGTGGCGCGTCACCAGTCCCGAAATATTTGGAGTTCAACTGGTAGTAGTCATCTTTGGCTACGAAGTCCGACCGTAGACTTAATTCTGGTACCACGGGTGTCAGGGGCCCCTGGAATTTCGGTTCCAGCCTGACTGTTGGTGTGGCCCCTTGGGGAGCATCGTGGTGGCTGTGGTTTATACCCAAATCGCGGGGAGGACTTAAGCTTAAGTCCGGTGCCGTGACCCATAGAACGGCAGAAGTTTCAGATGGGCTCTGCCCCTAAGCAAGGGGGAAGTCATGTCAAAATACATGTATTCAAACTGGTACTCAGTTGTGGCAATTTGCTGCATCTGGGGGCGTTGGTAGGCGCCCGGTGTTAAGACCACCGAGGGGCAGGGCCGCAAGGCAGGTACCCACGTAAATCTGTATTATAAAGTCGCTTGCGATTTGGTTAATATTGAAAAGTGTAATATAAGTTCTAAAAATGTAGAAGTGCCTTTTCGCTGAGTTATCGTTGTTTTGGTGCTCCGCTGACAACTTGATAGGAGGTGTCTCAACATCTCCGGCGAAAAGTAAGGTTAAGTCTGACTAATCTGTAGATTGGCCTTGCCACTTTACTTGTGCGCTGTGCAGTATTGCCACATTGTTGCTGACTTGGATTGCCTCTGACTTTTGGTTCTGGAATTCGGTAATTGGAAATTGTCGCCCCCCCCCCTATTGGATTCCTTTGTTGATGTTTTTGGTTTTTGTACCCGGTTTATTGCTTTTGGAAATACAAGGTAGGTGTCGCTTTAAATTGATTAGTGATAAGTACTATTGCGCCTGAGTGACGCCTTAAAAAGGGGAAGGGCGATTCGTCCGACATCTCTGCCACTATGGGTTCGACGCCAACTCCGGTGCCACGCGTTAGACATACGGAGAGCGAGCTTTCGAGCTCCAACGCGGACGACGATGGCAAGAGGTTTATGCAGCTGGTGATGTTGGTGCTCCTATTGCTGTTGGTACTGTTGGTGTTGCTGGTGTTAGTGGCTCTGCTGCTAGCACTGATGGTACCGCTGCTATTTGTGCTGCTGACGTTGCTGATGGGGGTACTTCCGAGACCTCTGCCGAGAGTGGTGCTAGGAGGGAGAGTAGGCCGCGCAGAAGGGCCCCAGGTTCGAGTGCTGAAAGTGCAGATGCAGTAATCGCTGATATGAAAGAGGTCACTGGTGGCCGTCTATGCTGACGGTGTTGCTGCAAGCCTGGCCAGGTTGCTTATGGGGAGTTGCGGCAAGTATGAGAGCCTGCTCATGAGGGTGGTGGCCCAAGTCAACGTGATCTTGGAATATGCGAAAGGATGATGTTTGTCGTCACTGTGGTCTTGCTGGACACTGGGATTCTCAGTGCCCTAATGAATTGAGATGCCGCAATTGTGCTTTTAAAGAACTTCCATGGTTTCTGCAGTGTGTCCTGTTTATGCTGCAATGACTGCTCATATTAACGCTTGACATTAATATGGACCTGAACATCATATAGCTTAACTGCCAACGGGCGTATTCGGTTGTGTGCGAGCTGGGCAGGCAATGCGCAGTAAGGGTGCAGTTTTCGCATTGGTGCAGGAGCCATACACTACGGATGGCCTTATTAGGGGTCTGCCGAGGGTATGTGAGTTTATATTGACACTGGGGGAAACTCTGCAAAAATAGTGGATGACAGGGACGTTGATTGAACGGTAGTTAGTAGGAGCGAGTGGGGGGTATGCATTTCTGCGGAGGGGAGTTTTGGTAGGGTACTCTTATCGAGTATTTATTGTAGTTCAGCTGCCCTATCTAAGGAATATGGATACGGTGCTACTCCATGCGAGTAGCATACCGCTAATCCTAGGTCTTGACGCAAATGCCTCCTATGTGGTTCTATAAGATATCCACACATTCGCCTAGATATCAGAACTACATGCGAGGTAGGATGCTCAGCGAGTGGATGTTAACGATGAGCGTCGGCGTATTAAATACGCCGAGTCTTCTGCATACCTTCGATGACCCTAATGGTGTCAGTGACATAGACGTAGCAGCTGCAAATGGGGCGGCGCTGACAGCTTTTAGTTTTAGGTGGAGGGTGTGTGGCGGGTGGGGCATAAAGCACAAATTACGTTAGCGCGTAGTCAGTTTTGGAGTTTTGGTTGTCATATTAAATTGAAAATTTAAATGTTTGTCAACAATATTGTTACCTATGATATTCTGATGAAAAAAGTAAAAAAAGTTTTTATAGTCAAGGTTATAAGCGTTTTTGTGACGATAACCCTTACGTTTACAACCAGCATACCCGGGTATGTACAGAGCAATTTTGAAATTATTTTATCGAATACAAGTAAAATATTTATTACGTTTAAATTTTTATAAATAAGAGATATATTAGCTTATAATAAATTAAAAAAAATGTATTTTAGGCTGCGCAGTCCTTACATTCCATAATATCTTCTGAATGTTCATCACATACTGGTTTATGGCATTTCCTACATGCCTTTCGCGTTAGCCTTCTTCCAGAACACATAAAACAATTCACTTTATTCTTCATTCTTTCACTAATGTCTCGAACTTCTTGGCTTCAGATAAAAAATATTCATCTCTTAATTTTACTGCGCCTTCCAACATGCTTTCGATTCCACTTCTAGAGTAAAAATGTAGCATAATTTGCATATTTTTTTAATTTCCTTTATAGTTAGTTATTCGCTCAGATGCAGGAGGAATTATCTTCTACGATTTGTTGGAGTTTTTAATTGTGGATTGTTTTCCAATATATTATTTATAATATTTGTAGCAAAGGTAGCCACAACCGAATGTTCTCCTTTTGTTGACGGTTCCCAAAATTGACAAATTGTAGTCCAGCACCAAATTAGAGGCCAAATTGTAGCTTGTGAAGTAGTTATCACATACAATGTTTTCGTTCTCTAGAAAATCTCTTCCCATATATGTGTTCATTGAGGCTTCAAGTGCATCTGCATCCATTTCTTCATCCGAATCAGTGTCATATGTAGGATCACATTCTGGTAACTGTATTTCTTTTGCATCTGAATCATCTACATTTCTCACGCAATCTTCAGCATCTTCGTCTATTTATAAATGTTCCTGCTCATCCTCACTTTCTGTATTCCTAACTTTCTCTAGCATTCGACTTAAGTACTCTTCTTTGTCTTCAACATTGCTTTAACTTCAAATGATAGGAAAACCATTTGAATTGGAATAATTTAAAGTTAGTTTACCAAAACCCTTTTTAGTCTGTGCTTGAATTTTTTTATCATTCATTCAAGATTAGGTGAAAAAAATTTAATAAAAGAATAATTTGAATGAGTGAAATCTGCAGGTACTTAGCTTAGATCAATAAATGAATTGTAGAGGTTTTTAAATGCGCATGGAAAAAATTAAACCGTTGTTACTCAAGGGTAATTAAAAACGCTTTTAGATCTTTCTTTTTGTATTTTCAATCAAAATAAGGCAAAAACGGTTGTATAATAACACAGGTCAACAAAATCGCAAAAAAATGTTATATCTGGAATAAGTCTACAATAATATTATTCCTTAGGCTTGATATAGTGTAGAAATTCGAATGAAAATTTTCCAGCACGTCACATTTTTAGCCCATTGAGGACCAAAGAAAATTTGTTTCCTTGAGAAGTTTTTAGGATATAAAATTTTCCAGGTAATAGGTAGATGAAATTTTTCACACATATTTTAAAGACAAGACATGGGACTATAAAAATGTAGAAGCTCCTAGAAGTTGTTGAAGTTGTAAAAATCAAGAATTTCTCAATTAACTCTCATAAAACCATTGAAAAATGAGGGATAAGGAGTAGGTGTGTTTTTATTTAATTTTCTGTACTATATTTAGTATAAGGAGTTAAAATTAGGCTGAATTATTCGGGATATATTTTTTTATAATTTTTTGTTAACTCTCTTATTTAAATTTGGATTTTTACTTTTTCATAATTTTTATGGATACTCATTTTCTGTCAGTGTGATTTTAAAAATTTTACAATTTTTAATATCTATGGTCTTTTGTCTGTTATATGAAATATAAATTTCCCCTTTACACCCACTTCTTACCCCTCATTTTTACATGGTTTGATGAAGTTTAATTGTGAAATTCTTGGTTTTTACAACTTTAAAGACATCTAGGGGCTATGTATGATAAGTAGGAGACTTGACTATTACTACATTTTTATAGCCCCATGTCTTGGCTATAGAACATGATTAACTTATCTGCTCTACCTATTACTGGGAAAATTGTATAACCTAAAAACTCATCATGAAACCATATTTTCTTTGGTCCTCAATGAGTTAAAAATGTGACGTGATGGAAAAAAACCGAAATGTTCCTGGTGATTGGGATGACTATACCTACAATATCTGCAATATGATTTTCCAGATACTTTTTAGTGTTGACCTGTGTAATTAGCAAATAATCATAAAAATTTAAAATCATCAAAATTCTATCATAAAAAATACTTAAAAAGTGTAAACTAATCATATACGAATAATTTCCATGAGTAAAATTTACAGGTACTTTTCAGAGATCAATAAATGAACGGGAATCCCAATTTGAATACACGAGGAACAAATAAACCGTTATGTCTTTGAATGATGAGAAAGTCAGATTTTTTAAGTGGGAAAAACTCAAAGTAAAAATTCAGGTAAAAACGGTTATATTTTTTGCAAATGAATCTGAACGCAGCGCAGTAAATTTAGAAACAGGGCTAAAAAAACAGCACTGCAAACTGCTACTGATCAAATGTAATCAATTCCATAACAAACAGTGCGATCTAAATTATCAGCTGATTATGGTAGCACATACTGCTCGCGTTGTCGTGCTCCTGAAGTCTCCTTATAGGGTGAGGAGTAATCCAAGCTCTTATCTGCATCAGTATCCTTCCAGTACTTGGAAAAGTACTGGAAAGAGTTATGGTGAATCGACTGAAAGAGGACGCCACGAGGGTACTTCAGAGTTCCTATTTGTTTTATTAGTATGTCTTGGGCATATTTGTGGATTTTAAGGGTGTGTTTGATTATCTCTCGTATGGTAGTGTTCACCGTAGGCTTAAGAAGTGGGCTGTCGAGAGCTAGATCTGTGAAAGAGCTACTTCAGCGGCAGGAAGGCTTGTGTGATAGGTGCCAGCGACACAGTTTGAAAATTGTGTACGTATGCGCATGATATACTCATTCTTGAGGTCATGGGTGATGTCTGTGAGTGGGTCGATCGTGCAGGCGTCGAAGTGGCGATGGACAAAACTGAGATAATGCTGCTTAAGGGCAGATTATCTCGGGTTCGTCCTCCACTCATTCGATCTGGCAACGTTAGTCCTAGATATGCGACTGAGGTCAAGTATTTGGGAATAATGATGGGAGAGAGGATGAACTTTTTGGTTCATCTTTCTTATGTTAGGGACAAGTTGACTGTTGTTGTTGGTAAGGTCAGGCGCATCCTTAAGAGTGACTGGGGCCTCAGCAGATGTGCTGTTCGTACCATACATGAGGGTCTATTCGTTGCTTGCGCAGCGTTTGGCGCTCCTGTATGGTATCAGTGTTTTAGAAAACTCGGGAAGGTACGAATCTCTCCTGATGGGACTGGTAGCCGAAAACGAGCAACTTCGTGGACGACTCGATGTTTACGAGTCTGGTGGTGGTGTTTCGAGAAGGTCGTTTCGGAGGTGAGCATTACTTTTGGGGTGCGCGTACACGAGCTACGGCCGTTACGTGATGGCGGTGCGGTCATAACGACCCCATCTGTCGCAGAAAGGGAGAAGGTAGCTGCCAATGCGAAGTTCGGAGAGATTGAGTTGAAAGTGTCCATAAAGGACAAACTTGTTCCGAAAGTGGTGGTGCAAAGGGTGCATCCGGAGATTACACCGGATGAGTTTATGGAGGAGCCTTATGCTTGGAATTTCAAGCATAAGATGTCTCCTGAGCTGTTCCTCAAATCTGTGCGACTGGTCCGTGGAAGCCTTTACGGACAGTGGCGGAAACTCAGCAGTAATTGTAAATGACAGGGACATTAACTGTACAGTTGTTAGTAGTAGTCAGTGGGGCTACGTGACAGCTGCAAATGGGGTAGCGATGACTGTTTTTAGATCTCGGTGGAGGGTGTGTGACAATTGGGGTGTTAGTGACCATAATCTGATCGAGTTTGAGCTCTCTTATCACAGACGAACTGGGGAGACAGCACCTCTTAGAAGGTGGAGGGATCGCGATGTGGACTGGAACTATTACTCGGAATTTGTTAGGGCGACTGCTACGATGCAATCAATTGAAGACTTTAAGGCACTGACGATTGATGAACAGGTCAGTAAGATAAATCAGTGTATGTGTTCGGCAAATGACTCCTTGCTTGGTCGTCGTCGAAAGACAAGGCCGGGCAAGGTCAGTTGGTGGACTCGCGAACTTGATCAGAACTCCGGATTTATTTCCAGAAGGCAAGGCGTACCGGCGCTGATGATCTTGCTCAGCGTGAAACTGATTATCGGACTGCTGTTAGAACGTACAAAGACAGAATTGTTAGGGTGAAAGAGGACGATTGGAGAGACACTGAATAGACTTCTAAGTATAAATTTATTGATCCAATGTTTCTTATATTAAAATTCCTATAAAATTTTTTCAATTTAAATAAGAATTTAATTTATAAATATTTTTTAAATCTAAAAACTCACTTTTTGGTAAGGAAACCATTAGAGTTTAAACTTATAAAAAATTCTAAATTAATCTTCAGGATTAAAGACTTATCACCACGCCAGCCAACTAATTATTAAATAAGTGTTTCAATTTTAAATAAAATGGAATTTTATCTAGCGCAGGAAGCGCTTACTCCGAATTAAAGAAGTTGACATTTAAAAGTAAAAGATTATTGATAAACATAAATTTACTTATTAAGCAAACAAAATTAATTTTGGCAGTTTTTGCCAGTGGCGGCAACAATATCATTAAAATAATTGCCTTGATATATAATAATCTAATATAATAATTCATTGCATCTAAGTAGTTTTGACACTTTCAATATAATTCTGCAGGTACTAATACCTCCTCACATATTCGACCATTTTTACCATCTCAACTATAAAACTTCATAGATAATTATATCTATCACAGGACCATAAGGTTATGCGGTTCAGCGTATTTATTAAGTGATTTAAACTATATTTTCAACTCGAACTATGAAAATATTTATAGGCTTAAAGAAGTATATTTTTCATCCAACTACGCAATTTAATAAAGTTATTTCTGAAAACTTTTTTATGTAATGCTTTCTAAATTTACGATTAGTCTTTGATTCCAAGGGACAACTACTATAATATTCCCTATAATATTCCAATATTCCAAGGACAACTACTAAAATTTCCCAATGTATACTTAGATGCACTTAATAACTGATGAAATGTAATTGTAATAAGTAAAAGTTGTAATATCTAAAATGTATTTTTTTAATATATCGGAAACCCTGGACAACGCCGGGTACAAACGGCTAGTAATTCATAAAATATTAAAAAAAAAAAATTAATTTAAAACAAAATAGGAAATTTGTGATGTTCATAAAATTAAAACAAATTAATTATTCAAGTATTTAAAATATTCCACGAATTAATATACCAAAAAAGACCTTGAATCCCTTTTCTTCCATAAGCAGTTAAATTGTTGAAGCATTGTACATATTTTCTAATAAATAATTTTATATTTTTGTAAAACAGAAATGAAATAAAAGAAAAACTTAAATTTTTTTTTTTTTTAAATTACGAATAAATTTTCAATATTTTATTTATCACTAATAGAGAAAATATACATAGCTTTGTCAGAACAAAACAAAAACTGTTTAATAGTTATTAAACTAATACATTATGAATAATGTTTTCTTTATAAGAAGTTAATAAGGAAAAACAGTTTAATAGCTATTAAACATCTGCATCAAATCATTTGCTTTTCAATTCACAGTAATGTTTTTTAATGTATGCTCTTACATTACTGCGAAAATAAAAAACAAAACAATACAAAACAAACTCTGTAAAAAAAAATTATTTGAATTGAGTTGAATTGAAACGATGAAGCAAAAACAAAACATGTTCTGTTCTCTTTGAGAAATTACTGCTTATGAGAGATTTTTAGAAAAACAATAATGTTAAATAAAAAACATCAAAACAAAACTGTGAATTACTGTCATTCCCTTACATGTAATATGAAAAAATGCAGGGAACATAACAATTATGTATTTTTAAATAAACAACAGATAATAATTACGTTTGATATCAATGTTTTTGCTTAGAAAATTGAATTGTTTTTTATTTTAATTATATTTAATTATATCTAAAATTAAATAAAATTTACTTCATTTGTATTTTTATTTACTTTTAATTACATAACTATGATATTTACATTTTTTTTAATTGTATATTTCCTTCACTTCAAATTTTGTAAAAAAAAAAAAAACAAACAAATGACAGTATTGCATTTTTAGATTTAATTCAATTCAGTTGAAAATGATTTGTTGTTAAAGTGTTTTTATGACTCTCTGCACAATTGATTTTGTTTATTTTTTTATCTTTTTCTTACGTACGCACACACAGAGAATTGATTTTAAGTTTAAAAAACAATAACAGTCAACAATTGAAAAGAGAGTAATTAAAAATGAGTTACAAATGAATTGATGCAGATGTTTAATATCTATTTTGTAAAATAAACCGTTAGTGTGGTTGTTGTAATTATTGCATTGCTATTGAAGCTTGCATATCAATAACTGTTGTTAGTGTAAATTTTTACTTGTTATTCTTTTTGTCGTTGTCCGCACATGCATTTGTTATTTATTTTATATATACAGTGGTGGCCACGAATTTAAGACACGACATTTCACTTATATATTTCTGATAATTTTTACATCTTATCGAACAAATTTTAGATCCATGTTATTTTTTAAAGATCCTAGTAATGTTATGAAAAAAAAATCAACAATAGTTTGTTACCTATATTTAGTTTCCAATTTTTATTTACATATTATACAGATTAATACAAGTTTAAGCCTGGTCATGAATTTAGGACATAGGCAAAATAAAAGTTAATTCACAAAAGTAAAGCTCAGCTTCATAAAACAATATTAGTATTTGGTGGGAAATCCTTTATTTTGAATCACAGCAGCGCATCTCCTGGGTAAACTTTCAACTAAGGCCATACAGCGCTCCTTTGGAATGGCATACCAAGCCTTTTGAATTTCTTCCCATAAATCAGTCAAATTTTTTGGCTTTACTGCTCGTACATGCTCCTCAACATCATTCCACAAGTTCTCAATTGGATTGAGATCCGGGGATTGAGCTGGCCATTTCAGAACTGTGATATTATTTTCCTCTAAGCAACTCTTCACTAGGCGTGAAGTGTGCTTAGGGTCATTATCATGCATAAATTTCCACATTAGAGGCATGTTGTCTTCAGCGAATGGTATCATGATGCTTGTCAGTATGTTTTTGTAAATATGCTGGTCCATTTTATTGATAATCTTCTGAATGGGACCTACACCATGCCAGGAAAATGCTGCCCACACCATGACATTTCCACCACCATGCTTAACCGTTTTAAGGGTGTACTTTGGGTGATGCTCCAGGTTTGGAGGACGCCATACGTACTGTTTTCCATCAGAACCAAAGCGACAAAACTTCGACTCGTCGCTCCAAAGTATATTTTTCCAAAATGTCATCGGCTTGTTGAGATTTTCTCTTGAAAACGCTAGTCGGGATTTAATATTTTTTTTTGACACAAGTGGTTTACGTTGTGCAATACACCCACGTAAGTTCTTCTCATTCAGACCACTTTTTTTATTTTACACCATTGACAATGTCGTACCACTGATTTAAATACAGCTCTTAATTTAGAAATCGAAAATTTTTAGCGAATTTCATTGATTGCCGTCTCATGGTTAATATGATAATATTTTGAATGATAATGTTGTATAATTGAGTTATATAACTTGACTTCGGTAAAATAATGGGACGTTTTTGTTCTTCAGGAATATCAGCAATATAGATTCTACCGTCTACTCTTAAAATATCCAGTTGATCCATGATGGGAGATTTTGTATATATTTCACTCAATTTCGGTATGTTTTTTTCCCGACTTAATACAGGAAATTTCTGCGCCATATTTTTCACCTTGCACTTGTCGAAATAAAAAGTTTTCGGCCTTCAAAAGTTCTTCATTATTTAACTCGTTTTTAACTAAGTTTTTACCTTTACAATTTTCTATAAATCGAAAAACATAAGCAGTTGCACGCAGCAATCTATTCCACTTCATTTATTAATTTTATTTCAAATGTTATTTTGAATGATGTATGCACCATCTCTTCTGTTGTCTCATTTAGAAATTTCAACTTCAGGTTGATATTTAAAATTCTGGACCTTGAAACCACCTACTTGAGGTAGAAATCTTTGGAATTTGAAGCCATTTTATTGTTTCGTCCGCTACATTTTGCTTAGTTGGGGTCCATCTCCAATCATTTATTGAGCTTAATTCTAAAATTTCCGTTACACGGAATGCCACAAATTGATTATATTTTCGGTGATCTGAATTGATCCAACTTAAAACTGTTTTTGAATCTGACCAGAAAAATTTAATATTAATTATAATTTTATGAGTATTGCAAATAAATTTAGCAAATCGAGTACCTATTAATGCAGCCATAAGTTCAAGGCGTGGAATTGAAGTACTCTGGTTTTAGAACCTATCAAAGAGCATAATATTGTTTCTTTTTTTATTAATCGAAAATAACAGCGCTGGATTTTAATTTGTTGAATATTCGGCATAATATTAACCCATTGTATCCATTTATTCATCAGCTCATCTGGGATCTTTTCGTCCCAATCAATTCTAGTCCGCCATACTTCTTGTAGAAGGATTTTGACGTACATAATGGTATTACCAATAAGACCTAGGGGATCAAAATGGACATGACTAATCGAAGCATTTCGCCTTTAGTTGGTATTTTTTCTGATGAAAAGATATCACTGCTTATAAGCCATGGCGCAATTTAAATGTTATAACATCTCACCGATGTTTCCAAAATACGCCAAGCACCTTTTCTATTTGTGTATCTTTGTTGAAATTTAAACATTTTTGACCATTGGAGCAGCAATTAGAAATTCTGTTCATTATCTCCTCACTATTTGATATCCAATTACGTATTTACATCAGTTACTAAATGGCTTCTTGCGGGGTATCTACCGATTCCAAAAAGTCGTCGACGTAATGATTTTCTAGTATAGATTTCACTGCAATATTTTTCCTCAAATTTAATCGCATTTAAATTTTTAATATGTTGCGAAATGCTAAAGGCACAAGAAGCACCAAAAATCATAACGTCCATTACATAAACCTCAGGTTCTTTATTCTGATTACAATCTCACCATAGGAAGCGTTGAACATTCCTGTCTTCTGGTCTTATAAATATTTGATGGAACATTTTTTCTATGTCTCCACAGACAGCAATAGATTTTTGGCGAAATGAAAATAAAATAGCTATAATGATGCCAACATGTCTGGCCCTTTTAATGAATGATGATTTCAAGGAGACTCCATTAGACTTCGCAGCAGCATCCCAGACGACACGCGATTTCCCGGGCTTTTTTTTTTATTAAAAACTGCAAAAATCGGAAGGTACCACACTTTACTAACATCGCATTATATTTCATCACGATTTAATTTTCTTATGTAGCCCTCGGAGGTGTATTTTTCAATTATATTTTTAAAAATAGTTAATAATCCTATATTTTATTTTAGTTTTTGCTCAAGACATAGTAAACGTTTTATTGCCATTTCATAACTATTCGGCAAACTCAAAATATCGCATTTCCACAATAAAGGAACTTCAAAGTGACCATCTTTTCTTTGTTTTGTATAACGTTTTAAAAGACTAAGGGTGCGCTCCTAATCTTTACCTACTAATAGATCTTTGCAACAAATTCCTACACTATCAAGAGAATAAAAACTCTTTACCAATTCATCTAAATTAGCATCGTTTTTAGTGCACTCACAAATATGGAAATTAAAATTATTACTTGCCTTTGAATTTTTAGCAACGGCTCCATAAATCATCCACCCGATATTTGTACTCACTGCAACCGGTTTATGGGATCCACCTTGTCGTATTTTTCTATAAATTCCCAAATTAAAATGGTTAAGGCCAATCAGTATTTTTGGTTCAGCATCACAATAACTTTCTATTGGTCAATTTTTTAAATGAGGAAATCGTTGCTTTAATTGTTCATAATTTAAAGATTGTGTTGGCAAATTAAGCTTATTCACTGTACAAACATTTATTGGAACCTTCTTCTTGTTTCCACCTGAAATGTGAATAGTTAATTTTTGAGAACTATTTTCACACCTTTCAGTACCTCTCGTCCACTTCAAGCATAAAGGGTTGGCTGTTCCAGAAATTTGTAGTTCATCCATAATTGTTTTATCCATTAAACTTATAGAGGACCCTTCATCAATAAATGCGTACGTTTTTATTTTTTTATTTTTTCCATACACTGTTATAGGAATTATTTTAAATTTATTTATTCTTTCCCTTCAGCATTATGTGTATTAATAACATCACTGTTATTTAAAATATGTGGGTTATTTATGTTTGCAATGTCGCTGTTATTATTGTTGGTCTCTTCATGAGAATAACGATGCAAAGAAGAATGATGATAATATTGACACCCTTCTACACCGCATTGTACCCTTTTCTTGCATTGGCCGTAATGTCTATACAAACAAATTCTACATAGTTTGTGTTCTCTTACTACATTCCATTTGTCTCCACGACTAAGAGAAATGTATTTTTGACAATTTGCTATTGTCTTACAATTTATATTACAAACAAAACATTTACGATCATCATTATGAAGATGTATGTAACCTTTCCTACTGCTGTTATTAACATTATTTACTCTTTCCTTTTTGTTCTTCAATGAGTTGTAAACTGTTATACAAGTAGCAGAGATTCCAATGTTAAAAATCCAATTGGAGAATTCGTACATATTTGGTTGTTTGTTCTCATTTAACAGCTGTAATTTTTTTGTACCCTATTGTAGTTGATAACAAGGTGGTAATTTTTCTATTAATTCTTGAAGAAGTGTGGAATTATTTAATTCAATTGTTGCAATTAAACTTTTTACATTAATTGCAAATGCAGTAAATGAAGGTAAGTCATTTTCATCTACTGATGGCGTTGATTTTATGCGATTTTTAATAGAATTCACATTTTTTTCAGGTTGGCCGTACAAAAGCTTTAAAATGGATATTACTGTTGTACTTTTTGTAAGGCATCTCCACTTAGAGATTTTTGTAACCTAATGAGATTTTCGGCAACAGTGAAACAGCAAATTTTTGTGGACCATTCAAATGTGGAAGAAAATAATGGCCATTCTTCTGGTTGGCCAGAAAATGTTGGCAAATTATTTGGTAAAGAATGTCGTACTTGGAGATAACCTTGATTTAAATGCGGATGGTAATTTAAATTTGTAAATGAATGATGGGGTGCGTGTGATGCAAATTTTGTTGCATTTGGGTAATTAAAATTATGATGTGTAGAATGACCATTAGGGGAAGGCATATTTTGATATGCGTTAAAAAAACTATTGTTGGAAGTTACTGGTGGATCGTTGTAACGTGGTACGGAATTTTAGATAAATTTCGTTCAGATGCGACCGGTTGACGGTAAGGCTGCTGTCGTTGGGGTAAGCCGATTGTGGCAGGAGGAGAAGTAGAGATTGGTGCTGGATACGACATTGTAGTAGCATTGGAGGTACTCGGCGCATTATTAGAACAATTATATTGTCACAAATTCCACTGGAACTATTATTAGTATTGCTCGTATCTTTCATATATAGTGGTATACTAAAATAAACAATTTCTTTAGGCAGCTGAGCTGCTTGGTCGGTTGTTGTTATTTTATTTATATTTTCAGGTGCTGCTTTTGGATCAGACTGGATTTCTTCTTCAGAATCAAATGGATTCGGAATTTCTGCTAACCAATTACGAACGCAAATCGAATTACATGAAGATGAATCACTTAGACGTTCTCGTTCATGTTGATTCATAATCTTATATTTTTTGGCAACGAATTCCATTGAAATAGCCCGCTCTTCTTCTAAACGTTGGAGTTCTAATCGTAGCAGTCTATCTTCAGACTTACATGAAGAACGAGTTGAAGTGCTTTTTACAGATTCTGGCGGAGATGTATTGCAACTTGGGCATTTGTAGGTTAGGGCAGAGTTTTGGTCTGAAGTGGTAATTATGCACGAAATATGATAACTTTTTTGGCATTTTGTGCAAGTTATCATGTTTTGGTCAGGGGGATTTAAACATTGCGGACAATTTTGGACTTTTTTGTTGATCTTCTAAATCCATTTGTACTTACTGTGAAATTGGCAATCTAGGGCGTTTCTAGGTGTTTCTTCAGCTTCGTGCGTTGACGTTATGGAAACGTTAAGAACACAAAAATAATTTTAAAATGTTGAGGTGAGGAATCAGCCTCGCTAATGATTTCCACTGGATTTTGAATAAAGAGACACTGAATAGACTTCTAAATATAAATTTATTGATCCAATTCCTATAAAATTTTTTCAATTTAAATAAGAATTTAATTTATAAATATTTTTTAAATCTAAAAACTCACTTTTTGGTAAGGAAACCATTAGAGTTTAAACTTATAAAAAATTCTAAATTAATCTTCAGGATTAAAGACTTATCACCACGCCAGCCAACTAATTATCAAATAAGTGTTTCAATTTTAAATAAAATTGAGTTTTATCTAGCGCAGGAAGCGCTTACTCCGAATTAAAGAATTTGACATTTAAAAGTAAAAGATTATTTGATAAACATAAATTTACTAATTAAGCAAACAAAATTAATTTTGGCAGTTTTTGCCAGTGGCGGCAACATTATCATTAAAATAATTGCCTTGATATGTAATAATCTAATATAATAATTCATTGCATCTAAGTAGTTTGACAAACAATTTTTTCCACAAAATTTTGACACTTTCAATATAATTCTGCAGGTACTAATACCTCCCCACATATTCGACCATTTTTACCATCTCAACTATAAAACTTCATAGATAATTATATCTATCACAGGACCATAAGGTTATGCGGTTCAGCGTATATATTTAGGAATATTTATTAAGTGATTTAAACTATATTTTCAACTCGAACTATGAAAATATTTATAGGCTTAAAGAAGTATATTTTTCATCCAACTACGCAATTTAATAAAGTTATTTCTGAAAACTTTTTTATGTAATGCTTTCTAAATTTACGATTAGTCTTTGATTCCAAGGGACAACTACTATAATATTCCAATATTCCAAGGACAACTACTAAAATTTCCCAATGTATACTTAGATGCACTTAATAACTGATGAAATGTAATTGTAATAAGTAAAAGTTGTAATATCTAAAATGTATTTTTTTAATATATCGGAAACCCTGGACAACGCCGGGTACAAACGGCTAGTAATTCATAAAATATTAAAAAAAAAATTTATTTAAGACAAAATAGGAAATTTGTGATGTTCATAAAATTAAAACAAAGTAATTATTCGAGTATTTAAAATATTCCACGAATTAATATACCAAAAAAAGACCTTGAATCCCTTTTCTTCCATAAGCAGTTAAATTGTTGAAGCATTGTACATATTTTCTAATAAATAATTTTATATTTTTGTAAAATAGAAATGAAATAAAAGAAAAACCTAAAATTTTTTTTTTTTAAATTACGAATAAATTTTCAATATTTTATTTATCACTAATAGAGAAATGAGAGAAAATATACATAGCTTTGTCAGAACAAAACAAAAACTGTTTAATAGTTATTGAACTAATACATTATGAATAATGTTTTCTTTATAAGAAGTTAATAAGGAAAAACAGTTTAATAGCTATTAAACATCTGCATCAAATCATTTGCTTTTCAATTCACAGTAATGTTTTTTAATGTATGCTCTTACATTACTGCGAAAATAAAAAACAAAACAATACAAAACAAATTCTGTAAAAAAAAAAATTATTTGAATTGAGTTGAATTGAAACGATGAAGCAAAAACAAAACATGTTCTGTTCTCTTTGAGAAATTACTGCTTATGAGAGATTTTTAGAAAAACAATAATGTTAAATAAAAAACATCAAAACAAAACTGTGAATTACTGTCATTCCCTTACATGTAATATGAAAAAATGCAGGGAACATAACAATTATGTATTTTTAAATAAACAACAGATAATAATTACGTTTGATATCAATGTTTTTGCTTAGAAAATTGAATTGTTTTTTATTTTAATTATATCTAAAATTAAATAAAATTTACTTCATTTGTATTTTTATTTACTTTTAATTACATAACTATGATATTTACATTTTTTTTAATTGTATATTTCCTTCACTTCAAATTTTGTAAAAAAAAACAAACAAATGACAGTATTGCATTTTTAGATTTAATTCAATTCAATTCAGTTGAAAATGATTTGTTGTTAAAGTGTTTATGACTCTCTGCACAATTGATTTTGTTTATTTTTTTGATTTTTTTATATTTTTCTTACGTACGCACACACAGAGAATTGATTTCAAGTTTAAAAAACAATAACAGTCAACAATTGAAAAGAGAGTAATTAAAAATGAGTTACAAATGAATTGATGCAGATGTTTAATATCTATTTTGTAAAATAAACCGTTAGTGTGGTTGTTGTAATTATTGCATTGCTATTGAAGCTTGCATATCAATAACTGTTGTTAGTGTAAATTTTTACTTGTTATTCTTTTTGTCGTTGTCCGCACATGCATTTGTTATTTATTTTATATATATGTAAGCTAATGCATGTACCTTTAATATTTCGTCAATATTATTATACCCTACACCACCATAGGTGGTTGGGGTATAAGCGTTTGTGCTGATGTTTGTAACACACAGAAAAAATTATCGGACCCCCACCTTAAAGTATACCGTTCGACTCAGAATCACTTTTTGAGTCGATTTAACGATGTCCGTCCGTCCATCTGGTCGGCTGGCTGGCTGTCTGTTCATGTAAACCTTGTGAACAAAGTACATGCCGCAATGTTAAAGATATCTTATATTGAATTTGGCACGAATAATTATTTTGATACAACTATGGAAATAGGTTATGATCGGTCCATTATTTCACCTAGCCCCCATACAAATGTGCTCCCGGAATAGGGGTTTAACGATCATAATTGCCGTAAATATAGCAATATTTCAATGAAGCTCGGTACAAAGGAGTTTTGTATAAGTGTAATTTTTTGTGCCAAATTTCATCAAGTTCGGTTTATAATTGACCATAGCTCCCATATAAATCCTCTCTTGTTTACTTCGCAATTTTAAAGATATCTTGATGAAATTTGGCACAAACAATTATTTTGATACAAGGACGAAGCCCATTGAAATTGGTAATGATCGGTCCATTATTTCACCTAGCCCCCATACAAATGTCCTCCCGGAATAGGGGTATAACGATCATAAATGCCTTAAATATAGCAATATTTGAATGAAACTCGGTACTAAGGTGTTTTGTATAAGTGCTAATCTTTGTGCCAAATCACCATGATCAGTTCATAATTGACCATAGCTTCCATATAAACCTCTCTTCCGGAAATTACATTAACGAGCATAAATCCCATACGAATGATAGAATCAAGTTAATATTCGACACGTATAAATTTTATATAAGTGGAAACAATATTGCCAAAATTTATGAGAATCGGTTCATAATTTACCATAGTTCCCATATAAACCCAATTCCGGGAATCGCCCTAAGGGGCATAAAATCATATAGATGTTAGAATCAATGTATTGCTCTGTATTTGTATAATTTATTTTACATTGAGTAAAAGTGTTGGTCTAGAATTAGCCACAGGTCTAATTTCAAGCTCATACAGAATGGTGTAGGGTATCATATGGTCGGTCTTAACCGACTATAGTTTCTCTCTCGTTGTTGTTGTTCTTAATAACGGACCACTTGTTATTTATTTTCATGTAAATTATTTTGTGTTTCACAATAAGAATTTGTAAATTTAAGTATGAGTAGCAATCGAACCTGCAAAGAGTAAACTTCTAAAAAATAAAAGCTACATCTCGCATGAATTAATTAACTATTTTTTATAGTTAATTTTTTTTCGAGACATTTTTTGGCGACCGTGACAGTTTTTTTTTTAAATAAAATTTTGTTTATTTAAAATTGGATTATAAGAATTCTTGGCCCGTAGTTGTAGAATTTGTGTATAATATTTGCACAAATAATTCATCCTTCGGTGCAACACAACCGATAGAGATATAGTTGTAATTTTCGTCAAAGAATTCTTTAATCCAACTTAAAACGCTGTCTTTTTTTTTGTACAACAAAATAAAATTTATTTTCTAATTTCAAATAACATTTTGAAATTTTTGGCCCGTAGAGCCACAACACACATTTTGTAGAATTTGTGTAATAAGTATTTGCACATATATTTCGTAGAACAAAACAAAATTTGCTTTGTAAACATTTGTAGTTTGAATAAAACAACATTTATTGGCACAAATGAGTAATCAATTTATTTGTTCATCGAAATTACTTGTAATAGGTGATTTTCAATCTCCAGTATTTCGATTTTGAGAAATTTCTATAGAATATTTTTATTTTTTTTTGGCACAAATATACAAATTTGTGTGGTTCGAACAAATAATCAAGTTTATTTGTTCATCGAGAAAATTATTTGTAGTAGGTAATTTTAAATTTTCTTTTGTTTTGATTTCGAAAATTGTCTAAGTCGTTAAAAATGGCTAATTTAAGTGGTTCCGAATTGGCGTCGCTTAAACAGCAAAGAGCCACGATGAAACGAAACATTTCGAGTATTCCAAAAAAAAGTTGAAAAAGATGGATACAAGACCGAAGGTACCATTCTACAATGCCGGCTTGAAATTTTAGAGTCGTATTTCAAGCATATTTGCACATTCAAGGGCAAATTGAAAAGGTCTATCCATCCGATACCACACGAAGCAATTTGGAAGAAATTTATATTGCAGCCAAAGCTAAATTGTTGTCAATCTTAAACAAAACTCGTTGTTCTACATCATTAGGACAAAGTTTTCTCAATTCGTCGATTGGGCTTTCTACTCAAACTCGTTTACCTTCATGTAAACGGTCTTGACCGACTATAGTTTCTCTTTCGTTGTTGTTGTTCTTAATAACGGACCACTTGTTATTTATTTTCATGTAAATTATTTTGTGGTTCACAATAAGAATTTGTAAATTTAAGTATGAGTAGCAATCGAACCTGCAAAGAGTAAACACCTAAAAAATAAAAGCTACATCTCGCATGAATTAATTAACTATTTTTTATAGTTAATTTTTTTCGAGAAATTTTTTGGCGACCGTGGCAGTTTTTTTTTTTCTAAATAAAATTTTGTTTATTTAAAATTGGATTTTAAGAATTCTTGGCCCGTAGTGCCACATTTTTGTAGAATTTGTGTATAATATTTGCGCAAATAATTCATCCTTTGGTGCAACACAACCAATCGAGGAAATTTGCTTTGTAAACATTTGTAGTTCGAATAAAACAACATTTATTGGCACAAATAAATAATCAATTTATTTGTTCATCGAAATTATTTGTAATAGGTGATTTTCAATCTCTAGTATTTCGATTTTAAGAAATTTCTATAGAATATTTTTTTTTTTTTTTTTTTTTTTTTTTGGCGCAAATATACAAATTTGTGTTGTTCGAACAAATAATCAGGTTTATTTGTTCATCGAAAAAATTATTTGTAGTAGGTAATTTTAAATTTTGTTGTAGGACCATTTCAAGTGACGTGTGAAAATTATCCGAAGGCACTTGAAAGATTACAAGAGCGGTATGACAACAATGTTTTAATTTTCCTAGAACATATCACTGCTCTTTTGAACATTACTGAAATGTCCAAAGGTGATAGTGATTCGTTGCGGAATATTATAGATAACGTTTCTGCTATTCGTAGTTCGGTCTTGTCACTTGGATCAGAACACGATGTCATGAATGCCATCATAATTCATATCGTCATGTCGAAATTGGATGGAAGTTCCAAACAAAATTGGGATGAAAAAATATTCTTGAAATCGTTGCCCTCTTGGGATACCTGCTATGATATTTTAAACCATCGAAGTCAATTTCTAGAAAGTCATGGAAAGAGAGCAGAACCCAGAAATACTGCTAGCGGTTCAAAATCACAATCGAACTTTGCTCGTCAAGCCAATACATTTGTAAATTCGAACGCCAATTCAACTTGTTCGTACTGCAACTGCTCTGAGCATTATGCCATCTGTTCTTCGTTTTTGTCACTCGTAGTTTCAGAACGTTTCAACTTCGTAAAACGTAATGAGCACGGCATAAACTGCCTTCGGAGGGGTCATTTAGTATCGAAATGTACCTCTAAAAGTCGTTGCCGAATATGCCAGTCCGCTCATCATAGTATTCTACATATTTTCATTCGACCTGAATCACCTTCAGTAAATCCTGCGCCCATATAAGGGCCATCAACTAGTAATGCTATTTCGTTAGTAGCTCGTTCGTTCAAAAGAGCCATAATACCAACCGCTGTGGTTCTCATCAAAGATAACTATGGTTCTTTCCAACCGGTCAATGTCCTTCTCGATTCTTATTCTGAAATTAATTTAATTACAGAAGAAACTGCAAAAAGACTTAAACTTTGTTTTCAACCAAACTATCTAGATGATTCTGGATATGGTGAAAACCATATCAAAATAAAATTTTGTGTTTCAGACACCATGAAGTCTCGTATTGGCTCTTTTAAGTGGTCATCGAAATTTGCTGTGACTAAATCCATATCTGCTTAACATCTTGGCGAATATATTGATATTTCGAAATGGAAAATTCCAGAAACAATAAAGCTTGCGGAACCATTTTTCTACAAGACACAATGGATAGATTTATTAATTACCACCGAAGTCTTTTTGGACGCATTTCATTAGGACCTGGCATGCCTTGCATAGTAAATACCGCTTTAGGATGGATTGTTGGTGATAAATTTAACTCACAACAAATTTCTTCGTCGCTTACATGCAATTTGGCACTAAATTCTTCAACAGAAAATCTTGATTACATATTAAGAAAATTCTGGGAAGTTGAAGAATATGTAAGTTGTCCTCAGAAATTCACTGAGGAAAAGCAGGAATGTGAAAAACATTTGGTCGAAAATACAATAGCTGATTCAGAAGGTCGTATTCAAGTTTGTCTGCCATTTAAACAAGATCCTGCTTGTTTAGGTGGCTCTTTCGAATATAGTAAAAAACAATTTTTGTCTCTCGAATGTAGGCTAGATCATTATTAACGTGACCAGACATTCCGCTTTTTAAACTTCGATCCCGCCTAAAATATTTTTCCCGCTTTTTATTGAGAAATCCCGCTTTTTTAACTTTAACAATTACTTATTCGATTTCCTTATTAACGTTTTCTATGACATTCTTACCAATATTTAAGTGTACTAAAAATATTTTTTTTCCACTGGAAAGTTGATAATTTTTTTACAAATAGTTAAAAGTTTTAAATATTTTGTTACGCTGATCATCCTCTCTACTGACTAATTATATGTACTTTTTGCGTATTTTTTGATGACTTCGATGTAGGAAGACCTCCCAAATGCGCATTGTTAAGATTGTTAAAAAAATATTTAAAAATGTTTTAATATACCTACAGTTCTCTACGAGTGAATGAAAAATCTCAAGTCTGATATATTTTGACCAAAAAAATAATATAATTTTTTTCCAGAAATAGGTTTAAAATTTTGTTTTGACATGAACTTTAATCTCAACGTTAACATGGATATTCCGATTGGATACCTTTTTTATTTTTGTATTAACTGAAAGTAATAGAAATGTCTAGAACAATGTTTCGAATGGTTTTTTTTGTTAACGGGTCTAAGACTTATTCAAGAAAAACTATTACTATCAAATTCAAAAAGTATCAAGTTTTTTTTTATCAATCCGTATTTGAATTCATCTTGAAATTTAACTAGGATTATTTTGAAAACATTTCGAGAAACACGTTACAATTATAATATTTAATGTTTCAGTTTGTAGGGATATAATTATTTATTTCGATGTTCCAAAATTTTGATGAATTTGTAACGTCTCAACTGGGTCGTGAACCAAGTGCTTGCGAGCTGATTTAGATTTTTAATTAAGATTGTGTGCAAAACGGTAGCAAAGTATGTAGAAAAGTAAAATTTTGAAGTATATGAGGTGAATAAAATTTCACTAGCTCATAGGGCTACATGAATTTTAGACAATCACTGACAATCATAAATTTTAAAATAAATAAGAACAATAATAAAATATTTCTAATTTTTTGTATGTTTTAATGTTTTTAAATTAAATTCTTATTTTATAATAAATAAATGTATTAAAAAATATATGTTGAAAAATTCTATGAAATTGTGTGTATTTTTGTTTCAAAAACTTTCAAAATTTACAATTGAAAAAAGTTTTCATTTGGCACAGCAAATTTATAAAATTTATTCACTATAAGAAAATTTTAAATTTCCTTAGAACATTGCTACCGTTTGGCACACGCTCTAAGATATAAAAAGAAAATCCCTCTTTTCTTACAAAACTTTTCAAAATCCCGCTTTTTCCATACATACAATTTTGTTCAAAGTCCCGCTTTTTAGTTGTTCGGGTCCCGCTTTTTGACAAAAACCCTCTGGTCACGTTAATCATGATCCAACTTTCAAGTCAAGATTTTATGAACGGTCATATGTCGTTCTTCCATCGCCCTCGTTTGCATCCACATCATTGTGTACTTAAACCACTTAGTACAACCACAAAACTTCGTTTCGTTTTCGATGGGTCAGCCTGCACAACCTCGAATCATTCCCTGAATGATATACACATGGTTATCCCAATAATTCATCAAGAATTGATCACAACATTATTTTCGTTTCGTTTAAATAGATTCGCACTTACTGCAAACATTTATAAAATGTACAGCCAATTCATAGTCGATCAACGTGATCGTGAATTCCCACTGGTTCATTGGAGATAAAGTAACAAAGACAAACTTAGCGTGTTTCAACTAAACACCTTTACGTATGGGCTCTCAGCAGCACCATTTTTTGGATAATCGCAGTTTTTATATCGCCGATCAACATAGTTCATATTTTCCAATTGGTTCAAAAGTACTTCGTGAGAATTTATATGTTGATGATGTCCTCACTGGCTCTGATAGTCTCGAAATGTAAGCATTTAAGAAAACTGAAATTATTAAAATGCTCAGTTCTTATGGTCTTCAGCTCGCAAAATGGAATAGCTATTGTCCAGATTTAGTTACTGATACTGATGAAGAAGCTGCTGTTAAAACGACTGAAGAAGATATCACACAAACGCTTGGAATATCCTGGAATCCAAGGCAGGACATATTTCTTTTTCGTTTCGATTTGCCCGATGTAAGAAACCCAACAAAACTCTTTATAATGTCTATAGTAGTCCCATTTTCGTTCGTTGTAAAATTCTACTTCAAAGATTATGGGTCCAAAACATCGGCTGAGATGATTCCCTCAACTCAAGTTTGACTAAAATGTGGCTCGAAATTAAAACAGATTTGGAGAACATTCATCATATCAAATTACATCATTATATTTTGACTTCGAAAAACATTCTCGTCGAAATACATGGATTTGCAGATGCCTCGAAACGAGCATTTGGATGCTATATTTATTATCATGTTTTCGAAAGTGGTTCGTATAGAATTACTTTATTAATCGCAAAATCGAAAGTAGCTCGAATTAAGGCCCAGCCCTTAACTCGCCTGAGATTTCAGGCCACAAGTCTACTTAGTAGAACTTAGTTAATGATGAAATCAAAAATTGCCAAGTCCATAACAGAAAATTTCATTTAAAGTCATTCGTCAGTTTTTAAAATTGTTCGAATACTTAGTTGCAATTTTTGGATTCGTAGTAAGTGGAAAATTAATACATTTTTTAATGTCGATTTTTTTTTTTACCAACACAAGATCTCAAACATATATTTACAAAATCGTAGAGTAGAGTCACAAGACCAATACCTCGTTCTGATGGAAGTAATCTTATCGAATACTTATGCAAAAGGTTGTTCTTTTACTGTCCGTAAATTATTATTTAGAATTTGTAAATTTAAGAATTATTAGCTATCGAACCTGCAGAGCAGCAACATCATTAAAACATCCTGGAGTAATTAGATTGATTATTTTTAATAATTAATTTTTTTCCCGACAATTATTTATTTCTTTATAACTCAAGATGATGAAACTAATTCTCTTTTGGCGAGAAAATTGATATCGTTACGATTTTTCTTCGTAGTCTTAGTGTTTCTGCCCTCTCAATTTCTTTTAAATATCTTTTTGAATTGTTATTTTGTATAACGAAATTAATCTTTTAGTCTCAGATTCTAAAATGCTGCACTTTAATCTTCAAGAAATCTTTCTGGATTGTGGTCGAAGACTTTCCAGTAATATGACCATGTTCATCCTTATTTTTTAAACTTAATAATAATTTTAATATAATTTAATTAGTATAATATTAAAACTTAGCACTTCTTAAGCATATTTTGTTTAAAAAAAAATCGAAAATTTGAAGCCAAATTAAAGAAATTAACTAAAGTCTAACTTTATTTTTTCGCACAAAATGTATGACCAACACAACAGTTTTGCCCTAAATTCGAAATACACATATTTCAAAAACTTCTTTTGTATATTAATTTAAAGAATATAATACGACAAATATCTGCCCATTATGCACCTAGAAGACAATAATTATGAACTAAATAGCAAGAGTAAAAAATCGTACTTTATTTTATCCGACAGTGTATTTGTGCGAAACTAGATTTTTTGATCTGCAATTAATAAAACCTTAATTTAAATTAAATTTGAATGAGGAAATTTAAGTTAGGTGTCTTTGTAAGAAATTACTCCCAATGTTAAAACATTTGTAAAAATAAAAACATTTTATTACATTCAGCCTCGTTAACAACAATTTAGCTAGAAGTTAAACACAAACTTTCAGTTTTTGTTAGAAATAATTTAAAGTTTAATTTAACCGAACAAATTTTTCAGATATTTTTTTAAAGAAATGTATCCAAGAAAGGCACATTTTTCAGCTATTTATTAAAAGAACTATACAAAAGTATCTACTTTAATCTTAAGAACGAAGTACAAGTATTCTTCATTATAGCAATTTTTATGACGAAGATTGGTCCATATTTCGTTAATCTCAAAGAATTTTAACCTGGTGATGAAATTTGGCACAAATAAGTTTTGACTGCGGACATATCAAAAATAAATTGTAATTTTTATTTAACTGTTTGTACTCCTGAACTAACTACCACATTATATTTATTATTTTATTAATCAGAATTATTCTTACGCAGGCATTTCTAAATTTTACTATAGATCCCGAATGGCGGTCCATAGCGAATACATGTTAACTTTATTAAGACTCCTTCAAAAAAAATATACCATTAGACTATTTATATACATATATGGGATGCCTAGCTGCCTGTCTCTTCATATAAGCTTTATGAAATACAAGTCGCAACTTTGTTGAAATTAACTGGTTCATAATTAATCATAGCTTCCACATAAAATCAACTTCCAAAAAAAAAAAGCACAAATAAAATTACTTTAAATATCTTGAATTTTACATACAAAACAAATTTTAATAAACTTTTTAATACTGCACAGTGGGGCCAAAAGCAACATAAATGGTAATAAGTCTGGAACTTTGAATCTAAAGGACTGCGTAAGACATCATTTTTCTTAAAAGTGTCATAGGCAAAAATTTGATGTTGTGCATTGGCTAATGTACTGTTATGTTGTGTCATGCTTTGGCTAATGAAGTGTTATGTACTGTCATATCGAAATACGCTTACTGTCATCGCATGTCATGGTAATGTTGTGATATGCTTTTTCTACATTCAGGTAGTGGAAGAAATTGTTGTGTATGGTGGTGCATGCTAACATTTGAGTTTGTATGCAGATTTAAAAAACTACCACCAAAGATAGTGTAAGAAATACTTACACACACATACAAACATATGTATGTATGAAGTGTTAACATTTAAGACTCGATGGTGTTTGAAAAACATTTTTTAAAATCAAATAAAAAATAAATAAATAAGTTTTATGAAAAGTAAAAGAACATTTCCAATTGTTTAGTACAAAATATAATAAAATGTAAAATCTTAATATTATTATATTGATTGTTTCATTGAGTTGCAGAAATATTTAATTAAAAGGCAGTTTATTGTCTTTCAATTACTTGTACTGTTCGTAGAGTTGAGTTGTCTTATTTTTATGTAGTAAATACATAGATGTAAATGTAAAAAATCTTAAAAAAGAATAAAAAATGTACAGGTAGTTATAAAATTTTTCATAAACAAAAAAGTTAATGGAAAATCCAATGAAAAAAGTAAAATTTGTATTTTCTTCTTTTTAGTTACATTTTATTACCTAGCATCATGGTATTCATAAAAATATTATGCTATTTTAAATTTCTGCGAATTTTATATATTTTCTTACTTTTTTCTATAAAGTATTATTAGGGAAAACAAAAATGTTCAATTGGGTTATTCTTTATTTTAAATAAATTCATTCAACACATAAAGGGAATTCATTTGAACACAAAATACGATATTTTTTTATAAACATTAAGAAACTTGTCGAAAACGAAAATTATTAATAGTTTTTAAAATAAAAACATAATTTCGTCCAATACAAATTTTTTCCATAATATTCTAAATTTTCTAACAACCATTGCATTAAGTTAAGCAATATACTTACATACATACATACATACATAAAATTAAGTTATCAAATTACAAAAATATGTATAATTTAAACCACGTATTCCCTTAAAAAAATGAATAATTATTGTTTACTCGATTTTAAATATTAGTTATTTATAACTTGATTTAAAATGTATGATTTATTTCGTTAAGGAATAATTAAAAAAAAAAAAAAAAAAAAACAAAAAATTCCTTTATGTAATTGCCTACCTACGATATACCATATAAAATGTGAAAATGTCGCAAGTGTCACACGTGTCGCATGTGAGACAAAGTCACTTCAAACGTACAATGCCTTTCTTCGTTAATGTGTGACACTTCATTTTTAAGTTGGTGTCTTTGCTCGTATTTTAAAATGCCTTCGTATGCTATGCAAACAAGAAGAAAGAACATAGCACAACATGACAATGTTAAGTGTCGCACTAATATTCATAACACGAATGTCATCCATCGCTGTTCTTTATTTGAAACCACTGAACCGATTTAGATGAACTTGGAAAATCGATAGAGAAGGAGTTAGGCTTTCAGAATATGGTTGGATATAGTCTGTAGCTGCAGCACGGACGCCGCTACAGTGGGCCAAAGTTAACCACCTCGAGGGTGAAAAACTTATCGAGGCTTATAAATTTTGCAAATAAAACCGATTTTAAACATTTTTACATTTTTGAATTTTCCTAAGCAAGACAAGGAAAAAACATGCTTACTATGTTAAATTATCTCGTATGGTTTAAAAGATATTTAACTTAAAAAAATAAATTTTTGGCCTTGACTTTTTTGCAATTTTGCCCTATAACTTTTAAAATAAAATTTTTTAAATTTTTTTAAAAATAAGTTGAAATTCTCTATAATTTTCTAAATTATGATAATAAAAATTTGTTATCTTAATTCGATAACAAGAAAAAAATTTTCAAAGTCGAAATTTCAAAACAGGTCTCAAAAATTGCAATTTTATGCCAAAAAAGTAACTTTATATATTTAACTTTTTTAAAAAATTTAGTTAAAAAAGTTTAACATTTATTGGCATTTTCTGAAAATCGGGACCTCAAGAAAACGTGCAAGTGTAATTTTGAAAAGTTCTGAAAGTTCACCCTACATCCAGCAGTGGTCAAAAATTATCAATTTTGGATGAGACGTTGAACTTTTTGAGTCTTTAAAAAAAATTGATTTTTGATTTCGGTACTTCTGTAAATTAAATTCTATAGCCCAATATGTTCTTAAAGGTTTTGCAGAAAACTATGGCAGCCTACCGGTAAACGTAGTCACACTAGGCAATTTTCCGAAAATACCCGTATTTTCAATAATAAAAACTTCTACCTTTAAAAATATATAGTAAAATTATATATAATTTTCTGATTTGCGCATTTATCAATTCTCCATTAAATATTTTATATCATGTGCAAAAATTATGTTGATACCTATAATCATTTAGAAATTATTCAGTCTCAAATTTTTAAAATATGTCCATTTAAACATAATTTGCATTTATTCGCTTTATTTTAAGAAAAGTGTGTTAAAAGTTTTAAAATAGTGAAATTTATTATACATAGTTTTAAAGAATTTCCTTTAAAATGGTATATAATATGACTATGTTCATGTAGTTTGTGATGCGGCCTTATCCCACTGCATTACCAAAAAATACAATGAAACATAAAGAGTTCACATTTTTTTGCGTTTTGCTAATTTTAAATTGATTTACTATAAACGTAATAAGTTCAAAACAGTCACATTATATATCAATTTAAAGAAAATTGTGTCTTCTTTAAAACTATGTATAATAAATTTCACTATTTTAAAATTTTTAACACACTTTTCTTAAAATAAAGCGAACAAATGCAAATTATGTTTATACTCCAGAACAACATTGACATGGTCATTCGCGCTCTTCCATGGACTGCTCACCAGTCGTACGCTCTTAGCAAAGGACTCCTGAAACATCATTCCCTTCAGGTTCATCCCATACAAATCTCCCATAAAATCATCGGTCGAGATTTCAGCATGCACGCACTGTACGACGACCCGAGGAGCCAGTTTGTCCCGCACAGCAAACCTCCAGAGCAACTTCAGCAAACTTGGAATTGGCAGCCATCTTCTGTCTCTTCGCAACAGAGGGAGTGCGGATAAAAACACCACCGTCGCGCATCGGCCGGATGTCATGGACCCGAACTCCAAGAGTCGGGCAAACCACTTTCTCGACGATCTCTTTCGACGTCGCACCACCTTTTCCCTTCAACAGGCTTGGCCACAGATACAGCCCGAACATTATCAGCAGCAGGCGTTGCAGCAGCAACCGGTACAACCGGAGCCAAAGGCATAGTCTGCACACGAGCAGACTATGGAAATAATTCAAAAGCGTTTTGAATTATTATAATTTTAACCTAAGCGAGAATTAAAAGTTTAATTTGATTTTTTTTCATCTGGCATAAGCAACCAGTGAAATGCTTCTAATTCTTCTAATTATTTTTCAAAATTAGATTTTTCTAAAATATTTTCCAGATTCCCTATAAAATTCTAAATAATATTGCTGCAAGAATCATATAATTATATGAATCCGTTAAAAAGTTATATTAATCTAGTTAGAACTTTAAAAAAGTTTTACATTTTTTGGGTTTTTTTCCAAAAAGGTGGCAATATTTATTTAGTGATAAAATTTGATTTTTTTCTGGGCTTTATTATTTTTTTAATGTTTTCAAAAGAAATCTTAATTCAAATGCGTCAAACGACAGGGAATCTGGCAAATATTTTAGACAAATTTTAGGAGCAATATTAAACACGCCAAGTTAAAAAAAAAAAAAACTAAAAAAAACGAGGCTCAAAATTAAGTAAAAATTTATTTCGACCCGAATATCTCTTAAACTAAAAGAGATAACGTACATATGTTTGGGTATTTATTGTAGAGATTTACAAGAACTGTAGTATAAAATTTCTTTTCTATCATATCATAAATGAATTTTTGGCGATTTTTTAAAAAAATGACATACCCGAGATACGCAATTTGGAGGACCACCCACTTCCACCCTGACCCGCTAGGGTCCTGTATTCCTCCAAATCGACTTGAGAACACCTCAGCTCTGACCATGTGAAATTTTATTGAAATACCTCTATCCATGCACACGGTAAACTTTATCCCAGGGGTCATCCCTATTGTCACTTACGAAACTCCTCCAATCGTCCTCTTTCTGTCTTTGTACGTTCTAACAGCAGACCGATAATCAGTTTCACGCTGAGCAAGATCATCAGCGCCGGTACGCCTTGCCTTCTGGAAATAAATCCGGAGTTCTGATCAAGTTCGCGAGTCCACCAACTGATCTTGCCCGGCCTTGTCTTTCGACGACGACCAAGCAAGGAGTCATTTGCCGAACACATACACTGATCTATCTTGCTGACCTGTTCATCAATCGTCAGTGCCTTAAAGTCTTCAATTGATTGCATCGTAGCAGTCGCCCTAACAAATTCCGAGTAATAGTTCCAGTCCACATCGCGATCCCTCCACCTTCTAAGAGGTGCTGTCTCCTCAGTTCGTCTGTAATAAGAGAGCCCAAACTCGATCAGATTATGGTCACTAACACCCCAATTGTCACACAACCTCCACCGAGATCTAAAAACAGTCATCGCTACCCCATTTGCAGCTGTCACGTAGCCCCACTGACTACTACTAACAACTGTACAGTTAATGTCCCTGTCATTTACAATTACTGCTGAGATTCCGCCACTGTCCGTAAAGGCTTCCACGGACCAGTCGCACAGATTTGAGAAACAGTTCAGGAGACATCTTATGCTTGAAATTCCAAGCATAAGGCTCCTCCATAAATCCATCCGGTGTAATCTCCGGATGCACCCTCTTCACCACCACTTTCGGAACAAGTTTGTCCTTTATGGACACTTTCAACTCAATCTCTCTGAACTTCGCATTGGCAGCTACCTTCTCCCTTTCTGCGATAGATGGGGTCGTTATGACCGCACCGCCATCACGTAACGGCTGTAGCTCGTGTACGCGCACCCCAAAAGTGATGCTCACCTCCGAAACGACCTTCTCCACTACCTGCTTTGACGACATACCCTTCTTGCCCTTAACCACCACCGACCATGTCTCGACCGATTTCGGGGTAGACACCTGAATTGCAGGCGTCTGCGCCGGAACCTGCGCACGTCGAGGAACCATCGGCAGGGGAGTGACCTTTGAGGCCACCGCCGAAACACCACCACCAGACTCGTAAACATCGACTCGTCCACGAAGTTGCTCGTTTTCGGCTACCAGTCCCATCAGGAGAGATTCGTACCTTCCCGAGTTTTCTAAAACACTGATACCATACAGGAGCGCCAAACGCTGCGCAAGCAACGAATAGACCCTCATGTATGGTACGAACAGCACATCTGCTGAGGCCCCAGTCACTCTTAAGGATGCGCCTGACCTTACCAACAACAACAGTCAACTTGTCCCTAACATAAGAAAGATGAACCAAAAAGTTCATCCTCTCTCCCATCATTATTCCCAAATACTTGACCTCAGTCGCATATCTAGGACTATCGATGACAAATCGAATGAGTGGAGGACGAACCCGAGATAATCTGCCCTTAAGCAGCATTATCTCAGTTTTGTCCATCGCCACTTCGACGCCTGCACGATCGACCCACTCACAGATATCACGCATGACCTCAAGAATGAGTCATCATACGCATACGTACACAATTTCCAAACTGTGTCGCTGGCACCTACCACACAAGCCTTCCTGCCGCGGAAGTAGCTCTTCCACAGATCTAGCTCCCGACAGCCCACTTCTTAAGCCTACGGTGAACACTACCCCACGAGAGATAATCAAACAGACATACTAATAAAACAAATTGGAACTCAGAAGTACCCTCATTGGCGTCCTCTTTCAGTCGATTCACCATGACTCTTTCCAGTACTTTTCCAAGTACTGGAAGGAGACTGATGCCGATATGAGCTTGGATTAGGGCTGCCAGATTTGGGGTTTTAACCCCAAATTTGAGGATTTTTTGATGCAGAAAAGGACGCAAAATTTTGATTTGGGGAATTTGTTGGGGATATTAAAATAATAGTGGAGAATTTTTCGGGGTAACATTGATATAGTTGCATCTTTTAATAAATTAATAGAATTGAACAAATTCTTTGTAATTTTAGCAATAGTTTTAATTAGTTTAATCTGGCATCGATAAATACCTCATTAATTTTATGATATTATCTATATATTTGTACTGTTTGAAATTTATGAAAGGTTTGCTTTAACAAATTTTTTAAAAAAATACATCCTTGTGTTTTATATGAAAAGTGATCGTATTATCAAATAATAAAGATTTAAAACGACAATCAACGCAATTGATTTTTGGCTCCAAATTTGAGAACAAGCTGCTAAAATGCACATTGGTAAGTAAAGACATTACAACTTTAAAGCAGAACTGTTTGCAGTATTTTAAAAAATTGATTTTTTAAATGGTGAATCGATTAAATGAAAATTTCAAAATGTTTAAACTTTATAAGTATTTTGATAAAGATAAATGTATTAACTAGAGTTGTGTCGTTCATGAACGAATCGATTAAATTGAACAAATCAGTAAAATGAACGATGTTGATTCGTTCTTTATTTCTGATTCATATCTTTTATGTTTTTATATTCTTTAGACACAATTTTGATACTTTAAAATATGTATTTATTTTCTTAATTAATTAGGTATGTTTTTAGTATACTTTCGTAAATAATTGTTAATAATAATTTAAATTTATTCTTATCCATTAATTTTTCTAATATAGTATTCTATAAAACAAATAAAACAATTGTTTCAGTTTCATTTGTTGTCAAATTCATTTGTTCAAATATGAATCGATCAGACTCTGTTTTATTTGTCATCTATATTAAATTAACGAGTAACGAACTGAATCATTTTCCAATTCTGAACGATGTGAACGTAACAGTAAAATGAACGATTATGCCCAACTCTAGTATTAACTCAATAGCGCAGCCAAAATTCTGTGTTATACAAAATGTGTTAATTAAATTTATATGCCAAAATATTCTAATTGATGTTTATGAGACTCAATGTAAAAAACTTCATTTTACTAAATGGTACGAATGTTTTGATAATGGTTTTCCATATAATCTACTAGAATTTCAGCCAAAAGTATATAATTGCACATACAGGTCTTAATATTGCTAACGATCTGATGATATTATATATTTTTGAAGTACATATGAATGTACTTTTGTATAAATACTCCTAAAAATGATCCCTTTTAATACAAAATTCAAATAATTTTTAAAAAATTGAAATGTTTTGAATTAAAAATCGTGCTTTTTTCTTTTTGGAGTTTTTTGAGGAAATTTTTTTAAAAATTCGGGGTTGACCAACAAAAGTATCTGGCAGCCCTGGCTTGGATTATTCCTCACCCTATAAGGAGACTTCAGGAGCACGACAACGCGAGCACATTTCCAAGCCCCAGCCATAAGCCACTACGTGACCTCCTATCAAGGCCTCACCAACAATCGGCCAAGAACTAAATACTACTGCTCCTTGTGACAGCCGGTTCCCGTAGCACCTACTTTTAGGTCCTAGGTAAGACCTTTAAGATTGCGCTCTACAGTTTTAAAACCCAAGAAATTCCAAGGTACTGCTAGACCTTGTGATTCCTGTCTAACTTAACACTAACTCTAAAACAGAGCAAGTCAACGTTATAGAGCGTAGAGAGATAGGATTTTCTCTACCACGGATGAGCTATACATCAAGGAGCAATTTCTCCGAGAAGACAAACCGCAGTGGCGGAGTAGATGGGAACAGATGTGTTACAGATTAACGTGTGTACCTGCCATGATGGCCTTACTCCACGGTGGTCTTAACACCGGGTGAATACAATGCGCCTACCATCGCTCCCAGATGCGACACACTTAAGTATCAATTTGAAGCCATGTCTTTGGACATGACTTCCCCCTTGGTTAGGGGTGGAGCCCATCTAAAACTCCCGCCGTTCTATGCGTCACAGCACCCGGTTGCAATGCAACTCCACACCGAGTTCACGCTTTACCCGCAATTTGAGTATAAACCACAGCCACCACGTTGCTCCCCAATGGGCCGATCCATAGTCAGGCTGGAACCGAAGTTCCAGGTGCTCCTGACACCCGTAGTACCAGAATTATGTCTCCGGTCAGACTTCGTAGTCAAGAAAAGACTACTACCAGTTGAACTCCAAACAGTTCGGGACTGGTGGCCCGCCACGTGCCACACCAAATAGTACCTCTCACGGAGTTACCATTTGGGAACACCCAAACACCGGCCACAACAGTACCCCTCACGGAGTTACCATCTGGCCACACACCAACAGTGGACACACACCAACCGCAACGGTACTCCTCACGGAGTTAACATTCAGCAACACTCCAATACCGCCCACGCACAAACAGTACCCTTCACGGGGTAACCATTTGGCCACCAGAGACATCACACACACCACAAACCAAGCACAATCACAACACCAACGACGTAGTCGATGAAGGGAAAAGGCACCAAAATAAAGAACGAAGGCAACTAAAAGAATTAGCAGTAACCAGCAACAGCTACCAGGAACGCTTCCACTTCCTCTAATCTCCCCATGACATTACCCAAGAGAGGTGGTCAAACGCACCATTAAAATCAACAAATATGCGATTTCAATGAAATTTCAAATCGCTGCTAAGTCTCTTAGTTGCCATCGTTCTTTATTTTGGTGCCTTTTCCCTTCATCGACTTCGCCGTTGGTGAACAAATATGCCCAAGATATATCTAGCACTAGAGTAACTAACACTCCTGCGCACATGCACCCAAGCATCCTCTGCACGCCTACATTCCCTAAAACCAAATTGGAACTCAAAAGTACCCTCGTTGGCATCCTCATTCAGTCAATCCACCTTGATGCTTTCCAGCTACCAGGAACGCTTCCACTTCCTCTAATCTCCCCATGACACTATCCCAAGAGAGGTGGTCAAACGCACCATTAAAATCAACAAATATAACCAAGTCATATCTAGCACTAGAGTCACTACCTGGCGACTTTCTACTTCTGATCCGGCAAATATTGTCCACTAAATCCAACCATTCCAAGACCGGAGAATCAACCGATTCCGATCTTGGAAAGAAAACCCCCAATAGTTCATCAGTACATTCCCTCCAAGTCGACAATGTAATAACGCTAACCTCTAGACATGATAAGTCGCCCTGCTTCCTATCCCTACTCCTGCACACACGGTAAACTTTACCCCAGGGGTCATCCCTCTTGTCACGTACGAAATCTCTCAACTCGTCTTCTTTAACACCAACAATACTGTCATTGTACGTCTTGCGGGCAGCTCGATCATTAACCGTGCATATCCACTGATTATTCTTACTGACCTGGTCATCCAACGTCAGTGCCCCAAAGACTGCTCTAAAGCAGTGGCCCTAAAACTGTCAGCATATCGAAAGTATACAGAAGACTCGGCTCATTTAAGACACCGTCGCCCATCGTTATTATCCACTCGCTGAGCATCTCACCTCTCACACTGCTCCGATGACAAGCCGTACGTCCTGACACCTTAGAGAACCACATGGGAGACGATGCATTAGCGTCCATGCCAAGGATGGGCGGTGTGATATTCGCAACTAATAGCACCGTATCCATATACCTTAGATAAAGCTCCAGAGAATTAGTAAACCTTCAATAGATGCTAGACAGATACATCCTCCCAAACCTCCCTTCCGCGAGAACGCAGACCACCATTGGCTACAACTAACAACAGTACAGTCAATGTCACTGTCCCTAACTATAATTGCAGAGTTACCCCTCCAAGTCCGTAAACACTCGCATACCCCTCGGCAAACTCTAAATACAGCCATCCCACAGTGTCCCATTCAAAAAATAAAATGGAAATAAATCCAGAATTTTCAAACGGCTGGTCCGATTTCAATGAAATTTCAAACGGTGTTAATAAATTTCAAACGGTGTTAATAAAGGTGTAGGCGTGTTAAAGTTTAGAGTTTGGACGTTGTAGGCATAACGGGGGCGGGTCCAGAGGGTCCTAAAGTTGGTCACCTCTGGTGTTAAAAAAAATTAAAACGATCCAGATTCGTTATATCTCAGCTGATTTAAAAGATTTTCATATGAGCGGATTCTGCTAGTCGAAATCAACTTGGCTTCAAAGATTAAAATGTTTATTGTTGGACTTATAGTGGTAAAGTTTTTTCGCTATAGCGGGTCCAAATTTCACTCCATTTTTTTGAAATATTTTTTATTTTCTTAAGTAACAACAAATAACAAAATTGTGCAAAAAAAATAAAAATTTTAATTTTTGAAGCCAAATATCTCTTAAACCAAAAGAGATAACGTACACATAACACCGTTTGAAATTTCATTGAAATCGGACCAGCCGTTTGAAAATTCCAGATTTATTTCCATTTTATTTTTTGAATGGGACACTGTGCATCCGTCGTATATGGCTCCTGTACCAAGGCAAAAGCCGCGTCCAAAGCACACATTGCCTGCCCAAGCTCGCAAGCCACTGCATATGCCCGTTGACAAATAAATTGCAGTATGTTCAAAGCCATCTTAATGTCTGGAGTTCGCCCGAGCAGTCAAAGCAGCATATACCGGGCACGCCGGCGACATCATCATGTGATCCGCCTGGAAGGCCTTCAACGCACAGTTTCTGCATCGCAATTGATTCGGGCATCTAGCTGCGATATGACCAGTCAGACAAAAATGGCGACAAACAAATTGTGTCATGCGACATTCACGAACATGATGGTCTAAACTCAGGCATCTATGGCATGCTGGAATCGCATCCTGCAGACGAGCGGCAAAGCGGAACCACTTCACGTACACACCCTCACCACACAGCTTTTCTGCTACCCTGCCAGTATACTCCAGCACAACATTGACATGGTCATTCGCGCTCTTCCATGGACTGCTCACAAGTCGTACGCTCTTAGCAAAGGACTCCTGAAACATCATTCCCTTCAGGTTCATCCCATACAAATCTCCCATAATATCATCAGTCGTACGCTCCTAGCAAAGGACTCTTGAAACATCATTCCCTTCAGGTTCATCCCATACAAATCTCCCATAAAATCATCGGTCGAGATTTCAGCATGCACGTACTGTACGACGACCGGAGGAACCAGTTTGTCCCGCACAGCAAACCTCCAAAGCAACTTCAGCAAACTTGGAATTGGCAGCCATCTTCTGTCTCTTCGCAACAAAGGGAGTGCGGATAACAGCACCACCGTCGCGCATCGGCCGGATGTCATGGACCCGAACTCCAAGAGTCGGACAAACCACTTTCTCGACGATCTCCTTCGACGTCGCACCACCTTTTCCCTTCAACAGGCTTGGCCACAGATACAGCCCGAACATTATCAGCAGCAGGCGTTGCAGCAGCAACCGGTACAGCTGGAGCCAAAGGCATAGTCTGCACACGAGCAGACTATGGAAATAATTCAAAAGCGTTTTGAATTATTTCCAAAACGCTTTTTTTAAATAATTCAGGAGGGAAGTGGGTGGCCCTCCAAAGTTGCCCATCTCGGATATGTATTTCTTTAAAAAATCGCCAAAAATTCATATATGTTATGACATAACAGAAATTTTATATATAGATTGTCCTTGTAAATCTCTACAAAAAATATGCTTACATGTGTAGGTTATCTCTTTTAGTTTAAGAGATATTCGGGTCGAAATAAATTTTTACCACATCTTGAGCCTCGTTTTTTTAGTTTTTTTTTTTTTTTTTTTTTAACTTGGCGGGCTTAATATTGCCCCTAAAATTTTTCTAAAATTTTAATTTTAACCTAAGCGAGAATTAAAAGTTTAAGTTGATTTTTTTTTTCATCTGGCATAAGCAACCAGTGAAATGCTTCTAATTCTTCTAATTTTTTTTCAAAATTAGATTTTTCTAAAATATTTTCCAGATTTCCTATAAAATTCTAAATAATATTGCTGCAAGAATCATATAATTATATGAATCCGTTAAAAAGTTATATTAATCTAGTTGGAACTTTAAAAAAATTTAAAATTTTTTGTTTTTTTTTTTTTCCAAAAAGGTGGCAATATTTATTTAGTGATAAAATTTGATTTTTTTCTGGGCTTTATTATTTTTTTAATGTTTTCAAAAGAAATCTTAATTCAAATGCGTGTAAAGTAAATCCGAAGGAGTTTAGAACAAAGGTCTGCCCACAAGCCCTATCCAAATTTTGTCAATTTTGGAAAACATTTTTTTTGTTTGTTATGTTCTCAAATCGTAAAGCTGGGATCGACTTAAAATTATTTTGATTTTTTAGCACTATATGTAAGGTATACACCCAAAAAGTATTTTCCGACGGAGGTCCTTTATAACGATAGGGAATTTGGCAAATATTTTAGAAAAATTTTAGGGGCAATATTAAACACGCCAAGTTAAAAAAAAAAAAAAAACTAAAAAAAACAAGGCTCAAAATTAAGTAAAAATTTATTTCGACCCTAATATCTCTTAAACTAAAAGAGATTTACAAGGACTGTAATATAAAATTTCTTTTCTATCATATCATAAATGAATTTTTGGCGATTTTTTAAAAAAATTACATACCCGAGATAGGCAACTTTGGAGGGCCACCCACTGCTACCCTGACCCGCTAGAGGCCTGTACTCCTCCAAATCGACTTGAAAACACCTCAGCTCCGACCATGTGAAATTTTATTGAAACACCTCTAACGTTTCTTCAGTTGCTGAATTATTTCCAAAAAAAAGCGTTTTGGAACATTGTGCATCACCAATACCACAACACAAAACCGACAGCATCAAGAACGCCGATACGCTTCTTCAACCGCTCGTTGTCAGCAACTAGCTTCATAAGGAGAGCCTCATATCTCCCACCCTGCGCCAACACCTTCTTTGGGAGGTCAATATCCGATATCCCAAACATCGCCATCTTCCTAGGCCGCGCCGTTCTACCACTCCCCTTAGCAGCTTTGCCGGAAGAAGCACCGGCACCCTTCGCCCCACCAGCATCACTACCAGCCTTGGCAGCAACCTCACCACCACACTTCACCAATTTGGAAGACCCTGCCTTGAATCGTTTGTCCAAATCAGCTTCTTCCATCTCGGTACTGGACGATTCCAACACATACTGGTGCACTACAGCCGGCACTGACAGCATAACATCATAGGTCATCACCTACGTAGTCACGTCAGATGCGTCGTCGTTCTTCCGCGTCTTCTCTCTCCACTCCCGCTTGGATTTAACCTCCTTACCGGACGACATAGCTCAAAATAACAAAGAAAATTGAAGTCAATCAGCAAAAGCAGCATAAAACGGCAAAAAACAAAATACGTGCAAACACGCCCGTAAATGAAATCAGCACCAAAAAATACACCAAAAAGGAAAATGTCCAGACAAATCTCCAGCAGTAACGCCGTCACCAGCAACAGACGCCGCTGACAACAAATGGCCGACAATCGGCCACACCAAAATAATCCGAAAAATTAAATTGATAATTTTATGACTAATATCCGCAGCAATTCAAATATTCACTTACACAATCACTCGCGAATCAACACAAACGAATCAAAAACACGTCTGTACGTTTCAACGTCAAGATAACAACTGAATAGATAGAGAAAGAATGCCCATGTTTAACGTGAGTACCTGCCTATGTAGACTCAATCTCACGGTGCTCTTCAAAGGGTGCATACAATGCGTCTACCAACGCCCCCTAGTTTACCAAAAAGTCATCCTTGAGTACCAATTTGAAGCCATGTAGTTGGACATGACTTCCCTTTTGGTTAGGAGCTCACTACTTCTAGCCTCCTAAAAACACTACCCCATGAAAGGTAGTCAAAAGCACCCTTAAAATCCACAAATATGCCTAACATATATTTGGACGAAGATTCCCTAACACTCCTACGTACATGCAACCAGGCATCCTCAACACTCCTACCTTTCCTAAAACCAAACTGAAACTCAGAAGGACCCTCATTGGCGTCCTTCTGCAGTCGAGACACCATGATCCTTTCCAGAACTTTTCCAAGTACTGGAAGGAGACTGATGCCCCGATAAGAACGGGGATAACTCCTCACCCTATCAGGAGACTTAAGAAAGACCACAACACGAGCACACTTCCAAGCCTTAGGGAAATAGCCCTCGCTAATACACTTCCCAAAGATTGACTTCAGATATTTAGGTATGGCTTTCCAGATGCCTTTACACATCTCTCCAGTCATACCATCAATACCCGGAGACTTTTTGCATCTGACACAAAGAATACTGTCCACAACTTCTGACCTTTCTAAGTTTGGAGGATTGACCATCTCCCTAATGAGAGGAGAGTAATCAACCGATTCCGCCCTAGGAAAGAAAACTCCCAAAAAAATCGTCGGTACATTCTTTCTAAGTTGACAGCGTAACATTGCCAACTTGTAGAGTAGCTAAGTCAGCCTGTTTACTATTTCTACCCCTGCACACGGTAAACTTTATTCCAGGGGTCATCCCTATTGTCACATACGAAACTCCTCCAATCGTCCTCTTTCACCCTTCAAAGATTAAAATGTTTATTGTTGGACTTATAGTGGTAAAGTTTTTTCGCTATAGCGGATCCAAATTTCACTCCATTTTTTTGAAATATTTTTTATTTTATTAAGTAACAACAAATAACAAAATTGTGCAAAAAAAATTAAAATTTTAATTTTTGAAGCCAAATATCTCTTAAACCAAAAGAGATAACGTACACATAACACCGTTTAAAATTTCATTGAAATCGGACCAGCCGTTTGAAAACTCAAGATTTATTTCCATTTTATTTTTTGAATGGGACACTGTGGGATGGCTGTATTAAGGGTTTGCCGAGGGGTATGCGAGTGTTTACGGACTTGGAGGGGTAACTCTGCAATTATAGTTAGGGACAGTGACATTGACTGTACTGTTGTTAGTTGTAGCCAAAAGTACTAAAATATATATTATTAATCCAATTGTGCAAGATAATATTGAAACTCTTAATTACGAAAGCAAAAATATGGAAAGTGATGTGTTAAACTATATGTATAAAATACCAAAACCTGAAGAAAGTGATACCAATAATTTGAATACCACAAAACCTAACTGTGGTACCAAAATGTGTTATTCCATAAATAATATCTCTAAAAGAAATTTCGAAGGCGACGGAAATGGTTCGTTTGGAACGAAAAGTGAAAATGATACTGAAAGCTCTATTACTATTAAAACCATCTCTGATTCAAATTCTATAAACTCAAAAATTGAATTACCGAACATTTCAGATAAATCCATTTCTTTCGATTTAAAAAATGTAGATATAAAAAACAATGAAATTAAAGTGAAAAAATTCACGCATTACCGATATTGTTATAAAGTGCCTCTTAATCCCAATAGAGAAATAATAAAGTCTCCGCTTAAAAACAAAACATTTAAAAATTTCTCATTAGAAGATGCAAATTTTAAGCTCAACCAAAGTGAATTCGAAAATGCAACTGAACCAAACGCTACGTATTCTGTTAATGTAAGATTATATGATGTTGTTCGCGAAAAATATAGACAATATAATAACGTTTGTGTTATAAACTTTAAGTCTATGAATAAAACCAAAAAGTGCTATATATTTTACGCGTTTTGTGCTTTTAAACAATGTTGCAAATTTAAATTTATTTTAAATAAATCTGACAATATTGTGCAAGTGTTCAGAAATAAAGTTCACCTATGCCATCCTGATGACGAGCAGTGCAAAGTGCAGCAAAGGCATAAAAAGGGTTGTGAAACAAGCCGAACTACTATATAAACCTGCAATAAAGTGCTATAACGAACAGTTTTTAAAAAAACCAGTGGAATTAACGAAAGTTGGAAATCCCGCCGAGTACATCACTAAATGCTCATCACGAAAAATCCGAAGCCAAGCACTGTCCAGAGAAGACAAGAAGACAATTATAGATCTGTATTATATGAAACAGGACGAGTACAAAGACTACATTCAAAAAATTGCTCATCCATTGGAGGTATATATGTGGTCTCAAGATGCAATATGTGCTTTATTAACAGAAAAAGCTAAAATGTTAAAACTAAGCCGAAACACCCTTTTTTTGGATGCCACCGGATCACTAGTAAGGAAAATGGAAAAAACGTCCAAAAGAGTCTTTTATTACGCTTTAATTGCTAATGCTTTTGAATACCAAATTGCATTGCCAATCGCAGAAGCTGTTTTGTCATCTCACTATACATATGATATAAGAATGTGGCTGACTAAACTTCGTCAATTTTGCGTTAATATTAAACTCTGGCCAATTACAAAAAGGATATGCACAGATTCCTCACATGCTATGACAAATGCTGCAATTGGTTCATTCAATATAGATCGAAATATTAATGACTTGGAACAATATCTATGTGTGTGCAGCGAATTCTTAACTGAAACTAAGTCAAAACCCAATTTTATTATTATCCAATGGTGCTCATCACATTTTGCTAAAATTGTAATTAAGGATGTAAAAAAATTTGTGGATCCTGACCTACAATCGTTTGTTTTGAAGGCAATTGGAGTTGCATTTAACCTAAATAGACTTCAACAATGCGATGAATGGTTTGAAATCTTATGCATCATATTCTTATCTACAAATGATTCTAACCTAGTAAAGGACGCCTGCGAAAAATTAAAACTATTGTATGAAGGAGAGCCTATTTTATTGGAACAACTTGAGAAGCCTAACAATAACTACGGAGAATACGTTTCAAAGACGTTGTACTCAAAGAGTCCTTTCTGGAAAAGGTATAATTTGATAAAAGATGGAGTGCTTTCAAGACTTGATGACAAAGATAAAAGCGATAACAACACAATGTATAACCCAAGTATTATTGATGTGATCCTTAAGAGATACTGTGCTTTCTTACCACTTTGGACGAATGTTATGGGAGTATTTGTTGAAACTACTTCGAAATCTCGAATAAGTAATGCAGCTATAGAATCATATTTCAAAAATATCAAATATTACAATGTCGGAGCAAAAAATATCAAAGCAAACAGATTTGCGAAGTTAACTCATGGAAATATGCAGTCACAAATATCGCAAGTTTATTTTAACATTTTAAATATCCAGAAGAATGCGTCATATAAAAGACAGAAATATTCCCATCTGTTGCAAAAAAACGTAAACAAAACAGCCACAGACGATGATAAAATAGAGGACTTGTTTAAAAAACACACTTTGGATTCGAAGGAAACATGGAAGAAAAAGAACTAGAACATCAAAATATTTTCTGGAAAACCGTTATTTCCTCAACAACGAAGTACTGATACAGTTTTAACAACAAGAGATTTCCAACAACCACTTCCATATTACATGGCTTGTATGAAAGATCTGTATGAGGAAATTACTCCAGAAACCAGTAACATGTTTGAAATGTTTTTAACGGAAGATGACTTCAATTCATTAAGAAAGGATGAACAAATTTTATTATTGATGCAGCATGCGCTGCAATTATTAAAAAAACAAAAATCCCGAACATCCATTTAATAAGTTGCACTCGGTCATACTTTATGCTGGATTCTGAAAAAAATTATGAAGCGTTTATTCAAAATCTTATCCCATTTAGACCTGACATTCTCATAATACCAATCCTTAAAAATCACCATTACACCGTTATTATTTTAAATTTCATAAGAAAAATATTTTATTATATTGATCCTCAAGGACGCGAATGTAATAAAACTAATGGAAAAACTTCGGAAGTGGATATAAATTTCGAGAAGTTCAAAGATATTTTAAAAACTTTGAATATGGAAATTGATGACTTTGTCAAAATAGTTCCTCCTCACGACAATCAAACCGACGCCTTTAACTGTGATCCATTCATTGTTGAATTTATTGAACGCATACTCTTGGAGCAACCTCTAGAAAATCTTCAAAGTCGTCGAAGCTACCGAAAGTATTTGATTGATGAAATTATGAAAAACAACATTTCGAATATACACGACATCTGTATACATTGTGCCAGATTCTATCCTCAATCACATATTCCTTGGGTTCAGTGCGAAAAATGTTTACGATGGCTTTGTGAATTGTGCTTACGATTAATATTTCAAATAGATATTAATGCTGTAAAAAAACTTAAATTTATATGTTACAAATGCAAATAATATAAGAAAAATATCTATGTATCTACTTAAATCCTAATTTAAAAATTTATTTTTAAGTAACTTTAGATTATAAGAATATATATAAGTATTTGTTTATATCATTTATAAAACTTTATTTAATAATATTAGTTTAAGAATATAGAAAAAAAAAACTTTGTAATATTCTTAGTTTTTCTATGTTACTTTTTTCATAATACTTTGGAAATTAGCGCAGAAGTTATAAAAACTCCGTTTTAAATTTTATGCTACCTCAACCGTGCGGTCAAATACTTTTTTTTGTAAAAAAAACACAGGTATAAAAATAAGGATTCATAAAAAGCTCTTTTCATTAATTAAAAGATATTTACCTAATTGCCACAAAACATATTTACTACGAAATTGAAAAATCCAAAATTGTTCATTAAAAAATTACAGGAAATAAGCTTTTGAAAATATCATTTGTCAATTCATACAAATTTACCTAAGTATTCGCCAGAAAATATGCCATATATGAAAAATCCAATGTTGAAACAACAATTGTAGCATAGAACCCTTTTTAAAATGCAAATTAGTTTTTGTCTATGCTATTTATACATTTTGTGGATTTCAATTTCCAATTATTCAAAATAAAAAATTTCTCTTAATATGGATTAAAAGGTTACAGCAAACAGTCTAAGGAGTTTGACTTTCTTAGCCTACGAAATAAATTTCTTTGAAAATTTGCGAAAAATATCTATGGATGAAATTTGGGGGCCAAATACTCGACATTGTTGAATATGCCCAGGATAAGACTTATGTAGAATGATTCCAGAATAAGTGTAGATTACTATGATATATATCATATATCTGAAGTGATCGGACAAACATTTTTAACAAATATTTTCTTTGAAAATTTGCGAAAAAATCTATGGATGAACTTTGGGGGCCAAATACTCGACATTGTTGAATATGTCCAAGATAAGACTTATGTAGAATGATTCCAGAATAAGTGTAGATTACTACGATATATATCATATATCTGAAATGATCGGACAAACATTTTTAACAAATATTTTCTTTGAAAATTTGCGAAAAAAAATCTATGGATGAAATTTGGGGGCCAAATACTCGACATTGTTGAATATGCCCAGGATAAGACTTATGTAGAATGATTCCAGAATAAGTGTAGATTACTACGATATATATCATATATCTGAAATGATCGGACAAACATTTTTAACAAATATTTTCTTTGAAAATTTGCGAAAAAGATCTATGGATGAATTTTGGGGGCCAAATACTGGACGCTGTTGAATATGCCCAGGATGTGACTTATGTAGGATGATTCCAGGATAAGTGTAGATTAATATTATATATATAGTGTATCTGAAAAGATCGGACGAAACGTATATAATCCTTTTTTTCCGATAACTTACATATATGCATAATGTTTTTTAAGAAGATTTTTGTGTTAAAAAACTTTCAAAAATAATATTTTTTATTATAATTTTACACATTTTTATTTAAAATTGTGTGAAACTTTTATTTTTTTGCATTATTTTTCTGTTTTGTCAGTTTTTACTTGCGTTCCACACATATGAAAAATACGTTCCACATAAAAATCTATGGATAACTTTTTATGGATAACTTCACAGTCGTACTTTTTTAGAGTTTCAACTAGATTAATATAACTAACGGATTCATATAATTATATGATTCTTGCAGCAATATTATTTAGAATTTTATAGGGAATCTGGAAAATATTTTAGAAAAATCTAATTTTGGAAAAAAATTAGAAGAATTAGAAGCATTTCACTGGTTACTTATGCCAGATGAAAAAAAAAATCAACTTAAACTTTTAATTCTCGCTTAGGTTAAAATTATAATAATTCAAAACGCTTTTGAATTATTTCCATAGTCTGCAATTTATTTGTCAACGGGCATATGCAGTTGCTTGCGAGCTTGGGCAGGCAATGTGTGCTTTGAACGCGGCTTTTGCCTTGGTACAGGAGCCATATACGACGGATGCACAGTGTCCCATTCAAAAAATAAAATGGAAATAAATCTGGAATTTTCAAACGGCTGGTCCGATTTCAATGTAATTTCAAACGGTGTTATGTGTACGTTATCTCTTTTGGTTTAAGAGATATTTGGCTTCAAAAATTAAAATTTTTATTTTTTTTTTTTTTGCACAATTTTGTTATTTGTTGTTGCTTAATAAAATAAAAAATATTTCAAAAAAATAGAGTGAAATTTGGATCCGCTATAGCGAAAAAACTTTACCACTATAAGTCCAACAATAAACATTTTAATCTTAGAAGGGTGAAACAGGACGATTGGAGGAGTTTCGTACGTGACAATAGGGATGACCCCTGGAATAAAGTTTACCGTGTGCAGGGGTAGAAATAGTAAACAGGCTGACTTAGCTACTCTACAAGTTGGCAATGTTACGCTGTCAACTTAGAAAGAATGTACCGACGATTTTTTTGGGAGTTTTCTCTCCTAGGGCGAAATCGGTTGATTACTCTCCTCTCATTAGGGAGATGGTCAATCCTCCAAACTTAGAAAGGTCGGAAGTTGTGGACAGTATTCTTTGTGTCAGATGCAGAAAGTCTCCGGGTATTGATGGTATGACTGGAGAGATGCGTAAAGGCATCTGGAAAGCCATACCTAAATATCTGGAGTCAATCTTTTGGGAAGTGTATTAGCGAGGGCTATTTCCCTGAGGCTTGGAAGTGTGCTCGTGTTGTCGTCTTTCTTAAGTCTTCTAATAGGGTGAGGAGTTATCCCCACTCTTATCGGGGCATCAGTCTCCTTCCAGTACTTGCAAAAGTGCTGGAAAGAATCATGGTGTCTCGACTGCAGGAGGATGCCAATGAGGGTCCTTCTGAGTTCCAGTTTGGTTTTAGGGAAGGTAGGAGTGTTGAGGATGCTTGGTTGCATGTACGTAGGAGTGTTAGGGAATCTTCGTCCAAATATATTTTAGGCATATTTGCGGATTTTAAGGGTGCTTTTGACTACCTTTCATGGGGTAGTGTTTTTAGGAGGCTAGAAGTAGTGGGCATAAAACGGAAGTAGTTTTGGTGGGCTCCGCTCCTAACCAGGGGGGAAGTCATGTCCAAATACATGGCTTCAAATTGGTACTCAAGGATGACTTTTTGTCAGACTCACGATAAGCATGGGCATTCTTGTCTCTATCTATTCAGTTGTTATCTTGACGTTGAAACGTACAGACGTGTTTTTGATTCGTTCGTGTTAATTCGCGAGTGATTATGTAAGTGAATATTTGAATTGCTGCGGATATTAGTCATAAAATTATTAATTTTATTTGTTGGTGGAATTTTATCGCTGTCTTTATTTCTGTCCGGTGTGGGACACTGCTGGAGATTTGTCTGGACATTTTCGTTTTTGGTGTATTTTTTGGTGCTGATTTCATTTACTTGCGTGTTTGCACGTATTTTGTTTTTTGCCGTTTTTGTAGTGCACCAGTATGTGTTGGAGTCGTCCAGTACCGAGATGGAAGAAGCTGACTTAGGCAAACGATTCAAGGCAGGGTCTCCCAAATTGGTGAAGTGTGGTGGTGAGGTTGCTGCCAAGGCTGGTAGTGATGCTGGTGGGGCGAAGGGTGCCGGTGCTCCTTCTGGAAAAGCTGCTAAGGGGAGTGGTAGGACGGCGCTTCCTAGGAAGATAGTGGTGTTTGGGATGTCGGATATTGACCTTCCAAAGAAGGTGTTGGCGCAGAATGGGAGATATGAGGCTTTCCTTATAAAGCTCGTTGCTGAGAACGAGCGGTTGAAGAAGCGTGTTGTGGTGTTCCAAAACGCTTTTTTATAGCAACTAAAGAAACGTTAGAGGTATTTCAATAAAATTTCACATGGTCGGAGCTGAGGTGTTTTCAAGTCGATTTGGAGGAGTACAGGCCCCTAGCGGGTCAGGGTGAAAGTGGGTGGCCCTCCAAAGTTGCCTATCTCGGGTATGTCATTTTTTCAAAAAATCGCCAAAAAATAATTTATGATGATAGAAAAGAAATTTTATATATACAGTCCTTGTAAATCTCTACAAAAAAGATCGTCGAGAAAGTGGTTGGTCCTACTCTTGGAGTTCGGGTCCATGACATCCGGCCGATGCGCGACGGTAGTGCTGTTATCCGCACTCCCTCTGTTGCGAAGAGACAGAAGATGGCTGCCAATTCCAAGTTTGCTGAAGATGCTCTGGAGGTTTGCTGTGCGGGACAAACTGGCTCCTCGGGTCGTCGTACAGTGCGTGCATGCTGAAATCTCGACCGATGATTTTATGGGAGATTTTTATGGGATGAACCTGAAGGGAATGATGTTTCAGGAGTCCTTTGCTAAGAGCGTACGACTGGTGAACAGTCCATGGAAGAGCGCGAATGACCATGTCAATGTTGTTCTGGAGTATAAACATAGTTTGCATTTGTTCGCTTTATTTTAAGAAAAGTGTGTTAAAAATTTTAAAATAGTGAAATTTATTATACATAGTTTTAAAGAAGACACAATTTTCTTTAAATTGATATATAATGTGACTGTTTTGAACTTATTACGTTTATAGTAAATCAATTTAAAATTAGCAAAACGCAAAAAAATGTGAACTCTTTATGTTTCATTGTATTTTTTTGGTAATGCAGTGGGATAAGACAGTGCGGTAAGGCCGCATCACAAACTACATGAACATAGTCATATTATATACCATTTTAAAGGAAATTCTTTAAAACTATGTATAATAAATTTCACTATTTTAAAACTTTTAACACACTTTTCTTAAAATAAAGCGAATAAATGCAAATTATGTTTAAATGGACATATTTTAAAAATTTGAGACTGAATAATTTCTAAATGATTATAGGTATCAACATAATTTTTGCACATGATATAAAATATTTAATGGAGAATTGATAAATGCGCAAATCAGAAAATTATATATAATTTTACTATATATTTTTAAAGGTAGAAGTTTTTATTATTGAAAATACGGGTATTTTCGGAAAATTGCCTAGTGTGACTACGTTTACCGGTAGGCTGCCATAGTTTTCTGCAAAACCTTTAAGAACATATTGGGCTATAGAATTTAATTTACAGAAGTACCGAAATCAAAAATCAATTTTTTTTAAAGACTCAAAAAGTTCAACGTCTCATCCAAAATTGATAATTTTTGACCACTGCTGGATGTAGGGTGAACTTTCAGAACTTTTCAAAATTACACTTGCACGTTTTCTTGAGGTCCCGATTTTCAGAAAATGCCAATAAATGTTAAACTTTTTTAATTAAATTTTTTAAAAAAGTTAAATATATAAAGTTACTTTTTTGGCATAAAATTGCAATTTTTGAGACCTGTTTTGAAATTTCGACTTTGAAAATTTTTTTCTTGTTATCGAATTAAGATAACAAATTTTTATTATCATAATTTAGAAAATTATAGAGAATTTCAACTTATTTTTAAAAAAATTTAAAAAATTTTATTTTAAAAGTTATAGGGCAAAATTGCAAAAAAGTCAAGGCCAAAAATTTATTTTTTTAAGTTAAATATCTTTTAAACCATACGAGATAATTTAACATAGTAAGCATGTTTTTTCCTTGTCTTGCTTAGGAAAATTCAAAAATGTAAAAATGTTTAAAATCGGTTTTATTTGCAAAATTTATAAGCCTCGATAAGTTTTTCACCCTCGATGTGGTTAACTTTGACCCACTGTAGCGGCGTCCGTGCTGCAGCTACAGACTATATCCAACCATATTCTGAAAGCCTAACTCCTTCTCTATCGATTTTCCAAGTTCATCTAAATCGGTTCAGTGGTTTCAAATAAAGAACAGCGATGGATGACATTCGTGTTATGAATATTAGTGCGACACTTAACATTGTCATGTTGTGCTATGTTCTTTCTTCTTGTTTGCATAGCATACGAAGGCATTTTAAAATACGAGCAAAGACACACACAGACACCAACTTAAAAATGAAGTGTCACACATTAACGAAGAAAGGCATTGTACGTTTGAAGTGACTTTGTCTCACATGCGACACGTGTGACACTTGCGACATTTTCACATTTTATATGGTATATCGTAGGTAGGCAATTACATAAAGGAATTTTTTTTTTTTTTTTTTTTTAATTATTCCTTAACGAAATAAATCATACATTTTAAATCAAGTTATAAATAACTAATATTTAAAATCGAGTAAACAATAATTATTCATTTTTTTAAGGGAATACGTGGTTTAAATTATACATATTTTTGTAATTTGATAACTTAATTTTATGTATGTATGTATGTATGTAAGTATATTGCTTAACTTAATGCAATGGTTGTTAGAAAATTTAGAATATTATGGAAAAAATTTGTATTGGACGAAATTATGTTTTTATTTTAAAAACTATTAATAATTTTCGTTTTCGACAAGTTTCTTAATGTTTATAAAAAAATATCGTATTTTGTGTTCAAATGAATTCCCTTTATGTGTTGAATGAATTTATTTAAAATAAAGAATAACCCAATTGAACATTTTTGTTTTCCCTAATAATACTTTATAGAAAAAAGTAAGAAAATATATAAAATTCGCAGAAATTTAAAATAGCATAATATTTTTATGAATACCATGATGCTAGGTAATAAAATGTAACTAAAAAGAAGAAAATACAAATTTTACTTTTTTCATTGGATTTTCCATTAACTTTTTTGTTTATGAAAAATTTTATAACTACCTGTACATTTTTTATTTTTTTTTAAGATTTTTTACATTTACATCTATGTATTTACTACATAAAAATAAGACAACTCAACTCTACGAACAGTACAAGTAATTGAAAGACAATAAACTGCCTTTTAATTAAATATTTCTGCAACTCAATGAAACAATCAATATAATAATATTAAGATTTTACATTTTATTATATTTTGTACTAAACAATTGGAAATGTTCTTTTACTTTTCATAAAACTTATTTATTTATTTTTTATTTGATTTTAAAAAATGTTTTTCAAACACCATCGAGTCTTAAATGTTAACACTTCATACATACATATGTTTGTATGTGTGTGTAAGTATTTCTTACACTATCTTTGGTGGTAGTTTTTTAAATCTGCATACAAACTCAAATGTTAGCATGCACCACCATACACAACAATTTCTTCCACTACCTGAATGTAGAAAAAGCATATCACAACATTACCATGACATGCGATGACAGTAAGCGTATTTCGATATGACAGTACATAACACTTCATTAGCCAAAGCATGACACAACATAACAGTACATTAGCCAATGCACAACATCAAATTTTTGCCTATGACACTTTTAAGAAAAATGATGTCTTACGCAGTCCTTTAGATTCAAAGTTCCAGACTTATTACCATTTATGTTGCTTTTGGCCCCACTGTGCAGTATTAAAAAGTTTATTAAAATTTGTTTTGTATGTAAAATTCAAGATATTTAAAGTAATTTTATTTGTGCTTTTTTTTTTGGAAGTTGATTTTATGTGGAAGCTATGATTAATTATGAACCAGTTAATTTCAACAAAGTTGCGACTTGTATTTCATAAAGCTTATATGAAGAGACAGGCAGCTAGGCATCCCATATATGTATATAAATAGTCTAATGGTATATTTTTTTTGAAGGAGTCTTAATAAAGTTAACATGTATTCGCTATGGACCGCCATTCGGGATCTATAGTAAAATTTAGAAATGCCTGCGTAAGAATAATTCTGATTAATAAAATAATAAATATAATGTGGTAGTTAGTTCAGGAGTACAAACAGTTAAATAAAAATTACAATTTATTTTTGATATGTCCGCAGTCAAAACTTATTTGTGCCAAATTTCATCACCAGGTTAAAATTCTTTGAGATTAACGAAATATGGACCAATCTTCGTCATAAAAATTGCTATAATGAAGAATACTTGTACTTCGTTCTTAAGATTAAAGTAGATACTTTTGTATAGTTCTTTTAATAAATAGCTGAAAAATGTGCCTTTCTTGGATACATTTCTTTAAAAAAATATCTGAAAAATTTGTTCGGTTAAATTAAACTTTAAATTATTTCTAACAAAAACTGAAAGTTTGTGTTTAACTTCTAGCTAAATTGTTGTTAACGAGGCTGAATGTAATAAAATGTTTTTATTTTTACAAATGTTTTAACATTGGGAGTAATTTCTTACAAAGACACCTAACTTAAATTTCCTCATTCAAATTTAATTTAAATTAAGGTTTTATTAATTGCAGATCAAAAAATCTAGTTTCGCACAAATACACTGTCGGATAAAATAAAGTACGATTTTTTACTCTTGCTATTTAGTTCATAATTATTGTCTTCTAGGTGCATAATGGGCAGATATTTGTCGTATTATATTCTTTAAATTAATATACAAAAGAAGTTTTTGAAATATGTGTATTTCGAATTTAGGGCAAAACTGTTGTGTTGGTCATACATTTTGTGCGAAAAAATAAAGTTAGACTTTAGTTAATTTCTTTAATTTGGCTTCAAATTTTCGATTTTTTTTAAACAAAACGGAAGGCATATGCTTAAGAAGTGCTAAGTTTTAATATTATACTAATTAAATTATATTAAAATTATTATTAAGTTTAAAAAATAAGGATGAACATGGTCATATTACTGGAAAGTCTTCGACCACAATCCAGAAAGATTTCTTGACTCCAGATAAGGAAAATAAGGTAAAATTAGTGTATTTGTCTTTAAAGTGCAGCATTTTAGAATCTGAGACTAAAAGATTAATTTCGTTATACAAAATAACAATTCAAAAAGATATTTAAAAGAAATTGAGAGGGCAGAAACACTAAGACTACGAAGAAAAATCGTAACGATATCAATTTTCTCGCCAAAAGAGAATTAGTTTCATCATCTTGAGTTATAAAGAAATAAATAATTGTCGGGAAAAAAATTAATTATTAAAAATAATCAATCTAATTACTCCAGGATGTTTTAATGATGTTGCTGCTCTGCAGGTTCGATAGCTAATAATTCTTAAATTTACAAATTCTAAATAATAATTTACGGACAGTAAAAGAACAACCTTTTGCATAAGTATTCGATAAGATTACTTCCATCAGAACGAGGTATTGGTCTTGTGACTCTACTCTACGATTTTGTAAATATATGTTTGAGATCTTGTGTTGGTAAAAAAAAAAAATTCGACATTAAAAAATGTATTAATTTTCCACTTACTACGAATCCAAAAATTGCAACTAAGTATTCGAACAATTTTAAAAACTGACGAATGACTTTAAATGAAATTTTCTGTTATGGACTTGGCAATTTTTGATTTCATCTTTAACTAAGTTCTACTAAGTAGACTTGTGGCCTGAAATCTCAGGCGAGTTAAGGGCTGGGCCTTAATTCGAGCTACTTTCGATTTTGCGATTAATAAAGTAATTCTATACGAACCACTTTCGAAAACATGATAATAAATATAGCATCCAAGTGCTCGTTTCGAGGCATCTGCAAATCCATGTATTTCGACGAGAATGTTTTTCGAGGTCAAAATATAATGATGTAATTTGATATGATGAATGTTCTCCAAATCTGTTTTAATTTCGAGCCACATTTTAGTCAAACTTGAGTTGAGGGAATCATCTCAGCCGATGTTTTGGACCCATAATCTTTGAAGTAGAATTTTACAACGAATGAAAATGGGACTACTATAGACATTATAAAGAGTTTTGTTGGGTTTCTTACATCGGGCAAATCGAAACGAAAAAGAAATATGTCCTGCCTTAGATTCCAGGATATTCCAAGCGTTTGTGTGATATCTTCTTCAGTCGTTTTAATAGCAGCTTCTTCATCAGTATCAGTAACTAAATCTGGACAATAGCTATTCCATTTTGCGAGCTGAAGACCATAAGAACTGAGCATTTTAATAATTTCAGTTTTCTTAAATGCTTACATTTCGAGACTATCAGAGCCAGTGAGGACATCATCAACATATAAATTCTCACGAAGTACTTTTGAACCAATTGGAAAATATGAACTATGTTGATCGGCGATATAAAAACTGCGATTATCCAAAAAATGGTGCTGCTGAGAGCCCATACGTAAAGGTGTTTAGTTGAAACACGCTAAGTTTGTCTTTGTTACTTGATCTCCAATGAACCAGTGGGAATTCACGATCACGTTGATCGACTATGAATTGGCTGTACATTTTATAAATGTTTGCAGTAAGTGCGAATCTATTTAAACGAAACGAAAATAATGTTGTGATCAATTCTTGATGAATTATTGGGATAACCATGCGTATATCATTCAGGGAATGATTCGAGGTTGTGCGGGCTGACCCATCGAAAACGAAACGAAGTTTTGTGGTTGTACTAAGTGGTTTTAGTACACAATGATGTGGATGCGAACGAGGGCGATGGAAGAACGACATATGACCGTTCATAAAATCTTGACTTGAAAGTTGGATCATGATTAACGTGACCAGAGGGTTTTTGTCAAAAAGCGGGACCCGAACAACTAAAAAGCGGGACTTTGAACAAAATTGTATGTATGGAAAAAGCGGGATTTTGAAAAGTTTTGTAAGAAAAGAGGGATTTTCTTTTTATATCTTAGAGCGTGTGCCAAACGGTAGCAATGTTCTAAGGAAATTAAAATTTTCTTATAGTGAATAAATTTTATAAATTTGCTGTGCCAAATAAAAACTTTTTTCAATTGTAAATTTTGAAAGTTTTTGAAACAAAAATACACACAATTTCATAGAATTTTTCAACATATATTTTTTAATACATTTTTTTTATTATAAAATAAGAATTTAATTTAAAAACATTAAAACATACAAAAAATTAGAAATATTTTATTATTGTTCTTATTTATTTTAAAATTTATGATTGTCAATGATTGTCTAAAATTCATGTAGCCCTATGAGCTAGTGAAATTTTATTCACCTCATATAATTTAAATTTTACTTTTCTACATACTTCGCTACCGTTTGGCACATACTCTTAATTAAAAATCTAAATCAGCTCGCAAGCACTTGGTTCACGACCCAGTTGAGACGTTACAAATTCATCAAAATTTTGGAACATCGAAATAAATAATTATATCCCTACAAACTGAAACATTAAATATTATAATTATAACGTGTTTCTCGAAATGTTTTCAAAATAATCCTAGTTAAATTTCAAGATGAATTCAAATACGGATTGATAAAAAAAAACTTGATACTTTTTGAATTTGATAGTAATAGTTTTTCTTGAATAAGTCTTAGACCCGTTAACAAAAAAAACCATTCAACTTGATTACCGTTACCCCTAAAATACTGTTACCGAAATAATTAAAAATATGGTTACCGCTAAAATATATATCGGTAAAAACCGATACCGAAATAGCTCGAAATACCGATAACGCTAAAATACCGTTAGCGTTATTTGTGGGTTTAAAAAATATTATTTTTAATAAAGTAATATTTTATGGTTCTGAACCGATGCCTCGAAATTTCTGAAACAACAGTTACCCATAAAATACCATAACTGAAATTACTCGAAATACCGATAATGCTAAATACCGTTACAAAAATAACTAAAAATACCGTTATCTCTAAAAAACCGTTATCAAAATAATCCTTTATACTGTTACCTTTCACCTTTAAATCGGCTGTCAACAAGTTAAACACTAATAATCAGTTACAACAAAAAATTAAAATAAAATCATTAACACAAGGTTTTCGTAAGCACTAACTTTAAGTACATTTAATCGAAAACATTGTTCTAGACATTTCTATTACTTTCAGTTAATACAAAAATAAAAAAAGTATCCAATCCGAATATCCATGTTAACGTTGAGATCAAAGTTCATGTCAAAACAAAATTTTAAACCTATTTCTGGAAAAAAATTATATTATTTTTTTGGTCAAAATATATCAGACTTGAGATTTTTCATTCACTCGTAGAGAACTGTAGGTATATTAAAACATTTTTAAATATTTTTTTAACAATCTTAACAATGCGCATTTGGGAGGTCTTCCTACATCGAAGTCATCAAAAAATACGCAAAAAGTACATATAATTAGTCAGTAGAGAGGATGATCAGCGTAACAAAATATTTAAAACTTTTAACTATTTGTAAAAAAATTATCAACTTTCCAGTGGAAAAAAAATATTTTTAGTACACTTAAATATTGGTAAGAATGTCATAGAAAACGTTAATAAGGAAATCGAATAAGTAATTGTTAAAGTTAAAAAAGCGGGATTTCTCAATAAAAAGCGGGAAAAATATTTTAGGCGGGATCGAAGTTTAAAAAGCGGAATGTCTGGTCACGTTAATAATGATCTAGCCTACATTCGAGAGACAAAAATTGTTTTTTACTATATTCGAAAGAGCCACCTAAACAAGCAGGATCTTGTTTAAATGGCAGACAAACTTGAATACGACCTTCTGAATCAGCTATTGTATTTTCGACCAAATGTTTTTCACATTCCTGCTTTTCCTCAGTGAATTTCTGAGGACAACTTACATATTCTTCAACTTCCCAGAATTTTCTTAATATGTAATCAAGATTTTCTGTTGAAGAATTTAGTGCCAAATTGCATGTAAGCGACGAAGAAATTTGTTGTGAGTTAAATTTATCACCAACAATCCATCCTAAAGCGGTATTTACTATGCAAGGCATGCCAGGTCCTAATGAAATGCGTCCAAAAAGACTTCGGTGGTAATTAATAAATCTATCCATTGTGTCTTGTAGAAAAATGGTTCCGCAAGCTTTATTGTTTCTGGAATTTTCCATTTCGAAATATCAATATATTCGCCAAGATGTTAAGCAGATATGGATTTAGTCACAGCAAATTTCGATGACCACTTAAAAGAGCCAATACGAGACTTCATGGTGTCTGAAACACAAAATTTTATTTTGATATGGTTTTCACCATATCCAGAATCATCTAGATAGTTTGGTTGAAAACAAAGTTTAAGTCTTTTTGCAGTTTCTTCTGTAATTAAATTAATTTCAGAATAAGAATCGAGAAGGACATTGACCGGTTGGAAAGAACCATAGTTATCTTTGATGAGAACCACAGCGGTTGGTATTATGGCTCTTTTGAACGAACGAGCTACTAACGAAATAGCATTACTAGTTGATGGCCCTTATATGGGCGCAGGATTTACTGAAGGTGATTCAGGTCGAATGAAAATATGTAGAATACTATGATGAGCGGACTGGCATATTCGGCAACGACTTTTAGAGGTACATTTCGATACTAAATGACCCCTCCGAAGGCAGTTTATGCCGTGCTCATTACGTTTTACGAAGTTGAAACGTTCTGAAACTACGAGTGACAAAAACGAAGAACAGATGGCATAATGCTCAGAGCAGTTGCAGTACGAACAAGTTGAATTGGCGTTCGAATTTACAAATGTATTGGCTTGACGAGCAAAGTTCGATTGTGATTTTGAACCGCTAGCAGTATTTCTGGGTTCTGCTCTCTTTCCATGACTTTCTAGAAATTGACTTCGATGGTTTAAAATATCATAGCAGGTATCCCAAGAGGGCAACGATTTCAAGAATATTTTTTCATCCCAATTTTGTTTGGAACTTCCATCCAATTTCGACATGACGATATGAATTATGATGGCATTCATGACATCGTGTTCTGATCCAAGTGACAAGACCGAACTACGAATAGCAGAAACGTTACCTATAATATTCCGCAACGAATCACTATCACCTTTGGACATTTCAGTAATGTTCAAAAGAGCAGTGATATGTTCTAGGAAAATTAAAACATTGTTGTCATACCGCTCTTGTAATCTTTCAAGTGCCTTCGGATAATTTTCACACGTCACTTGAAATGGTCCTACAACAAAATTTAAAATTACCTACTACAAATAATTTTTTCGATGAACAAATAAACCTGATTATTTGTTCGAACAACACAAATTTGTATATTTGCGCCAAAAAAAAAAAAAAAAAAAAAAAAAAAATATTCTATAGAAATTTCTTAAAATCGAAATACTAGAGATTGAAAATCACCTATTACAAATAATTTCGATGAACAAATAAATTGATTATTTATTTGTGCCAATAAATGTTGTTTTATTCGAACTACAAATGTTTACAAAGCAAATTTCCTCGATTGGTTGTGTTGCACCAAAGGATGAATTATTTGCGCAAATATTATACACAAATTCTACAAAAATGTGGCCAAGAATTCTTAAAATCCAATTTTAAATAAACAAAATTTTATTTAGAAAAAAAAAAACTGCCACGGTCGCCAAAAAATTTCTCGAAAAAAATTAACTATAAAAAATAGTTAATTAATTCATGCGAGATGTAGCTTTTATTTTTTAGGTGTTTACTCTTTGCAGGTTCGATTGCTACTCATACTTAAATTTACAAATTCTTATTGTGAACCACAAAATAATTTACATGAAAATAAATAACAAGTGGTCCGTTATTAAGAACAACAACAACGAAAGAGAAACTATAGTCGGTCAAGACCGTTTACATGAAGGTAAACGAGTTTGAGTAGAAAGCCCAATCGACGAATTGAGAAAACTTTGTCCTAATGATGTAGAACAACGAGTTTTGTTTAAGATTGACAACAATTTAGCTTTGGCTGCAATATAAATTTCTTCCAAATTGCTTCGTGTGGTATCGGATGGATAGACCTTTTCAATTTGCCCTTGAATGTGCAAATATGCTTGAAATACGACTCTAAAATTTCAAGCCGGCATTGTAGAATGGTACCTTCGGTCTTGTATCCATCTTTTTCAACTTTTTTTTGGAATACTCGAAATGTTTCGTTTCATCGTGGCTCTTTGCTGTTTAAGCGACGCCAATTCGGAACCACTTAAATTAGCCATTTTTAACGACTTAGACAATTTTCGAAATCAAAACAAAAGAAAATTTAAAATTACCTACTACAAATAATTTTCTCGATGAACAAATAAACTTGATTATTTGTTCGAACCACACAAATTTGTATATTTGTGCCAAAAAAAAATAAAAATATTCTATAGAAATTTCTCAAAATCGAAATACTGGAGATTGAAAATCACCTATTACAAGTAATTTCGATGAACAAATAAATTGATTACTCATTTGTGCCAATAAATGTTGTTTTATTCAAACTACAAATGTTTACAAAGCAAATTTTGTTTTGTTCTACGAAATATATGTGCAAATACTTATTACACAAATTCTACAAAATGTGTGTTGTGGCTCTACGGGCCAAAAATTTCAAAATGTTATTTGAAATTAGAAAATAAATTTTATTTTGTTGTACAAAAAAAAAGACAGCGTTTTAAGTTGGATTAAAGAATTCTTTGACGAAAATTACAACTATATCTCTATCGGTTGTGTTGCACCGAAGGATGAATTATTTGTGCAAATATTATACACAAATTCTACAACTACGGGCCAAGAATTCTTATAATCCAATTTTAAATAAACAAAATTTTATTTAAAAAAAAAACTGTCACGGTCGCCAAAAAATGTCTCGAAAAAAAATTAACTATAAAAAATAGTTAATTAATTCATGCGAGATGTAGCTTTTATTTTTTAGAAGTTTACTCTTTGCAGGTTCGATTGCTACTCATACTTAAATTTACAAATTCTTATTGTGAAACACAAAATAATTTACATGAAAATAAATAACAAGTGGTCCGTTATTAAGAACAACAACAACGAGAGAGAAACTATAGTCGGTTAAGACCGACCATATGATACCCTACACCATTCTGTATGAGCTTGAAATTAGACCTGTGGCTAATTCTAGACCAACACTTTTACTCAATGTAAAATAAATTATACAAATACAGAGCAATACATTGATTCTAACATCTATATGATTTTATGCCCCTTAGGGCGATTCCCGGAATTGGGTTTATATGGGAACTATGGTAAATTATGAACCGATTCTCATAAATTTTGGCAATATTGTTTCCACTTATATAAAATTTATACGTGTCGAATATTAACTTGATTCTATCATTCGTATGGGATTTATGCTCGTTAATGTAATTTCCGGAAGAGAGGTTTATATGGAAGCTATGGTCAATTATGAACTGATCATGGTGATTTGGCACAAAGATTAGCACTTATACAAAACACCTTAGTACCGAGTTTCATTCAAATATTGCTATATTTAAGGCATTTATGATCGTTATACCCCTATTCCGGGAGGACATTTGTATGGGGGCTAGGTGAAATAATGGACCGATCATTACCAATTTCAATGGGCTTCGTCCTTGTATCAAAATAATTGTTTGTGCCAAATTTCATCAAGATATCTTTAAAATTGCGAAGTAAACAAGAGAGGATTTATATGGGAGCTATGGTCAATTATAAACCGAACTTGATGAAATTTGGCACAAAAAATTACACTTATACAAAACTCCTTTGTACCGAGCTTCATTGAAATATTGCTATATTTACGGCAATTATGATCGTTAAACCCCTATTCCGGGAGCACATTTGTATGGGGGCTAGGTGAAATAATGGACCGATCATAACCTATTTCCATAGTTGTATCAAAATAATTATTCGTGCCAAATTCAATATAAGATATCTTTAACATTGCGGCATGTACTTTGTTCACAAGGTTTACATGAACAGACAGCCAGCCAGCCGACCAGATGGACGGACGGACATCGTTAAATCGACTCAAAAAGTGATTCTGAGTCGAACGGTATACTTTAAGGTGGGGGTCCGATAATTTTTTCTGTGTGTTACAAACATCAGCACAAACGCTTATACCCCAACCACCTATGGTGGTGTAGGGTATAATAATATTGACGAAATATTAAAGGTACATGCATTAGCTTACATATATATAAAATAAATAACAAATGCATGTGCGGACAACGACAAAAAGAATAACAAGTAAAAATTTACACTAACAACAGTTATTGATATGCAAGCTTCAATAGCAATGCAATAATTACAACAACCACACTAACGGTTTATTTTACAAAATAGATATTAAACATCTGCATCAATTCATTTGTAACTCATTTTTAATTACTCTCTTTTCAATTGTTGACTGTTATTGTTTTTTAAACTTGAAATCAATTCTCTGTGTGTGCGTACGTAAGAAAAATATAAAAAAATCAAAAAAAATAAACAAAATCAATTGTGCAGAGAGTCATAAACACTTTAACAACAAATCATTTTCAACTGAATTGAATTGAATTAAATCTAAAAATGCAATACTGTCATTTGTTTGTTTTTTTTTTTTTTACAAAATTTGAAGTGAAGGAAATATACAATTAAAAAAAATGTAAATATCATAGTTATGTAATTAAAAGTAAATAAAAATACAAATGAAGTAAATTTTATTTAATTTTAGATATAATTAAATATAATTAAAATAAAAAACAATTCAATTTTCTAAGCAAAAACATTGATATCAAACGTAATTATTATCTGTTGTTTATTTAAAAATACATAATTGTTATGTTCCCTGCATTTTTTCATATTACATGTAAGGGAATGACAGTAATTCACAGTTTTGTTTTGATGTTTTTTATTTAACATTATTGTTTTTCTAAAAATCTCTCATAAGCAGTAATTTCTCAAAGAGAACAGAACATGTTTTGTTTTTGCTTCATCGTTTCAATTCAACTCAATTCAAATAATTTTTTTTTTTTACAGAATTTGTTTTGTATTGTTTTGTTTTTTATTTTCGCAGTAATGTAAGAGCATACATTAAAAAACATTACTGTGAATTGAAAAGCAAATGATTTGATGCAGATGTTTAATAGCTATTAAACTGTTTTTCCTTATTAACTTCTTATAAAGAAAACATTATTCATAATGTATTAGTTCAATAACTATTAAACAGTTTTTGTTTTGTTCTGACAAAGCTATGTATATTTTCTCTCATTTCTCTATTAGTGATAAATAAAATATTGAAAATTTATTCGTAATTTAAAAAAAAAAAAATTTTAGGTTTTTCTTTTATTTCATTTCTATTTTACAAAAATATAAAATTATTTATTAGAAAATATGTACAATGCTTCAACAATTTAACTGCTTATGGAAGAAAAGGGATTCAAGGTCTTTTTTTGGTATATTAATTCGTGGAATATTTTAAATACTCGAATAATTACTTTGTTTTAATTTTATGAACATCACAAATTTCCTATTTTGTCTTAAATAAATTTTTTTTTTAATATTTTATGAATTACTAGCCGTTTGTACCCGGCGTTGTCCAGGGTTTCCGATATATTAAAAAAATACATTTTAGATATTACAACTTTTACTTATTACAATTACATTTCATCAGTTATTAAGTGCATCTAAGTATACATTGGGAAATTTTAGTAGTTGTCCTTGGAATATTGGAATATTATAGTAGTTGTCCCTTGGAATCAAAGACTAATCGTAAATTTAGAAAGCATTACATAAAAAAGTTTTCAGAAATAACTTTATTAAATTGCGTAGTTGGATGAAAAATATACTTCTTTAAGCATATAAATATTTTCATAGTTCGAGTTGAAAATATAGTTTAAATCACTTAATAAATATTCCTAAATATATACGCTGAACCGCATAACCTTATGGTCCTGTGATAGATATAATTATCTATGAAGTTTTATAGTTGAGATGGTAAAAATGGTCGAATATGTGGGGAGGTATTAGTACCTGCAGAATTATATTGAAAGTGTCAAAATTTTGTGGAAAAAATTGTTTGTCAAACTACTTAGATGCAATGAATTATTATATTAGATTATTACATATCAAGGCAATTATTTTAATGATAATGTTGCCGCCACTGGCAAAAACTGCCAAAATTAATTTTGTTTGCTTAATAAGTAAATTTATGTTTATCAAATAATCTTTTACTTTTAAATGTCAAATTCTTTAATTCGGAGTAAGCGCTTCCTGCGCTAGATAAAACTTAATTTTATTTAAAATTGAAACACTTATTTGATAATTAGTTGGCTGGCGTGGTGATAAGTCTTTAATCCTGAAGATTAATTTAGAATTTTTTATAAGTTTAAACTCTAATGGTTTCCCTACCAAAAATTGAGTTTTTAGATTTAAAAAATATTTATAAATTAAATTCTTATTTAAATTGAAAAAAATTTATAGGAATTTTAATATAAGAAACATTGGATCAATAAATTTATACTTAGAAGTCTATTCAGTGTCTCTTTATTTAAAATCCAGTGGAAATCATTAGCGCGGCTGATTCCTCACCTCAACATTTTAAAATTATTTTTGTGTTTTTAACGTTTCCATAACGGCAACGCACGAAGCTGAAGAAACGCCCTAGATTGCCAATTTCACAGTAAGTACAAATGGATTTAGAAGATCAACAAAAAAGTCCAAAATTGTCCGCAATGTTTAAATCCCCCTGACCAAAACATGATAACTTGCACAAAATGCCAAAAAAGTTATCATATTTCGTGCATAATTACCACTTCAGACCAAAACTCTGCCCTAACCTACAAATGCCCAAGTTGCAATACATCTCCGCCAGAATCTGTAAAAAGCACTTCAACTCGTTCTTCATGTAAGTCTGAAGATAGACTGCTACGATTAGAACTCCAACGTTTAGAAGAAGAGCGGGCTATTTCAATGGAATTCGTTGCCAAAAAATATAAGATTATGAATCAACATGAACGAGAACGTCTAAGTGATTCATCTTCATGTAATTCGATTTTCGTTCGTAATTGGTTAGCAGAAATTCCGAATCCATTTGATTCTGAAGAAGAAATCCAGTCTGATCCAAAAGCAGCACCTGAAAATATAAATAAAATTGTTTATTTTAGTATACCACTATATATGAAAGATACGAGCAATACTAATAATAGTTCCAGTGGAATTTGTGACAATATAATTGTTCTAATAATGCGCCGAGTACCTCCAATGCTACTACAATGTCGTATCCAGCACCAATCTCTACTTCTCGTCCTGCCACAATCGGCTTACCCCAACGACATCAGCCTTACCGTCAACCGGTCGCATCTGAACGAAATTTATCTAAAATTCCGTACCACGTTACAACGATCCACCAGTAACTTCCAACAATAGTTTTTTTAACGCATATCAAAATATGCCTTCCCCTAATGGTCATTCTACACATCATAATTTTAATTACCCAAATGCAACAAAATTTGCATCACACGCACCCCATCATTCATTTACAAATTTAAATTACCATCCGCATTTAAATCAAGGTTATCTCCAAGTACGACATTCTTTACCAAATAATTTGCCAACATTTTCTGGCCAACCAGAAGAATGGCCATTATTTTCTTTCACATTTGAATGGTCCACAAAAATTTGCTGTTTCACTGTTGCCGAAAATCTCATTAAGTTACAAAAATCTCTAAGTGGAGATGCCTTACAAAAAGTACAACAGTAATATCCATTTTAAAGCTTTTGTACGGCCAACCTGAAAAAAATGTGAATTCTATTAAAAATCGCATAAAATCAACGCCATCAGTAGATGAAAATGACTTACCTTCATTTACTGCATTTGCAATTAATGTAAAAAGTTTAATTGCAACAATTGAAGCCTCTGATTTAATAAATGAATTAAATAATTCCACACTTCTTCAAGAATTAATAGAAAAATTACCACCTTGTTATCAACTACAATAGGGTACAAAAAAATTACAGCTGTTAAATGAGAACAAACAACCAAATATGTACGAATTCTCCAATTGGATTTTTAACATTGGAATCTCTGCTACTTATATAACAGTTTACAACTCATTGAAGAACAAAAAAGAAAGAGTAAATAATGTTAATAACAGCAGTAGGAAAGGTTACATACATCTTCATAATGATGATCGTAAATGTTTTGTTTGTAACATAAATTGTAAGACAATAGCAAATTGTCAAAAATACATTTCTCTTAGTCGTGGAGACAAATGGAATGTAGTAAGAGAACACAAACTATGTAGAATTTGTTTGTGTAGACATTACGGCCAATGCAAGAAAAGGGTACAATGCGGCGTAGAAGGGTGTCAATATTATCATCATTCTTCTTTGCATCGTTATTCTCATGAAGAGACCAACAACAATAACAGCGACATTGCAAACATAAATAACCCGCATATTTTAAATAACAGTGATGTTATTAATACACATAATGCTGAAGGGAAAGAAATTTTATTTAAAATAATTCCTATAACAGTGTATGGAAAAAATAAAAAAATAAAAACGTACGCATTTATTGATGAAGGGTCCTCTATAAGTTTAATGGATAAAACAATTATGGATGAACTACAAATTTCTGGAACAGCCAACCCTTTATGCTTGAAGTGGACGAGAGGTACTGAAAGGTGTGAAAATAGTTCTCAAAAATTAACTATTCACATTTCAGGTGGAAACAAGAAGAAGGTTCCAATAAATGTTTGTACAGTGAATAAGCTTAATTTGCCAACACAATCTTTAAATTATGAACAATTAAAGCAACGATTTCCTCATTTAAAAAATTGACCAATAGAAAGTTATTGTGATGCTGAACCAAAAATACTGATTGGCCTTAACCATTTTAATTTGGGAATTTATAGAAAAATACGACAAGGTGGATCCCATAAACCGGTTGCAGTGAGTACAAATATCGGGTGGATGATTTATGGAGCCGTTGCTAAAAATTCAAAGGCAAGTAATAATTTTAATTTCCATATTTGTGAGTGCACTAAAAACGATGCGAATTTAGATGAATTGATAAAGAGTTTTTATTCTCTTGAATAGTTGCAAAGATCTATTAGTAGGTAAAGATTAGGAGCGCACCCTTAGTCTTTTAAAACGTTATACAAAACAAAGAAAAGATGGTCACTTTGAAGTTCCTTTATTGTGGAAATGCGATATTTTGAGTTTGCCGAATAGTTATGAAATGGCAATAAAACGTTTACTATGTCTTGAGCAAAAACTAAAACAAAATATAGAATTATTAACTATTTTTAAAAATATAATTGAAAAATTCACCTCCGAGGGCTACATAAGAAAATTAAATCGTGATGAAATATAATGCGATGTTAGTAAAGTGTGGTACCTTCCGATTTTTGCAGTTTTTAATAAAAAAAAAAGCCCGGGAAATCGCGTGTCGTCTGGGATGCTGCTGCGAAGTCTAATGGAGTCTCCTTGAAATCATCATTCATTAAAAGGGCCAGACATGTTGGCATCATTATAGCTATTTTATTTTCATTTCGCCAAAAATCTATTGCTGTCTGTGGAGACATAGAAAAAATGTTCCATCAAATATTTATAAGACCAGAAGACAGGAATGTTCAACGCTTCCTATGGCGAGATTGTAATCAGAATAAAGAACTTGAGGTTTATGTAATGGACGTTATGATTTTTGGTGCTTCTTGTGCCTTTAGCATTTTGCAACATATTAAAAATTTAAATGCGATTAAATTTGAGGAAAAATATTGCAGTGAAATCTATACTAGAAAATCATTACGTCGACGACTTTTTGGAATCGGTAGATACCCCGCAAGAAGCCATCGATTTAGTAACTGATGTAAATACGTAATTGGATATCAAATAGTGAGGAGATAATGAACACAATTTATAATTGCTGCTCCAATGGTCAAAAATGTTTAAATTTCAACAAAGATATACAAATAGAAAAGGTGCTTGGCGTATTTTGGGAACATCGGTGAGATGTTATAACATTTAAATTGCGCCATGGCTTATAAGCAGTGATATCTTTTCATCAGAAAAAATACCAACTAAAGGCGAAATGCTTCGATTAGTCATGTCCATTTTGATCCCCTAGGTCTTATTGGTAATACCATTATGTACGTCAAAATCCTTCTACAAGAAGTATGGCGGACTAGAATTGATTGGGACGAAAAGATCCCAGATGAGCTGATGAATAAATGGATACAATGGGTTAATATTATGCCGAATATTCAACAAATTAAAATCCAGCGCTGTTATTTTCGATTAATGAAAAAAGAAACAATATTATGCTCTTTGATAGGTTCTAAAACCAGAGTAGCTCCATTGAAAATTACTTCAATTCCACGCCTTGAACTTATGGCTGCATTAATAGGTACTCGGTTTGCTAAATTTACTTGCAATACTCATAAAATCATAATTAAAATTAAATTTTTCTGGTCAGATTCAAAAACAGTTTTAAGTTGGATCAATTCAGATCACCGAAAATATAATCAATTTGTGGCATTCCGTGTAACGGAAATTTTAGAATTAAGCTCAATAAATGATTGGAGATGGACCCCAACTAAGCAAAATGTAGCGGACGAAACAATAAAATGGCTTCAAATTCCAAAGATTTCTACCTCAAGTAGGTGGTTTCAAGGTCCGGAATTTTAAATATTAACCTAAAGTTGAAATTTCTAAATGAGACAACAGAAGAGATGGTGCATACATCATTCAAAATAACATTTGAAATAAAATTGATAAATGAAAATAGATTTTCGAAGTGGAATAGATTGCTGCGTGCAACTGCTTATGTTTTTCGATTTATAGAAAATTGTAAAGGTAAAAACTTAGTTAAAAACGAGTTAAATAATGAAGAACTTTTGAAGGCCGAAAACTTTTTATTTCGACAAGTGCAAGGTGAAAAATATGGCGCAGAAATTTCCTGTATTAAGTCGGGAAAAAAAACATACCGAAATTGAGTGAAATATATACAAAATCTCCCTTCATGGATCAACTGGATATTTTAAGAGTAGACGGAAGAATCGATATTGCTGATATTCCTGAAGAACAAAAACGTCCCATTATTTTACCGAAGTCAAGTTATATAACTCAATTATACAACATTATCATTCAAAATATTATCATATTAACCATGAGACGGCAATCAATGAAATTCGCCAAAAATTTTCGATTTCTAAATTAAGAGCTGTATTTAAATCAGTGGTACGACATTGTCAATGGTGTAAAATAAAAAAAGTGGTTCCTATTATTCCTCAGATGGCAAAACACCCCCGACCTCGACTTGCTTCGTATACAGCACCGTTTACTTATACAGGCCTGGATTTCTTTGGACCTATAATGGTTACAATTAATCGACATAAAGAAAAGCGATATGGTTGCTTATTTACGTGTTTAACGGTTAGAGCAGTTCACATAGAAGTCGCACATTCACTACAGATTCGTGCATTTTAGCCATTCGAAATTTTATGGTCCGAAGAGGAATTCCACAAGAATTTTTTAGCGACAATGGCACACATTTTATTGGAGCTGAACGGGAACTAAGAGAAACCCTTGTAGATGTCAATTAGGATGAATTTGTTAAAACGTTCACAAGTACAACAACAAAATGGAATTTCAACCCTCCTGCTTCTCCACACATGGGTGGTGAGCGAATGGTACGCTCTGTTAAAACGGTTTTGTATCAAATAATGCCATCGAGGGCACCGAGTGATGAGCTGCTTTTAAGTCTGTTAATTGAAATCGAAAATGAAATAAATTCTAGTCCCCTTGCCTATGTTCCAGTTAACGATGAAAATGATGAGGCGGTAACACCTAATCATTTTCTTGTAGGTAGCTCCAGTGGGCTAAAACCAATGTCAACTTGCAATGACAGTGGCATTATAACAGAATTGGCTTAAATCACAACAATACGCAAACATCTTTTGGAAAAAATGGGTTACACAATATCTGCCGTCCTTAACATGCAGGTCTAAGTGGTTCGAAAAGCAGAAAACTTTATGTCAGGGGGACATAGTAATAATTGTTGATCCTTCTCTTCCACGAAATGTTTGGCTACGAGGAAGGGTACTTGAAACGAGATTGGCAAAAGATGGACAGGTGCGGAGTGCGAAGGTGTTAACAACACATGGTATGCTAGAAAGGCCTGTAGCAAAGCTTGCAGTTTTAGACGAGGCTTCCCATAAAGAGTACGCCGACGAAGACACTTCTCGTCATACTGTGGGGGGGAATGTTGCCGCCACTGGCAAAAACTGCCAAAATTAATTTTGTTTGCTTAATAAGTAAATTTATGTTTATCAATTAATCTTTTTCTTTTAAATGTCAAATTCTTTAATTCGGAGTAAGCGCTTCCCGCGCTAGATAAAACTCCATTTTATTTAAAATTGAAACACTTATTTAATAATTAGTTGGCTGGCGTAGTGATAAGTCTTTAATCCTGAAGATTAATTTAGAATTTTTTATAAGTTTAAATTCTAATGGTTTCCATACCAAAAAGTGAGTTTTTAGATTTAAAAAAATATTTATAAATTAAATTCTTATTTAAATTGTAAAAAATTTATAGAAATTTTAATATAAGAAACATTGGATCAATAAATTATACTTAGAAGTCTATTCAGTGTCTCTTTATTCAAAATCCAATGGAAATCATTAGCGAGGCGGATTCCTCACCTCAACAGATATTATTCATCTTTAAAATACTTATTACTTTCAAAAAGTTGGTTTTTGGTGTAGTTAAATATTGTATCTATGATATATTCTCTGCTAGTTTAGATATCCAATATCTGTAAGTTGAGATATCCTTTCCTTAGTATTTGGAATAATAAAGAGCAAACTAATTTTAGATTTTGATAAAAGCAGATCCCGTAATTCCAAAAAATAGCTAAAATAAAAACTTTTGTTTTTAATTTTGCGATAATTCTTACCTGGGAAAATTCGTTTTTGAAAACGCATAATTTTTATATTGAATACTTAAAATTTATAATCTAGATTGGCTCATATTAAGAAATTACATTTAATTTTCCCCTAGGTGTAGTCTCCGATAATATAGCTTTCAGAAAAATTAAAATACTATATTTTTTAATGAGGGTATTTTTTTTTTAATAAATAATAAAGCCGGATGAGAACAGAAAATTAGCAACGATAAAATTTTCATGTCAAACAGACTGCTACTGTTGTGCAAATTTTTACGTTTTTAAGACTGCTGATTAGATATTATTGATTTATTCAGTTCATTTAACTTTTGTAGTAAATATAATACATGTAAAGCATGAACGCTTGATATAAATAATTCATGTCAAATTTCAGAAGTATGTCATAATGTTCAATGTTATAATGCCCTAGGATATTATGACAAAAAAGTGTCATAGTGTCACTTTCAAAAGTGTCATTATGTGCAAGACCCAAATGACATAAAGTCCATTAAATGCATTTTGTCATCTTATTGAGATAATCTTAAAATTAGCGAGAATGTTGTTTGTAATACACCATAGCTTTCTGCCTATCCTAATGTGTATTGTGACTTTTAAGTTAAATTTTGCATGGAAATAACACATTTTTAAATGATTTTTTTACGAAGGGATGGCAGTAGCAATATTGTGCAGAAAAACAAATTCAATAAAAGTTGTATAAATTTTTGTGAATTGAAGTAGATATTCTGTTAAAACTTAAACAAAACATTTCTTTAAAAAAGTGCTTAAATAAACAGGATTTGGTAACGCCTAAGAGTAATATATTTGTGTCAAATATAATGTGCATTTCTTCAGTAGTTTTGACGTGATGTCTCAAATATGGCAAATAAATCTCAAAACTATACGGCGGAAAAGGATGCTTGGAATTTTATGAAATAGTTGTAACATGTATTACTTCCGTACTATATGAGTGTCATAAGCTGTATAAGTTATTCCTTTCCGAACTATATGTGTACCAAATTTAAAACTGATAAAATGGTTTAGTAAAAAAGTAAGAAAAATCAAGTATGTAAAAATATATAAAAAAAAGTGGGCGTAAGAAGTGCGTGACATCCAATAGATAAATCTTTTAAGTTTAAGTTCCATCTGAACGGTATGCGTATCAAATTTCAGTTAAATCCGTTGATTTAAAATAATAAAAATTAAGCCAAAAGTGGGCGTAAAAAGCGTAGTATAAAATAAATAAATCATATAATTTGATTCAAAACTATATTTTTTTACTAAATTTCATGTAAAACAGTTTAGCAAAATTATAATTTACAAAAAGTAGGCATAAAAAGGGCAGTGACATCCCGTAAAAAGGTATTTAAAGTATATCTTATTTCTTAATTATAAGTGTACAAAATTTACGTAAATGAATTAAAGGAATAGGTATTTATGTTTTTCTGAAAGATAACTAAACACAAAATACTTCAAAGGAAAAGAAGCTTTTTAAAATCGAATATTGCGAGAACCAGGGTTTCCCAAATTTGACCAATTTTTTCAACTAATTTCGAATTATAAATGTTACCACTTTTTTGGCAAAAAAACGGGACAAAATCAACCTTTTTTGAAAGTTTAAATTTAAATGCTACTAACTTTTGACTCCGTAAATATTTTTTTAAAATTCTTTCTTTGCACAATTTTTATATTTGTTGTTAATGAAATAAAAAAAAATAAAAAATCGGGTGAAAGTTGGACCCCCTTTTTCGAAAAAAACTTCTCCAAGACAGTCTAAAAAGTAAAAATTTTAATATTAGAAGTTCAGTATCTCTTAAACTAAAAGAGATAATATATGCGATATATTAAAATATATTACGATGTTTTTTGTAGATCTCGAAAAGCAGAATCCTCCCATATAAAAATATTTGAAATAGGTTCGGATATAAGGTATTAGGATCGATTTTTAGAAATTTTATACCCAAGGTGTCCAACTTTGGGACCCTGTGAACTCGCTCCACGTAGGTCTATATGGTCCAAGCTCATCCATTCCATTTTTCATTCATCGCACACTGTGTATAATTTTTCGAATCGCACACTGTGTATCGGCGGAAAAGTATCAAGTAGAGATACGACGGATACTTAATTTTCTAGTATTTGGCCAGATAGTAGCCAGATCTTTTTGATGGTGGGTTTAAAATTATACTTACTCTTTTGGCTTAGCAACAAGCAAAGTACAAATCCATTTCGTCTTACTCTTAACAAGCTAAAAGAACGTTGATGTTTTGTTCGCACAAATATACTGTGTATTATATGTATTTCATGCAACAGAAAAAAATACAATTTTATATCTAGTTACTATCGTGAGTCCGTATAAAATATTTTAAAGCAGTTATAAATTCCACTCTATGGAACTGTGCAATAAGACCTAAATATAAAGTAATATGTTTCAAACTATACAAAACTTTTTTGCAAATGCATCAATTTGCTAAAAATTTGTTTTATCAAACTGTTAAAGTAGGTTCTCACCAATAATAAAATTTGCATATATTATACAGTTTTATTAAATGCTTATAAAACAAAAAAGGGATTATGAATAATAAATTTTAAAAATTTCTTATTAACCTTTAACAAAACCTTTTATAAATTGTTCAAAATGATTATGAATAAGGCTGTAAGGGATTAACAAGCAAACAGACATGTGTATTAACAAAACAAACAGTGACGACACTTATTACTAGTGTGGTACAGTAACCAAAAGTGTTCTCCTCCAACAATAATTATAACTATATTAGCTTTTACTGTCAGGAAAAAGCTCAATAAAAGTCACATCATTGTTGTGCTAATATAATAAAGCGACCCGTAATAGAAAAATAATCGTTAAAGTCCTAGAACCATTCTTAAATACAGTTATTTGGATGAATAAACAAAAATCTTATTAAAACTTAAAAAAAAAAACTGAGAAAATTTTGGAAAGTGGCATGGAAAAGTCTGAAGTTCTAAATTTTTGTAATAGGAAATGTTATGTTAACTTTGGTACATATGAAATCAATTTGTTTGAACTTTGTCTGGACAGTTAGGCTTCTTTCTTCTCTCTCTCCGCTTAGAAAAATTATATTCTTTTTGGAGAGAATTGTGATATAGCTACGATTTTACTCCGCAGGATTATGGTTTCTGACCCCTCAATTTCTTATAATTTTCATTCTAAATTGTAATTTTGTATAATGGAATAGTTCTTTTGGCATAAGATTATAAATAGCTGCACTTTAAAGACAATTGCATTAATCTTACTTCATTTTCTCTATCTGGAATCAAGAAATCTTACTGGATTGTGGTCGAAGATTTTCCGATAATATGGCCGGATCTATCCTCATTTTTCAAATGTAATAATAATGTGAATAGAATATTAAAATTAAGCACATTTTAAGCATGCCTTCAATTTTGTATCAAAAAATTCGAAAATTTGGAAGTCAAATTTAAGAAATTAGTTAAAGTGTCACTTTATTTTGTCGCACAAAATCCATGACCAACACAACACTTTTACTCCAAACTCGAAATTCACATATTTCAAGAACGTCTTTTGTTTATTAAATTAGAGAATACAAAACGACAAATACGTGCACACCAAAAATAGCACAAGTAAAAAACCGCACTTTATTTTGTCCGACAGTGTATATATACACTGTGAAAAAATTTCAAAGGGAAAAAATCATTCAATAAAAGCACTTGTTGAATCAAATTCAGTTAATATAGAACCAATGAGCGAGTTTTTTTAAATTAAGTATATTTTTATTAATGACTGTTATGTTCAAGCTCTAAGCATAAAAGAATAAATTATTTTCTGTTGGTTTTTCCAGAATTCTTCCAATTAAAGGTTTTAGTGTTTCGGTCACTTTTTTGCTCAAATAAGTCCACTTCATTTTAAGCTGAGCTTTTAATGTTCTTTAAATTATTTTTTACTAGAGCCCAATATCTTTCAACTGCTCGGAGTTCCGGACAATTTGTTGGATTAGCATCTTTCGATGCTATTCTTTTCTTTATTACCACTCCATTGTTTTATTGCTGTAATGAGAAGAAGCGAGAACAGGCCAGAAAAAAGTGGATACACTGTATTTTCTTAGAAAAAGGAGAATTATTTTCCAAAGGCACTTATTCACGTATATTTCTGTGTTAAGAGAATCATTTTTTATGAATGATGTGCTTCTTTCCCGCATATGCATTTGGCTTCCAAAAACAAAAACTTTCTTGGGAATTTTGATTTCTTTGATACACAATATCTTTCTGCCATATTCCCTCTAGCATCTGCAACATAAAACTCCTGGCCAGAAAGTTAAAAAAATTAGCCTGTACGAACGTTTCATCGTCTATTATACAATAATCATAATAATGAAAAAATTCGTCTGGAGAACTTTCACGTTACTTTTTTACCCCAAATTTTTGTTTTGCATTTCTATTAGGATTTTTTGTACTTTATACGTCTTCAGGCTAGATTCCTTTCAACTTTTCTGATAAAAATTCAAATTCATTAACTTTTCTTCCAGGGATAAGGGGATTTTCTCTGTAAATCCTTTCTATTTTGTCAGAGTCCTACAGCCTGAAGATACCATTTTTTCCACTACCTGGTTTTCATTCAGTAACCATGACTTCTTTGCATAATATTATGACCCAAGAAACTGTATTTTTTGACACAACTGCTATCCTAGCAAATGTTTTATATGACCGATGTAAGATTTCATGAAAAAATTCTATTACGTGTTTTGGTGTTTTTTGTTCACTTTTCATTTTAAGAAAAACTAGTTTCGCTAACCCTGAAACTTAGCACATGGCTAGGGAGCATAATGACAAATGTATAATAGTTAGCAGAATTATTTAATTTTCACAACATCAAATGTTATAAGCCCAAGAACATACACGAATTTTTTCGTGCGTAGTCCTTATTTATTTATCTGCCTTGAAAATTAAGAAAAGTAATATGGTGCGCACTTTCGGTCTTTCTCGTGGGCCCCCTGGAATGTTGCTACGAACATTCCATTTTTTCATTTATCGGTAATGACATCAAATTTTTTACTGGGCCAAGAGTAGGATGGGAATTACAACATTCGAAAAAAAAATAATCAGTCACGTTATCCTTGCTTATTAGAAAATGATTAAGAGACGCTTCCCTACCCCTTATTAGGCGATATCAAATATTTACTACCGTTTAAGAGTTTTAAATATTTACTTTATATGGAGGCTATCACTCGCCCTAGATTTACCCGCTCTGTATTCATCTCAATGATGATGTAGATTGATAATAAAGTTATTTCTGCAAAATCTCATTATTTTATGTGTAATAGTTCTTGAGAAATGTGATATTAAATATTTACTTTGTATGTGGGCTACCATTCCCCCTGCTCTTTTTGAAAAATAAAGTATCCTATTTTACTTTCGGGTATCACAAAATTATACCGTGAACATTTCAGGAAAATCAGTTTAGTGGTTTAGCTGTCTATAAAGCCCTAAAAAACACAGTTATATTTTTATATATAAAGAAGATAGATATACAGATAGATATTTGTTTGTTATTCTACCATTAAAACACTACTAGACCGATTTTCATGAAATTTGACACACAGACTGTTCATTTTTATTTATGAACTTAGGCTATATCGGTTCCAAATTGGACACCGTGCCCCTTTTTTCGAACACTTTTTGTAAAAATAATATTTGACCTGGTTTTTTACTCTTTCCCAGGATTGATTCACGCAAAATTTGGCATACAAAAAAAGTTCCCAGGAAAAAATACTAAATGACTTGTTTACTAAATGCCACTGCCTTATCACTCCCCCTTTTTGAAGAAGTTATATCCTACAGAGATACTGTTTTTTGTTCTTTCACGGCAAAAGTAATGAATTGGCACACATATTGTTCGTTTTCGGGAAGGAACTATAGGCTATGGCGGATCCTAATTCGAAGGCACAGCCCGTTTTGCACCCACTCTTTTGGAAAAATTTGATTTAATTTGTTTACCCATTACCTGAATTGGTTCATGCAAAATTTGGCACAAAAAAAAAATAGCTTGCAAGCACAATTACTTAAATGACCCATTTACTGGATGCCACACCCCTTCCATGCCTACGTAAAAATTATATTTTAGTTTACCTATAAAAGACACTGTTTGTCATTTCTTCACGAAAAAATTGCTGAATGGATTAACATCAAATTTTACGCTCAAGTGATTAATTTTCGGGAACTTATAGGTTAAGTCGGATAATAATTGGAAGCCACGCACTTTTAACGACCACTTTTTGTAAAAGTTATATTTGACTAAATTTAAATTCATTCGTATACGATTTATTTCATGCCACGCTTCTGTTTACGCCCACTTTTTCTATTTCTAAACAAACGACGCTCCCTGTGAATGTTCACTCCTTTGGGACTACATATCTTTAATCTCATGTTTCTAGGTCGAAAATTATAGAAATATTCAAAAAGTAACATAGGAAGAACAAAAAAGCACCACAAAATTCAAAAAATACCATTGGAAGAACAAAAAAGTACCACAAAGTCCCTTCTTATGGATTCTCATTCACTTAGCACCACATGTCCTTGATTTCATGTTTCTAAGTTCATAATTATAAAAAAATTCAAAAAGCACCATTAGAAGAACAAAAAAATGCCACAAAGTCTCTTATGGACTCTCATTCATTTAGGACCACATATCCTTAATTTCATGTTTCTAAGTTCATAATTATAGAAAATTCAAAAAGTACCATTAGAAGAACAAAAAAGTACCACAAAGAATGTGAATTCTTTCTCACATAGGGCTATGTATATTTAATTTCATGTTTCTAGGTTAAATATTACAGGAAATTAAAAAAGTAGCATTAGAAGAACAAAAAAGTACCTCAAAGTCCCTTCTTATGGATTCTTATTCATTTAGGACCACATATCCTTAATTTCATGTTTCTAGGTTCATAATTATAGAAAATTCGAAAAGTACCATTAGAAGAACTAAAAAGTACCACAAAGTCCCTTCTTATGGATTCTTATTCATTTAGGACCACATATCTTTAATTTCATGTTTCTAGGTTCATAATTATAGAAAATTCAAAAAGTACCATTAGAAGAACAAAAAAGTACCACGAAGTCCCTCTTATTGAATTCTTACCCACAGGACCATGAATCGTTAAGTACCACAAATTCCACTCTTGTGAATTTTTATGGACTACATTTACTTAATTTCATGTTTCTAGGTTTAATATAATTAAAAATTCATTATTGAGTTTGAATAGAATGTAATTTCCCGATTTAACCGATTTAAAAAAAATGTTTTATGAAAAAGGTACCAAAAATAGGTACGATTTTTACCCCTTAAACGTTCGAATTTCTAAAAGGTACCAAATTTGTATTTCTCATTTTTTGATAAGTTATGAATACGACATAAATTTTATCTGTATGTTGATTGGTTTCAAAGAAACATATGGTGCCAAAAAGTACCAAAATACATTTTTTCCCGTTTTCTCCCTAAAAGGGCCGATTTTCAAAACAGTACCAGACACCTGTCCGATTATTTTTTAAATGAATAACGATTACCACTCAACTTTTTTTGTATCTTTATTAGTTTGGGACTTATAAGGTTACCGATTTTACCCGTTTTTACCCTTTTTTACCCCCTAGACATTCGAATTTTCAAAAATCCCGTCTTAACGGATCTATATGGAGAGAGGCCTACCTACGTTCCAAATTTCGTCTCTAGCTTCAGCCGTTTGGGCTGTGGGATGATGAATCAGTCAGTCAATCAGTAACGTTGCTCTTTTATACATATATATAGATGAAAGGCACCCGTAGCACTCAGGAGCCGAGTGTTTTCGGCATTTCCACACACACAACACGAAGTTTAGCGAACATAAACAATTGATTAAAATTTGTATGTTTCTCTTTCTGCCTTTTGTTTGTATAAATACACACAAATACATTTATATTAAGCATTGTTGTTGTTTTTTGTATAGGAAAGTAGTAGTTTAGTTAGCAACAGCAGTAATATAATGATTAACAGTGTTGTTCGTGTTGTTCTTTGTATTAAACATCTACATCAATTCATTTGTAACTCATTTTTAATCATTCTCTTTCTTTTCAATTGTTGACTGTTATTGTTATTTAAACTTAAAATCGATTCTCTCTGTGTGCGTACGTATATAAAAGACAAAAAGCCGTATTCTCAAAAAAAAAATCACCCTTAGAGCCCAAACACAACCTAGCGGATTATTTTTTTTATATGAAGATTTGGCAACTAAAACAACACAGCGGAATCCGCTGGAAATTAAAATCTATTTTAATTTCATAACGGATTCTCAAAAGCTCTCATTTTCTCACTCTCCCTCTCTGTCAGTGTTGCCGTTGTTGCAAAATTAATCACATAAGTTTACATTACATTTATATAAGAAAGAAAGAGATAAATAGATTTGCCTTATATTTTTTATGTATGGAATTTAAGAGAGAAAGATAAATATTTTTTTATGTATGTAGTTTTGTTGTTGCCAAACACAAAAAATATAAAGAAACAAAAACAAAATGTATATGAAATCCGCTGCTGAACGCCGTCTTCATTTAATTTGCATTTCTCTCTTAGAACGGAAAACAACTTTGAGATCCGTTTGGTTGTGTTTGGGCTCTTATTCTGCATCTCGATTACGTTCCCGCATTCAGTTACGCACGAATCGTAAACAGGTATTTCAAACAAAAACTGAATCGAAAGAAAAAGAAGAAGACAAGGGTATGTTCAATCTAGCTGTTTTACTATGAAACGCATGAAATAGAAACAGAAAAAATTAGAAAACTTGCAAGCTTTTTACAAAAAATTTAAATAAGTGCAAAAAAACTGTGATAAAAAATAAATTTAAATTAAAAACATGTAAATTAAAATAAATAAATACCAAAAGAAAAAAAAAAAAAAAAGAAATTAATTATTCCAGTGTGAAGAATCTTGTGCTGATGTGATATTTTATTTTTAATACATATTTGTAAAAGAAAAATAAAGTTTATTTGTTTTAATTTTCAGAATTCTTTGCAGAATATCTTAGGAACGCTTGAGATATCCATAATCAATGTCATCCTTCGTTGACACTAAATTTGCCAGATTTTCATATTGCTCTGGCATTGTAGTTTTTGACCTGCAATAAATTAAATAAAACCTTACAATTTACTTAAAACAAAAACAAAAAAAAATGTATAATTAATAAAATATTTATTGTCAAATCTGTTGCCAGATTTGATTGATGATTTAGATATTTTTGATGAATTCATTCAAAATTAAATTTTGTATATATTGTAAATAGGTTCACAAAGGAGCCTATGAGTCTTTTTATAACAAGGTAAGATAAATAACTTATTTTGGTTTGAAAGTCATACAAAATTACATACAGGTAACCCTCGATTTACGCGATACTTCATTTATGCAATTTTTTATAACGCGATTCTATTATTGACCATTTTTTAAAATACGAGTTTTTAGTTAACGCGAACTTGGTATAACGCGTTACGCGTATAAACAATAGTGACAAACTTTGAATTGCACAAATTACAGTAGCGTATTGGAAATAATTTATTAAAAAAATAGATTATTTAATGAAATAATGGCTACAAAATAAAAAAAAAAAAATGTAAACTATAAGCGAAGTGTTTCATAATTGCTTAAATATTTTTTGTAAGATTAAAAAAGGGCAAAATATCTAACAAGATTATAAAACTTTAATAAAAGTACAATAAGAACAATCCCAAAAATATGTATATTTAAATAAGTATGCATAAGTATGTACAGTGAAGGCTCCCATAGGCGGACAGCGATCGTCACGCTGATTTTATCCGTTATCGGGAGATGTCCACCTATGGGATATGGTACATAATATTTTTTTACAAGGGGTAATTTCGTACTATATCTTTTTATTCCAACATTCAAGATTAATTGTAATGAATTAACTTTTAAATATACATATTTTTATTTATACATATATATCGTCAACTCAAATACAAAAGGCCGTATCCACTTAAAAATCAAATGTTGGTTTTATGTACTGGTTTATAATGTACTGACCCAAACTACATTTATACAAACAATTTCATGATCATATCTCTAAAAATTACATCATTATTGACAAAAATCAAAAGATCGTAAAATTAACTTAAACAAAATAGTCGTAAAATATGTTCCATTTAAGAAACATTTTTGTGTGAAAAATGTTTATGATTTATCTATTTTTGCATTAAGGAAATTATTGAAGAATTTTACTTGATGGCTCAATTTGAAGCAAAAAACTACAAATTTTGGTTTCTTTTGCTTCTACGGCAAACGACGTTTTGCATTTTAATTTAGACATTATTTGCAGTCAGTGATACTAGATAAAGTTTAAGAAAAATCCCTCTGTTTAGTAGAAAAATTCTCTTTTTTCCCTTTTTTTGGAAAAAAATTTTTCCTCCATTTTTCCCTCCTCCTTAAAATCGCTATTTTTTAATAAAAACTAAACAAATTTTAGTAAAAAATGCATTGAAATTTACATAATTGTAGTTTTTCTTTGTAATTCAATAAAAAATATACAAAAATATTTTAAACAAAGAACGAGAACACTGAAAATATCCATTCGGCAAATTAAGATGACTGTGTATGATAATACTGCATTTTTTGCTTTTTTATTTAAAATCTTTTTTGAGGTAAATTTATACGTTTTAAAATTCCCTTTATTTTGACAAAAATTTAAATTCCCTCCCTCTTTCCCTTCGACTAAAATTTGCCTTAAAATTCTCTCAAAAAGGGAAAATTCCCTCCATCTGACATCACTGTTTGCAATAAATTGTGATTTTATGAAATGTTTGGCTACAGTTCGCTTCTCTGTGCTTTCATTCCATTTTCCTAAAATTACTTTCTAAATTTAGTAATTTTTCGTACCCGAAAAAAAGGACTTCTTGCCACAGCATTTTTACTAATTATTTTTCCACTAAATTTTAAAAATAAAAAGCATGATGAGGACAGGTTTGACAGCAAAGTCATCATTGGCATGTAACTCCATTTAAAAACGACAGGATTAACTTGGGAAAATTATGTTGATGTCGATCTTAAGCTGCGCCCAATTACTTTTTTTTATATGACTGATGAGAATATCGCCCTTCTTGTTGTGCAGAATTTCTATGCCCTTTGTTCAAAAAGTTCTCAATATTTATAGAAATCTGTCGCCATTGTGTTCTCATCAAGACTGTGTTCAGGACATAAATAACTGGAACAGCATCTGTTTTTAGGGATCAAGATTCATTTTCTCTCTACTAGTGTGAAGAGTTTTTAATCAAGTGTAAAAGTCAAAGTTAAATTAAAAAACTAGTTTTTGCTCAAAACCAGCAAAAAGTTAAGTTTACTTTAAAAAACGTAAATAAAAATGAAATATGAATGCAAACAAGGACAAAAATGAAAATATTTCTTTTACCGTTTATGATTTTTGTCCGCCTACGAGAGATGTTTTCTTTAAAAACAGGTGTCCGCGTCCTGGGACCTGTCCGTTAAGGGAGCTTTTACTGTATATATATAATCAGACTTAATAGGTAATGTGTACTTGAATTTTATAATATGTCACCAATATAAAATTAATGTAATTTTTATTAATTTCTTTTCAATTAAAAATTTAATTTTTCATCAGAAAAAGCATAAAAACTGTTCATTATCTGGCAACTATGATTGCATTTTATACTTACATTTTTTTAATTTTAACTTTTTGTTAAAACCAAACAAAAAATTGAAGCTTTCAGTCATACAATAATCAACTTAGACAAACGTAACTACGATCGAAATGCAGAATATATAAAATCGAAAAGAAAAATTTTAAACGAAACGGAACGTAGAATACCAAAGTTGCCAAACGGAGTAAATTACGATTCGAATCGAAATGCAGAATAAGGGTGAATGTATGTTTGATAACAAGTTACTAACTTTTTGTATGTAAATTTCCATAAGAAAAAGTTAGTAACTCGTTATCAAACATACATTATTATTATTATTTTTTTTAATACGGCTGAAAGAAAACAAAAATAAACAAACTCAATTGTGCAGAGAGTCGTAAAAACACTTTAGCAACAAATCATTTTGAACTGAATTGAATTAGATGTAAAAAGGCAAAAAATGCAATACTGTCATTTGTTTGTTTTTTGTTTACAAAATTTGAAGTGAAGGAAATATTAAATTAAAAAAATGTAAATAATATAGGTATATAATTAAATGTGAATAAAAATATAACAAATAAAATAAATTTTATTTAATTTTTGATATAATTAAAATAAAAAATAATCAAATTTTCTAAGCGAAAAAAATTAAAGCAAACGCAATTATTATATGTTTTTATTTAAAAATACATAATTGTTACGTTCCCTGCATTTTTTCATATTAGATGTAAGGGAATGACTGTAATTCACAGTTTTGATTTGATGTTTTTTAATTAACATTATTGTTTTTGTAAAAATCTCTTATGAGAAATAATTTCTCAAAGAGAACATAACATGTTTTGTTTTTGTTTCATTATTTCAATTCAACTCAATTCAAATAATTTTTTTTACATGGTTTGTTTTGTTTTTTATTTTAGCAGTAATGTGAGAGCATGCATTAAAAAACATTACTGTGAATTGAAAAGCAAATGCAGCGTTGTCAACTTTTTTGATCCGAAACGCGCAGGTCATTATTTAAAAACGCGCTAAAAGGCGCTAAATTATATTTGTATAAAATTTGATTTTATTATCTAGTTAAATATGTATTTTTTATTAAAATCAAAACAACTTATTTCATATATATTTGTTATTTTAAGTTCCTGTGCAAATATTAATATTGAACATTAACGTTTTATAAAAACAATATTTAAGGTGCAAAGAAAGGTTATATATTTGATAATAACTTTCATTTTAAGGCTCTTAAATTAATAAGTATGTTAAATTTAAATATGAATGTCTTAGTCCCGGCATTATCCTGTTGACTTAGTGGCCATATACTAAGTTTTAAAAATAGTTTTATGTTTATTGTTTTATTGTTTTTTTTATCCCTTAAGTTTTTTCTAAGTATAAAAATTGTCTGACATCTTAAATATATTTATTGAAAATAAATAGAAATACAGAATACATATCGATGGCTTAAATTACAAAAGACGTATCTCAACTTTTCGTAATTTTACAGGAGACGAAAAAAACTGATACAAACAAAAGGCAGTTTTAAATATAAACAAGGAGCGAAACTAGTTCTGACTTTTATTTCTGTATTTTTCTACTCCTTAGGAAATTATCTTAGATAGGGTTCCTTTCTGTAGATTAAATTTAATTGGAATAAATTAATGCTATAATTTGTGTTTCAAGTAACAAAAATTAATGTTTCAATAGATTACAGCAAAAAAATAAACTACAAGATTATATTTTATAAAGTAAATTTTCATAAAAAAGGTGGCAATCTGGTAGCTGGATTGATTTTAGATATTGAAAATCATAAAATTTTGTAAAAAGGGCAATTTTTTCTTTAAGAATACAATCAGGGTTTATACTAATTTATAAATAAATTATTTCAAATGACTCATATCCCAAGGTTCCAAGCATGTTTACTATAGCATCTCCAGTGCTTCTTCCTGAAATTTGAGATAATGTTTATGATGGGTGATGAACATGGCTTCCCTAGTTTCCTAGAAGACTTATTACAAAAACCACTTTTAGAAATACTCACTTATTGATTCCATTCGACTTAGGAAAATTTTTTCTATTTCTAACATTATTTGATTCACAATTTTCTTTTTCACATTTCCCTCTATAAAATCAATTTAAAATAAGGACTTCCAGCACAAGAACAATCAGTATTTTGATATGTGAATGTTTCACAAAAATTATTTTCATTATAAATTCTTGAAAATTTCTTTAAAAACATGAAACTAATAAATCAAACTTCAAGTGAGTTGGGATTTTTCTTTCAAAATATATTTGAAACAAGTAAGGACTTTTTTGTAAATGTCCCTTATTTTGCAGTCATAGGGCACTCAAATTTTTAAAAGACGTGTATTAGATAGCGATGTACCAGAATACATAAAAAAGGGATTTAGAAAAAAAATTAAGATTCGCCTCTTCTATATTAAGCCAACGATAATGTATGTATAAACAAATTATTTAAACATTTGAAAACAAATTAGAAGAATGCTTAAAATCTGTATTTTCCCTGTTTTTTATACTTAGCATAAAAAAAAATAGTTTCTAAAGACAAATATTGTCTTCAAAATCCAGAAAAATGTAGAAAACATGAATACAAAACGCGCCAATTTAGCGCCTTTTCAAGAAAAAGCGCTGATGGATAAAAATGCGACTTTTAGGTTGCTGGAAAGCGCTAAATCTAGCGCGAAAAGCGCTGAATTGGCAACACTGAGCAAATGAATTGATGCAGAAGTTTAGTTTGTATATTCAGTCCCCAGCAGGAAAATATATTAGTGCTTCCTCCCAACAGGCCTTTCTGAATGCCCCATAACAAACTTTAAACACATTCCTTTTTGCCTTCTGTAAAAATTCCTTAAAGAATGCCTCGACTTCCTTTAAAAAGAAATCCGTTTCTAATTCTTGCTTCCATTTCATTAAATGCGAAATAGAAGGTGTCACTCACCTATTAACTTTCTCATTACAAACAGAAAAAATTGTAACTACGAGACTGACAAAGCTCAAACTCATTTAGTCTTGTTTTAAGTGTCGATAAAGAAGGTAGTCCGCATGTCTTTTTAATTTATTTCATATTCTTTTTTAATAGCATTGGAAATATTAGAGAGCATATTTATTTGTTTAAGAGTCCTTGCCTTTTCGATTCTTTTCGGAAGGGAGAAGGGAAGGCCTTGCCTCCAATGACACGCTGTGTAAAAAAGAAATAGTGTTGCATTGCGAGTGGCAGGCCATGTAGATCCTAAATAAGGCATTTTAGAATGTATATTTAGCCCTTCTATTTCCGACTGGGTCAGTTTGTATATGCATATGTTTGTATATACATGTACATACAAAAATATATAAATATGTTGTTTATTTTATTTTTTTTTTAAGCAAAGCTTGCTATGATTGTTTTTTTCGTAGTTTGGAAAAAAATGTAAATTTTTAAATGTGAAAGTATGAAAGCATACGTTAAGGCGGAAATATTATTATTTGTCGGTAAGATGCTGCAGGGTATTAACCCTGGAAGGGCTTCATTAGTCGTTTCGACTAACAACAATGCTATTTTGAGTGATATTTCTTTATTCGTTGCATTTTTTTTTTTAAATTTTGGTATATCACCTGCCGTAAATATGATCTTGAAGTGTCCAGACTTATGTGGCTGTGAGCGATCTGGAAGTTAGTATTTTGGGCAAGTTTGTTAGTCGAAACCAACGAATCACTTAGAGTTATTTTTTGAACTTTTAGCGATAAAGTAATTTAGAAAATATAGTAATGCAGTGTATTTAATATTTGTTCCTGTAGTATGAAATATATTTTTTTGGAGGAAAATAAATACAATATGACTTATAAAATAATTTTAACAACAAATAAGTATATTTTTTTGTCATATTATACAATAATGATGAGGAAGCTCCATTTCCTATATCAAATAGAAAAGGCATGCTGAAGACTGAATAAAGCCATATTATAAAGTACTAACGATTACAGATCAATTTCATCTTATGGGTTCTGTAATAAAACCTAAGGACGCTATTGATACTTTCGACTAAATATGCAGTGAAATATCTCACTAAATCAAGTGATGCTCTATATTTGTTGCATCAAACTAAACATTAATTATATTAATAGTTTATGCAAAAAAGTACGTTAAAAATAATTAAAGAACCATTTTTTTTATAAAACTTCCTTAAAAACTACGTAAGGACTAGTTTAGCGACAAATGTCTAATCGATTGTGTTCTACTCCCAATATAATAACCAAGCATCGTAAAAATTTAGAAAATCCTCTATTTCCAGGTAAATTTATAACAATAGTGTAAATTGTAAAAAAATGAAAATAAGATTTGCAACTTCTGCGGCTAAAACAACACTGAACTACTAAGAGATACTGTAAAAACAAATCAAAAAAGTATCACAAATTTGAAATATTCAAGGAATATGCAAAATATTTGTTTTTAAACTCTTTTTTGGTTAGAATAATTATAGGATACACACTAGGGTGGCCCTCTTTTGTATGAAAAAAAATTTCCCCTTAGAAATGCTCGAATACCCCAAAAACCATATAATACAAAATTTTAGATTGATTGGAACAAATTTAGAGGTGGCTCAAACTGAATGAAATATTAAAAATTTTAGTTTTTTTTTATTCTGTCCAACCATAAATTTTACATTAAAACTTAAATTTCTCGGTTTCATCTTTTTGAATTCTTCAGTTTATTACCTTTCTAAAATGACCAAAATGGAGAAAATTTAACAACTAATAATATCAAAGTTATTTAAATCAATTTACGTAAAACGCGTAATTTTCGACGAAATACAACCCAGTAAAATAAGATTTCATCCAAAACTTTAGAGAGAGAAACGAAACTTGTCATATAGTTTTGTCTTGGTATCTTATACATCATATCAAAATTTTTCGGTAATCCCTTGTGATCTGCGTAAGATATTCACGATCAAAATTCACAAAAAACTCTTGCTTTGCATATATCTCACCTACGTATTTTTTTGCTATTACAACAATTTTGGATAATAAAATTATTTACAGGATATATAAAATGTCAATAGGAAACTACATGCCAAGTTTCGTTTCTCTCATTAAAATTTTGGTTGAAATTTTATTTTTCGGGGTCTATTTGCCCGAAAATTACGTGTTTTTCGGTAATTTTATTTTAATAACTATTATGTTATTAGTTATCCAATCTTCCTGATTTTAGAAATTTAAGCTCAGCTTATGTGGAATTCAAAAAGACATAAACCCAGGAAATTGCACTTAAAATACATTTTTTATGATCGACGAAAGGAAAAAAACTTTTAAAAATCATCATTTTCCAGATTTCGATCGCTTTGAGCCACCTCTAAATTTTTTTCAATCAGTTCAAAACTTGGCATATCTTAGTTTTTCGACTATCCGTACATTTCCAGGGGATGAGAATCAAAATCTGAACACCGTTTGTAATGAGGGACACCTTAATACACACATTAAAAAGAGTATGCTGCCTGTTCCAAATTTTTTACACAACTAACACAAAGGGTACTTATGTAACACCATCTCTGAAAAAGTACAAATGTTGAGGTCTTTTCAGTTTTTGCTTAACATTTTGAAAACAATGAAAAGAATTTAGGAACTTTTGCTGTTATTTTATTTAAATTAATTCATCAACTAAAAATCAATTTTTAATAAAATTAGTCGCTTCGACTAACAAAGCCCTATAAGGGTAAAAATATCTAAGCCCTTCCAGGCGCCAAATCTTTTTTTAATTTAATTTTTATTTTAAACCAATGGATTTACCTGAAATTTGACACACTACCGTTCAGAGGGAACTTAAACTTGTAAGATTTATCTATTGGATGTCTCGCACTTTGAACGCCCACTTTTTTAGATATTATTCTACTTGATTTTTCTAAATTTTTTACTAAACCATTTTATAGGTTCAAAATTTGGGACACATATAGTTCGGAAAAGAGCAACTTATACAGTTTATGGCACTCATATAGTACGGATGTAATACATGTTACAACTATTTCATAAATACCAACCATTATTTTCCACCGTATAGTTTTGGAATTTATTTGCCATATTTGAGACGACGTCACGTCAAAACTACTGAAGAAACTCACGTTATATTTGTTTATTTAAGAACCTTTTTTAAAGAAATGTTTTATTTCAACCTTAATAGAATAGGTGTGTTTGCTTACTTTCCAGCAAGATTTATCCAGCAACTTTTTTTTTTTTAAAAGAGTAAAAATCAATTTACTCTCAAATTTAAAAATATTAAAAAAAGTACGCGAACAACATTTTGCAAACATTTGCAGGTTTTTGTTTATAAACAACAAAAAGTAATGTCCCCTCTTTAAATTTAAAAAAAAAAAAAACGCTAATCTATGTACAAAAATAAAACATAGTAATTTTACTCTTTTTTGTTAACAAAATAATAGCAAAGTGTTATAAATATTTAATATTATTTGTTAATAACATTAAATTAAAAGTTGATTCATTAAAATATTATTTTTAACCAAAACGATAAAAAAGCTGAAAATCCTTAACTAAAAACGCTAACATGGCATCTCTTAAAATGATTTTTACGTTACTGATCCGATACATATTGAATTTATCACATTAATAATAGTATTGGTTATATGTACATATATGCTGTTCTTTATCATGTGCCATATTCACTTTTACTTTTATTGGGATAGACAAAATGCATTTAATGGACTTAGTGTCATTCAACCCAAGTTTTTCTAATGAACAGTAATTGATACTTGGGGATGCTATTTACTTAAAAAGCGTTTTTTTTTTATAGAATATGTTGATGGGTCCTCAACATACCATTTAGCAATCAAACCGCAATATAACTTGAGAATAAGCTTATATTAATAGTTGTTTTCAAGCTTTTTTTATTAATATTACGATAATGTTTTTAGAGTGTGAATTCACAAACAGTTATTATTCTCAATAGTTTTTAAAGTCATGCTGTCTTTCTTTTACACACGTGATAGCTATTAGTCTCCTGCGCAAGATGATTTGAAAAGCAAACACACTTGAATTTCAAGTGTGTGTTTCATAGCCAACATGTGCAAAAACAACAATAAATACTGTTCGTACTGTTCGCTGCCCGAAGCAAAGCAAGTGTGTACTGTGTATGAGCGACTGCAAATCCGTACGTTCAAATCATTTATCGTAAACAAGTGGTGCAAGTGGTGTGGCAAAAAAAAAGCAAATCATACAAGACGTTGAGAAATGATTTAAAGATTTCAAGTGGGCTTAATGATTTGTTTGTTTTTTGTAATACGTAGTTGCTGTGTGTGGCAAAAAATCTTCATAATGTGTAAAAAGTGGTTGTTTATAAATATTCTTGCATACACACACATATATACAGTATGTCTATATTTTATTGTTGGTTCTTCTTTTCTAAATAAATGTAAAAGGGTGAATTCATAAAGTTATTAAAAAATACTCTTTATTAAGAGTTGAAAAAGTAAAAAAATTAAAGTTGACATTTGAAACTGTCAGTTACATATGTAAGTTAGAAAATTTTTATCTTTAGTATTTATTTATATTTTAAATAAAGTTAGTCTTATTATTAATTGTATGTTTATAAAAAATTTTAAAATTGTACTTATTTATATTATGATAGATTTTATTGCATTTAATTTATATTTACTAAGTAATCATTCTATTTTAAAACTAAAAGGAAATAATATAGAACAATGTCTTTTCATTTTTCAAATTCGTTTCCATATACGTTTACTCCTTGACTAATAAATTTTCCCAAATGTTAAGAATACGATGGAACATCTGCACTGTAATAAAATTATAAATGAAATATTTTAAAACGTTTACCTAAATTGTGTGTCCCGTCATATGTATGTACATGTTCAATATATAATCAAGTAAAGGATGCTGTTTTACCTGATTGTAAGCGAACTCAATTCGTGGTTTTATAAAAAAATAAATTTACATTTTTTACAGTGCAGAACTTATGTACCTGTTTCTTATTGATCTATTTAGCTGCTTCTACAGATTTTATTGCCAAATTCTTGCTGTTTTAAATAAATTTTTTACACTAAGAAATATACCTGTTTTTATTGGACTAAAGTTATTTTTAGAAAAGGCTTATACATATTATAACTTATTATAATTGTTATAATTAGTAACATTAATAATTTATTTGATCGTAAATAACAATAAGTTTATAAACAATACTTTTAAACGACTGTTTTACTTACGAAATTACTTTATACAGTCATGAACGCACACACACACATATAATTTTAATAAAAAAGAAAACACAATTTTTTTCCTTATTGAAGCAAACAAGTGGTCAAAAGGCTTGTATTTTTTTATACAAGCCTTTGAGAGGCTTGTTTGGTCGCTATCATAGCACACTCATGATTTGTTCATAAAGTTGAAGCACACACGCAGTATTTGTATGGTTTTAAGTGCCTGCAGAACAGTATTTATTACTCCGCACACACACTGATAACAACACTTGAAAAATATCAAGTGGCTTGTACAGCCTTATAAGACACAGTTTGCAGGGCTCTAATAGCTATAAACAGGTACCGTTACTTTTTTCCTTGAAATTTCTTTTGTTTTGCCTGTAAAAGTGCGTGGACGGTCGTCTATGTTAATAAAATAACAACAAAAAAAAAAGCTGGTAATAAATAATTGTTTAATAAAAATAAAAATGTCAAATAAACATAAAAAAGTGTTAGAAGAGAAACAAAAGAAGTATTGAAACTTCTTATAAATAATAAAAACAAAAAAGAAATGAATGTGACCAAAGACTATAAATATAAATATATATATTTATAGTCTTTGATGTGACGAAGATTTCAGTGCTGGTATTTCCAATTGCGGCCCAATTGAAGAAAATAATTGCGAATATTTAAGTTCTAGTGAAAGTGATAAAACGTCAATTAATAATATTTATGAAAACTTTAATATTCGCAATGAATTGGCTAAGTGGAGTGTATAACATTTAATTTCTAACAATGCATTAAATGAACTGTTGGTAATTATAAAAAAAATAGAACCAAATCTACCAAACGACGCGAGAACATTAAAAAAAACAACCCAAAGTCGCATTTTAACATCTACATCAGCGCATTTTCTTCAAAAGGCGCTCAATTGGCGCGTTTTGTGTTCGGTTAGTTTGAGATTGCAGATTTTAATCATGTTTTCTTAATTTTTTACCTACGCAGAAGTAATTATTGCTAAATTTTTCTGAATTTTAAAGACAAATAAGTAGAAACTTTGTTTTTTTGATGCAAAATATAAAAAACAAGGAAAATACAGATTTTTTTATTATTATTTTTTTCAAATGTTTAAATAATTTTGTTATACATACCTATCGTTGGGTTAATATAGAAAAGGCGTATCCTGATACGCTTTATAACGTATTTTTGTAGATCACTATCTGAAACACGTCTCTTAAAAAATTGAGTGCGATGTGACTGCAAAATAATGAATTTATAAACATTTAGCAAAAAGCCCTAACTTATTTCAAATATATTTTGAAAGAAAAACCACAACTCACTTGAAGTTTGATTTATTATTTTAATGTTTTTGAAGAAATTTTCTAGAATTTATAATGAAAATAATTTCTGTGAAACATTCGCATATCAAAATACTGATTGTTCTTGTGTTGGAAAATTTTTATTTTAAATTTGTTTTATAGAAAGAACTGTGCAAAAGAAAATTGTGACTCAAATAATGTTCGAAAGACAAAAAATGTTCCAAACAAAGCCAAATAGAATCAAAATGAAAATCAAAAAACTCGAATGGAAAATGGTCTTTATATCAAGCCTCCAAGGCAACTAGGGAAGCTATGTTATAAACATTATCTCCAATTTCAGGAAGAAGCACTGGAGATGTCATAGTAAACATGCTTCGAAACTTGGGATATGAGTCATTTGGAATAATTTGTTTAAAAACTAATGTAATATACATATATCTACCCTGATTGCATTTATAAAGATAAAATAGCTTTATTTAAAAAAGTTTAACAATTTCCAATATCTTAAAACAATCCTGCAACCGTTTATATGAAAATTTATTTTATTATATCTTTTGAAACATTAATTTTTGTTATCTAAAACACCAATTATAGCATTAATTTATTCCAATTTTATATTACAGAAAAAGCCCTAACTTTACATTTATTTTCAAAAATTTCTGTAACAAAAAGCATTATGATAACTTCCTAAGGATTAGAAAAATCCAGAAATAAAAAATCAGAATTAGTTTCACTCCTTGTTTTGAATTAAAACTACATACTAACTTTGTTTGTATCTAAAATTTCTTAGGTATTATTCAGTTTTTTCCTTCTCCTGTAAAATTACCAGAAGTCGAAATACACATTTTCTATTTTCCGCCATCGATATATATTTTGATTTCTATTTATTTTCACAAAATATTTTTAAGAGGTCAGACAATTTCTATACTTAGTAAATGCTAAAGGGATGAAAAAAAAAACAAGTTTTAAAACATATACTATTTTTAAAACTTAGGATTTGGCCACTAAGTTAGCAGTAGAATGCCGGAATTTTTAAAATAACAAATATATACGTAATAAGTTCTTTTCTTTTTAATAAAAAATACATATTTAACTAAAAAATTAAAACAAATTTTATTTAAATATAATTTAGCGCTTTTTAGCGCGTTTTTGAATGATGACCGGTGCGTTTTGGTTTAAAAAAAGTTGACAACGTTGCGTACACATTTCCAATTCGTAAAAAATAGAATTAAGCTACGAAACAATTATAAAACTAAAAAAGAACACAGAATAAAATCTATATATATAAAAATTAATTGAGTTTGTTTGTATGTATGTTTGTTTGAAGTCTATAGCTGCCAAAACGGCTAAACCGATTTTATTGAATTTTTCACAGTGTGTTCCTATATGAATGGAAGAAAAAATAGGCTACTTTTTATTTTGAAATTCCATGTGGGCGAGGTGCCACGCCCACTTACTAACTATTAAAAGTAGTATATCTCGGAAATTGGTAATACTAGAGTCCTCAAATTTTGCACGAACAACTTTGACACTTATATGAACATTCTGGAAAAAATAGGCGAACTAGCGATAGGGAGTGTGACACATCTCACGCCTAATATTGCTTGCCAATACCAAATGCCGTAAATTTAGGAAACTATTACAGTTACATTTCCCAAATTTTGTACAATAAACTTAAGTGTCAATGTGAACATTTTGTGCAAAAATGGGCGGAAAAGAAATAGTGGGCGTTACATCTCTCATATAAAGTTAATACCAAAATATTTATATCTGGGAAACTATAAAATCAAATTTTGTACGACTAGCATTAGCTTCAATATGAATATTTTGGACAAAAATTGGTACACTAGCAATAGTGGGCGTGGCACCTCCCATATAAAGAAAATATTAAATTATCATCTCTGAGAAAATATAACAGTTAGAGTTCTAAAATTTTGTCGGAGCCACTTTGGTATCAACATTAATATTTAAGAAAAATATTAAAAAAAAAATATTAAAACATTAAAAAAAAACTATTGGAGTTGGAATGCTCAAATTTTGTACAAAGAATTTTGATATCTATGAAAAAATTTGTCTAATAAATTAGCGGATTATGAAGGATGCCACGCCCACATTTTAAGCCCACTTTTTTAAAACTCAAACGGTTGCACCGATTTTAACGAAATTTGGCATACAGATAGTACCAGTGCCGCTGGTCATTATAGGCTATGTATGAACTGGGTTGGATGCCACGCCCACATTTTACGCCCACTTTTTAAAACTCTCAAACGGCTGCACCGATTTTCACGAACGGCTTCACCGATTTTCACGAAGTTTGACACACAGATAGTACCAGTGCCGCTGGTCATTATAGGATATGTATGAACATGGTTGGATGCCACGCCCCCTTTTTACGCCCACTTTTTATAACTCTCGAACGACTGCACCGGTTTTCACGAAATTTGACACACAGATAGTACCAGTGCCGGTGGTCGTTATGGGCTGTGAAAGAACTGGGTTGGATGCCACGCCCCCATTTTACGCCCACTTTTTAAAACTCTTAAACGGCTGTACCGATTTTGAAGAAATTTGACATACAGATAGTACCAGTAGCGGTGGTCGTTTTAGGCTATGTAAGAACTGGGTTCACGCCCACATTTTACGCCAACTTTTTAAAACCCCTAAACGGTAGCAAATGTTTGATATTCCTTATTAGGGGGTAGCGAAGCGCACCGGGTTACGCTCATGTTATATGAAACATAAACATTCGTCAAAAATGTCCCCAGTGACATGTTTCATATATAAGTAAATTTTGAGCTCCTTTCTTAAACTCCTTAAAGGAAGTATTATATATTTTTGGAAAAAACAAAATAAATGCTTTAAATCAAGCTATAAATGGTTGATATAGCTTAAGAAATGCAAAAGTTAAGTGTAGTTATACATGAAACATGTAGAAACTGTACCAAAATATCACAGAAAGTTCCCAATGCCAAATTTTACATAAATGTTAATTTTGAGTTCCTTTCCAAAGTTTTTTCAGCCAAGTATTATACGTCATTGGAAAGAGCAATTTAAGGGCTTTCAAACAAGCTTTAAATCGTTGATATACTTGGAGAAATATAAAAGTTAAATGCAATGTTATATGAAACATAAACATTCGTCAAAAATGTCCCCAGTGACATTTTTCATATATAAGTCAATTTTGAGCTCCTTTCTTAAACTCCTTAGGGGAAGTATTATATATTTTGAAAAGAACAAAACAAAAGCTTTCAGTCAACTTTTAAATGGTTAATATAGCATAAGAAATGCAAAAGTTAAGTGCAGTTTTACATGAAACATGCAGAAACTGTACCAAAAGAATCACATAATATTCCCAGTGACAAATCTATATATATAATGAAATTGAAAAAAGATTCGGCTGTGCCGAATCTTTGATACCCTTCACCATATTACCATCTTACTATCTTATCGACATCATATTACCATATTACCGACAAATAATAAAATTTTCGCCTTAACGTATGCTTTCATATTTTCACATATATAAATCTAAATTTTTTTCAGACTACGAAAATTTGAATATATAAAAAAAAACAATCATAGCAGGCTTTGCTTTTAAAAAATAAACAACAACAACAATTCCATATTTATATATTTTTTTATGTGTGTATATACAAACTGGCTGCATATACAAAGAACAACAACAACACTGTTATTCATTATATTACTTCTGTTGCTAACTAAACTACTTGTCTATACAAAAAACAAAAAACGTCACTAATAGTCATTACAATGCTTAATATACATGTTTGTGTATGTATTTATGTATATTCTTAACAGATATGTTTTAGTTTTTAAAAATAAACAACAACAATTCCATATCTATTTATTTTTTACAGCCTGCATATACAAAGAACAACAACAACACTGTTATTCATTAAATTACTGCTGTTTCTAACTAAACTACTTGTCTATACAAAAAACAAAAAACGTCACTAATAGTCATTACAATGCTTAATATACATGTTTGTGTGTGTATTTATATTCTTAACAGATTTGTTTTTAGGCCATAACTCTGTTGATTATAAACGAATTTGGTTTATTAAAAAAAACGAAATTTTATAAAAACATTTATGACTGATCTATATAAAAATAAAAATCTGTAGCTTGAACAAGGGCTTCAAAAATAAAAAAAATCGTTTTCCCCGATATCTCAGTTATTACTGAACCGATTTATTTAATTTTTTCAGAACAAAAATTCATAAAATAATTTCCGAGCCTCCTTTGAAAATTCGAAGTCCCTGGTATATGCAGAGGCTTCAGAAACTGAAAAACCGGTTCCAAAAACCGGTTTTTAAAGCATATCTCCGCCATTTATAAACCTATCCTGCTGATTCAAAAAACTGAAATTTTATAAAAATATTTGTGACCGATCTGTATAAAAATAAAAATCTATAGCTTAAACCAGGGCTTTAAAAAATAAAAAATGCGTTTTGTCCGATATCTCAGTTATTATTGAACCGATTTATTTCATTTTTTCAGAACAAAAATTCAGAAAAAAATGTCCGAGACTTCTTTGTAAAAACGAAGTCTCTAGTATATACAGAGGCTTCAGAAACTGGAAAACCGGTTCTAAAAACCGGTTTTCTTAACATATCTCCGCATTGTATGAACCGATCTTGTTGAATTCCAATAGCAAAATTCTCGAAAGCATTTCCGATCGTTTGATATATATATTATATATGTCAGTTATCGGTGGGCTTCATAAACGCCATTTCAACCGACACACGGACGGACGGACGGACGGTCGGACGGACGGACGGACGGACGGACGGACATGGTCCTATCGTCATCATTTCTTACAAGGATCCCGAAAATGTAAACTTTTTTGCTCTCCGACGAAAATTGTGGGAATTACAAACGGAATGACAAACTTATATATACCCTTTACACCTGTGGTGAAGGGTATAAAAATTAATGTGTGTTTGTTTGTATGTGTGTTTGTTTGAAGTCTATAGCCGCCTATACGGCTAAACCGATTTTCTTGAATTTTCCATAGTGTGTTCCTATATGCCTGGAAGGAAAAATAGGCTACTTTTTATTTTGAAATTCCATGTGGGCGAGATGCCACGCCCACTTACTAAATAACCATTAAAAGTAGTATAAATTGGTAATACTAGAGTCCTCAAATTTTGCACGAACAACTTTGACACCTATATGAACATTCTGGAAAAAATATGCGAACTAGCAATAGGGGGTGTGGCACATCCTACGCCTAATATTGGTTGCCAACACCAAATGCCGTAAATTTAGGAAACTATTACAGTTACATTTCCCAAATTTTGTACAATAAACTTAAGTGTCAATGTGAACATTTTGTGCAAAAATGGGCGGAAAAGAAATAGTGGACGTGTCATCTCTCATATAAAGTTAATACAAAAATTTTTATATCTGGGAAACTATAAAAGTTAGAGAGCTCAAATTTTGTACGACTAGCATTAGCTTCAATATGAATATTTTGGAAAAACAAAATTGGTACACTAGCAATAGTGGTCGTGGCACCTCCCATATAAAGAAAATATTAAATTATCATATCTGAGAAAATATAACAGTTAGAGTTCTTAAATTTTGTCGGAGCCACTTTGGTATCAATATTAATATTTAAGAAAAATATGGGCGGACTAGAAGTAGGGGGCATTGTACCTCCCATATGAATTAAATGCAAAAATTCGTATATCTGGGAAACTATTGGAGTTGGAATGCTCAAATTTTGCACAAAGAATTTTGACATCCATGAAAACATTTGTCTAATAAGTTAGCGGACTATGGGGGTATGGTCCCTCCCATACCCTCATAATCCCAAGGCATTAGAATAAGAATTATTTAATAAGAAAAATGTTATATGTTAAATGCTTATATTTTATTACAATAAGGTCAAGTATGAAAACTATATATATTGTACACCAAAAGAATTTATAATAAGAACTAATTTTTAAGAAAAATGTTATATTTTAATTACTAAATAAATATATTTTTTTAATCCTTTAATTACTATGTATTTCATTTCGGGGGGTGGCGAAGCACACCGGGTATTAGCTAGTATATAAATAAAATTAAATTGAAGAAAATAATTTTTTTTATTATTGTCAAGCTTATTCTACATTTATGTGGAAAAGCTTATGAAAATATTGAGACGAGTAAGCTTTTATATACAACACTTAATATAATACTATATTTGTAAGCTTACACTACAATTTCAAAAATAAGCTTTTAGTAGTCTTACACATATAATATTATCACGAGGGTTCTGTTTTGATTTTTTCTACAATTGTTACGATAACCTTTTTCAAGGTTTTCTTAAGACTTTCTCAAGCTTAATGCTTGTGATGGTAAGCTTAATATAATATTATTCTCAATGCATAAAATTGTCGTCAGTGAGACATCCTTTTTGTTCTCTATTTGAAGTGCTGGGCCAAGAGTTTGATGGAAATTCCAACATTCGGAAAAAAATTTCAGTTTACTTATAGAAAACTATTAAGAGAAACATTTATTTGTTACTGTGATATAATTCTTAAACACGATTGTATTCGCTTAATTTTTAATTAAAGTGATAAGAATTTTAAAGAAGGAAACTATCATTGAAATGGGTTAAAGTTGTAATATCCACTTAAGTTTTATTTCAATGTTTTTTTTTTTAATACATCGGAAAACCGCACAACGTCGGGTAATAACAGCTAGTGTATCTATATATATATATATATATATATATATATATATATATATATATATATATATATATATATATATATATATATATATATATATATATATATAATTTTAATCTTTTGAAGTCAAAAACTTGATTAGGAGGATTTAATTACTTATTTGAAAAAATGTTTAATCTGCCGTGTAGTTTGTAGTTTTTCGGGTCCACTTTGCATATTATTGTTTTTACAGCCTCTTTAGCGAATATCATTTGTTTTTCAAAAATGTATTTAGCTGGACAATTATTTTTTTCGATACTTAACATTCTTCAAAATAGCTGTAAAATCCAGAGGAATCCAGCACATTTGGCTGAAACTAACGTTGCCCAATGTGTCGCTGTTACAAATATTAAAACCAAAATACTTATTTTTGTGATTATTTATTTTCAATATTATAGGAATTAGTTATATATATATATATATATATATATATATATATATATATATATATATATATATATATATATATATATATATATTATTTATAATAAATGTTAAAAATTGTATAAGGCCTATTTTATTTGAAAAATGTATATATAAATAATTTATGTTCTTCTTACAAATGTTTTTAATCTTGTAATGGGGTACAAAAATTTCACTGGAAAGGAAAACAAAAAATAATGATAAATAATTCAGAACATCCAAAATATGAATAAGTACTTACAACAAAACGATTCACTTGATAACGTGGTCGAGTTGGTTGCGATGGTTTCTCAGCATTGCGCATTTTTTCAAATCGCTCCCTTATTCTGAAAATGAAATATTTATTATAGAGTGAATCAATATTAAAGCGGACAGAAAAATGTCATTTTAGAATTTAGTATCTCCGATTTCAATGAAATTAAAAATTATGGCGTTTTTAAAATTTAAAATTTTAGGACATGCGTATGATTATAGTGAAAACAAGTGAGAATGCTATTCGGTAATGCTGAATCTAATGTAAGAAAACTAGTGCCGTTAGGGCCATATGAGTGAAATTTTGTAATCACTTACACGCTTATCTTAATTTTTAAAATTTGCTTGTGGTTTGGTTATTTGATTTGCATAAATTATTTATTTAGCTTTTTGAATACCTCGGGAATAATTGTAATGAATTTGTCTTAAATTTTTTAAGTTGAAAACAATTAGCATTTTATTTAGAAAATAATTAAAATTAAAATAGAAAACTTTAATTTCTCTGTTTATGAATGTTCTTAAACTTTTTTTTATAAAAATGTGCATATTATCGCATGATTCTGTGCTTTTTCAAGCGCACATTTTCACTATATTCGCACATATTTAAACTTCCTCCTGGTGATCACTTATGTGCAACATTATTCATAGATCATTTCAATTGTACTGAATTTGCGACTTATATCAACTGAAACTTTCTCGTTAGTAACAAATTTATGTATCTGTATTTTATTTATTTTCATTAAAAGTTTTATATTTTTTGCCAGTTTCACAATTTACACCCTGAGATGTTTCGTTCAAGAAGTACGTTATTCTCTCAAAATAACTTCTGGTACGTGAAGGCTTTTCAGTAAAATTTGGATCCAAATTATCAAAAAAATTTTATTTTTAAAAGATTTTAATAATACTCGGTAATGTATGATGTCTGTCAATTCAATGGCTTGGAACTGTATTTAATATCTCGCTTTTATAGATTAAATAACATACGGGCCGAATGTTTTTTTTTTAAATATATTTAAAATAGTGAAATTCTACTTTTTATTTTTTATATGAATATTATCCACAATTAATAATGCGCTACAATCATAAGTGTTGACTTTTTATAATTAAGAATGATACTAACTGAATTGGATTTTAGAATAAATATTGACATAACTATGTTTCAACCATTATTTAAACGAGAGAAGAAGATATAGTCGGTCAAGCCCGACTATATGATACCCTACACCATTTCGATTTACATAATTTTGCTTTTACTTATATACAACTTTTTTGTGTTAAATATTAACATAATACTAACATTTGTATGGGATTTATGCACGTTAGTGATTTTCGGGAGAGCAGTTTATATGGACCGATCTTCATGAAATTTGGCAGACAGATTGCTGATATAAAACTTATTTGTACTAAATTTCATTAAAATATTCCTATTTTTAAGGCATCTATAAGTGTTAAAACTGTATTCCGGGAGGACATTTGTATGGGGGCTAGGTGAAATAATGGGTCGATCATAACGAAATTCAATAGGCTTCGTCCTTGTGTTAAAAAAAGCACATGTACCAAATTTCATCAAATTATCTTCAAAATTGCGACCTGTACTTTGCGCACAAGCTTTACATGGACAGCCAGCCAGCCAGCCAGCCGACCAGACGGACGGACGGACATCGTTAAATCGACTCAGAAAGTGATTCTGAGTCGAACGGTATACTTTAAGGTGGGGGTCCGAAGATTTTTTCTCTGCGTTACAACTTCTGCACAAACACATAATACCCCAACCACCTTTGGTGGTGTAGGGTATAAAAATTCATTCGAAAGAAATTAATGAGTTGTGCTGTTAACTTATAACAATTTTACCCAAAGTTAAAGCTTAACTATAGAAAACAAAGACAATTTTTCTAAGGTTAGGCTTTAATTCTGCGCAGAAATTTAATAAGTTAAAAGTCCAAAGTGAAATAAAATCAAAATTTTACTTTCGAAATCTAAATTTCTGCATAAAATGTTTCCTAAAAAGGTTAATAATTTAAAATATTTGTCAATATTTTTACAAGTTTAACGAACCTATATATATTTTATATATATAATGTCGGACAAAATAAAGTGCGGTTTTTTACTATTGCTATTTATTTCATAATAATTACCTTGTAGGTTCACAATGGCCTGGATTTTTGGTGTCCACGTATTTATCGTTTTATATTCATTAATATAATAAACAAAAGAAGTTTTTAAAAATTCTATTCTAATTATAATTACATTTGAAAAATAAGGAAAGATCCGGCCATATTATCGGAAAGCATTCGACTACAATCCAGTAAGAATTCGTAATTCCAGATAGAGAAAATGAAGTAAGATTAATGCAATTGCCTTTAAAGTACAGCTTTTTAGAATCTGAGTACAAAAGAACCATTCCATTATACAAAATTACAATTTACAATGAAAATTAGAAGAAATTGATGGGTCTGAAACCCTAATATTGTGGAGTAAAATCGTAGCTATATCGTAGTTCTCACCAAAAAGAATCTCATTTTTCTAAGCGGAGAGACAAAGAAGAAAGTAATTTTAATTATAACCAACCTAACTGTCCAGACACGGTTCAAACAAATTAATTTCATATGTACCAAAGTTAAGAATACATTTTTCATACGATCTCCTATTAGAAAAATTTAAAACTTCAGATATTTCCACGGCAGCTTCCAAAATTTTCTCAGTTTTTTTAAAGTTTTAATAAGATTTTTGTTTATTCATCCAAATAACTGTATTTTAGAATGGTTCTGGGCAGGGACCGTAAATAACGATTATTACGAATTTTTAACACAAAAAAATCAAAATGATCCAAAAATTTTAGAAATATGTTGTAGAACACTTTTATACTTTTTTTTGGACGCTCTTTCGAATTATGTAATAAACTTTTATTTTTTGATTTTTATAAAAAAATCAATAAATTGAATATTGATAATAAAAATAAAAAATAAAATAAATAAAAAAATAAATAACAATTATTTTTGATTTTTATTTTTTGCTCAAAATATAATGGTTATTTTTCGACTTTTATTTTTTACTCAGAAAATAACTTTTATTTTTGACTTTTATTTTTTGCTCAAAATATAATGATAATTTTTTTACTTATATTTTTTGCTCAAAAAATAACTTTTATTTTTGATTTTTATTTTTTTGCTCAAAAATTTCGATCATGTTTTATAAACATTTCGTTTTCACAATAATTTGTTCTTTCTTTTATACTATTTATGTTTATTGTTCTATTTCTGTTATTGTTCAATTTTGTTTTTGTTGATCTTTGTTTATTTGCTTTGTTTGGAGTTTGACAGTTCCAATCATTGTCAACCAATGTGCAATTTACTATAAGGCGAATTGGTAACATATGATCTCTCATAACGGCAAAATAATCGTCGAAATACCAACCTTTACATACTGTCGAGTACTGTTATAACGAACATTTGTTATTACGATCTGATATTTAATATGAAATAATATGAAAAAAATATTAATTTTTTATATAGTTATAATATTATTGCTCAAGGGCTTCCACAACCACTAGATGGAACTCAACATACAATATGCTTTCAAAACTGAAATTATTTAAAGATTTCTGTAGATATAATGAAGAGTGTTATCAGCGAAATTGACAATTATGCACCGAAACCAATAGACTTAAATACAAATATTATGACGTATTGGGAGAGCAAAAAATATGTATATCCTCATTTATATAAAATGGCGAAAGTGTTACATAGTGTACCCGCTACGCAAGTAAGCGTAGAAAGAGCGTTTTCAGCGTTGAAATTGATTTTGAGTGACTTAAGATGTAATATGTCTTCTGATAGTTTAGTAAAAACTTTATTTGTTAAACTAAATTAAAATCAAATATGTATATACATTTATTAAATGTAAATTTTTCTTTTATTAATAAGAAATAAAAATTTGGAATAACTGTAATTTCTTTAATAAAAATCAAAAATAATCATTATATTTTGAGTAGAAAATTAAATCCAAAAATAAAAGTTATTTTTTGAGCTAAAAATAAAAGTCGAAAAATAACCATTATATTCTGAGCAAAAAATAAAAGTCAAAAATAAAATTTATTTTCTGAGCAAAAAATAAAAGTCGAAAATAAAAGTTATTTTCTGATCAAAAAATCAAAATTAAAAGTTATTTTTTGAGCAAAAAATAAAAGTCGAAAAATAATTATTAAATCGTGATTTTTATTATATTGCTCATAATCGTTACGGTCCCTGGTTCTGGGACTTTAACTACTATTATTCTATTACGGGTCACTTTATTGTATTAGAACAACAGTGATGTGACTTTTACTTAGAATAGGTACTTCTAAAACTCGTATATTTGAACTTTTTCCTGGCAGTAAAAGCTAACATAATTATAATTACTTATTTCTTTATAACTTTAGATGGTGAAACTCCTTCTCTTTTGGCGAGAATATAGATATCGTTACGATTTTACTTCGTAGTCTTAGGATTTTTGCGCTCTTAATTTCTTCTAAATGTCGTTTTGAATTGTTATCTTGTATAACGAAATGAATCTTTTAGCCTCAGATTCTCAAATGTAGCACTTTAAAGACAAATACACTAATTTTACGTTATTTTCCTTATCTAGAGTCAAGAAATCTTTCTGGATGGTGGTATAAAACTTTCCGATAATGTGACCGTATTCATCCTTATTTTTTAAACTTAATAATAATTTTAATATAATTAAATTAGTACAATATTAAAATTTAGCCTTCCGTTTTGTTTAAAAAAATTCGAAAATTTGAAGACAAATTAAAGAAATTAAGTAAAGTGTCACTTTATTTTGTCGCACAAAATGTATGACCAACACAACACTTTTTCCCTTAACGCGAAATACACATATTTCAAAAACTTCCTTTATATATTAATTTAAAGAATATAATACGACAAATACCTGGAAACCAAAAAAGTAGCCCATTATGCACCTAGAAGACAATAATTAAGAACTAAATAGCAATAGTAAAAAATCTCACTTTATTTTGTCGGACAGTGCACAGTGGGGCAGAATCGAAATTTTTTTGGAAATAAATCTGTAACTTCTGATCTGCTGGTTGGATTTGGTATAGGCACAGCACAGGAGTGTGCAGTATTAAGTTTGGAAGGGGGACTGAACAGCCTCCTCAGGGGCGGAGCTAAAGGGGCTCAAAGTTGGGTACCTCTGATATAAAAATTTTTTAATTGCTTGCCAAATTTTTGTTTCTCGTCCAATTTTTAAGTACCTCAATTTTGCATGTTCTTGGTCCAGTTTTTGTCATATATACCCTATTGTTTCCGACCGATTTCATTTAATTTTTCTTTAGCTAATTAAAGAACAAAATTATCTATTGAATAAAAAGTCGATATCTTTACCGAGTCCAAAAATAAACGATTTTGAATTTGAAAATTGCAAAAATGACGACTTTTTGTGTTTTTTTGGCCGAAAAAGTATATTCACTCTTTTTTCTCTAAAATAAAATTTTCTTTAAAAACATATATTAGTACTTTTCTGAAAGGTATCTTTATAGAGAAGACTTTAGAATAAAAAACAAGCTCAATGACTTAAGTGGTCAGGGTACACACGCTCTGGAATTTGACCCATTTTATATGAAAGTTTTGAATTTAGTCTATATTTTCTCAAATCCCAAAGCACGATTCGGCAAACGGAATACAGTTTAAGAATCTGCAATATGTTGTTAAAAGTTTTCAATCAAAATCTACGGGACTTCGGAAAAATGTAGATTTTATAGCCGAAAATGAGAAAAAACCCATTTTTGGGATTTTCGGAATTTTTTTTGGGAATTGTGGGATTCCTTTTTCAAAAATCTTAAAGTTTTTTTTCACTTTCTCATTTTATATAATAAAGTATACATCCACCGAAAATTTCGTTAAGACATCTTTAATAATAAGGATTTTATGGCAGATAAATTATTTAGAGTTTCTCAAAAAAACATTTCTTTACAAAACTTTTACTTTAATTTAAAAAATCAAAAAAAGTATAAACTCTTGGTTATACAGAAAAAGATTGAAATCAATATCTTTTACAGAACCGAAACTATGGCACTTTAAAGTTTATTAAGTCAGAAAAAATTCCAAAAACATTGTACTATTGTGGATGTGAAAAAGCCATAACAACATAAATAATTTGTTCCCGTAGCCAATATTCGAATGTGTGTGCAAAAATACACAAAAAATGGAATTTTCCGTGACTTAATAAACTTTAAAGTGGCATAGTTTCGGTTCTGTAAAAGATATTGATTTCAATCTTTTTCTGTATAACGAAAAATTACGTCAGCTATGCAATGTAATTTAGATGAAAATTTTATAATTTTTCTGATTTTTGAAATTAAAATAACATTTTTGTAAAAAAGTGGTTTTTTGAGAAACTCCAAATATTTCATCTGTAATAATTGTTATTAAAGATATCTTAACGAAATTTTTTGTGGATGTAGACTTTATCGTCTAAAATGAGAAAGTGAAAAAAACTTTAAGATTTTTGTAAAAGGAATCCCACAATTCCCAAAAAAACGCCGAAAATTCCAAAAATGTTTTTTTTCACATTTTCAGCTATAAAATCCACATTTTTCCGAAGTCCCGTAGATTTTGATTGAAAACTTTTAACAACATATTGCAAATTCTTGAACTGCTTTATTGAATCTTCAGTAATTGTACATGAACTAGCAATAAGTATTAAAATCTTAAATCTAAATATTAATATCTAATTTTGTCCAACCACCGTCAGACAAAAATCTATTTTAATACGTATATTTTAGCTCCTCAAGTTTGATGTGTGCCTTCTTCTCAATCGAGTATATCCATTGCTTAGTAGGATGTTTCGAGCTTGAGGATTTGTGTGAATTTCTAGCCTCCTAAAATATTACTCATTATGTTCTCTTATTACATCTTTCACAAAGGGGACGTTTAGATCCTTATGAATATTTGAGTTTTTGACGTAGCATGGTGCCGCAGTTATTATTAGCAAAATCTTGTTTTGTCGTCCCTGTATTTTCTCTATATTTGACGCCGAGGCCGTGCCCCATAACTGAATGCCTTAACTCCATATTGGCTTCAAAATAGAGTTATATAAAAGTAGTTTACAATCTAAAGTAAGTGTTGAGTTTCTACCGATAAGTCAATTTATTTGAAGTGCTTTCAGTTTTATTTGTGTCAACTTGGCATCAATATGGGATTTCCATGTAAGACGTCGATCAAGATGGATACCGAGTTATTTAACATCTGATTGCTGGGGAATAACTTGATTATTAATAAAGATGGGTGGGCATGTTTCTCTACGCAATGTAAATGTTATGTGTATGCATTTTTGCTCATTTACCTTTATTTTCCATTTACGTAACCATCTTTCAATGTCTAGTCAATGGTCTTGCAAGAGTCGAGATGCTTCTTGGGGGCTATCATGTGTACTTAAAGTAGCTGTGTCATCAGCAAATGTTGATGCGTGGGTTCGTTTGTTAGTTGGCATAACAGAGGTGTATAATAAGTACAACAAAGGACCCAGAATACTACCTTGGGGTACTCCTGCTTCAATGGGCTGTGGATTACTTAAGAAGTCTCCCTCTTTAACAATAAATTTTCGATTAGTTAAATAGCTTTCCAATAATTTATGTGTATTAGTGGGTTAATTTTGCTTTATCTTATATACCATGCCATAGTGCCATACTTTGTCGAAAGCTTGCGAAACGTCGATAAAAAGAGCAGAGCAATACTTCTTTTCTTCAAACGTTTTGTTAATAACATTTACAAGTCTGTGCTTTTGTTCGACAGTGCTGTGTTTTCTTCTAAATCCGAATTGATGATTGGGTATACATTGGTTTCGATTCAATAGAGGGGTTAACTTATTCATTAAGAGTTTCTCAAAGAGCTTTGACATATTTGATAATAGACTTATAGGTCTATACGATTCTACTTTTGTGTGATCTTTTCCTGGCTTAGGTATCATAGTAACCAGTGATACCTTCCATTCTGGTGGATAATATTCAAGGCGTAATATAGCGTTAAAAATATAAAGTATAATTTTTAATGCTATCCGGGGAAGCTCCAAAAGCATCTTGTTACTGATTTTATCAATACCAGGTGCTTTTTTAGAGTTTAAATCAACAATAGCCTTGTCGATCTCTCAAATCTCAAAACAAAGGGGTTCAACTGCTCTGAATTGGGGTACAACAGGTGGCAACTCAATTAAGTCATTTGATACGTTCGGGGTAAATACATTTTCAGATGACTTACAAACAGATTCCCTTTTTCGGTATCATTTCTTGCCCATCCTCCATTAGTATTACGTAAAGGAGGTTTACATATAACTAGTCTCTTAAGTTTTTTTGTAGCTCGCCATAGAGAATAATAAGACTGCGGTGTTGCATCAAGGTTTTCTAAATATTTATTAAAAGATTCAGTCTTTCGATTTTCCAAGAGCTTATTAAGACGATTTTTGCATTCTCTAAACTTAGATTTGAGTTGAGGGGATCTGTAGAGTTGCCACTCTCTTCGAGCTCTTCTTTTTTCAGTCAAGAGCCGTTCGACATCCACAGAATATATTCTATTATATCTGTTTTGTCGGGGGGTAAAGACAGCATGTTCAGCAGCAAGTTTCAAATTCATATCAAAATTATTGAGAGAGTGATCGATTTCTTCTGGTGTACTTAGCGACATGTTCTCCGTGCAGTGTGTAATAAGGTATTTCCTATATTTCAGCCAATTTATCCTTGTTCTTGATGTCGCCAAGTTACCAGACGGGGATACAATTTCTCCGGGGCTTAATAGCATAACAAAAGTTGGTGAATGATCCGAGGATAATTCCAGTGAAGATTCAACTCGTATTAGATACATAGGAATGTTTTTTATAACTCCAAAGTCGATCGCATCAGGTATCTTATTTGGATCAGACGGCCAGTAAGTAGGTTTTCCGCTCGAAATCACATTCAAACCCATTTTAGAAATTGTATCAAACAAAACACGACCTTTTGGGGTTATTAGTCGTGCTCCCCAGAATATATGCTTAGCATTATAATCGCCAGCTGCCAGGAAACGGGGTCCTAGTGATTTAAAATAGTGTTCATATTGATTTTCTGAAATTGAAAACCTGGGGGGGTGAATATATCGATGAAATCACTAAGTTTCTATAACAATCTTCAATACAGATTGTTGTAGCTTGAAGATAATCTTCACAAAGATCACACATTAAGTAGTTTTTAATTCGAGTCTTTATTAGTATAGCCGAGCCTCCACATGCTCTTCCTCGGGGGTCCTTTGTATCATAAAAAACATATCCATTTATCTGGAATATACTTCTAGATGTCAGATGAGTTTCAGAAACTAACATTATATCAATTTGTTGGTTTTTCAGAAAATATTCAAGTTCATTTTGATGTTGGCGTATGCCGTTTGCGTTCCAAAAACATATCTTGACACAATTCATGGTTTATTTAAAATAGCTTGTAAAAGCATCTAGAGCATTTGCTGCATCATATTGCTCATAGAGTTTGTAAAATTGTTTACCGATTGCACAAGCGTCTCTATTGTAGTTTCCAGCCTTGTAAAATTGAATTCATGCGATTTTTCCATTAAATCGAGTTAGTGTTTTTATTTTTAGGCAAAGAATTTGCTAGTGGAGTTTGGTTGGTCCTAAGAACATTTGCGTATGATTGTTGCCAGATGACTCTATTAATTGGGGGTAATTATTTCCAAGAATGTTTGGTGGTTGAGTGGGAGAAATCCTAGTTTTCTGTCCTAGGGATCGTTTGACGATGGCATACACTGGACAACCTCTATAGTTTGCTGTATAGTTTCCACCACAATTACTACATTTCTTTATGTTCGAGTCTGCCTTCGGTTTAGCACATTGGGACGAGTTGTGTAAATCGACACAAGCAACACAAACTGGAGGTAATCTACAGTAAGCTTTAGTGTGTCCATATTCGGTGCAATAAATACTTCAAATCATATATTGGGTGGGTTTCGCCTTTTTTCAATTTAATGTCGCCGGGTTCTAATTCAACTTTAAAAAGTGCCTGGGGTATTTTCTCGCGGTTACGCAGATTCATAACATTTTTTATCTTAAATCCTTTATCTTCTAAACTGGTTCGATTGGTTCTACATTAGAATCAATGCCTTTTATAACAATTTGAAGGCCCTTACTAATTTTCAATTGATATGTATAAAAATTTTTCTTATGGATTTCAAAATATGACACTATTTTACGATAATTATTTTCATGATTAACTTGTATTTTGGTCTCATTTATATTTCCTCGTTTTATAGAAACTATGTTAAAATAATTGTCAGCGATTAACGAAATTAAATCACGAACCAATTCATTTGTATTTCCTTCCCGCAAGTAAATTGGGGGTGGTTTAGACGATTTGGTTACATTAGAAGGTTCAATAGATTCATTTTGTAATATTGCAAAGCGATTTTCTGTATTTGGGGTACCACCATCTCTCGAAAATAATAAAAAGCGCAACTAAAATCTTACTATCTGTCAGTGGTTGACTAACAGCTGTTTTATTTTGTTTCTTTTGTTGAACATTCTGTTGTTGTTAACAAAGCGGGTGAACAGGAACGAGCGCGGTTGGGTTTCGCGGTCAAATACAAACTATCATCGATTCTTTTATTTGTTATATACACAGAATTCTCTTCAGCATTCACTGTTAAGTATACATTTCTATTGTTTGCACTAAGCCTTCGCTCATTAGAATTAACACTTAAGAGACTCATAAAGAGTAGTCTCAATTATTTTTTTCTTTCACTTGTTCTCCTTATGTTTAGAAAAGAAAACAAACACACAGAGATTTACAAAATTGGCACAAATATAAACAAATTTAATTATTATTTTTTTGCAGAAACAGGGCTTTATTATAATTTATTTTTTGTAATTATCGCGTCAATTCGCGTTAAATATATTTTTGGGGTTTTAACTTTATTTTTTTTTTAACCGTTATTATCATTTAAATAACGAAATAATACGGAGCAAAAAAATAACACGTCTACTTCACTCAATGCCAAATTGAGAAAAAAAAACTGCATTCCGTTTGCTGAATCGTGGGGTTTAAGAAAATATAGACTAAATTCAAAACTTTCATATAAATTGGGTCAAATTCGAGAGCGTGTGTACCTTGACCACTTAAGTCATTGAGCTTGTTTTTTATTCTAAAGTCTTCTCTATGAAGATACCTTTCAGAAAAGTATAAAATTAATTTATGATGTTAAAGAAAATTTTATTTTAGCTAAAAAAGAGAGAATATACTTTTTCGGCCAAAAAATACGAAAAGTCGTAATTTTTGCAATTTTCAAATTCAAAATCGTTTATTTTTGGACTTGGTAAAGATATCGACTTCAAATTTTTTTTTAATTAGCTAAAGAAAAATTAAATGAAATCGGTCGGAAACAATAGGATATATATGACAAAAACTCTAAGAGATAAATAGGAAATGAAGCATGTTTTTTGTAGGTCTTATCAGTGCCTACAGTGCACTCCTGTGCTGTGCCTATACCAAATTTCATACGAATTCAACTAGCCGATCAGAAGTTACAGATTTATTTCCAAAAAATTTCGATTCTGCCCCACTGTGCAGTGTATATATGTTAACAAAATATATATGTTAACAAAATACACGTATTTCATTACAATACAAATATTTGGAACTTAAGCATATTTCTTTCCTTTAATCATTGGCGGTATTTATAATATATCAGGAATAATATTTTTTTTGCATTCATCCTTCATTTCAAATTCATCATTGGGATGAATTTATTTTTGATAATAATTTAATGTTTTCTTTTATTATCGATGTTTTTAAATTGGCATGTTTTGATATACATATTTATTTTTTGAGGAATAGCGATTTTCTAATATTTAGTGTTTTATCCTCAAATAATTTCAGTTTTATTATTAGCTATTTTCAATAATTGTATGATATGTTAAAAAGGTCAACAAATGGTATAAATATACAATTCATCTTTTTTTACCAATAATTTAAATAGAAATTAATTAAAATTATTTCTATTTGTCCAATAATTAATAAAAGTTAAAAAAAAACTTTTTTGAAATGTATAATTTTACTTATCTTTACATACGTAGTTTTTTGTATGAAAAATTCTTCTTGGGATCAGAAAAATGTGTTCGTTATAAAAAGAAATTCCCTATAACCGTGTTCGTTATAAACGTAGTTATTTGTATGGAAAATGTTGGTAAAATCAATTGGACCGAAGAAAAGTGGTCGCTATAGCCATAGTTCGTTATAACCGTGTTCGACTCTATTTATAAGATTTTTGCAGCTATATTATTTGGAATTTAATTTTGGTAAAGATTTACCAGGACTATCTATATAATTTTTTTTTTTTTTCATCATATCATAAATGAATTTTTTTTTTGGCGATTTTGTCATACAAATTACATACCGAGATGGCCAACCACAGAGGGTCACCCACTGCCCTCCTAATCTAGGAACATGTACTACTCCAAATCGTCTCTAAGCATCTCAACTCTCGCCATGAGAAATTTTATTGAGATATTTCCAACGGTTCACAAGTTACAGAACTATTTCCAAAAAAGCGCTAGAATTTACTAAGAGTGGATTTTTTACATTTCTAATTTTATCATAAGTTATCCAAGTTATGTTTTTAATGTTATACGTATTCCAAATAAGATATAGGTTAACATTTGACGAATTTAATACCAAATACAGTATAAACTCGGCAATCTGGATAATTATATTTACTATCTGTTGAATTTTGGAATGTCGTCCGGATTACCGAAAAATCCAGATTATTTACCCAATTCACAACTTCATTATTTTGTTATTTGTTAAAGTTTTATATGAAGAAATATAATATGTACTTTTTTAAAATACACTTTGTGAATATGCGTATTATTTTCAAATAAGTTGTTAAAAAATTTCAAAATTTAAAATTATTTTATTTTATTATACCCTTCACCACAGGTTTAAAGGGTATTTGTCATTCCGTCTTTAATTTAAACAATTTTCGTCGGACAGCAAAAAAGTTTATATTTTGTAAAAAATGATGATAAGAACTTGTCCGTCCTTGTGTGTGTCGGTTGAAATAGCGTTTATAAAGCCCACCGTTAACTGACATATATAATATATATATCAAACCATCGGAAATCCATTCGAGAATTTTGCTATTGAAACTCAGCAAGATCGGTTCATACATTGCGGAGATATGCTTAAAAACCCGGTTTTTTAAACCGGTTTCCAGTTTCTGAAGCCTCTGTATATACTAGGGCCTTCGTTTTTGCAAAAAAGGCTCGGATATTTTTTTCTGATTTTTTTTGCTGAAAAAAAAAAAATGAAATAAATCGGTTCATAATAACTGAGATATCGGGCAAAACACATTTTTGATTTTTTGAAGTCCTTGTTTAAGCTATAGATTTTTATATATAGATTTATATTATATAGATCGATCATAAATATTTTTATAAAATTTCGTTTTTTTTAATAAAACAAATTCGTTCATAATCAACAGAGTTATGGGCCAAAAACTAAAACAAATCTATTATGAATATAAATACACACACAAACATGCATATTAAGCATTGTAATGACTATTAGTGACGTTTTTGTTATATCCTACACCACCAAAGGTGGATGGGGTATTATGTGTTTAAGCAGAAGTTGTAACGCAGAGAAAAAATCTTCGGACCCCTAAAGTATACCGTTCGACTCAGAATCACTTTCTGAGTCGATTTAACGATGTCCGTCCGTCCGTCTGGTCGGCTGGCTGGCTGTCCATGTAAAGCTTGTGCGCAAAGTACAGGTCGTAATTTTGAAGATAATTTGATGAAATTTGGTACATATGCTTTTTTCGACACAAGGACGAAGCCTATTGAATTTGGTTATGATCGGCCCATTATTTCACCTAGCCCCCCTACAAATGTCCTCCCGGAATAGAGTTTTAACACTTAAGATGCCTTAAAAATAGGAATATTTTATTGAAATTTAGTACAAATAGGTTTTATATCAGCAAAAATCCGTCTGCCAAATTTCTTGAAGATCGGTCCATAACTAACCATAGCTCCCATATAAACTCCTCTCCCGAAAATCACTAACGTGCATAAATCCCACACAAATGTTAGTATTATGTTAATATTTAATACAAGTATGTTGTATATAAGTAAAAACAAAATTATGTGGATCGAAATGGAGTAGGGCTTGACCGACTATATCTTCTATCGTTTTTTGTATAGGCAAGTAGTTTAGTTAGCAACAGCAGTAATATAATGAATAACAGTGTTGTTGTTATTCTTTGTATATGCAGTCAGTTTGTATATACACACATACAAAAATAAATAAATATGGAATTGTTGCTGTTGTTTATTTTTTAAAAGAAAAGCTTGCTATGATTGTTTTTTTTTTTTTTTTTCGTATTAAAATTTTCGTAGTTTGAAAAAATGTAGATTTATAAATGTGAAATAATGAAAGCGTACGTTAAAGCGAAAATTTAATTATTTGTCGGTAAGATGGTGAAGGGTATCAAAGATTCGGCACTTGTGTATTCAAAAAACCGACATTTTCAGAAAACCGGTTTTCGAGTTATTCGAAAAATTGGCTTTTCAAAAAAACCGGTTTCGAATACGGTTTTATGTAAAAAAACTGGTTAACCGGTTTTTGTTAAATAATTAAAAATCTATAGAAAATTTTTATTATTTTCTATTTTTTCATATTTATTTCTAAAAAACTTGAAGTCTTATATAAAAAAATATTACATATAAATTAAATTTTTTTTAATTAATAGTTTTTGTAAATAAGAATTAGTATTCAATTCATTTTTTATTTAAAAAAATATTTACTAAACTGGAAATCAAAAAAACACGTTCAGTTTAGTGGAGGTTGGACAAATTATCAAAAGGCATTAATATAACTTTTCCAAATTTTTCTGTTCTTTTGTTGCATTTGTCCAGGTATAAAAAGTCGTCATATAATAAAGAATGCGAATATAGGTCTCTTTTCGGTTATGAATGCTGTTTATTCGAAATTTGAGAATTCAAACTTGAATCATTATCAGAATCTGTATTTTCATCTACACCATTTAAAAATAGACGATTATATAAATCAACAGCGAATTCCTTAGTTTCTGTTTTTGTGGAGTATTTCAAAACAAATCGATTACATTATTCTTGTATTGATAATCTGATAATCTGCGTATTGTTTTCAAATTGTTATAAAAAACTTATTAATTGCTTCTCCCTCTATTAGTTGCAGAATCTTTTAAAAGCTTTAATAGCTACTTCTAGTGGTTGAAAAGTTTTCCAAAGATTATCTAGTGCATCTAAAAGAGCTTATACCAAACTCTAACAACGCATGATTAACACATTTGTTGATTTTTAAAAACTGTTCAATCATTTTTGACAAAGAGTTCCATATGTGTTTTACGTCGCAAATAAATCAAAGCTCTTCATCTTCTTGCTCTTGTATAAAGTTTTGCAGTTCTTTTTGCGTTTCAATCGATTTATTGAAGAGTTTTACATATTTACGTAATTTTCTGATTACTACCTTCCGACAGACTGTTAAAATATTATCAATATTGACACCTGCTTCAATATTTTGAATATCGTCGTAATCATGTTCATCTTCCTATGAACCTTCAGTGTCTTAATTTTCTTCCCTAATTTGCTTTTTGGTATAAATTGTATCTATGTGAATGTGAATATTTACATATTATTAAATAATGTACACTTGAAAATTTCATTTATGATAAAAAACACTTGGTGTTTTATGAAAAACCTAAAAAGTAACATCCATTAAAAAACCGGTTAACCGACTGGAAAAAACCGGCATGTCGAATAATTCGAAAGTAGAAATTATTCGAAACCGGTCGGTTTTTTAAAATTAAAAAACAAGTTAACCGGTTTCGGTTTTTGAATACACTATTCGGCACCGCCGAATCTTTTTTTAATTTTCTTTTTTATATGAAAAATGCTGGAAAAAATCTTATTTTATCAAAACTATGATCTTTATATATTACAACACCCATTTTAAAATATACCAATCGATTCAGAATTAATATCCAAGTCGATTTAACGATGTCCGCCTGTCTTGAATGCTGCATGGTTACACGGATAGTTTTTTTGTCTGCGTATGTTAAACTTGCGCATAAAGATAATTTGAACGAATTTGGAAAATGTGACTGTTTTGGTACAACGCCAAAATCTGCTGTAATTAGTTATGATCGGTCCATTATTTTTCACCTTGCATTCAAGCAAAAATTCACCCAGAACAGTGTTTAAGTACTCATAAATACCTTATTTATGCCACGATTTCAATGAAGTTTGGTACAAACAAATCAGAATATAAAATTTTATCGGCCCATAATAAAGCAAAGCTCCCTTATAAAGCCAGAAAATTACTCTAACAGGCATAAAAAGCACACTAATACAGAATTAGGATAATATTTGACGCAAATAAATTTTATATAAGCGGAAGCCATAATAATAATAATAAGGATTCATAAGTATAGATCCATTGGTCACATATAAGTCTGACAAAACTCGAAAATCATTTTGAGCCTCAAACGGAAGGGTGTAGGATATAATATTGTTGGACTTGACCAGCTGTACTCTTTGACTTGTTTTCATTGATAAATCGATTTTTTTTTTAATTTTTAGTGAAAAATCAAATTGTTTAGTTAAAAATCGAGTTTTTAGTGGAAAATGGATTTTTTAGTGATAAATCGGTTTTTTGGTGATAGTAGTAGACATTTATCTTATTGGCGAATTTTTATAAAAATCTTATTTTTAATATAAATTTATGTTTTTGTGATACATTTTGTAAAACAAAAATTTAATACAAAATTTTATTTTACAAATTTTTGAACAAAGTATTGTTTAACATAATTCATAAACATAGACATCAACGTCCGCCAGTAGAAATTACAATATTAAACGCTAAACAATTGAATCGCACATAAAAAACGAGATAGTTATTTAATAAGCAATATTTTTGTGTTTTGTTTTAAGGGTAAAAGAAATACGTTTATTTTTCATTATTTTTATCTAGCTAATAAATGAATACTTTGTTGGCTCATAACCAACATGTTATTCTACCTTTAAATGAATTTTTTCTATCCAATTGTCTTTAAGAATATAATAGGCGAGTGTGCCCCGTCAATTGCCGCAGCTACCCCGGCGTGGAGCACATTCAGTGGGGCTAATTCACAAAAAAAAGTAACCAATACTAAGTATTCATAAAATTTTGTACCAATATATTATTGTTCAATATCCAAGGATAACAACAAGCTATATCTGTCGAATACATTCTTAGATTCAGACCTTTAAAAAAAAGGTGCTGAAACTGCCCCAGTCTCCCCTAATAGAGTTTATATTATATTCATGAAATTATTTAACAAATCTTTTTAAATCAAATGAAATTTTTATTAAAATTAGTGTTCTAAACTAGTAAATTATATTCAAATAATATTAAAAAGTTAATAATTAAAAAAAGTAAATAATATTAATAAGTTAACTAGATAAGCACACTTTTACACAAAAACAAATATTTAGAAAAAATTAAAAATTTAAATATGTATAAATATTTAGATTTTCAAGAAGATTCGAAATTATTGAAAATTTTGTTTTATTTTAATTTAAAAATTAATAAATTATTATATCATGTTAATTTCTTAAAACAAATGAAATATAGTTTACTTTACTGGCAAAATTTTATTTAATAGGTTAACTATTTATAATTTTATTGGTTTTAACAAAGTTTATTTTGCTAAACTCACATTTTAAAGATCGCATTAGTTACCATCGTTAAAAACACCAAATTTAAGTGCAGTTTTTATAATATAAAACTACAAATTAATTTATACAGGTGCTAGATTAATTTGTTTGTTCTGAACGAGTTAAACAGAGCTAGATTTGCACTAAAGGTGCTAAATTAAGAACCCTGATTGGTATCTTTTTCAACGCGTATGTGGTTGTAGGTACGTTAGCTTTATTCCCGTACTCTAAATTGGGAGCACGCGGGCTTCCAAATTTAACGAAAATCATTTCCGTAATCGAAAATTGGGTATATGAAAACATTTTTGAGAAAATAATGTTCTTCTTGCTCTTGCCCGAAACAGACCAGACTATTTCTTCGGTCAGACAAAAAATATATATATATATATATATATATATATATATATATATATATATATATATATATATATACAAATGAAAACTGAATTAAAATTAATAACAAATATTTTGTTTTTGTTGCTAAGAAAAAAGTTTTATTTAAAAAAATTTAAAGCATTCAGATATGCTGAAAAATAACATTCACTTATTAATTTTTCAAATAGCTTGATGTTTTCTGGGTAGACAAATCGTTTTTTGTGTTCCCGTACTTTTGTACATTTTTGTAATTTTTGGGAGAAAAAATAGTTCTTTCTCATTTTACTGAACTTTACTCGAAAAGAAAAAAAGATCAAAGAAATATGGAATTTAATTTTATGTTTTAAAAACAAGTTTTTATTTGTGTATAACAAATACGAAATCGGAGAAAATGTTTTATTCCTGAAACAAAAGAAGTTAATATTTATACACTTTACTTACGCTTGAGTACTTTCAATGCTACTTTCATCTGAAGCATTATTTGCATATATGTTATGATTAAGCTCATCGTTCTTCTCACGTTTAATTTCATTGGCCTGCCATTTTTCAAATTTAATCCTTAATTGTTTTGCCCTGGCAGCATTTTGAGCCTTAAAAAATAAGAATTAAAATTAAAAATGAAATTAGGATAGCATAGCAAAATATTAATATATAAAAATAGTGTTTTTATATAATATTGTTTGGAGTTAGCCAATTGTTATAATTAAGCAAAACTAAATTGACTTTTAAATTTTGACGTAACTTATAACAAATACTTATTAAAAAAATTTAAATATCGGTTTCATGCTTTATTAAAAATCGTTGATTTTTATTATGCGTGTTTCAAATAACCCATTTTAATTTTCTCAGAATTTTGTTAAACAAATTTCAAAAGAGTTTTGGAAAACCTTTGTTGTTTTATAGACAATACAACAGAAAGTAATAATAAAAAAGAACTAGGTAGATAGATATCTCTTATAAATTCCCCGTACCTTAGGAAACCTTAATTTTGGGGATTTCGGCAAAAAAGCAGTTTTTGGTGATTTTTGTTTTGTGGAGTAAATTTTTTAGTACTTGTATACAAATTATGGAAAATTATTATTTTTGTATTTCAAAATTCTTTAACGCCATTTATTAGTAAATCCTATTTTGTACAATTTCTTTAGCGAAAAACATTCACTTACAAATATTTACGCCAATTATATGAATGTTTGTGAAGATGCTATCACACGTCTGCTTTTCTGACATCAACAAGATATACGCTAAACTCTAGGTAATCAATTAAGCTTTAAAATTTTGTCCTCTAAATTTAAATTCACAGAATGACAAAAATTTTCTATAAAAAAAGCTGCAAGATTTTAAAAATCTTAAATTTTTGGTTTCATTTTTTCATCGCATAACTTTTTAATGGATAGTAAACCAGAAACTTATTATACAGCAAATGAATTTCCTAGGACTTGTCTTTCGACTGGTTGGTTTAAATCAAAAAGATTTAAATTGTCAGTGCAAAACTATAAAGAATCCAAAAATCCTCGAAAGGTTCTACACAGTTTTTTTTTAAATTTTTAGTTTTAAGTGCCTGTATTAATGTCAGATTTTACGCGAATGATTTAAAGTTTCGGATTCCTTAGTTATTTTGTAAGAGCTACAAAAATCCACCAACACTTTCTAATTTTAAAACAAATTTTGGCAAAAAAAAAAAAGACACTTAAAGTAGGTTTCAAACAATTTCGAAATTTTTCATATGGGTACATATTATTTTTCTATTTATATTTGTATGAAAAAAGCCAAAGTATATCGAACACGTAAACGTACCTAAAATTATGAAAGGGTATGCCATTTAGAATACATTTGCCAAATTTTAACTTCATTCGATGATTGGAACAGGATGCTACACGGTCATTAAATTGATGTTTCCAGAACAAATCTTAAAAACAAAAATTCTCACCAAAATGAGAATTCATTCATCGTAGGATATTGAAATCAGGCAAGTATGATTTGTAGGGTGCATTTATATGGAAAAAAGTTAGCATTTTTACTGTTTTTTTTTTTAAATTTTGCTATTAAATACTTTGCCACTAAATGTTTAAAAATCGTCATCTAAACATAATTATCTGTCAAATAAGATATAAAAAAAGAAAATCGGTTAAAAATTTTAAAGTTATTACGAATTCCCCTCACCATTAATGTGTATTAGAACACTTGTGTAAAGAGTGTACAACTATTTTTTTATTTTTTATTTTTTTAAATGTTTAAATAAAAACCTACTTTCAATTGAATTTGAATCATAATTACTGAAAAATACAAAAATTGTTCATGTTCGGTTAAAGAATGTTTACATTTTTTAAGACTGTTTCGAAACTCCATTTTCAAACTTTAAAAAAGTTTGTTAAACTTTTTGCGTATTTCTACAAAAAGGCATTTTTTGTAGTTGTTTACATAAAAATTTAAGTTTTTTGAACTGATATTGATATTAAACAATGTTATTATTTAGTAAGGTAAATGTCAAGAAATACATTTTGAAGTTTATAAACATATTGGGCGAGGATAACATTTAAAATCGGTAGTCAAAGGTCAAAATTATAAAAAAATAAAATTCGTAAGGAGAACATAACGAAAAATTATTTTTGAAAGTTGGTAAATTTTGGTACACTCTAATAAATATTTAGAGTGTACCAATCTTGAAAATTTGTTCAAAATTATTGGTATTTAATTATATATCTTCAATTTCAAACTTTTGGAAGCTTGTACACTGAACCTAATCTCGTAGGTAATATTGACGAAAAATTTTCGTAGAATTTTAACGAAAAAAAATATTTAAATTAACAGATTTTTTCTTCAAATCAATAGAATTTTTCTTCCAATCAACAAATTTTCTTCAAATCTACTAAAAGTTTTTCGTCAAAAATATTTTTTTGTATGTTGATTTGAATAAAATTTCGTTAAAAAATTGACAAAAATCGACAAAAATTTTGTTAAATTGGCAGTAACTCTTAAACAATTGGCAGTAAGAAAAACAACACACAATTTTATTCAATTTAACATCCAAAAAAGAAGTTAATTTAAATAAATTGTCTGTTAATTTAACTAATTTTTTTTTTTGTAAATTTTGAAATTGACTAATATCTTTTAGTCAATTTGAATAAAATTCTTCAACTTGACTAAAAATTTGTAAATCGACTAAAAAGATACACATTTTAAGAAATTAAATAATTTATTTTATTCAAATTTAATAAAATTCTTCAATTTTAATAAATATCTTCAAATTTACTAAAGGCATGTAGAATTGAAGAAAATTCTTCAAAATAAGTTTGTACGACTTTTTTTTAAGATTGTATGTGTGTTGGTTAATAAATACAATTGTAGTTTTTCATAATATGTAAAAAATATAAAAATATATATTTCTTAGGATTGTATTATTTATTTAGTTCTTACTAGAAATTGTTGAAATTTGATAAAATATACTAACACATAAACTAATTTACTTTAACTAAAATAAAATAAACTAGTAAAAATAAATAAAAATTCTTCAATATGAAGAAATTTTATTAAAATTAACAATTTTATTTTAGTCAAATTGAATAATTATCTTCAATTTGACTAAATATCTTCAAATTGACTAAAGATGTGTAGAATTGAAGAAATTTCGTTAATATTAACTAATTCATCTTAGTCAAATTGAATAAAATTCTTCAATTTGACGAAATTTCTTCAGATTTACTAAGGGCATGTAGAATTGAATAAATTTCGTTATTTTAACTAATTTTTTTTAGTCAAATTGAAGAAACATATGTAGAACTGAAGATATTTCTTCAATACAAAAAACGCATAGTGAAGAAGATTAGTTGAATGACAAATAATAAAGCTTGTGCTTGTTTTTGTGTCAATAAATTTAAATTTTGTTTAAAAATTGTTTATACAAATATAAATACTCGAATAAAAAAAACATAGTGAAAAATAAGTGTGAATTTGTGTTAAATAAGATAACTTCACGAATAAGCTAGTTTCGATCAATATATAATTCTCCTTTTTAATTTATGTGCAAACTCATGGATGTCACAAAATGCATGAACTAAAGCGCATGGACATTTGGAAGACTTTTCCATACTTTTCACGGTAATGTTAAACATTTTAAGTTCTTAATATTTTACGTTTATTTATTTATTTATATAAAATTTCCTTGAAAAACTTAAAAACAAACATATTACAAGTGACCACACGATTTGCAAATGTAGGTAAATATTTTTTGTACTGTATAATATAGTTTTCTGTTTATATTTTCCTTTTCTTGACATTTTTTATACGTTGCTATAGATCATCCAGAAATAAACGTTAAAAATATTGAGTTCTAAAACTGCATAGGCAGAAATTGAATGGATTGACAGCCAGCGCAGTGCATCACTGCAGTGATCGCTGAGTGCACATCTAATGTTCTTAATAAATGGTACAAAAATATGTAGTTTGTTAAGTTAAAAAAAAATTTTAATAAATGTATTTTCTCAGGTCGATATCTATTAAAGACTTGTACTAAAATGTGGGTTGTTTCCATTCGAATAATTGAAGATTACATCAAGGATCGAGCAAACAAACTTTTGTAACAAAATATGAAACAAATGAAGAATATACCTGAAGGTAATATATTACAACTTAATTATAAAATAACAGAATTTCTTATTTCTCAAATATATTTTTTATATTTCAGACGGTAGTTTATTTGGTTTATTTTACCTTATTGAAAACGTATTAGACCCTTTATCATAAAATTATTTATAATTTAAAATTTTGCTGCGTAAGTTTGTACTAAATTTAATTAAATAATTTTCTATATATTTTTAAATACTTATTTATAATATTTATACAATAAATATTATTAAACTTTTTAAAAAAATTTCTTTTCTTTTTAAAATTTCTTATTTGTTTTATTTCTGATGATAGCAACTTATAGCTAATTTTCATACAGGGTTTTTAACAGCATTTCAGAATTGACAAAATTTTGTCAAATTGAATAAAATTCAAATGTTGAAATGAATAAACATTCTTCAATTTGAAGAAAAAAATTAGTTAATTTGAATAAATTTTTTAGTCAATTCAACAAAAATTTAGTAGAATTAAATAAAATAATTTAGTTAAATTGAATAAAAATTCTTCAATATGAATAAAAAATTTAGTTAATTTGAATAATATTTTCTTCAATTTGACTAAAAATTTGTCAAATTAACTACCTTTTAATTAACTAATTGAATTAGTCATATTGACGAATTTTCGTCGATTTAACTAATTTACGAAAAATTAACAAACAATTTTTTGAATTGAATAACGTTTTTGTTGGTTGATATTTAACTTACTTTTCTTCAATTCTACACCCCATTTTACCGTATTTACTGATCTTTTTTGGCTCAGTGTAAGCTATTTTAAAAACGTATGTGCATTCCGCTATAAAGAAGGAAAACATATTTCCATCGACTTTGATTTTTTAATGGTAATAGTAATACGGTTATAGTGCTTAGTACAAATATGAACAAGTGAGAATGTTATATTAGATTTGGCCGACTCTATATACATACCTACCATCTATATACCTACTTCATGGTCGGTCGTGATCGACTTATCTTTCTTATGAGGTATTCACACTTGCTCACATCTACCATCAAATTTACAAGATGTTAACATCTTCCCATATGAATTGTATAGGGCTCAAAACTCAACATCTTTAAAATATGTTCCTATCTCATTTTGTTCCACCTAACATCTTTCTATTATTTTAGTGTCATCACTAGAAAAATTATGTGAAAATTAAAAAAAAAAAAAAAAAAAAAATAAAAAATAAAAATATGGAAACACATCAACAATAAAATATGTATTAAAACTTAAATAAAAATACAAGCATAAAAAAATATCAAATAAATTGACGTATTAATAATTATTTTTATTGTTTAATTACAATATTTAATAAAATTATGAATTATTTTTCATGATCTTATAAAATGTATTTTTTTTCGTCAATCATTTTTTCTTCACTATGTGACTTTTTCATTGATGAATGATGGTAGATGTTAGATGTTGCAAGTGTGAACAAATGTTTCAGAGTTTCAACATCTTCCATGCATTCCTTCAAGATGTACGCAAGTGTGAATACGGCATTACTTGTTTGGATATCGTTTTAAACGTGTATATTGTCAAATTATTATATTATTGTCTTTGCCAGTTCTGATATTTTTTCACATTTGACCTTTCAAGCAATACTCATGCCCATCCCTGTTATATCATGATTGAGAGAAAATATATTTGTTGAATATAAACAATAATATTGTAACAACGATAGCATAGTTTTTTATACCAGCATTTAGCGATAAACATTGTATTATGCCGTATTCACACTTGCGATGTTGAAAATGTGAAACATTTGTTCACACTTGCAACATCTAACATCTACCATCTTTCATTAATGAAAAAGTCACATAGTGGAAGAAAAATGCTTGACGAAAAAAAAAACATTTTATAAGATCATGAAAAATAATCAATTATTTTATTAAATATTGCAATTAAACAATAAAAAAATTATTGTTACGTCAATTTATACTTTTTTTTAATATTTGTGTTTTAATTTAAGTTGTAATACATATTTTGTTGTTGTTGCGTTTCTATAATTTTTGTTTGTTTGTTTGCATTTTTGTTCTTGATTTTTTCAGTTTCATGTCATTTTTCTAGTGATGTCACTAAAATAAATAATCGAAAGATGTTACGTTGAAAAAAAGTGAGATATGAACATATTTTAAAGAAGTTGAAAGATATTAAGTTCTGACGCCTATATAATTCATATGGGAAGATGTTAACATCTTGTAAATTAGATGGTAGATGTTAGATGTGGGCAAGTGTGAATACCACATTAAGGCCTAACCACTCAACAAAAAATCATCGTATCGCAATCAGCTGTTTCAACCTGCTTTATTCAGATTTGTGTATGTAGCTATTGACACACAAATTCTAGGAGTAGTTGAATAACTAGTTGCCGGTAAATTAAAAGTTATTTAGTTCCGCAATGGGTCAGTTCGCTAGAGCGACTGCATAGCACACAGAAGTTGTCGGTTTAACACATTTCGCAAGCTAAGCCAACTCTTTATTTTTTTAAGCAATTTTGTAGAGCTTTAGTACTTATTTCTTATTTGACTGTTTATGTACAGTAGATTAGTAATACATGAATGAGTATACATGAATTCGTGGACACCGCCACATAAAAATGATAAATATGTATCTCCTAAACTACTAGTTGCATTATAACTCAAATATCTTTACAGAATTATCAAAATCTTTGAAATCGGACTTGATTTGTAGAAATTATGATTCGTTTTAAACTTTTACATACTAGAGTTGTTCTGCTTTGATAACTAGCATACCTCGTATTATTACAGTCTGACTACTAGGTCATCCTTATCTATAACTTTTCCTTACATTTCAATTCGAATCGATTGACAGTTTAGGAGATACAGATTTATAACAAAATGTTTGCAATATGTACCATTGCACAGAGAAAAAACATAGTTACGGCATTGTTACTACAATAATATTATGTTATCATTGTTAATTTTTATTTTTTTAAAATAATATAGTTGTCTACAAAAGTTTTATGTTTTTGAATATTTTTACCAGAAACTAAATTTTATTAATAAGAAAAATATAATTATTTCTACGACTTTTATATATTACTAGCTTAACCCGGTGCGCATTGCTACCCCTTTTGATACTATATTAGATATTAACTTTATATGGGGCTTCTACTCCTCCTCAAACTATTTTGAATAAATTGCTACTTTAGACATACGAAAAGGGGCTACACTCCACAATACGCCAATCATTTCAATATGATAAGAAAGTAGTATCTAAAAAATTTGAGGTCTGCCCTCATAACAGTTCTTTAGATATTCATTAAGAATAATTGCTTTGAATATAGGACAATGGTACCCCTTACTATTGTCCTATCCGTCCCATCTTTGTCTTAAATTGTATTAAATATAACACTATGTGACAGTATTTTGGGAGCTGAATCATTCCATATGCAATAGATAGCTCTTGATATTTGTAATAAACCCTTCAAAGGATTTTTCGCTGGTAAGCAAACTTTTTCTTTTATGACCTTTAACGGGGAATATTTAATTTGAACAATATAATATTTCTCATTATAAGGGGTAATTTCTAGTCCATTTTTAAGAAATGACATGAAAGTAAATTAAAACTTGGGTTTAATGGTTGAAAATGTTTTATAGATATTTTCTTCATAAAATTTTATAAAATATATTGACTTCATAAAAAGTTAAAACCTTTTTTATCTTAGTTCTTTAGATGTGCGGTAATTAGTATTTTGTTTATGAAAAATTAAAGAACATCGGTTCAGCGGTTTAGATGTCTATTATTACTTTTATACGCACGGTTATTGCAAATAATTTACCCACTGTTTACACGCAAATTGCATAAAGAAATATAATTTCATTTTTATTGTGCCAGATGGGAAAAATACAATTTTGGTCATAGAAAAGTCAATGAACGTAGATGGAAGTGGCAGCGCTGTACGCTTTATTTGCTATTAGTTTCACTAATCATGATTAGTTTTCGTGAGTTACTAACTCCCAAATAAAATATTAACTCATCGTTTATACGGCGAAATGTCCATATCGCAATATTTATATTTGCGAGTAAAAGGTACGTATAAACGTAATATATATAGTATATGCCACAATTAATATTTTCTTAATTTGGGGCTACTACATTTGCTTTGTAGGGGGGTACCATATCCCCTGATCCTATCCATCCAATTTGCATCTGAACTTATACAGTGGTAATAATCTGTATCTCCATAACTACTGCTCGGATTAAATTCAAATGTTTGGACGCGTTGCAGAGGAGGTATTAAGCTTTCAGAAATATCATCTTGTACTCACCCTGTGACAACACAAGATAAGCTACAGGGTGTCAATTTTGACTACCTCGAGTATGTAAAAGTTTACAAAAATCGTAACTTCTACAAATGAAGAACGATTTTAAAGATGTTTATATTTCTGTAAAGTTCTTGCCAAAATAAAGAAAAAATAAGCGTACTCACCTAAGTTATCTCTTACAGTTAAAAAGATATTTACACTTGAATTTTGAATTTTTGCTTTACCAAACATTATTTTTTTGGTTTTTATATCTTTTTTATATTTTTTAATTTTGAAAAATTGCTAAAAATTAATTTGTTAAGCTTTTTTATTGATTTTTGCAAGAGTGAAAGACTGATATGTATTTTATATATCACATATGAAATAATGGCGAAAATATTATGCTTATAAGCTTTTTTATGCAATCAAAAAAGTCTTTAAAAAAATTGATTTTTTTCATGAAATCTGCTACCCCGCATTCGTGTTTGGCCGGGCGGGAAGCAGTTTAGTGTCAAATCGTTCTAAATCTGTTTCTTGATAAAATATCGTCAATAAATTTAAAAAAGCTCGAGTGACATTTTTTTTTTTTTGTTAATCGATAAAAATTTAACCTTTTTCCAAAATTCACCATTTTCGACCAATGCCTAATGTAGGGTGCAAACATAAATCAATTAAAAATTTCGTTACTAAACATTTATGAATTACTTTCTTAACGGAACTTTGAGAAAAAAGTGAAAGAATTGTACTATATTTTTGTAAAAAATATCCATTTTTCATACCAATTTCAGGGAGCTGACTTTAAATATTTTTCACGTCTAGACGCATTGAGATAATCCAAAAATTCTTTCAAGATATTGTTTTGAAATATATAGCAAATTGCAAAATATTTCTAAAAATTTTTACCTCATATACCTCAGGACTTATTCCCGAAAAACGAAAGAAAGTCGAGGCAAAAAATCAAAAATTCAAAATTCAAGTGTAAATATCCTTTTAACTGTAAGAGATAACTTAGGTGAGTAAGCTTACTTTTTCTTTATCTTGCCAAGCACTTTAACGAAATATAAAAATCTTTAAAATCGGACTTCATTTGCAGAAGTTACAGTATTTTTGGAGATACAGATTTATTACCAAAAAATTTGCGTTTGACCCTACTGTGCAGCGAAACAACATATGCACACTACGATGTATTAAAGTAGTACAGAACATTAATCCATTATGCAAAACAATGCACAGTGGGGCCAAAAGCAAAATAAATGGTAATAAGTCTGGAAATTTGAAACCACTGAACCGGTTTAGATGAAACTGGGAACATCTATAGAGGAGGAGTTAGGCTTTCAGAATATTGTTGGATAGAGTCTGTAGCTGCGGCACGAACGCCGGTACAGTGGGCTAAAATTGACCACCTCGAGGGTTAAAAACATAACGGGGCTTATAACTTTTACAAATATTAACCGATTTTAAATATTTTTACATATTTGAATTCCCCTAAGCAAGGCAAGGAAAAAACATGCGTATTGTGCTAAATTATCCGGTATGGTTTAAAAGATATTTAACTTCAAAAAATAAATTTATCATTTTTTTAAAAATATGTTAAAATTCTCTACAGTTTTCTAAATTATGCTAATAAAAATATTTATTTATTGTTATCTCAACTCGATAACAAGAAAAATGGTTTTGCAAAAAATTTTGACAGCGTACCGGTAAACTTAGTCGCACGATGCAATTTTCCGAAAATACCCCAATACTGTTTGTTGGATGAAATGTTTTAGACCCGTGACTTTCAATCGCCAGTAGATAACTAAAGACCAATTTTAAATTTTTTAATATTTTTCCCATATAAGGTAATTTTTACGCATCGTTTGAGGGGTCTTCCTACAAAATTTTTGTCTACGGGACAATCTAATGTACATGTTAGTGAGTGAGAATCAATAAAAGGGGATTTATGGTACCTTTTCGTTCTTCTAATGGTACCTTTTGAATTTTCTACTATTTTTTTTTAAACTAGGAATATAAAATTAAAGATTCGTGGTACTTTTTTGTTCTTCTAATTATGCTTTTTGAATTTTTTACAATATTGAACCTTGAAACATGGAATTTAAGATACCTGGTCATAGGTGAATGAGTATTCATAAGATGGAACTTCATGGTACTTCTTTGTCCATCAAATAGAACTTTTTGAGTGTTCTACAATATTGACCCAAGAAATATGAAATTAAAAATACAAAATTTAGAATATTACATTTAAATTATATTTGTGCATATAAAACAATTAAGACGCAGAAGAACGTGTTATTAGCCTCAAATACCAGGGTTTCAAAAAATATATTTGAGACTGATCAAGATTTGGACGCTACATCCGGCGATCGTTCAGGATAATGCTGTTGTCATATTAATATGGCGTCAAAATAGATATTCCATACCATCGTTGAGCAATATAGAGGACAACAGGAAGTACTTTAAAAATAAATGACAAAGCAACACGAAGTTCACGAATATAGTACCATTTAATAATTTAATTTAAAATAAAATAAAAACCAAAAATACAGAACAATCCTATTATAATGCATTTTCAATGTATAATTTCATTGAGACAAAATATGAGTTAATTGAAATCAATGCACTGTTCACTTACTTACTTATTTTATTTAATGAACGTGTTTATTGATTCAAAGTTTAACCAATTAACTTTTACATTGAATTTTAATATTAATGTATGGTAATACATTGTCTCAATGAACCTGTACATAGGGTAAAAATTAGTGTACAAATTCATTGAAACAATTATCTTTTTCATTGTATTTATGTGCCTTTTTGGTTCAGTATAAGTTGTTGGCTATTTTGATAAAAAAAAAAATTGATTATTTGAACAGGAATTTTTTAATATTTAATAGCAAGATGATTTTTATGACAATTATTATAAGTTGCAGGAGTATCACTACTGTGTGGCCAAACTTTTGGCATCTATAGTATTGAACTCTTTCTCTAACCGTTGAAATGCAATAGTAACAATTGCATTGTTAAGGGATGTTATTTCGTATATTTGTTTATTGTATTCGTTTGGCTCGAGATGAATAAAAAATAAAGGTAAAGGGTCTTTTGAAATTATGCTGTGAAAATACATATTATTACCTATTTTATCCAACATTTATCACAAAGTTGGTTTCCGTTACCGCTAAAAACAAAAACTTATTCAAACTGACTATCGCTAAATCACCGTTACCGAAATAATTGGAAATACCGCTACCGAAATAACCGAAAATGCCGCTACTGAAATTTTAATAAAATTAAAATAAAACGTAATTGTGATCAGTATCCTAGAACGACTTTGTAGCACTTGACTTTATATTTCTTGGTTATGAACTAATAACACTGGTCGACAAAAAATGTAGATGTATTTTGATGTGCTATACACAAATCTGCTTTGAGTTTTTTTCCATCAGGTTTGGAATTTTTTTTATGGGCGTGTCTAATATTTCGCCCATAGTAAGGCCATTACTCTAGTATATTTCTTCATAACTCAAGAACGGTATATACGATTGACATATGTGATACACCAAAAGATGCGTACTAAAAATATCTACCCACACTTTATTTCTTTATGTGCTCAATAGTTTCGAAATTATTTTGAAATTAGTGTCAAAAACAAAAAATAATTTTCATGCAAAATTTTAGATTTTTTTGTTACTTAAATTTCTTATAATAAATGAAAACATCAAAAATGTTACAGTTTATCATCTTTATTTTAATGCTGGTAATGCTGCGAATAAAATAAGCTATAAATTGATGCATAAATCGTGATTTTATTCACAGTTAAGTATTACATAAAATTGAGTAGAAATACAGTAGTGGGTAAAAAAATCTTTTCTTATTTTTTCTTGAAACAAAAATAGGTGGACTGGATGGATTTTGACGATTTAAACAAGAGTCTGCATTCACTTTTTTTCTATCACGTACTGATTTTTTTATGGGCATGACTAATATCATCACCTTACTTAGCGGTCACACTATAAAATTCTGGAATGGTTTGTCCAATTTAGACTATAACTCAAGAACCGCTTACACGATTTTGATAAATGATACACCAAAAGACGAATACGAAAATTGTCTTTAAGTTGTGTCAACAATATTTTTTATTCGCTCAAGAATTTCAGAGTTATGGATCAAAATTTTCACCATTTTTAAAATTTTTTTTAAAATTTTTTTTGCTACTAATTACCAAATAACTACGGAAATATGAACTGAACAAACAATTACGTAAATTCAGTTAAAAGACAATTAAAGTCGCTATATATTGCAGTTTAATTTATCGTAATAGAAAAAACCGTTCTCCAGTTATAGAAGTGTGACTGCCTAAAGGCGGAGTCATAAAAAAAAATTGATACGTGATAGAAAAAAAGTAAAAGCTGATTCTTATTTAGCACATTAAATTCCATATAATCCACATATTTTATTTTTTTTTTTTTATTTTTTTATTTAAGACAAAAAAAAATTTTTTTTCGCCGACTAGTGTATTTCCAATTAACTGTAGGTATGCATGGGTATCCTAACTTAACTGTGAATCCAATCAAGATTTGTGCATCAATTTTTATGATACGTGGCTTTATTTACTCGTAGTTTTTTTTTTGCTGACTAGTGTATTTCCACTTAACTGTAGGTATGCATGGGTATTCTAACTTAACTGTGAATCCAATCAAGATTTGTACATCAATTTTTATGATACGTGGCTTAATTTCTCGTAGTTTCGCCAGCTTTGAGATAAAGATGACAAGCTGAAACATTTTTGATGTTTACACTTTAAAAAAAAAAATTTTTTTCGGACACTTATTTAGAAATATATCCAAAACTATTGATAAAAAATTGTTGGTAAAACGACTTAAAGCCAATTTTATTCCACATATTTTGGTATATTATTTATAAAAATCATGCATACCGTTCTCGAGTTATAGTGAAATATACTCGAGTAATCGGCTTATTTAGGGCGCAATATTGGACACGCCCATAAAAAGAAATCTCGACCTAATGGGAGAAAACTGAAAGCAGATTCGAGTTTAGCATGCTGAACTCCATCTAGTCCACATATTTTTTATTATTATTATTTTTTTTTTAAAGGAGCACGAAAAAATGTTTTTTTTGTTGGCCAGTGTAATCGAAATTACTTAAAATATAAATAGTTCGAAATACCGATAACGCTAAAATACCTTTGCCGAAATAACTGAAATTACCGTTACCGCTAAAATACCCTTACCGAAATAATTCAAAATACCATTACCGTTCCTTTTTTGAATTGGTTACCAACCTTTTCCGTGACTTTATAAACTTTAAATTGGCTTAGTTTCGGTTCTGTAAAAGATATTCATATCAATCTTTTTCTGTATAACGAAGAATTATGTCAGCCAGGCAATGTAATTTAGGTGAAAAAAATTTAAATTATACCTTTTCTGATTTTTGCAATTAAAATAATACTTTTTTTTACAGAAACTATAAATATTTTATCTGTAATAAAATCTTTGTTAATAAAGATATCTGAACGAAATTTTCATCGGATGTAGACTTTATCGTATAAAATGAGAAACTGGAAAAAAAATTTAAGGTTTTTGTAAAAGGAATTCCACAACTCCCCAAAATAACGCCGGAATTCCCACATTTTTACGAAGTGCCGTAGATTTTAATTAAACTGCATTCCGTCTGCCGATTCGAGCTTTGGGATTTCAGAAAATTTGGACTAAAGTCAAAACTTTCATATAAAATGGGTCAAATTCGGGAGGGTGTGTATCTTGACCACTTGAGTTATTGGGCTTGCTTTTTATTTTAAAACCTTCTCTGTGAAGATACCTTTCAGAAAAGTATAAAATTATCATATGTTGTTAAAGAAAATTTTATTTTACAGAAAAAAAAGTGTAGATACTTTTTCTGCCCAAAAAAAAAAAAAAAAAAATTTCAAATTCAGTCGTTTATTTTTGGACTCGGTAAAGATATCGGCTTAATTTTTTTTTATTCAATACATAATTTTTTTCTTTAATTAGCTAGAGAAAAAACAAATAAAATCGGTTGGAAATACTAGGATATATATGAAAAAAACTGGACCAAGAACATGCAAAATTTATTTACTTAAAAATTCAAACGCAAATAACTCAAAAACTATAAGAGATAAATAGGACATGCAAGCATGTTTTTTGTAGGTCTTATCAGTGCCTACAATAATATAAAAAAAATTTGGTAAGCGATTAAAAAAATTTGAGCTCCTTTAGCTCCGCCCCTAAGGGTCTGTTAGGTTCCCCTTCCAAACTTAACATTGTACACTACTCTGCTACACCTATACCAAATTTCATGCAAATCAAAGCCGATCAGAAGTTAAAGATTTATTTCCAACAAATTTCGATTCTGCCTCACTGTGTATTGAAGTTGGTCGAAAAAAAGGTGTACCAGAAATGATAATATTATAAATGGCGTTTCCAAAATTTAAAAAAAAAAATAGTTTTTTGCCACGCCCCAAAATATATAAAAATGTCACAATTATACTAATATTAATGTTTACCTCTCTAAGTGCTTCATCATCTTTAGGTAAGTGAGAATAGTTATTGTAATCATCGTCCTCTAGTTCACTTTCATCCTCTTCTTCATCATCATCTTCCTCCTCTTCTTCGTTTGAATCGTATTCGTCACTATCCTGTTCGACATAGAGTCGACGATTGCCATCTGGTGGCGGAGTGAAACATTTAAGAGGTTTTGGGCTATTATTTTGGTTGCTTCTGTTTGGATTTTTTTCCAATTCACGAAATTTGTTTAGCATCATTGAAGTGGTACGCGAATGAGCAATAATATTTCTATCGGGTGAAAGTTCCTTTGAATTCTCATCTTCATTCGAATTTTCATCAGGGGATGGCATTTTTACGACCCCTTCTCGTGGTGGTGTTATGCGAAAAGCTCGCTTTTTATTTTCAGTTGGATGATATTTTTCAAAAAATTTAAATTTTTCACTTATTTCGGATGTTTTAATTTCTACATCGTCTACCGCTTCGTCACATTTGACTATATCATCAATTTCTCCACTTTTTAATTGGCTGCCAATACTGCTAAGAGACTTTTGATGTTGCAAGATCTTATTGCTCGATTGAGAAGGTGTAATATTCTGATTTTTACTTGTCACCACGTTAGCATCCAGTTCCATAAAAATACTTCGAGATTTTTTGCTTATAGCTACAATGAAATAATTAAAAATCATGTACATATGTATTTAATATATCAAAATAATAACAGACTACAACACATATTCAATAATCATAATCTTTTGGCAAGTTTTGATATTTATCATGATAAGAGCAAGGTAGGAATTGTGGTTAGAGAACTGACGATCAGTATATTTTTTTTTATATTTTGCATATTAAGCTCCTTAATATGCATCGTTTAAGAGGTCTTCCTACAAACTATTATTATACGGTACACTAATGCATAATAGGGGTTCAACATATGAAAAATCGAACCCAACGTATTATGAATAAAACGTACATAAAGTGATGAAACATTTTGGCTAAATTTCAACTTCTTACCATGATTGGACCATTTACTCCGATGGTCCCATAATAATTTTCAAAAATTTTTTATTAAATTTCTTTTGTATCAATACTACTTTGTATTAATATAGATTCATTTTGGGATTATCAATATACTTTAATAGCAGGGTAGTATTCTATTTCGGTCAAAGTAGGAAGTGGATGTTGGGTCAGAATCAGTGTTGCCAGTTAAGCCTTTTTAAGGCTTTTAGACTCAAAATTTTCGATTTAGCTTCTAGCTTTTTTTCTTAACATATATTCTATTCTATTTTATTCTTAACATAGCCTTAAAAAAGGGTAAAAATTTACTAAATTTATTCATTTAAAAAAATTTATAAATTCATCAATTTAAGAATTTTTGTGTATTAATTCGCACAAAAAATCTAAATTTTGTATATTAAATGAAAATTTTTGCCTGCGGTGCTTCATTCTACAAAATTATTATAATTATTTTTTAACAAACTTTATTACCCATATAAATAGTTTATGTTTTATTTATAAATTCACTAAAATATCTTTAAGATACCAAAACCTAGCGTTCTTAAATAAAACATTATATTAGTTTTTTTCTGGCTTTATTTTTTGGGACATTTAGTCTTTTCCGACCTTCTTTAAAGTCTAATTTAGCTTCTTTTTTTTCAAGTCCTGGTAACACTGGTCAGAATGAACATTCTTTTGGAAATAATTCTGCGACTTCTAATCGGATGGTAGGATTACATAAAAATTCACATATGTGTTGAGGAGCTATTGGGCCTCAAAGAAAGGTACTTCCTCTTAAAGCTATCAAATATTGGTAAAAAATTTATACTTGGAAAAACTTTTAGATATCCTAATAAAATTTTCTGTGATTTATTATTTTATCATTGAAATTATGAAGTATAAAAATAATTGAGATATTAGCAAATTACCATGAAAGCGTCGAAATCCCAAAAATGATATTGAAACTTCTTGTAAAATCCACATTTGTTTCCTACTTCCAGATAGGGGTTATTGGGCTCGAATCAGCTTGTTTACATTTAGAAAAGTATAAACTTATTGTATGTTCTTAATGAACATTTTAGAGAAATAAGGGTAGAAATTTGTAGGGGAAAAATCATAACTTTTACAATTTCCAAATTTTTAACTCGGTAAAATCATTTACTGCCCTTTCAAGCTTAAAATTGTACTTAGTTATATGAACTTAGTTTACTGAACTCTAAAATGGGAAAGGGATTTTGGTGCTCAAAGGATTTTTGGTTTTTATTTAACATCTTGAGGAATTGAAAGTAATTCCTTCGATTGTTTCTAAATTTACTACTAGTATAAAAAAAATCAGTACGTGATAGAAAAATTGTAAAAGCAGATTTTTGTTTAAAGAAGAAAGAAAAAAAATTTATTTTTGCCCACCACTGTATTTCTACTAATTGTAGGTATATATGAGTATTTTCATTTAACTGTGAATAAAATCAAGATTTCGGCATCAATTTTAATGATACATGCCTTATTTTATTCGCTGCATTACCAGCTTTAAGATTAAGATAATAAAGCATTACAGATGTTTTAATTTATCAAAAGAATTTTTAGTAGCAACAAATCTTAAATTTTGCATGAAATATTTTCGAACATTAATTTCGAAATAATTCCGAAACTATTGAGCATAAAAAATATGAAGTTAGGATGAAGTTGAAGATATTTTTAGTCCGCTTAACTGATGTCAATCGTACACACCGATCTTGAGTTATGGTGAAATATACGAGAGTAATTATAGGCGAAATTATAGGCACGTCAAAATCCACCAAGTCCAACTATTTGTCTTTGGGGGAGGATTTTTTTTCGTCGACCAGTGTAATGTTTACAGACAACACCACGCACAGTGCTTTGGATTCTGCTGTCGAGAAAAAAGTCTTCAACAAATTTTCGTATTAAAAATATTATGACATACATTTGAAGAGCGCACAAAATTTTTTGAACAGTGATATGTAATATGTATTTCTTATCTGTCTGACGGATCTAACTAAAAGATATGAAGTTAGCACTCTGCTGAAAAAATTAAAATGTTGCGTTGTATTAAAATCTGTCTTGTTACAATAACGGCATTACCAATCATACAAAATTAGTGGTGTCCGACCGAACGTTCAGGTTCGGCTACGGTGTTCGGTAGAAAGTGATGTTCGGTGACTGTTCGGGGTTCGGCAATTTTTTTGGCCGAACTTTAACGAACACTAAACTTTTTATTAAATCTGAATTTAACATGTATGTATTTGTATCGCCAAAAGCACAAAAACAGTAAGGTTGTTCACGATAGGGTGGATATCTGGTTATGTGGTTATATTACAAACAGAAAAATTCATTACAAAAAATAACCAACTTTGCCCAACTCATACCCTTGTTTATAGATTATGTGATTATCTGTTTATTTTTAGTCTCAGAAAATAATAACAAATTTAAACAAGTAATTTATTTTGTTCTTTTTAATATTACTGTATAATCACATAACCTGATAACCAGCCAATCGTGAACAACCTTAGTACAATTGCATTATAATAATCAAAAGTACAAAAAAAAAAAAGAAAAAAAAAAAAACATAAAGAATAGGATGAAAATGAGTTTAATAAAGAAAATTAAAATTATTTGTTATAACTTTAACTTTCCAAAAACCAAATATCTATACATTTTCAAATTCTGTTTCATTTATATGCGTTTAAACAGAGTCTAGAAAGTACTACCCGGTATTTTTATTAATAATAAATATGTTTTTGCACTTTTTAGGTCCTATATCAAAAAGTTCGGGTTCGGTTTGGGTTCGACCGAACTTTGTAAAATTGACCCAAGTTCGGGTAAGGGTTCGGTTTGAAAAAGTGCATTCGGTCGGACTCCAAAAATTAGCTTAATAACTGGAAATTATAAATTTTTAATCCTTCAGTTGCACACGCAAAATTACTGTTATGGACTTATTGTACATTAATGTTTATGAAGTTGCATCTTTTTTTTCTAATATATACATTAGATTACCCATAAAATGTATGGATTTTACAAAAGTTTTGATTTTGCTTGCTCCACCGGCAGTTTCTGGTGGATGGGGCTATAAAAATAATATGTGTGCAAAAATTGGGTCGATCGGTCGTAAACCGGCCAGTCGACTTTGACCTTTGTCCTAAAACAAGGCTTAAAAGTAATTAATATCTTTATTGCGCTATAACTCTTTAATTTAACATTTTCCGATAAAATACTATAAAAACTTTTTTATTAAAAATAAAATGCAGAAATTTTTGACATATGACTTTTTAGCCTACTATGACTTGTTGCGACGTTATAACCAATCAAAGTAAAAACTTTTACATGAACTTTTTTTTAAAAAGCCCTGGTTTTAATATGGGCTTAGCCTGCTGGAAACAGTTTTTACTATTTTGTAGAGCAGGATTTGTAGTTTTTACAAATCGATAAGTTTTGTCACATTTGCTTAATATATTTGGGTAGATGGACCAAAATCTGAATTTGGGGTACCAATTTTTTACTTATTATACAAATATTGGTACTAAATGTAAGGTGTAGCATGAAATTTTGAGTCATTTCAGAGAGTATTTTTAAATAGTTATCGAATTAAACAGTCACTCGAAATTTAGGTGTTGTCGATTAACCAAAAATTGTAAAAGTTGACATGTTAATATTTTTACATATAAACAACTTTTTTATCTCTTTTACCTTAAAAATCGGTTATATATATTAAAAATAGATAACATTTCTCACAATAGCTTGGAAATAAATAAAAATATATTTTGAAAAGAACTAGCAAATTAACTTATGAGTTAAATTCATATAATTACGGAATTTAGTTTTGTTTCGATTCCATCAGACAAATTTTTTGTCTTTTGTTGTTTAGTTTTCTTTCAAAAAGGAATAGTTATGCAATTTATTTTATAATTTACCTCTATTGAGGGTACATGATATAATAAAGGTTAATTAAAAGTAAACCATTTTCTTTCCGTAATGCATTGTCTTGAACACTTAAATTGTAATTTTTAATCTCAGTTCCAATGTATTTATCAAGAAGTACATACATGGTATTTAAATACTTACTTAAATACAAGGTTTTATAAACTAATTACTTCCATTCTACATTTAGAAATTCCTCATCATCACTTGCTGTTTTAATTTTAAATTTTTACGAATAATAATGAAAATTGTTATTAATATTACACTTAATTATGTACCTATTTGCGAAATGTTGATAAAAACAGTTTTATGTTTTTAATATATTTCGCCGATTTTTAAGGCAGAAGGAATAAAAAAGTTGTTTTTTGTGTCAAAATATTAACATGTCAGTTTTTATAATTTTTGGTTAATCGGCAACACCTAAATTTCAAGTGACTGTTTAATTCGATAACTATTTAAAAATACTCTCTGTAATGATTCAAAATTTCATGCTACACCCTACATTTAGTACCAATATTTGTGTAATAAGTAAAAAAAATGTATACCCAAATTCAGATTTTGGACCATCTACCCTAATATATTAAGCAAATGTGACAAAACGTATCGATTTATAAAAACTAGAAATCCTGCTCTACAAAATAGTAAAACCCGTTTCCAGCAGGCTAAGCCCATATTAAAACCAGGGCTTTTTTAAAAAATGTTCATGTAAAAATTTTTACTTTGATTGGTTATAACATCGCAACAAGTCATAGTAGGCTAAAAAATCATATGTCAAAAATTTCTGCATTTTATTTTGAATAAAAAAGTTTTTATAGTATTTTATCGGAAAATGTTAAATTAAAGAGTTATAGCGCAATAAAGATATTAGTTACTTTTAAGCCCTGTTTTAGGACAAAGATCAAAGTCGACTGGCCGGTTTACGACCGATCGACCCAATTTTTGCACACATATTATTTTTTTAGCCTCATCTATCAGAAACTGCCGGTGGAGCAAGTAAAATCAAAAATTTTGTATTCATGGGTAATCTAATATACATATATAAATATTTATAATACGAAAATTTGTTGAATCCTTTTTGGAAAAAACATCGAGAAAGGATTGATTTAAGGTTTTGTGTATATTATTCATTTTTTAATATGCAATAAAATTTGTCCTAGTGAATATTTTTTAATGAAAATTGTTATTTGTGTTATTCGTAACGTGACCGGAGGTTTTTTGTCAAAAAGCGGGACCCGAACGACTAAAAAGCGGGATTCTAGACAAAATTGTATGGAAAAAGCGGGATTTTGAAAAGTTTTGTAAAATAAGATGGATTTTCTTTTTACATCTCAATTAAAAATCTAAATCAGCTGTTCCCTCGCAAGCACTTGGTTCACGATCCAATTGATACGTTACAAATTGAGAACGACTCTTCAAAATTTTGGAACATCGAAATAAGTAAATATATACCTACAAACTGAAACTTTAAAAATTATAATTTTAACGTGTTTCTCGAAATGTTTTTAAATTATTACTATTTAAATTTCAATATTGAATTCAAATACGGATTAATAAAAAAAACTTGATAGTTGATAGTTTTTCTTAAATAATTCTTAACAATAAACCAAGGTTGGTTGCTGTTACCGCAAAAAAAAAAAAAAAAACCATTCAACTTACGGTAGTCAAGTTACCGCTAAAATATATATCTCTAAAAACCCGTTACCGAAATAGCTCGAAATACCGATAACGCTAAAATACCGTTAGCGTTATTTTTGGGTTTAAGAAATACTATTTTTAATAAAGTAATATTTTATGGTTCTGAACCGATGCTTCGAAATTTCTGAAACAACAGTTATCCATAAAATACCATTACTGAAATTACTCGAAATACCGCTAACGCTAAATACCGTTACCGAAATAACTAAAAATACCGTTACCTCTAAAAAAAAGTTATCAAAATAATCCGATATACTGTTACCTTTTCACCCGGCTGCCAACTAATATTCAGTTAAAATAAAAAATTAAAATAAAATCATTAACACAACGTTTTCGTAAAGAAAATTTTTCTCCAAAAATTTATTTATATTTTATTCTAACATTCTTAAAATAATTAAAATTTTAAACCTATTTCTGGAAAAAATTTTAATTTTTTTTGGTCAAAATATATCAGACTTGAGATTTTTAATTCACCGGTAGAGAACTGAAGATATTAAAAAAAAATAAAAAAATAATAATTATTTTAACAAGCTTAATAATGCGTATCTTTTGAGAAGTCTTCCTACATCGAAGTCATCATAAAATACACACATTTAAGAATAGTCAGTAGAGAAGATGATCAGCGTAACAAAATATTTAAAACTTTTAATTATCAAAAACGATTTGTAAAAAATTACATATCAACTTTCCAGTGAAAAAAATATTTTTAGTTACACTTAAATATTGGTAAGAATGTTATAGAAAACGTAAATAAGGAAATCGAATAAGTAATTGTTAGAGTTAGAAAAGCGGGATTTCTTAATAAAAAGCGGGAAAAATATTTTAGGCGGGATCGAAGTTTAAAAAGCGGGACGTCTGGTCACGTTAGTTATTCATCCTCTTATATTTGTCAACAGAAATCTTAAATCAAAATGTTTATATTTGTGATTCCGTAAATATTTTTTAAAAATTATATCTTTACAATTTTTTGCTATTTGTTTTTAACAAAATAAAAAAAATTAAAAAAAGGCTGACAAAGTTGGTCCTGCTATAATGCAAAAGTTTCACCAAGGTACGTTAAAAAGTTTATGCATAAAATTCTTTACACTTTTTTCCTAGTGGAAAATAAAAATCTTTGAAATCAATTCAGATATTACGAATCAGGATCGTTTTTTTAAGTTTTCATACCCGAGATGTCTAACTGTAACCAACAGTAATTCAATATGAACCAAGCTCAAAACATAAAGCCGCCTATACCTCTACTATACCTTTGTAAAATTTCTTTGAAATCGGACTAGTCGTTCCGAAATTCCATAATTATTTCCATTTCATTTTTTAAATGGCACATTGCGCAAAAAAGATAAAAATTAGAAGTTGTCGTGAAAAGTTAAGCCTTCAACTACATTTAAAATTAATAGATACGATGTTTTGCAAAAATGTGTGCACATCCGTACATCCCGAAAAAAACTAACATGCCTATTAACAGAAAATATTGTCATAACACACAAATTGTCTTAGAATTCTATTCAAAATTAAGACCTGATATAAGAGTTGCGACTATCGTAAAAATACATTCAAATTGAGAATAAAAAATATGAGAATATAAAAAGTTTTGTTGTGAAATAAACAATGCCAAAGAGTGATTAAGCACGCATATATTAAATTCCTACTCACATGTCTTGTGCATTTTCATCGGATTTTGCAGTATTTTTTTGTAAATTATTCATTCTCCTCTAAACATTTCAACTTTTTATTTACAAAATAGTATTTTTATTTTTAATTGCCAAGAAAAGTAAACATTTTTACATAACATAGCTGTTAGGCATGTTTTGTGCTATGTTAGCTGAATATGGAGTTATGACCGAATCAAAGAATAATTACAACTTTTACATGTCTATTCACAAAAAATATTGCGACTGAAAAGTAGTCATAACACACAAATTGTGACTATCATAAAAATACATATTAAGTGAAAATAAAAAAATATGAATTATTTTGTTGTGCATTCATATTTGAAGCCTTTGCATATATCAAATTCCTACTCACTTTCTTTTATGGATTTACATCCGATTTTGCAGTCTTTTTATGATAGTCTTATTATGATAGTCACAACTCTTATGACTGTATACATACCAAGCCTTAATTTTGAAAAGAATTTTAAGACTATAGTCATAATTCGTGTATTATGACCAGGGAAACCACAAATATGCAATAGCATGTTTTCTTGGACGTTGAATGAAGCCATCGATTAAATAATTATCCGTTTCAGAAAATATAAATCATTTTACGAGTAGCATCGATTTGTTAGTGCATATTTTTGACTATTTTACTCTTAGCAGCATATTTTTGCATTTGGCGATTTTTAGTGCATATTTATAGCATGTATTGTTATTTTTAGGGCATATTTAAATCTTTTAGAGCATATTTTGACATTTTAAGGATAATTTTTGTATACCTCACGAAAGATTTTTCAAACTTGATTTTATAAAAAAATAGGAAGAAAAATAATAATAATTTTAAAATTAATTTTAATGGATGCCATTTTAACGTTGAGAAGCTTGTCTAGTAGCAACAAGATTTTATATTATAATTGATGATTATGTTGTAAAAACAACACTTTTTTATGAAAGCATATCGAGCCCTAACCGCGTAAGTGCAGAAAACAATACTTTACAGGAGAAGCATTTTTGTTATTGTTTACACATTGTTATATGCAGGGCAAGTTTTTCAAGCTTTTCGCTTGGAAAGTAAGCATTTGCATATTTCAAAAGAATTTCACAAAAAATGCTTATATTTTAAATCTTTGCATAAATTTGCATATAATGGATACAAAAGTTAGTTTTCTTAACAAAAACACAATTTTTTTGTGATTTTTTGGAGTTCAATCAAATGATTACTAAAAATTTTTTTGTGAGTATTTTCAGTACATTGTAAATATTGTAAAAAAAAAAAAATTCGGAAGCGTCAAATATGATACTTAAAATTAAATAGTTATATTTTTATAAACATCGAAATCTATTAGAGATTGAATGTTAAAAAATGCATATATGTTCATATTTTCTACAGATTAATATATAAGAATGCATAAATTCGTTGGTTTTTATATACATATTCATGCTATTTTTGCATATTTCTGTACATATTATACCATTTTTTCGTGCTTTTTCAAGCGCATATTTAAATTTTTTTTTTTTTTTTGTGCATATAAAAACTTGCACTGGTTATATGTATGAAAAATGTCACTTAAATCTGAAATAACACTTGCTACATCGATAAAATTTTGACAAATGATCTAAATGATTCTAAATTATAGATTTCAACAAAATACGAGTTTCGAAAATGTTACTGGCAGTGATCGATATCATAATTTTGATAATTTCCGATTAAATTTTTAATTTCAAATATAAACAAACGAATAGGGTTGCAGGAATAATTTTGAAAGATTTTTAATACATGCAAAAGCTTTTCGCAATTTGTTTCAGTACTGGTAACTTTTCATAATTCTTAAAACAAAAAAAGCTTTCGCCTTGTGCAAGAAATTCCAGAATAAGTTTTTAAAATGCCAGTGACAAGAAAGTGCTTATTAACAACTAATGAAACTGGTAAAAAAATATCCCCATAGACGAATAGTTGGACTTGATGTATTTTGATGTGCTAAACATGAATCTGCTTTCAGTTTTTTTCCATCAGGTCTGGATTTTTTTATGGGCGTGTCTAATATTTCGCCCATAGTAAGGCCATTACTCTAGTATATTTCCTCATAACTCAAGAACGGTGTGTACGATTGATCAAAGTGCTACACCAAAAGATGCGGACTAAAAATATCTTTAAATCAATCCAACTTAATTTTTTTATGTGATCAATAGTTTCGGAGTTATTTTGAAATAAATGTCCGAAAAAAAATCTTTTTCATGCAAAGTTTTAGATTTTTTTGTTACTTAAATTTCTTTAATAAATGAAGACATCTAAAATGTTACAGTTTATCATCTTTATCTTAAAGCTGATAATGCTGCAAATAAAATAAGGCATGTATCTTCAAAATTGATGCAGAAATCTAAATTTGATTCACAGTTAAGAAAAATTCCAAAAATTTTTTAAAAATTTCCATATTACATACAATTGAGTAGAAATACAGTGGTGGGCAAAAAAATTTTTTTTTATTTTTTCTTGAAACAAAAATAGGTGGACTAGGTGGATTTTGACGAATTAAAAACGATTCTGCATTCACTTTTTTTCTATCGGGTACTGATTTTTTTTTTATGTGCATGACTAATATCATCACCTTATTTAACTGTCACACTATAAAATTCGAGAATGGTTTGTAAAACTTAGGCTATAACCAAAGAATATACAATATATAGAAAGCGCATGGCAATAAAAACTGAAATAATTTTTAAAAGTATTTCATGATGCGGGAGGGAAGGCAAAAGGAAAAGAAGCTTGCGTGTTTTTTATCTCTTTTGTTATGCTCTTGAAATTAATAAAAAACACACAAAAAAGTCAGTCTCGCACGAGCATTCAAGCAAGAATGTTGTGTTACTGCTTGTTGCTTGAGATACACTTATGAAAAATATTAATATGATTTTTTATCTCTTAATTAGACAACTATCTTTTTTAATTAAGAAATAATAATTTAATACAATTAATTTTTATTATAAAATACAAATTTGAAATAATCGTTCGTGCTGAATTAAATTTAGTATTATTTGATATTTTTTAATAAGAAATTAAAATCCTAAATTATTAATATATCGTTATTTTTTTTAATCAAAGAGTAGAAAAAATGAAATTGAAAAAAGATTCGGCTGTGCCGAATCTTTGATACCCTTCACCATATTACCATATTACCATCTTACTATCTTATCGACATCATATTACCGTATTACCGACAAATAATAAAATTTTCACCTTAACGTATGCTTGCATATTTTCACATATATAAATCTAAATTTTTTTTAAACTACGAAAATTTGAATGTGAAAAAAAACAATCATAGCAGGCTTTGCTTTTAAAAAATAAACAACAACAATTCCATATTTATTTATTTTTTTATGTGTGTATATACAAACTGACTGCATATACAAAGAACAACAACAACACTGTTATTCATTATATTACTTCTGTTGCTAACTATACTACATGTCTTATAGGCAAAAACGTCACTAATAGTCATTACAATGCTTAATATACATGTTTGTGTATGTATTTATGTATATTCTTAACAGATATGTTTTAGTTTTTAAAAATAAACAACAACAATTCCATATCTACTTATTTTTGTACAGACTGCATATACAAAGAACAACAACAACACTGTTATTCATTATATGACTGCTGTTTCTAACTAAACTACTTGTCTATACAAAAAACAAAAAACGTCACTAATAGTCATTACAATGCTTAATATACATGTTTGTGTGTGTATTTATATTCTTAACAGATTTGTTTTTGGGCCATAACTCTGTTGATTATGAACGAATTTGGTTTATTAAAAAAAACGAAATTTTATAAAAACATTTATGACTGATCTATATAAAAATAAAAATCTGTAGCTTGAACAAGGGCTTCAAAAATAAAAAAATTAGTTTTCCCCGATATCACAGTTATTACTGAACCGATTTATTTCATTTTTTCAGAACAAAAATTCAGAAAATAATTTCCGAGCCCCCTTTAAAAATTCGAAGTCCCTGGTATATACTAGAGCCCTGCAAACTGTGTCTTATAAGGCTGTACAATAGATTACCCATAAAATGTATGGATTTTACAAAAGATTTGATTTTGCTTGCTCCACCGGCAGTTTCTGGTAGATGGGGCTATAAAAATAATATGTGTGCAAAAATTGGGTCGACCGGTCGTAAACCGGCCAGTCGACTTTGACCTTTGTCCTAAAACAAGGCTTAAAAGCAACTGATATCTTTATTGCGCTATAACTCTTTAATTTAAAATTTTCCGATAAAATACTATATAAGCTTTTTTATTCAGAATAAAATTCAGAAATTTTTGACATATAATTTTTTAGCCTACTATGACTTGTTGCGACGTTATAACCAATCAAAGTAAAAACTTTTACATGAACTTTTTTTTAAAAAGCCCTGGTTTTAATATGGGCTTAGCCTGCTAGAAACGGTTTTTATTATTTTGCAGAGCAGAATTTATAGTTTTTATAAATCATTAAGTTTTGTCACACTTGCTTAATATATTTGGGTAGATGGACCAAAGTCTGAATTTGGGGTATCAATTTTTTTACTTATCATACAAATATTGGTAGTAAATGTAGGGTATATCATGCATTTTTGAATCATTTCAGAGAGTATTTTCAAATAGTTATCGAATTAAATTGCTACTCGAAATTCAAGTGTTGCCGATTACCCAAAAATTGTAAAAGTTGACATGTTAATATTTTCACATATAAACAACTTTTTTATCTCTTTTACCTCAAAAATCGGTGATATATATTAAAAATAGATAAAATTTCTCACAATAGCTTGAAAATAAATAAAAATATATTTTCAAAAGAACTAGTAAATTAACTTATATGAGTTAAATTCACATAATAACGGAATTTAGATTTGTTTCGATTCCATCAGAAATATTTTTTGTCTTTTGTTGTTTAGTTTTCTTTCAAAAAGGAACAGTTATGGAATTTATTTTATAATTTACCTCTATTGAGGGTACATGATATAATAAAGGTTAATTAAAAGTAAATCATTTTTTTCCGTAATGCATTGTCTTGAACACTGTAATTGTAATTTTTAATCTCAGTTCCAATGTATTTATCAAGAAGTACATACATGCTATTTAATTATTTACTTAAATACAAGGTTTTATAAACTAATTACTTCCATTCTACACTTAGAAATTCCTCATCATCACTTGCTGTTTTAATTTTAAATTTTTACGAACAATAATGAAAATTGTCATTAATATTACACATAATTATTTACCTATTTGCGAGCTGTTGATAAAAAAGGTTTATGCTTTTAATATATTTCGCCGATTTTTAAGGTAAAAGAGATGAAAAAGTTGTTTATATGTAAAAATATTAACATGTCAACTTTTAAAATTTTTGGTTAATCGGCAACACCTAAATTTCGAGTAACTGTTTTATTCGATAACTATTTAAAAATACTTTCTGAAATGATTTAAAATTTCATGTTACACCCTACATTTAGTACCAATATTTGTATAATAAATAAAAAATTGATACCGCAAATTCAGATTTTAGTCCATCTACCCAAATATATTAAGCAAATGTGATAAAACATCGATTTATAAAAACTACAAATGCTGCTCTACAAAATAGTAAAAACCGTTTCTAGCAGGCTAGGCCCATATTAAAACCAGGGCTTTTTTAAAAAAAGTTCATGAACAAATTTTTACTTTGATTGCTTATAACATCACAAGAAGTCATAGTAGGCTAAAAAATTACATGTCAAAAATTTCTGCATTTTATTCTGAATAAAAAAGTTTATATAGTATTTTATCGGAAAATTTTAAATTAAAAAGTTATAGCTCAATAAAGATATTAGTTACTTTTATGCCTTGTTTTAGGACAAAGGTCAAAGTCGACTGGCCGGTTTACGACCGATCGGCCCAATTTTTGCACACATATTATTTTTATAGCCCCATCTACCAGAAACTGCCGGTGGAGTAAGCAAAATCAAAAATTTTGTATTCATGGGTAATCTACTGTACAAGCCACTTCATATTTTTCAAGTGTTGTTATCAGTGTGTGTGCGGAGTAATAAATACTGTTCTGCAGGCACTTAAAACCATACAAATACTGCGTGTGTGCTTCAACTTTATGAACAAATCATGAGTGTGCTATGATAGCGACCAAACAAGCCTCTCAAAGGCTTGTATAAAAAAATACAAGCCTTTTGACCACTTGTTTGCTTCAATAAGGAAAAAAATTGTGTTTTCTTTTTTATTAAAATTATATGTGTGTGTGTGCGTTCATGACTGTATAAAGTAATTTCGTAAGTAAAACAGTCGTTTAAAAGTATTGTTTATAAACTTATTGTTATTTACGATCAAATAAATTATTAATGTTACTAGTTATAACAATTTAAAGAAACATGCATTAAGTTTTATTAGTAAACAGATTTTATTAAATATTTAAAGTTTTTTACAAGGTTTTTTATATTATTACTTAAAACAAATATATACTTAATTACTTATATACTACTTTCTTATACATATGTATATAAATACTTAAACTATATTACAGATAATAATGTTGTCTGTATTCATGTGAAGAAACATAATCTGTGAAAAGATGGTTGAGTTGGAGGAAAGATTCGTTCTTTTATAGCATATATGAAATATATTAGGTAATAATATTATAATTTTATTTATAAACTCATTTTTACATTAGGTAATAATATGTATAAGCCTTTTCTAAAAATAACTTTAGTCCAATAAAAGCAGGTATATTTCTTAGTGTAAAAAATTTATTTAAAACAGCAAGAATTTGGCAATAAAATCTGTAGAAGCACCTAAATAGATCAATAAGAAACAGGTACATATGTTCTGCACTGTAAAAAATGTAAATTTATTTTTTATAAAACCACGAATTGAGTTCGCTTACAATCACAAAACAGCATCCTTTACCTGATTATATATTGAACATGTACATATGACGGGACACACAATTTGGGTAAACGTCTTAAAATATTTCATTTATAATTTTATTACAGTGCAGATGTTCCATCGTATTCTTAACATTTGGGAAAATTTATTAGTCAAGGAGTAAACGTATATGGAAACGAATTTGAAAAATGAAAAGACATTGTTCTATATTATTTCCTTTTAGTTTTAGAATAGAATGATTACTTAGTAAATATAAATTAAATGCAATAAAATCTATCATAATATAAATAAGTACAATTTTAAAATTTTTTATATACAATTAATAATAAGACTATCTTTATTTAAAATATAAATAAATACTAAAGATAAAAATTTTCTAACTTACATATGTAACTGACAGTTTCAAATGTCAACTTTAATTTTTTTACTTTTTTAACTCTTAATAAAGAGTATTTTTTAATAACTTTATGAATTCACCCTTTTACATTTATTTAGAAAAGAAGAACCAACAATAAAATATAGACATACTGTATATATGTGTGTGTATGCAAGAATATTTATAAACAACCACTTTTTACACATTATGAAGATTTTTTGCCACACACAGCAACTACGTATTACAAAAAACAAACAAATCATTAAGCCCACTTGAAATCTTTAAATCATTTCTCAACGTCTTGTATGATTTGCTTTTTTTTGCCACTCCACTTGCACCACTTGTTTACGATATATGATTTGAACGCACGGATTTGCAGTCGCTCATACACAGTACACACTTGCTTTGCTTCGGGCAGCGAACAGTACGAACAGTATTTATTGTTGTTTTTGCACATGTTGGCTATGAAACACACACTTGAAATTCAAGTGTGTTTGCTTTTCAAATCATCTTGCGCAGGAGACTAGTATATACAGAGGCTTCAGAAACTGAAAAACCGGTTCCAAAAACTGGTTTTTAAAGTATATCTCCGCCATTTATAAACCGATCCTGCTGATTCAAAAAACCGAAATTTTATAAAAATATTTGCGACCGATCTGTATAAAAATAAAAATCTATAGCTTAAACCAGGGCTTCAAAAAATAAAAAATGCGTTTTTTCCGATATCTCGGTTATTATTGAACCGATTTATTTAATTTTTTCAGAACAAAAATTGAGAAAAAAAAAATGTCCGAGACTTCTTTGTAAAAACGAAGTCCCTAGTATATACAGAGGCTTCAGAAACTGGAAAACCGGTTCTAAAAACCGGTTTTTTGAACATATCTCCGCATTGTATGAACCGATCTTGCTGAATTCCAATAGCAAAATTCTCGAAAGCATTTCCAATCGTTTGATATATACAGTGGTGGCCACGAATTTAAGACACGACATTTCACTTATATATTTCTGATAATTTTTACATCTTATCGAACAAATTTTAGATCCATGTTATTTTTTAAAGATCCTAGTAATGTTATGAAAAAAAATCAACAATAGTTTGTTACCTATATTTAGTTTCCAATTTTTATTTACATATTATACAGATTAATACAAGTTTAAGCCTGGTCATGAATTTAGGACATAGGCAAAATAAAAGTTAATTCACAAAAGTAAAGCTCAGCTTCATAAAACAATATTAGTATTTGGTGGGAAATCCTTTATTTTGAATCACAGCAGCGCATCTCCTGGGTAAACTTTCAACTAAGGCCATACAGCGCTCCTTTGGAATGGCATACCAAGCCTTTTGAATTTCTTCCCATAAATCAGTCAAATTTTTTGGCTTTACTGCTCGTACATGCTCCTCAACATCATTCCACAAGTTCTCAATTGGATTGAGATCCGGGGATTGAGCTGGCCATTTCAGAACTGTGATATTATTTTCCTCTAAGCAACTCTTCACTAGGCGTGAAGTGTGCTTAGGGTCATTATCATGCATAAATATCCACATTAGAGGCATGTTGTCTTCAGCGAATGGTATCATGATGCTTGTCAGTATGTTTTTGTAAATATGCTGGTCCATTTTATTGATAATCTTCTGAATGGGACCTACACCATGCCAGGAAAATGCTGCCCACACCATGACATTTCCACCACCATGCTTAACCGTTTTAAGGGTGTACTTTGGGTGATGCTCCAGGTTTGGAGGACGCCATACGTACTGTTTTCCATCAGAACCAAAGCGACAAAACTTCGACTCGTCGCTCCAAAGTATATTTTTCCAAAATGTCATCGGCTTATTGAGATTTTCTCTTGAAAACGCTAGTCGGGATTTAATATTTTTTTTTTTGACACAAGTGGTTTACGTTGTGCAATACACCCACGTAAGTTCTTCTCATTCAGACGTCTTCTTATTGTCCTGGACGATATATTAATACTAAAATCCGATGAAATCTCATTTTTAATTTTACTTGAGCTCTTGAAAGGATCTTTAGCAGCTGATTTATAAATTAAGCTATCCTCCCTGGGTGTAGTTTTTCGGGCTCTAGGGTGCTGTTTGACATTTTTGGTAGTGCCATGTTGCTTGATGTGTTCCAGTGCATTGTAAATCTTGGATCTGGAACATTTTAGTAGCTTGGAAATTTCCATTACTGTTTTTCCATCAGTATTCATTTGTTGGATCAATTTTCGCTCGGCATCCGAACTCCAAGTACCTCTGGCCATTTCTAACTAAATATTTTGATGTATTCTAACATTAAATGGAATAAAACATTCATTACTTACCTTTTAGCTTCAAAAAACACCAAAAAATCACTTAAAAACCAAATATTTCTTATATGTTTTAAATTCGTGACCAGCTTCAAAAGCACGTTTTTACGTAAATATAATAAAAACAGCAACAAAATGTATACACAAACAAAACCAAATAACGGTAATTGATCTTAACATTACAGGGTACACTGAAAAATTAACAAAATCTAATTTTATATTGCAGGGTTGTAATAATTATCACAACTTAGTTCGTTACATGTCGTGTCTTAAATTCGTGGCCACCACTGTATATTATATATGTCAGTTATCGGTGGGCTTCATAAACGCCATTTCAACCGACACACGGACGGACGGACATGATCCTATCGTCATCATTTCTTACAAGGATCCCGAAAATGTAAACTTTTTTGCTCTCCGACGAAAATTGTGGGAATTACAAATGGAATGACAAACTTACATTAAACATTATGATTACTATGGTAATCGTTGCGATCCCTGGTTATTACTATTCAAATTCTAAACTAGTAACGTGTATTTCCACTTACAAGTCTTTAATTGACGAAGAAACTTTCAAAATTAAATTACTATAAAAATTATGTTATTTTTTTTGGTGTATAATTTCATAATGGGATAGAAAAACAAAACATACACAAACATAGTAATTGTAAATGTATGAGTGTGACGATCGCTGGTGTAGTGCCTATAAAAAGTAGAAACAAGAAATTGGTTGCTTATTTACTAAATGAGATAAAATACGATCACGTATGTTAGTGTAGGGCAGAGCATATGTGTTTTGTTGTTTTAAAAGTAGAATTACTTTAATCAGCACCGAACTACTTACACCTTTTTTAACGTCATATGAGCTTATATACTTTCAGAATATTACATTTATATTTAAAAAAATGATTTGTGTAGTTTTGTTACTTATGTATTCAAAGTAACAGATGTTAAAGTTAAGTATATTAATTAAATAAAAACAAAAATATAAAATTATATCCACTTGAAAAAAATATATTTTTTTTTTATTCATATCAAATTTGTCACCAAAAAAATTAGATTTTTCTTTAATAATTTTGTTTTATTCTGTAAAGAAAATGGAATTATATTGAAAAAAGATCTTTTGTAAAAAATATTTAATTTGTATATACCTACTATATAAAAAAATTGTTATGACAAAAATAAATAAATGAATAAATAAAAAATAACTTTTATTTCCTGCCAAAAAATAACTTTTATATATTAAAAAAAAAAAATCAATATTTTTGTTTATAAACAATTTAAGTCTATAAATTGAAACATTACTGTATGAATATTTTTTACTTTTTGTATAAAAAAAAAAGAAATAATAATAATAACTTTTTGCTTAGAAAAAGGAAATCAAAAAACTTCTTTATTTTTAAAATACATATATAATTTAAAAATAAGTTTTAAAATTTAAAATATTAACATTATTTATTTCTATAAAAAATATTTATTTTAATAACAATTCCTTGTTTCAAATAAAATACAACTCAAAAGCTTGGAAAAAATCACAAAATAATTTTTTTCCGAAAAAAAGGAAAAACTTTTATTTACTATTTACTTTATTTTTTTTTTTTTTTTTTAAATCCAAAAGATGGACAAAATATGTACTTTTAAAAATTAAAAAATGTAAATATTTTTTTAAATACTAATTTCTAAAATTAAAAATTCTCTATAAAAACATTTTTTTTTAAATAATATTAAAAAAAAAAAACAAATTATATGCACATTTTATGAAATATATAAAAATATAATATATAAAAGTAAAATATAACAATTATTAGTTTATCAAAAATATAACTATAAAATATAAATTGACAATTTCGAAATCATACAAAAATTTGTCACGTCACTAAGAAAGGTATAAGGACGTCGGTGCAGATCAAAGCATTTCTACTTGTAAAACAACAAAACACGTATGCTATGCCCTACAGTAATATTAACGTTCATATCTTTTGCATTAGTAAATAAACAACTAAAATTTCTGTTGGCACTTTTTATTTCAAAATAAAAGAAACAAATATTATTTGTTTCTTTCAATTTGAAATAAACATCTTTATGCATGTACAAATATATATATGGTTGTGTGTTTTTATTTGCATTTCTTTATAAGGAATACATACATGTACAAACACATATATTTAAACTCTTTCTCTCTCTCTCTGTTTTGGTGGTGGATTACATGAGAGCGGTTTCAATGATTAGAACCCGCCATAAGAAATTTTGTTTCTACATGATGCGCCTTCTATATATGAATATTCTTTGCTATAACTCAAGAACCCTTTACACGATTTTTATAAGTGATACGCCAAAAAATGCATACGAAAATTGTCATCAAGGTATGTGAACAATATTTTTCATTCGCTCAAGAATTTCAGTTATGGATCAACATTTTCACCACTTTTCAAAAAAATAAATTTTAAAATTTTCGGTACTAATTACCGAATAACTACGGAAATATTAACTAGACAAAAAAATATATAAATTCAGGTCAAAGACAATTTAGGTCGCTATATATTAGAGTTCAATTTATCTTAATTGGACAAACTGTTCTCGAGATATACAAGTGTGACATAAATTTTTATAATACGTGGTTTTATTTGCTCGTAGTTCCACCAGCTTTGAGATAAAGGTGATAAACTTCAATATTTTTGATGTTTTCACTTTTGATAGTAGAGCGATTTAAAGCTAATTTTATTCCGCATATCGTGGTATATCATTTATATAAATCGTGCATACCGTTCTCAAGTAATAATGAAATATATTCGTGTAATCGGCATATTTAGGGCACAATATTAGACACGCCCATAAAAAAAAATCCCGACCTGATGGAAAAAAACTGAAAGCAGATTCGAGTTTAGCATGCGGAATTCCATCTAGTCTATATATATATATATATATATATATATTTTATATTTTATTTTGTTATTTTTTTTTTTTGAAGGAGCTCGAAAAGGATAATTTGGAAAGTTCTTCAACAATACTTATTATTATTTTTCAATAATTTTAATTTTATTTTACTTAAATACAAAATTATTTTCCTGAGTTTAAGGCCTTGGTAAAAAGAATAGTTGAATAAAGTACTTACCGGACTCAAATACATCAGCTTCTTTTTCCATTGCTCCTTTTCGAAAACTTTCTCCATCATTTTCATTGTTAGATTGATTATCTTTGAAAATATCACCTTTTTCAAAACGTTCTCTTAATGACTTCGAATCCACTTCTATATCTATTTCCGGTTTTTTGTCACTTGCTGTCATAATAAATAAAGCAAAATAAAAGTTATTATATTAACATTTAAATGTAAAATAAGTCATAATTTATATGAAAGATATAAATATAGAAAATATAAATACATACATTAGAAAGGATTGGACGAAAAATCGCGTAATTGAAAATGACCTATAACACACAAATGAATAAATGCCCAGTATAATACCCAAAAATCTTATCTAATCACCGAATATTTTGTGAATAATTGGCCAAAAAGCAAAAGGAGTAATAGCCTTCTTAATTTGGCATTTTTTAGAATTTCAAATTACACAAATAAATTAATACGGTCCGTGAAAGATACACTCGCCAAAATTCGTTTTTATATAGCCAAAGGCCGGCTATACAAGGAATAGCTATAAGCGCACCTTATTATCGCAGGTTTCTGAAGATATAAAGTCGTAGAAAAATTAAAATTGATTATTAAAAAAAAAAAAAAATAAATTGAAAAATAGTTCATTAAAACAAGTTTTCTATTTAGAATTGTACTATGTATATGGAAAATCTATTGGTGCTTCAAAACCAACCATGAACGCATTTAATTAAAAAAATCAAACATTTTATTAAAAGAAAGAAACAAATTCTAAGATAATATATAAATATAAAAAGCCATATTTTTATAAATGCAACAGCTTTAACTGGTGCACTTTTCCCCCTGTTTAATTCCCACTTTTTTTTTTCCTCTCAAACCTTTACGCATAAATCATTTATTATTTTGAATGGAAAGCACTTGCATATTTCTGGGCTTCAGAGTAAATCTGAAGAAATAATTTAAATATTTTCAATTATATTTTTTGAATTTATTCATATTTTTTTGTCAGACGAGTCCTGTGGACCATACATTCCTTTCATGGAAATTTGCCTCACATTTCTATGAAAATTTTCGGACACAGAATGTTTCGAAAATTACTAAAGAATCTTCACCAATATTCATTTTTAAGAAATTTGAATAAAATTCTTCAACTTGACTAAAAATTTGTAAATCGACTAAAGCATACACATTTTAAGAAACTAAATAATTTATTTTATTCAAATTGAATAAAATTCTTCAAATTTACTAAAGGCATCTAGAATTGAAGAAAATTCTTCAAAATAAGTTTGAACGTCTTTACATTCAATTACAGTTTTAGATAATATGTAAAAAATTTAAAAATATATATTTCTTATAATTGTATTATTTATTAGTTTTTACTAGAAATTATTGACTATACTATATATGTATATGAACGATATTTAAAAATTTTATAAAATATACTAATACATACATAAACTAATTTACTTAAAAAATAAAATGAAGTAGTAAAAATAAATAAAAATTCTTCAAAATGATTAAAAAATTCAGTAAAGACATGTAAAATTTAAGAAATTTTATTAAAATTAACAATTTTATTATTCAATTTGACTAAATATCTTCAAATTTACTAACGACATGTAGAATTGATGAAATTTCGTTAATATAAACTAATTTATTTTAGTCAAATTGAATAAAATTCTTCAAATTGACGAAATTTTTTCAATTTTACTAAAGGCATGTAGAATTGAATAATCTTCGTTAATTTAAATAATTTCTTTTAGTCAAATTGAAGAAACATGTGTAAAACTGAAGAAATTTCCTCAACACAGAAAACGCATAGTGAAGAAGATCAGTAGAATAACAAACTATAAAGCTTGTGCACGTGTTTTTGTGTCTATAGATTTAAATTTCATTTAAAATTTTTTTTTTATACAAATACAAAAATGATCGAATAATAAAACATAGTGAAAAATAAGTGTGAATTTGTGTTAAATCAGATATACTTTAGGAACAAGCAAGTTTCGATCAATAAATATATAATTCTCCTGCAAAAAATTTTAATTTATGTGCAAACTCATGGATGGCACAAAATGCAACCACTGTTGAGCGTAAGGACATTTAGAGGACTTTTTCATACTTTTCACATTTTAAATTTTTAATATTTTAGGTATATTTACTTATTTTATAAATCATTTCGATAGCAAATATAAACAAATTAAATTAATCAACTGCCAGACCACGGTCATCATTATCTCAAGGAGCCATTTTGGATTTGTACAAAAATTTCCTTTGAAAACCTAAAAACAAACCTTGTAGTAGGTAGCACAAATGATTTGCAAATGTAGGTAAATATTTTTTGTACTATGTATATAAACTCTTTTATTTATATTTTCGTTTTCTTTACATTTTTTATATGTTGCTATAGATCATCCAAAAATAAACTTTAAAAAATTAAGTTATAAATCTGTATGGGCTGAAATTGAATGCAGTGCACTCACTGGTTGCTGATTACTGAGTGAATGCACATCTAATCAGTGATGTCATATAAAATTTAAGAAAATCCCTCTAATTAGTTTAAAAATTCCTTTTTTTCCCTTTTTTAGAAAAATGTTTCCCTCTTCTTTAAAATTGCTATTTTTTTAACAAAAACTATGAATTTTGAAATTTACATAAATATAGTTTTTGTTTGTAATTCAATAAAAATTATACAAAAAATATTTTAAAAAAGAACGAGAACACTGAAAATATCCATTCGATAAATTAAGACTTTTATTTTTAAATGATTGTGTATGATAATATTGCTTTTTTTCCTTATTTATTTAATTTTTTGAGATAAATTTATACATACTAAAAATTACCTTTATTTTGACAAAAATTAAAATTCCCTCCCTTTTTTCCTTCGGCTATAATTTGCCTTTAAAATTCTCTCAAAAAGGGAAAATTCCCTCCATCTGACATCACTGTATTTAATGTACTTAATAAATGGTATAAAAATAGTTTGTTATGTTAAATAAAATTTTTAATAAATGTATATTTTTTTTATTTTCTCAGTCCGATATTGATTAAACACTTGTACTAAAATGTGGGTTGTTTCCATTCGAATTATAAAGAATTTTCATAAAACATCATCTTATATAGCGATCATATCAAGGATCCAGCAAACAAACTTTTGTAACAGAATTTCTTATTTCCAAATATATTTTTATATTTCAGACGGTAGTATATTTGGTTTATTTTACATTTTTGAAAGGGTCTAACCTTAATTACTTTAATTAAAACTTTTACTACGTAAGTTTATATTAAATTTAATTTAATAATTTTCTTTATATATTTTAAAATGCTTATTTCTAACATAAATTATATTTTTTACACAATAAATAATATTAAAGTGTTTGAAATTTATTATTTGTTTTATTTTGATGATTTTAATTTATAGTAAATTTTCCTACAGGGGTTAAACAACACTTTGGAATTGACGAAATTTTGTCAATTTGAATAAAATTCAAATGTTAAATTGAATAAACATTCTTCAATTTGAAGAAAAAATTAGTTAATTTGAATACATTTTTTATTCAATTTAACTAAAATTTAGTAGAATTAAATAAAATAATTTAGTTAAATTGAATAAATATTCTTCAATATGAATAAAATTTTTAGTTAATTTGAATAATATTTTCTTCAATTTGACTAAAAATTTGTCAAATTAACTACCTTTTAATTAACTAATTGAATTAGTCGTATTGACGAATGTTCGTCGATTTAACTAACTTACGAAAAATTAACAAAAAATTCCGTTTAATTGAATAACGATTTTGTTGGTTGATATTTAACCTACTTTTCTTCAATTCTACACCCCATTTTACCGTATTTACTGCTCATTATTGGTTCAGTGTATAAATCAAAATATTTTCCACTTTTCATTCCAATTCACATTTAAGGCAAGTGCAAATTATTTTTATACTAATTATTCCCGGTGAGCTTTTTTACCCCTTTTGATGCAATAACTAATATTTATTTTATATCCGCCCTATTCAAATATAATATGAAAATTATTTGTATAAAATTTTAAAATTTGAAGTAAAGAACAACGCATAACTGAGAGTGAGCTATGCGTTGTTCTTAGAAAATTTGAGTATGTAAATTGATAATAAAATTATTTCCACAAAATCTCAGGACATTATCTGCAATAATTCCTACCGTTTAAGAGTTTTAAAAAAGTGGGCGTAAAATGTTGGCGTGACATCCGAGTGTGTCAAATTTTTGTGAAAATCGGTGCAGTCGTTTAAGAGTTTTAAAGAGTGGGCGTGACATCCAACAAAGATCTTACATAGCCTATAACCACCTACGGCATTGGTACAATCTGTGTGTCAAATTTCGTGTAAATCTTTTTAGCCGTTTAGACGTGATTGGCGCACAAACAAACAAACTTACACTTATTTTTTTTATAATATATGTAGGAACTGGAGGGGAAAATGGGAGGATCACCGGGGTTTTGCTGGACGGAGACGTTAATTTAGAGTTTTAAGGGTTGGGATTAAACAGGACGGGATAAGACGGAATGGGAACGTGGGTATAAAAGACCGACAATTTTGACAGACGGAGAAAGTTACTCAGTGTGTGTTGAACTGAGTTGAAGTAGCTTAACACAAAAGGTGTTTGTGTTAATGCTAGGTTATTTTTAAGTTGTGTAAATATATTGTGTAAATAAATGTAAATATTAAATATGAATTCGTGTGTGTATATAATTTAAAATATAGAAGAGTTAGAGTGTGACAAGGAGATGTCACAAAATCACCTAAAGTGTTCATCAAAACGCTTGTAAAATCTACAATTGGGGGCTCAACCGGGATGTTCTCATGAGCCAGTACGAAAATATTCGTTAAAATATTAAGTACGGTGCGCAAGAGTGAGAGGACTAGAAAGTTATTTGTTAGGAGAAAACAATAACAGTCGAGGTAGAGTTGCAGCTGATTAGGAGATAAAGGTACAGAAGAGGGGAAGTCAACAACAACAATATGCTGAACAACAAACTTGAGAAGTGATTTGCAGTAGATGTGGGTGCTTTGAGAGAAATTTTGCTGCAAAGATGGCGTATAGAGTTTAGCGAGTAAATTTGAGTGAAATTTGCTCGTTAACAGGTGACGCGATGAGTTGCTGCGGTGGTATTTACTCACTGATAGATGGCGCGATGAGTTTCTGAGGTAAAATAAACTTGTTGATAGATGGCGCTGTTGTAAATTGACCGTATGAAGAGAGAAGACTTGTGTATGCAGGAGTGTGATAGAGACAGATAGCCTATATCGCCTATGAACGCTGAGCATGGGAGAGAGAAAGGATATAGAGTATCTGCAGAGGCGCATAACCTGTAGAGTGAGTAGTAAATAGCAGAGATTTACTAAGGTGTTAGAAGCATGCGGCAATACAACAGGCAGCAAAGGGAGAAGGTTGATCGTTGTGCAGCAACAGAACGACGACAGAGTGTGAGATACCGCCCAGAGGAGAAATTGTGTGATTGTTGTTCGATTCCAATTCGTTCTAAGGAGAATTGTGCGTGTATGGATATTGGTGTGCAGTGCACACTGTGCACTGTGAGAAATATTATTTATTTTTAATATATATAACCGATTTTTCAGGTAAAAGAGATAAACGAGTTGTTTATATGTAAAAATATTAACATGTCAACTTTAATAATTTTTGGTTGATCGGCAACACCTAAATTTCAAGTGACTGTTTCATTTGATAGTGACTTAAAAATACTATCTGTAATGATTAAAATTTTCATGCTACACCCTATATTTAGTACCAATATTTGTATAATAAGTAAAAAATTGATACCCCAAGTTTAGATTTTGGCTAGGCACATATTAAAACCAGGGCTTTTTTAAAAACAGTTCATGTAAAATTTTTTACTTTGATTGCTTATAACATCACAACAAATCATAGTAGGCTAAAAAATTATATGTCAAACATTTCTTCATTTTATTCTGAATAAAAAAGCTCATATAGTATTTTATCGGAAAATGTTAAATTAAAGAGTTATAGTGCAATAAAGATATTAGTTACTTTTGAGCCTTGTTGTAGGACAAAGGTCAAAGTCGACTGGCCGGTTTACGTCCGATCGACCCAATTTTTGCACACATATTATTTTTTTAGCCCCGTCTACCAGAAACTGCCGGTGGAGCAAGTAAAATCAAAACTTTTATAAAATCCATACATTTTATGGGTAATCTAGTGAACATGGTCGTTACGGGTTGGAGATTATCGGTTAATTCGGAGATTCTGGTGGATGTACCAACGTCACAGAGGACGTGAATCCATGGGTTTCTACATTCGGGGTCGAATGTGCTGTCAGGAGGGCCGAATGTAGGAACTGGAGGGGAAAATGGGAGGATCACCGGGGTTTTGCTGGACGGAGACGTTAATTTAGAGTTTTAAGGGTTGGGTTTAAACAGGACGGGATAAGACGGAATGGGAACGTGGGTATAAAACACCGACAATTTTGACAGACGGAGAGAGTTACTCAGTGTGTGTTGAACTGAGTTGAAGTAGCTTAACACAAAAGGTGTTTGTGTTAATGCTAGGTTATTTTTAAGTTGTGTAAATATATTGTGTAAATAAATGTAAATATTAAATATGAATTCGTGTGTGTATATAATTTAAAATATAGAAGAGTTAGAGTGTGACAAGGAGATGTCACAAAATCACCTAAAGTGTTCATCAAAACGCTTGTAAAATCTACATATATATTAGAATTTGGAGTATTTTTATATCGGTTGGTACCATGGTACTACTACGACTCATTCCCTACAATCTGATCTTGTTTATTTTTCTTTAAATAAAATTTAAAAAATTTATATTTATAGTGTTACTAAAGTACAAAAATAAAGTACTTTGAAAACAACTTTTATGAGTTTACATTTCTATTTGATAAATAGGTAGAGAAATAAATTAATGAATTCTGAACATTGGAAATGTAATATTATGAGGTAAAAATGCATGTGCAGTTGCGAGCATAAAAAATGAAATGCTATGCTATTTTTTATCGTACTGATTAGGGCTACAACATTATTAAACTTGCCAATTTTGCGGTCTTTATAATTGTATACAAGTTATGTAACAATAGCATAGCTGTAACAAAATTTTTTTCATTTCATTTCATTCAAATACATTTAGCAGTTCTAAAGTTAAATAATTATTTCCAAAAAATTTCGTTTTGGGACCACTTTGCAACGTACAATAAATATTATCAAATCCAGTTTATCTCAAAGTGTTTGTCTGAACACTCAAAGTCAGAATTTGTTCTCAGAGCAAAAAATTACTAAACTTACTTTAGAAATAATCTCAAAATTAAAAAAATTGGCATTCCAAAGAGGAACAATTTAATATCATTGCACAACTAACAATTAAATATTCGTACTCTTACATTAGGAAATAATGAATAATTGTATAAAAATCATGTTTTGGAACGCAAGAAGTATTCGTAATAAATATATTGAGTACTTTAATTTTTTAGTTACTAACTACATTGATATTTGTCTAGTTAACGAAACGTGGTTAGACAATAAGTCGAAATTTACAAACCCATTTTATAATTGCATACGGTAGAGGTAGTGACGTGGTAATTAGGAATCAAAAAATCGATTTGTTTTAAACAATTACAACCTATTAAAACTGAAGTAATAGAAAATGTGGCAATAGATATTAAACTAGGTAGTTCTAATAATTAAAAATTTTATTCTATATATCTTCCTGGATGTTCTAATTCCAAAGAATTCTCAGCATCCATGGAAACTTCCTATTGTGTGGAGATTTGAATAGCAAACATCGTAATTGGGGATACACAAGAGCAAATTTTTACGGGAACATACTTTTCGACTTAAATTTTCAGTTTCCTTTCACAATTCCTTATCCAAATAATTCAACTCATATCCCAACATCCAATAGAAGTCGTCCATCCACATTAAATCTTACACTTACTAATTAGTGTTTATAAACCGAAAAACCGGTTTTTTCTTCAATTTGCGAACCAGCTAATTTGAAATATTCAGTTTCGGTTTACCGGTTTACCCGGTTTTTTTGTGTCGGTTAACCGGTTTCAAAAATTTGCTAAAAATATCACTAAATTTCGTCCTTTAGTTGCTTTTTCTGAATTTAAAATAAAGGAAAATATGTTGAAACTACTAAAAATGTGGCTGTTTGAGTTAACAAGTAGTAAGGTGATAGAGCTATTTACTTATGGGAAGTTAAATATATTTTAAAACTGTATGTGTAATAAATCAGATAGATAATTAAGTATTCCGTTTACAAAAACTTTAATTTCATGTGAATGAAATTTTACAAAAGAAGAAAGTATGTAACATTACGCCTATTAATGTATGGCTTAAGAAAAAAATAAGATTTTATATGAGATAATAGGAATAAAGACTTCAAAAGTAGAACTAAATAAGTGCTGAAAATTTACTTTAAAATTATTAATAATCTTCTAAAAATAAAAACAAATCTCTTTTTAGCAGAAAAAATTTTATTAATTTTTCCAATTTTATGCAGATATTTTTATTAAATTTGTTTATAAAAATCATATAAACTTTTTCTTGAGAGAAAAACTTTAAAAGCGGTGAATATAAATCATAATATAAAGTACATAATCCTGAACCTCCAAAGTTGGTCACCTCGGACAAGAGAAATTTGGACCAAATTAAATTTTGACCCATTTTTGGACGTGTTTTTTACTTTTTTTTTAACTTTGCGGGCTCAATTTGAATCCTAAAATTTTTCTAAAATATTCTCTGGATTTTGTACAAAATTCGTGCAACAATCATATACCTATGTATATACATACATATGCAATCATATACCTATTTAGATAAAAAAATTATATTATTTTGAAGTAGAATATTTGAAAAAAATTGTGATTTTTCTAAAAAAGGTTGTAACATTTTTTCACTTTAAAATCCATTATTTTCCTCTGGACCATATCTTTTTTTTCATGTTTCTAAAAGAATACTTAACATAAATGCATTTAAAAAAAATCCGAGGGCAGTTCAGGTAACAGTCTCCCCGTTAGCTATATCAGAATTTTGTTAATTTTATTTTTTGTTTTTTTAGTTTTTTGTGGAGATCAAAAATTTCAAAGCTGAAATTAAAAAAAAATAATACTTTGAAAACTTACCTACATATGTTAGCTAAACACACAAAAAATATTTAATAAGCCACGCCTCTTATAACGACAGGGTGACAATTTTACTAAAAAAAGTGAATTTTTTCTCCAAACTGGAATTTTGGGTATTTCGGAGTAAGAAAATGGCAATCTATTTATTTTCTTCTTTTAATGACAAATTTTTTTATATTATACTGAAATTTCACATGATAGCTTAATTAATGTAGTTTTTTTTTAAGTTCAAATATTAAATTTTTTATTTTTTATAACACTATTATTATTTTTCAAGTAATAACCTTTCCAACGATATCAAATACTTGCATAAATACTTTACACAATCGTTTAAAAACTAACTGAAACTTTACCTCCTTCCGCAATATTTGCACATTTTCCTTCAATTTCTATGGTAAATGTGTGCTGAAGCATTCTATATACATAAGGGCACAGCAGTTTCAAAGTGTTTTTTTAAATAACTTTGTGCAACTTTTGAATCGTTCAATATGAAATTTCACATAGTTATTGCTGGTTGTTTTCCAACTGTTTTGGAGGAGCACAAGTTTCTAGGTGGTCTTGGGGCAGGGGGGAGGACCGCCCAATTCACAACTTCGTTATTGTGTTCTTTTTTTAAGTTTTATATGAAGAAAAATAATACTTTTTAAAAAATAATACACATTGTGAATATGTGTGTTATTTTCTAATCAGTTTTTATATTGTTTTTTTTTTTTTAAATGTCAAAATTTAAAATAATTTTTATTTATTTTTATTTTATTTATTTTAAAGAAAAATGTTGAAGAAAATCGTAGGACTTTTATATATTACAACACCCATCTTAAAGTATACCAATCGATTCAGAATTAATTTCCAAGTCAATTTAACGATGTCCGCCCGCCTAGATTGCTGCCTGGATGCATGGCTAGCTGGTTGTCTGTGTATGTTAAACTTGTGCACAAAGAACAAGTCGTAATTTTTTAAATATAATTTGATTGAATTTGAAAAATGTGACTATTTTGGTATAACCCTAAAATCTGCTGAAATTGGTTATGATCGGCCCATTATTTCACCTTACATTCATGCAAATATTCCGCAGGAACAGTGTTTTAATACTAATAAGTACATTATTTACGCCACGATTTCAATAAAGTTTGGAACAAATAAATTTTATAAAAGATTGAATCAGAATACCAAATTTTATCGGTCCGTAATAAAGCAAAGCTCCCTTATAAGACCATAAAATCACTCTAACTCGCATAAAAACCCCATTAATAACAGTATTAGGATAATATTTGACACAAATAAATTTCATATAAGCAGAAACCAAAGTACTAAGGATTCATAGTGATAGGTCCACAATTGGCCATTGGTCACATATAAAGTCATTTCCGAAAAAACTCGAAAATCATTTTGAGCCTCAAGAGGAAGTATGTAGGTTATTATATTGTCGACTAGACCAATTCTACTTTTTGACTGGTTTTCATTGATAAATCATTTTTTTTAATTTTTAGTGAAAAATCCAATTTTTTATAAAAAAAAATCGATAAAAATCGAGTTTATAGTGGAAAAGATAATTTTTAGTGATAAATCGACTTTTTAGTGAAAAATCAATTGTAGTAACAATTTAGCCTATTGGTAAAAATTTGTATTTTTTATGAAAAGTCTTATTTTTGATCTAAATTTGTATTTTTGCGATACAATTTGTAAAATAAAAATTTAATAAAAAGAAATCTAAAAATTTTCAAACAAAATACCTTTTAACATAACTCATAACATAATTCATAAACATAGGTTTCACAATGTTATAATATTATTTTAAATTTTCATATAAATTTTCAAAAAATGTTAAAGAATGTGTTATTTTAAATAATATATAATACAATAACTCAAATAATATACTTTGTAAATTGGGTAATTGTTTTTATGTAGTATAAAAAAATAAGTATTTTTTTTAGTTATAGTATATTTATCATATCATTTTATTCTATATTTTTTCCCCTTAATTTAATTTTATTACAAAAAAGCGATAATTTTTCTACAGCACACTTTAAAAAAGTGTCATCTTAAAACTATTAAAACTGAGGCACGTTTTTTCCCGAACGGTGACTCTTTTTTTGACAAGAAAATGATATCATATTCGATTTTTAAGAACTACATGTAGTAACGTTTTAGACGAAATATCGATAGAAAATGTTGGCAGGGTACAATGCTTAATATACATGTTTGTGTGTGTATTTATATTATTAACAGATTTGTTTTTGGCCCATAACTCTGTTCATTATGAACGAATTTAGTTTATTAAAAAATATTGGCTAAAGTCAAAACTTACATATAAAATGGGTCGAATTCGGAGGATGTGTACCTTTACCATTTGAGTAATTGGGCTTGATTTTTATTTTAAAGTCTTTTCTGTGAAGATACCTTTCAGAAAAGTATAAAACTATTACATGTTGTTAAAGAAAATTTTATTTTAGAGAAAAAAGTGTGTAGATACTTTTTCGGTAAAAAAAACAAAAAAAGTCGTAGTTTTTGCAATTTTCAAATTCAAAATCGGTTATTTTTGGACTCGGTAAAGATATCGACTTCAAATTTTTTTTTTTTTTTGTTCAATAGATAATATTGTTCTTTAATTAGTTAAAGAAAAAAATAAAATCGGTCGGAAACACTAGGATATATATGAACAAAACTGGACCAAGAACATGCAAAATTGAGATACTTAAAAATTCAAATGCAAATAATTATCAGTGCCTACAATAATGTATAAAGATATTTGAAATTGGACGAGAAACAAAAATTTGGCAAGCGATTAAAAAATTTGTATGTCAGAGGTACCCAGCTTTGAGCCCCTTTAGCTCCGCTCCTGAGGGGTATGTACGGTTAACAACTTAACATTGTACATTCCTCTGCTAAGCATATACCAAATTTCATGCAAATCCAACCAGCCGATCAGAAGTTACAAATTTATTTCCAAAAAATTTCGATTCTGTCCCACTGTGCAGTGTTACATATACATAACACTTTCTTTTTACACTTTCTACTTTTCATCAGACACGCCTTATATATTTTTAAACAAATAAACAAATTTGATTTGTTTTCTTTTAGTATACACAAAAAACGAGAGAGAAACTATAGTCGGTCAAGACCGACCATATGATACCCTACACCAAAAAATTTCATAATTTTTCACGGTTATGTTAAACATTTAAAGTTTCTAATATTTAAGTATATTTACTTATTTTAAAAATCATTTCGATAGCAAATATAAACAAATTTAATTAATCAACTGCTAGACCATAGCCATCATCATCTCAAGGAGCCGTAAGAGCAGCCATTTTAAGACTGAAACGTCAGACAAAAGAGAACAAGAAAAAAAGAAAAGCACGTGCAAAGCGTAAACAATGATTGTTGAAATAGAAAAATAATAAAAATAAATTTATTTTTAATGCTTTAACCCACTAATGCCCACTGTTACGTATATGTAACGCGACAATGTCTAAGTTCAAAACTATGTTATCAAAAAACGGAATAATATAAACTTCAATTTTTTTATGAATTATGTAATTTAATATTCGTCCTGCATCCTCAAATGTTTATACCCTACACCACCATAGGTGGTTGGGGTATTATGCGTTTGTGCTGATGTTTGTAACGCACAGAAATAATTATCGGACCCCCATCTTAAAGTATACCGTTCGACTCAGAATCACTTTCTGAGTCGATTTAACGATGTCCGTCCAACTTGCTGTCTGTCCATGTAAACCTTGTGAACAAAGTACAGGTCGCAATTTTAAAGATATCTTGATGAAATTTGGCACAGATATTTATTTTGGTACAAGGACAAAGCCTATTGAAATTGGTTATGATCGGTCCATTATTTCACCAGGGCCCCATACAAATGTCCTCACGGAGGTTGGGTTTAAATATAGCAATATTTCAATGAAACTCGGTACAAAGGAGTTCTGTATAAGTATCAATCAGCCAAATTTCATCAGGATCGGTCCATAATTGACAATAGCTACCATATAAACCCCTCTTCCGAAAATCACTTTAACGTGCATAAATCCCATACGAATGTTATTATTTGACAAAAATAGGTTTTATATAAGTAGAAACAACATTGCCAAAATTTATAAGAATCGGTCCATAATTTACCATAGCTCCTATATAAACCCATTTCCGGGAATCACCCTAAAGGGCATAAAATCATATAGATGTTAGTATAAATGCATTGTTCTGTATTTGTAACTTATTTTACATTTAGTAAAAGTGTTGGTCTACAATTGACCACAGGTCTAATGGTGTAGGGTATCATATGGTCGGTCTTGACCGACTATAGTTTCTCTCTCGTTTTTTCTTCACTTCCTCTGGCAAAAAGTGATTTCGTAAAGTTCATTATTTGACAGCTTGCAAAAACTCGATTTTAACGGTAGGAGGATTGCAAAAAGGCTTATTATTTGCATTCAACATATTTTAACGACATTTTTTATACCCTACACCACCATAGGTGGTTGGGGTATTATGCGTTTGTGCTGATGTTTGTAACGTACAAAAAAAATTATCGTACCCCCACCTTAAAGTATACCGTTCGACTCAGAAGCACTTTCTGAGTCGATTTAACGATGTCCGTCTTGTCGGCTGGCTGGATGTCTGTCCATGTAAACCTTGTGAACAAAGTACAGGTCGCAATTTTAATGATATCTTGATGAAATTTTGCACCAATAATTATTTTGACACAGTGACGAAGCCTATTGAAATTGGTTATGATCGGACTATTATTTCACCTAGCCCCCATACAAATTTCCTCCCGGAATAGGGGTTTAACGATCATAAATGCCTTGTATATAGCAATATTTCAATGAAACTCGGTACAAAAGAGTTTTGTATAAGTGTAAATTTTTGTGCCAAGTTTCATCAAGATCGGTTCATAATTGACCAAATAAATCCCCTCTTCCTAAAATCACTTTAACGTGCATAAATCCCATACGAATGATAGTATCAAGTTAATATTCGACACAAATAAGTTTTATATAAGTAGAAACAACATTGCCAAAATTTATGAGAGTCCATCCATAATTTACCATAGTTCCCATATAAACCCACTTCCAGGAATCGACCTAAAGAGCATAAAATCATATAGATGTTAGTATCAATGCATAGTTCTGTATTTGCATAATTTATTTTACATTTAGTAAAAGTGTTGGTCTACAATTATCCACAGGTCTAATTTTTAGCTCATCCACAAGTCTTCCAATGTACATACATTTAACAGATCTTTAGTTCTATGGTTGCATTTTGTTCCATCGATAGGTTTGCACTAGGGTTTGTGGTCCGGGAATTCCCCGGAATTTTTTTATTTTACCACAAAATATTGTTGAGAACCAATTTTAAAAGATTGCCAGATTTGTGTTTTACACCGAATTAAAACGACAAGAAAAACTATTTATAATGAAATTTATCCAATAAATTAGGGTTTACCTTTTTTTTAGTTTTTAGCATGCAAATTTATTTACCCTAAAAATCTGAGGTATACCAATATAACTTACAATTAGAGCTTCGATAGAAGTAATTAAATATTAAAAGTACTTTTCATTCCATAACACCAATCACAAAAGCATAGTTCTGCTGAACTAATTTATAAAGAAATCATTGAATTTTTGTTAATTCAAATTTTTAGCAATTTGAATGAATATACATTTTTTTAATATTTTATACACTCTAAAAAATGAGTTTAAAATTACTTCCATAATACGAGTAAGTTTTCCTGTAAAATTACAGAAAATGCGTGAATTAAAACACAAAATGTTTACTAGAATACAATTACATTATTTTGTGTACAAAAATACATAAACATTTAAGTATTCTGAATGTATATACACATGTTTATAACTTTATACACATTTTATATTTATAATTACACAAATTGTGTCTGAAACGTATGTTTTATAGACAAAGTACCTAAACATTGTTATTTCAAACAATAGATACAAAAACCGTCAAAATTTGTTTTGGAAAAAAAATAAATTAAAAATACATATAAAAAAGAAAATTTTCTAATAAAGCTGAAAAAAAAACAAATATTAATTGCTAAAAAATAAATGAAATGGTGCAAATATCTACAAAGATGTGTGAAACTGTTCAAAATCAAGTGTATAAAGAAATAGCGAGAAAAGTATTCAAAATCAAGTGTGTAAAAAATGGCGAGAAAAATAAAATGTCAGGAAATGAAATATGAAAAAAAGAAGCTTGTGGATATCTATTGCCATTTGAAGATCTTTTTATTCTGGTTCTAGTTCTTGTTATTTTTTATTTTTTTATTTCTTTACTTCAATAAAAGGTTAACAATAAACATATGTATTTGTTTTTTATTTTATATACATCCATGTTTTTTACATACATAGGAATTTGAGGCTTATTTTTAATATTAAATGTTCTGAAATGTGTATATACATATTTTTTTTTTAATTTTACACATTTTAACACTAACTTTAAACACAATAAAGAGTATGTTGCAAAACATTTCTTTGAAACATAAGAAGTAATTTTACACATTTCATGTATTTTTACCCCAATTATAGTAGGAGTCAAGTTACCTACTATAAGTAGGGTAAATTTACAGGAAAATTTATAAGAGTGTATATATCTTTTCTTTCATTCAATTCTTCATATTTTGTTTTTTAATAGGTTTGTTTCCGTACATTTGGGTGAAATGGGAAATAGCTGATGTTCTCTCAAAAATGTACAAAAGTACGGGAACACAAAAAACAATTTGTTTACCCAGGATGAAAACATTTGCAAATTCATATGTAAATGTAATTTTATTTTGTAACATATCAATGTTATTAATTTTTTTAATTGAAACTGTAGTAACAAACACAAAATATTTTTTATTTATTTTCGTTCAAAGTTTTTATTTGTATATTTTTTGCTTATTTGACAATTTACTCAGTCTACCCAAATAAATGGTCTGGGCTGTTTCGTGCAAGAAGAAGAACATTATTCTCTTAAAATTACTCTTATTTCCCAATTTTCGAGTACAGGAACGCTTTTCGGAAATATAGGTTCCCGCGTGCCCCTAATTATGATTGCGGGAACAAAGCCTATATTTTAAAAAATATTTCCCAAAGCTAATTCGTAATAGATTTGAATGGAAGAAAATCAAAATCAGTCAAATTTTTTAAGCTTGAATTGTATAATTGGTAGTGAATTCTTTCAGGAACTAATAGTGGAAGGCCTAAGTACGCGGCGCAATCGGTAATCAGCTGATCATGTTTTCTCATATATAAAAAATGAAAAAAAAACTTTAAAGCGCGGCCGCGTGTCACAGCATTGCCAGATTAAATTTATCACAGTGTTCTCAAATTTTCCTTTGTTACTTTTTTGTAACCAATTGATTGATTTTTAAGCTGGTAATAACGCTGCCGCTCGTTTCCGCGTAACGCGTACATTGGCCTTCCACTATAATTCTTGTGAATTAAATATATTTAAGTCTACGAAGATAATGAATTTAATTTAATGTTGTGTTCTAGTATTGAATAGAAAATTAATATTCGTTATAAGCAGGGCAAGTTTTTCAAGCTTTTCGCTTGGAAAGTAAGAATTTGCATATTTCAAAAGAATTTCACAAAAATACTTGTTTTTTAAATCTTTGCATAAATTTGCATATATGGATACAAAAGTTAGTTTTCTTAACTAAAACACAATTTTTTGGTGATTTTTTGGAGTTCAGTCAAATGATTTTTAAATTTTTTTTTCTGAGTATTTTGATTACATTGTAAATATTGTAAAGAAAAAATTCGGACGCGTCAAATAGATATTTTATAAAAATCGAAATCTATCAGAGATTGAAAGTTAAAAAAAATCATATTTGTGAATATTTTTTACATATTAATATATAAAATGCATAAATTCGTTGGTTTTTATATACATATTCATGCTTTTTTTCTGCATATTTCTGTGCATATTATACCAATTTTTCGTGCTTTTTCAAGCGCATATTTTAATTTTTTTATGCATATTTAAACTTGCCCTGGTTATATATTGCATTTTTCTTATAATTTAAGTGTAAACAAATTCCCGGGAAATCGAATTTTTCATTCCCGTTTCTCGGGAAACAAAATATTACGGGAAACTCCAAACCCTAGTTTGCACATAAATTAAAATTTTTTGAGAGGAAAATCGAGCGAATTTTATTAAATTTGACTAAAACGATTTTCGAAATTTCTTTAATTCTACACGTCTTTAGTAAATTTGAAGAATTTTGTTCAATTTGAGTAAAATAAAATTGTTAATTTAAAACATTTTAATTTTACATGCCTTTAGTAAAATTGACAAAATTTGTTAATCATATTGAATAATTTTTATTTATTTTTACTACTCTTGTTTATTTAATTTTAGTTAAAATTAGTTTATGTATTATTATATTTTATAAAATTGTATTGTTGTATTCCTATATATCGTTCATATACATATATAGTATAGTCAACAATTTCTAGTACAAACTAAATAAATAATACAATTATAAGAAATGTATTTTTTTATATATTATCAAAAACTGTAATTATAATTATTTATTAATCTCAACATAAATATAATGCTAAAAAAAAGACGCACAAACTGAAGAATTTTCTTCAATTTTACATGCCTTTAGTAAATTTGATGATATTTATTCAGATTGAAATATTTTATTCAAGTTGACTAAATATAATAATCAATTTTTAAATTTACAAAAAAAAAAAAAAAAAAAAAATAATAATAAAAAAATAACGGTTCATTTATTCAAATTAACTTCTTTTTGAGACGTTAAATTGAATAAAATTGTGTGTTGTTTTAGTTACTGCCAATAGTTTAAGAGTTACTGCCAATTTAACTAAATTTGCGTTGATTTAAAAGTTTTTTGTAAGTTTTATTCAAATCAACATATTTTAAAAAAAGATATTTTTGACAAAAATTTTATAGCTGATTTGAAGGAAATTTCTATGGATTTGAAGAAAAAATCTGTTAATTTAAGTATTTTTTTCGTTAAAATTCAAGGAAAAATGTTTGTCAATATTACCTACGAGATTTGGTTCAGTGTACACATAAATATTTATAAAAATAAGGTTAATTACATAACAAATCTGAAACCAAGTTTATATGGATTAATGTTTTGTATTTTAATATAAATTACGCATAACCAATAACCTATATCGTTGACAACAATATGTTTGTCACGAATTGTAACGTTTACATATACAACAAAAATATGTTTCCAGTTCAATCTTATTTTTGTTGCGTATCAACCATATTATTGTGATGTACAAGAAATCATGTTCATTTGCAACAATAATAGAGTTGAGCAGAACCATATTTTTATTGTATATCAACCATACCATTGCAGTGCATCCATTTTATGGTGCTACAAACAACCATAAATTCCAACCGTAATATGACAGTGTTCCATTATGGTTGGTAATGACCAAATTTTTTTGGCGTGTATGTTTTAGTAAACATTACTTTTTTATATAAATTTTTGTATATAAATAATCAAATAGTTAAATTTTTTTAGAACACATAATTTACTTTTAAATTATATACATAATTTTTCTACAAGAAATGTTATGAGAAAATATATTTCATCAATTTCAGTTTCTCTAAATTGGAAAATTTGTTGTGTTTTTAATTATATCGTATATAAATTATGAAATAGTAAAATTTTTTAACAATTTGCTTTAAAATTATATACAGCATTTTTCAACTATAAATATTTCGAAGAAATAAATTTCATCGATTTCGGTTTCGCCTAATTGCCGAAATCTCAAAAGTATATCACGTTATACAGCAATATCTCTGGAAAGGCTATGTGGATCTTAATGATTTAAAATGCGAAGTTTCATGTTGGTTTTAATTTGAACATTTCAAAAATAAGTGTATTTTAATACAATTATATTTTTTAAACACGTTTTTCGTAAAAAACAAAATAAAATCGCGAGTACAAAATTTTTTCAACTTTGCGAAACTGAAATCGTTAGAGAAATGTTTAGACAAATTTATGGAAATCGAAGGGGACACGATAAATTTTTAGGAGTTCTATCATGGATATGTTGTCGTTATACGTTTTAATGATTTTCTTTAATTTTATTTTCTTTTACAAATTATGTGTGGTAAAACACAATCAGAAAGCTTAATAAATACGTACCATGTTCAGATTCGGCTACAGCTTGTTGATACATTTCTTTTATACGTGCTTGTTTGCCCATAAATAGACGAGACCTAATATTTTGAATCTCTTGTTTACGCTCTTCACGTCGTTCTTCTTTTTTAATACCATGTCCTTTTTCAAAAAGACTACGAATATCATTCATAGCTTCTCCGATACCGACTGGACGTTCTCGTTTATGTTCACGTTTTTTCTGTCGAATCAAATCAGCATTGGGATTGTCAGATGTAGAATCAAAATCAATCTCATCATCATCTTCATCGTTGTCTGATGACGCACTTGAGTCTTGTTGGCTATTAGCATTAGAACCTAACTGCTGCAATTTAGCTACTTTTGATAATATAGATGCACTGCGTCTAACCACATTATTATTACATTTATTAAGGTCCTGCTGCTGATCGTCATTGATATTTCCTTTGCTTTGCTCGAACACTTGAAACCTTGAACGTACATTAAGTTGCTGTAACTCCTCTAGTCCTAAATCAGGTTTGTCGGATGCTAAAAGATAAAATAAATAATTTTGAATAACTTACATAACAAGTGATTTTCCTAAAGTTTTCAGGAACAATTTAGATGAGTGTGGCCAAAAATGAAAAAATGACACGGTAAGTTTAGACAAGTTGTAACGTAATTTATAAAAGATATTTCAGTTAAGAAAAATCAAAAAAAAATTCTGAAGAGTTGTTTCTTTCAGAAGTTATGTGTGTTCAAAGTTTTGTTTGGTATCAAATTATTTTAAATAAACTGAAAAATAGGCATTTGTTAAAACAAGGTTTCCCAAATGGGGGTTCATAGCGACATTCAAAGGGGTCCGCGAGAGTGATCGAAAACGTGTATGAAATCTTCATAATTATATCCGTGGGACTTTAAAGGAAAATATGCTGAAGAGATTATGCAAATTTCATTTTGTACAAAAATGAAGACCTTCATAAAAAAATTGTAGGAAACTATCTTTATGTATTACTTTGCTTATATCTCAATATTTTTCGAGTCTTTAAACTATCATAACATTAAACAACAAGAAAATAATTAACTGAATTAGATTCAATAAGTAGTTTTATGTGCAAAATTTCATTATGTCTTCAATCCCCTCTACCAAAAAATATTGATGTTTAGCAATAGAACTAAAAATCAATTTGAATGTATTTTGGTTAAAATATAACAAAGTTTACATGTTAGTTGCGAATGAAGCGTTGAAATTTTGTATTTATATTTATGACAAACTATCGTAGATTTTCTGACCTACAGTTCAAAAATTCAAATTTAAATCACATTTTGATGAGGAAAATTATGTAAGTAGTCTTTGTAAAGAATTTCTCCCAATGTTAACAAATTTGTAAACAAATTTTTATTACATTCAGACCCGTTAACAATAAAACAACCTTTAACTTGAAGTTAAACACTACTTCTCAGTTTAAACAAAAAAATTATTAACATAGAGTTTTCGTTAGAACTAATTTTAAGTTTAGTTTAACCAAAAATTTTTTATAGTTATTTTTTAACTTTTAGTTTATACAAAAATAAATGTTTCCAATCCGAAACAAAGGCACATCGTTGACATTGTTTTAGCTTTTTATTAAAAGGACCCACAGTATAGTGCGGACCGTACGAAAATATCTACATTAAACTTGAGAACAAAGTCCTGGTCAAAACATCTTTTTTATATGGCACATTTTGATAATTAAAATTGTTAAAAGTTTTATAAATAGCCCCCATGGAAATGCTCTTCATTATAGCACGAAAATTGATCCATATTTCATATACCTCCAAAAATTTTAACTTGATGGTGAAATTCAGCAGAGATAAGTGTCGACTGTGGACATATCAAAACGAAATTGAAAGATTTAATTCACGTTTGTATTCATGAACTATCTTAAACATTATATATTATTTTATTAATCAGAATTATACGCACACTTCTAAATTTTTCTATGGTTTCCGAATGGCGGTCCGTAGCGAATACATGTTAACTTTTTTAAGGCTCCTACAATAAAAGTATCAGAAAGTCTATATTTATATGCATATGTATGGGCCCCTCATTGTGGGTTGTAAGGATATCTGCCTACTTCTAATATATATACAGTCGAACATGGTTATAACAAACACCAGATATAACGAACTATTGCTATAGCGAACACTTTTCTTCGATCCCGTTAATTCTACATACATTTTCCATAGAAATAAGTACCTTTTTAGCGAACATTGTTATTGCGAACGTTTTTTATCACGAAAACATTTTTATGGTCCCAAGAAGAATTTTTCATACAAAAACGAGAGAAAAAGATATAGTCGGTCAAGCCCGACTATATAATACCCTACACCATTGTGTACATTATAATTCGGGGAGGGGTCTTTTATTAGACTTGGATCCAAATGTGGACCGATACTCATATTAAGTGTAAAATAAAACATACGATAAAGGAAATATTACCTCGATGTTAACATTTATATGAATTTATTCACTTTATGATGATTTCCGAAAGAGGGCCTTATATGGGAGCTATGGTAAATTATGGACCGATCTTCGTAAAATTTGGAACTATCAATTATGTTTATATAAAACTTATTTGTGTCAAATATTAACTTGATACTAACATTTTAATGGGATTTATGCCCGTTAAAGTGATTTTCTGAAAAGGGGTTTATATGGGAGCTATGGTCAATTATGGACCAATCTTTCTAAAAATCGGCACACTTATTTAAACTTATATAAAACTTATATGTGCCAAATTTCATATTTATTTAAGGGTTTTATGATCGTTAAACCCATTTGTATGGGGGCTAGGTGAAATAATGGTCCGATCATAACCAATTTCAATAGGCTTCGTCCCTGGACTGTAAGAAACCTGTGTGCCAAATTAATTTTTTTTCAAAATTGCGATTGATTACAAGGTTTACATGGACGGACGGACATCGTTAAATCGACTCAGAAAGTGATTCTAAGCCGATTGGTATAAATTAAGGTGGGTCTTAGGCCAATATTTTTGGGTGTTACAAACATCAGCACAAACGCATAATACCCTCCCCACGTATGGTGGTGTAGGGTATAACAATCATAGCAAGCTTTGTTTTTAAAAAAATAAACAACAACAATTCCATATTTTTGTATGTGTGTATATACAAACTGACTGCATAAACAAAGAACAACAACACTGTTATTTATTATATTACTCCTGTTGCTAACTAAACTAACTAAACTACAAAAACGTCACTAATCACATTACAATGCTTAATATACATGTTTGTGTGTGTATTTATATTCTTAACTGATTTGTTTTAGTTTTTGGTGCATAACTCTGTTGATTATGAACGAATTTGATTTATTAAAAAAACCGAAATTTTATAAAAATATTTATGACCGATCTATACAAAAATAAATATCTATAGCTTAAACAAGGGCTTCAAAAAATTAAAAATGCGTTTTGCCCGATATCTCAGTTATTATGAACCGATTTATTTAATTTTTTTAGCAAAAAAATTAAGAAAAAAATGTCCGAACATTCTTTGCAAAAACGAAGGCCCTAGTATATACAAAGGATTCGGAAACTGGAAAACCGATTCTAAAAACCGGTTTTTTAAGCATATCTCCGCAATGTATGAACCGATCTTGGTGAATTTCAATAGCAAAATTCTGGAAAGCATTTCCGATCGTTTGATATATGTATTCATAAACATTTCACGCCATTTCAACCGACACACGGACGGACGGACATGGTCCTATCGTCATCGCTTCTTACAAGGATTCCGAAAATATAAACTTTTTTGCTGTCCGACGAAAATTGTGGAAATTAAAGACGGAATGACAAACTTATGTATACCCTTTACACCTGTGGTGAAGGGTATAAAAATCAACAAATTGCCCTAAAAATTCTTCTAGTGGAACAAAATCCCATGGTAAAAAATTTAAAAATATTTTTCCCATAACAACCTTAAAACTACGAAATTATAATCAAATCGTACATACTAGATAATTACATGCAAATTTGGAAAATTCACATTATACTTTTTGTATGTATATCAATGAAAAAATAAAAAAAGTCTTTCAAGAATTTGTAACTTAAAATCATTACAAACTCTTTTATGATACGTAAACATGAAACATCTGCATCCAATCATAAAAATATTTAGTATATATTGATATGGATTGATATACAATAATTAGGTTAAAATTTGAATTGTTTTAAACAACTTACAAGTTCGTTTTTTTTACGTGAAGCCTTTAACATTAAGATTATCTAAATATGTGTTAAAATGTACAATTTAAAATAACATTTGGAGAAAAATTCATAAAGTGGTTTTTAATCAAAAGAATAATACCCTTTTGCAAAAATACAAAAAGAAATGTAGTCGGTCAAGCCCGACAATAAAATCATATCCAAAACTTTTGCAAATGGACCTAATATGGGACATATAGCAATTTATGAAATTAGTTAATATGTTTTCTGCTTATATTAAACTTATTTGTGTATTACCGACATTGTCACTTATGTGCGATTTCTGCAAGTTAAATTGATTCTCGAAAATGGGCCTTATATGGGAGCTATACCTAATTGTGGACCGATCTTTCTCAAATTTTGTAGTTTGATTTATCTTTGCATAGAACCGAATTTTATTGAAATAAGGATATAAATAAGGAATTTGTTACGTTAAAAACAAATTGCGGGTAGTATTTGTATGGAGGCGGGGTGAAATTATGCCGAAATAAACATATATGCCAAATTTCATAAAATTATCTTGAAATTTTCGACCTATACTTGCGCACAAGGTTTACATGGACAGACAACCAGCCAGCCAGCCAGACGGACATCATTAAATCGACTCATAATTCTGAGTACTTTTAGGTGGGTTTTATAATATTTTTTTCAGTGCGTTACAAACATCAGCACAACAGCGTTGCCATGTTAGCATTTTTTCTGCTAGATTTGGCAGAATGGATTGGCAAATTGCATATTTATTTTGAAAAATTCTGCTAAATGCTTTTTAGCATAATCGAGGTACTACTAGCATATTTTTTTATTTTTAATTATATTATTTCTATTTTATTTATTTATTTATTTTTTTTTTTCAAATTTGTTTATGTTTTGTTTTATAATATTTCGTTCATGTTGCTATTCCTTTGAAATTCCAAATAATTTTTCCTCTAAAGTAAAATCGTCAAAAAAATATGAGAAACTCATTAGTAAGAAAATGAGGAAGTAGGAAATATTTTAAAGTGTTTCGACGATTTTTAAATGTGTTACTTATATTTTAACTTCATAATTAGTTAGATGATGAAAAACAAAATTTACTCCATTTTTACCAAATATTTTTATTAAAAGATGACTTATATTTTTTCTATTATATGTAAATCAATCTTGGAAAGCCTGACTCAATTTTAGTTGAAAAATATATATGTTATAACATTGTAAATCTTATTGAACAAAATGTGAAATATTAAAAATATTTAACAAAATCACATGAAATAAAGACTGCGCTCTTGGGCTTATAACTTTTAATGTGGTAAGAATTAATAATTTTGTTTGATTTTTTCATTATGCTCATTTTTGCTTTAGATTTTTCATTATGCTCATTCGCTATGTGCCAAGTTTCATGGTTATAGCAAATCTAGTTCTCCTTAAAATGGAAATTGAACAAAAAACACCAAAAGACATTATATAAATTTTTCACTAAATCTTACATCGGTCATATAATACAATTGCTGGAAGACATTTGTGTCAAAAAAATACAGTTTCTTGGTGTCATGGTCACTAAATGAAAATCAAGTTATGGAAGAAAAATAATATCTTCAGTCTGTAGAACCCACATAAAATAGAAAGGATTTTCAAAAAAATTCGCCTCATCTCTAGAAGAAAAGTGCCCTAAAAAGTTTATTGCTTTGAATTTTCATTAGAAAAGTTGAAAGGAAATCTATGCTAAAGACGTATAAAGTACAAAAAAGTCATAATTGAAATACAAGGTAAGAATTTGGAAGTGAAAAAAACCCGTGAAAGTTCTTCAGACGAATTTTTCCATAATTTTGATCAGAGTATAATAGACGATGAAACGTTCGTACGTCCTGACATTTTTCAACTTCCTGGATAGGAACTATATGTTGCAGATGCTAGAGGAAATGTGGCAGAAAAATAACTTGTATCAAAGAAACGGATTTTGAAAATAAGTGGACTCATTCGAGCACAAAAGCGACCGATACACAATAAAATCTTAAATTGGAAGAATTCTAGAAAAGATAGGATAGTTCTTTAAAAACCAACAGGAAATAATTTGTTATTTTGAGCTTAGAAGTTGAACATAACAGTCACTAATAAAAACATAATTAAAAAAAACTTGCCATCTGGTTTAGTTTCTACAAGCAGATTTGCATGCACTGATTTTTTCTTGTGCAGTGCTCATAAACTTGTAAAATTCTTGAAATTAAATGTCATAAGAACAAAACTGAATATTTTCTTATAACTTCATAAAATCTGATTTTGGAAAACAATATTTGTTTGTTAACCTCTAAAAATTAAAATTATAATAATTTTGAAGAAAAATAATGAAAAAATATTGCTTGGAATGATTTATGTAAGAATATACTTACATACATTTATTTTTGCTTTTGTAAAATATATGTATTTATTATTAAAAAAAGATATACATGTACATTACTATTACATACATATATACAACGTGCAATTTTGTCTTTTTATTATATAAAATTTTAGAAATATATTTGAGCAAAGCAAAATCTTTGAATTTAGCAGATTTTAGCATATTATTTTTGGGGATTTAGCAGATGGCATCGAAAATTTTCTGGCAACACTGCAGCACAAACGCATAATACTCCAACCACCTATGGTGGTACATTGTATAAAAATATAAAGTGCGAAATATGCAAAAAAAAAACCTCTAATTAAATCGTATATCAGATTAGTAGCTGCTGTGCCATTAAACGTTTTAAATTCGGATAAGTTTAGAAATATAATTATTCAATACGTAAAGTCATTGAAAATGAAGGTAGAGAAATATGTTGTTCGAATGCAAATAACTGGAAGAAAAAGCTTTCTGCAGTGACAAGAAATATAATAAATGCTATCTTAAATGAATGTAAAAATAAATTGATCTCATTTAAAGTGGATACTGATTATAAAGAATATTTTTTGGAATTCCAGCTGAAAATATAAAAAGTTATAAAATTGAATCTAGAATACTTGGAACGGTGGAATTAAAAGTTAAAAATTTAAACACTTCGTCAAATTTGGCAACAGAAATTTTAAATGTATTGAACAAATATGATATTAATTTACAACAAATCGTAACAATTACAAGTGATAAGGGCAGAAGTATGGTAAAATTTACACAAAATGTGTAACATTTATGTTCTGAAGGTGAAGAATGTGTTTACCTCGATCCTATTTTGGTTTCATCATATGTTAATTAATACACAAGGAAAACACGCTGTGGAATACCTTAAATTGCTATGGGGCAAATTGATATCTTTATGTATGGTCGAATTCAACACACAGTCAACAACAAATTCCATAATAACAACGGAAGGAAATCATGAATATGATGACATTTTAAATGATTTAACGCAAATAACGCAGAAAATGATAATTAAAAAAAATTAAAAATTATATCTTCCATACACAAAATCGAAGACAAGTATTTTAGAATTTTGGAAGGAAAGAAAATGTAGTGAATCTGATCCATATGTAAAGAGCAACATTTGCTTTGGAATTCCTCCAACACAGGTAAAAGTAAAATTTTAGAAACTTTTATATTTAAATATTCTCTTAATTTTTATTTAATATTCTCTATTTCCAGGTATCTTTCAAACGGACATTTACAACATTAAAGCTAGTATTGGCCGATAATAGAAATCGTCTTAAGCAAGCTACCTTTGAGAATATTTTACTAGTGAAGCTTAACCCTGGTTTTTTGGATAATGCCTCATCAGAACTTAATATATTTACGGAACATGATTGTGTAAACCAATAGCACAATTTATACCTATTTATTTTTTATGGTTTGACAATATTTTTTAATTGTTTATATTTTTGTTATTCTTTTTATTGGAATAAATAAAAATATATAAATAAATATGAGGTTTGTTCGTTTGAAATTCTAGCAAAACTAGTAAAAAAAGAGAAATTTAAAAAAAAATAATGCTCAAAAATAAACTTTTTCTTGAAAAAGTAAGAAAACGGATAATAGTAAAATAAATTTTAGTGTCAATAAAAAATACAATTTGTATAGCTATAATTTTTTATTTTTGTTAAATGGAAACTTGGAAACATCTGCTTTGCAGATAATTTTTCACATATTTTCTTATAGAATTTCTTTTATCTAATGACATGTATGAATTTTATCCTTGTTGAATATCATCCATAGTTAATGTCCGCCCATGTAAACTACAGGTAGAATTGGAGGATAAGTTAACGCAATTTGGTACATAGAACTTGTAAAATGCAGGGACGAAGCGTATTGTTCAAAACGTGTCTATTATTTCACATAGCTTCCAAATGATAAACGTTTGTCTAGAATTGAATTTGACCCCTATAAATCTCTTAAATGTAGTAAAATACAACACAAATAAAATATTTTGTAACCTTAAACCACCACATCAAATTTTTATACCCTACACCACCATAGGTGGTTGTTATACCCTACACCACCATAGGTGGGTGGGGTATTATGCGTTTGTGCTGATGTTTGTAACGCACAGAAAAAATTATCGGACTCCCACCTTAAAGTATACCGTTCAACTCAGAATCACTTTCTGAGTCGATTTAGGAAATTACATTAACGTGCACAAATCCCATACGAATGAGAATATCAAGTTTATATTCGACACACATAAGTTTTATATAAGTAGAAACAACATTGCCAAATTTTATGAGAATCGGTCCATAATTTGCCATAGCTCCCATATAAACCCACTTCCGGGAATCGCCCTAAAGTGCATAAAATCATATAGATGTTAGTATCAATGCATTGTTCTGTATTTGTATATTTTATTTTACATCTAGTAAAAGTGTTGGTCTACAATTAGCCACAGGTCTAATTTTTGGCTCATACACAATGGTGTAGGGTATCATATGGTCGGTCTTGACCGACTATAGTTCTCTCTCGTTTATCATTGGACTTTTATTGACAATAAGATTCATACCTTCCCTAAATTACTTAAACATGATAAATATGTAAAAAATGTCAATATGTACGCGAATTCGTACATTTTATTAAAATACATATTAATGTACCAAATTTTGAAAGGATCAGTCCATACTTGACCACGGCCTTTTCCAAAAACCACTTAAATGTGCATAAATTAGTATCACAAAACAATTTTGTTCACGTAAGCTTTATAAAATTATTAATGGTAAATCCAAAATTTGCAATACTTTATTCAAAATTGACCGCATGTTTCAACAAAAAAATATATTTTCTAATTGTTCTGTTTTAAAATAAAATTCAATAGAAATTTGAAAATAAAAATTTCTTACTACTTTTTCTCGTACAAAATATTCAAGTAAAATATAGCAAAAGAGAAAAATATTTTCTCTTGAAATGTTTACTACATTTACTATTTTTATGTGCACAGAAACGCTTTTCGAGTAAAATACTTGCAAAAATAGTAAAAATAGTATGCAAACGAACAGACCTATGTATGTATGTACCTATGTATACAAAATATACTGTAGTTTTCTTAGAAATAATGTATCATTTTCTGCTAAAGCGTTACTTTTCACTTTTGAAGAAGAAATTATTAACAACTTTCGAATAAGTGCAAACAAAACTAAATTTTTAGAAGAACTTTCTCTTTTTCTTGTGTCAGAAAACTTCAACAATGCAAATGTGTTTCGAATCTTTTCACGGTACTAAACCATAACAATTTTTGTTTTCTAAATTCTATCACATTTATTATGCACATATTATGTAAATTCATTCTGTGTCTTTCTACCTGAATTTGGTTGTGTTAACTCTTGTTCGTGTGACTTTTAGCACATGTTCGTGCGTCCACATAAATAATTTTATGATTTTTGTATTCTAAGGCAAACTTTTGTAAAAAATTTGTTTTTGGATAAGGGAAAAATATTTGATATTCAATAAAATCTTAACGAAATTTGCAGCAATTGTTGACTTTATAAAGAGTAGAAAAATTCCTAAAAACCCGATGAAAATCCCAAAAATTTATTTTTTTCGAATTTTGCCCGTAATGTTTAGATAAAATTTTAGAAAAATTCGTTGGCAACTCTTTGGAACTCATTTGAGGTTTCGAAACTGCATTCGGTTAGCGGAACTTGCCCTTGGGATTTTATAACATATAGCCTAAAGTAAAAATTTAGATTTCAAATAGATCAAATTCGAGATAGTCTGTACATAGATTATTGGGCATTCGAGCTTGTTTTAATTTCTGAAAAGTATTTTTGAAAAAAAAAAAAAAAAAATCAATTTTCAATTTCAAAATCGTTTTTGGACTCAGGAGTGATATCGACCTCTATTTTCTTTTTATTCGATAGATAACTTTGTTCTTCTGACTGGGTAAAAACTTAAGAAAATCGGATAAAAATATTAACCCATGTGTTGAAAAAAACTGGACCAATATTTGAAAAATTTTGATAGTTGAACTTTCAAATGCAAATAACTTGTTTTTCATAGGTCTTATCGAATGCTCAGAGTGGTTCCAAATTCTCTAACTTGTGAACTGTTGGAGATATCTACATAAAGTTTTACATGGACAGAGGCGATGTATTTCTGTGTTGATTTAGAGGAGAGCAGGTTTCTGAAGGGTCAGGGGGTAGTAGTGGCTCTCCAAACTTGACCATCTCGGGTATGTAATTTTTTTTAAAAATCGCCAAAAGATTATTTATAATATGACAGAAAAAAATTTTTTATTTAGTGTGTGTGCCAAGCGGTAGCAAAGTATGAAGTGTATGAGGTGAATAAAATTTCACTAGCTCATAGGGCTACATAAATTTTTGACAAATGTATAAAAAATATTGACAATCATATATTTTAAAATAAATAAGAACAATAATATAATATTTCTCATTTTTTGTGTGTTTTAATGTTTTTAAATTAAATTCTTATTTTATAATAAAAATAAATTGTATTAAAAAATATATATTAAAAAATTCTATGAAATTGTGTGTATTTTTGTTATAAAACTATCAAAATTTACAATTGAAACAAGTTTTCATTTGGCACAGCAAATTAGTAAAATTTATTCACCATAGGAACATTTTAAATTTTCGTAGAAAATTGCTACTGTTTGGCACACGCTCTTATTCTGGACTATATCATTTTTTGAATATTTTCATAAACAGTCCTAACGCAATTGAGTCTAAAACTTTGTCAATTTTGAAAAAAAAAAAAAAAAAAAAATATGTTTTTGTTAATTTCTTAAATCGCAAAGCTGGAATCAACATAAAATAATTTTATTTTGATAACTCCATATGTGAGGTAAACACCCAAAAAGTATTTTCTGACGGACGCATCTTATAACGACAGAGTGAAGATTTAAATAAAAGAAGTAAATTTTTGAAAGAAGTGGGAGTTATTATATTTTTCTAATTCTTTAATTTATCTATATTATATGAAAATTTCATAAGATATTTTTGTTCACTTAAATTTTATTTTAATTTAAAAATTATTATTATTATTATTTTTTTTCAAAAAAGCGCTTTTGGGATTATGGTCTGAAGAAATTTGAACTATTTTTGTATCAAATTTCATATTAAGCGGTTTAGTACAAAGTTTATCCTTGTCAAATTTTTTTATAAACTTTAGAATGTATAATGTTTTAAATTACTGCATAATAATTTTGTTTAGTTTGAACATCACACATTGTCCCGTTTCAAAAATAAAATGGAAATAAATCTGTAATTTACAAACGGCTGGTCCGATTTCCATGAAATTTCACACTGTGTTAGTAGTGTAAACTAGAAGGGATAACCTACACATACGACAATGTTATTTGTAGATCTCGACTAGCAGAATCCACTCATGTAAAAATCGTTTAAATCGGAGATATAACGAATCTGGATCGTTTTAAATTTTTTGAACACCCGAGGTATTAAACTTTAGGACCCTCTGGACCCGCCCCCGTTATGCTTATAACGTCCAAACTCAAAATATAAACTTGCCTACACCTCTACTAACACTGTCTGAAATTTTATGGAAATTGGACCAGCCGTTTGGAAATTCCAGATTTATTTCCATTTTATTTTTGAAACGGGACACTGTGCATCAGTTCAAAAAAAAAAAAATGCAAATTAAATGAAGACGGCGGCGATGTGCGATTTTCACATACATTTTGGTTTTGTTTATTTATATTTTTTTGCATATGGCTACAACAAAACTACATGTATAAAAATTTTGTAAAAATAAAATAGATTTTAATTTTGGACGGTTTCGCTGCTCCATTTTAGTTGTTAAATCTTCATATATACTTGTGTTTGGACACTTATTCTGAAAATCTTGGCAGCTTTGGTTTGCTCTTATTTAACGATATTTTCATTAGCGTCTCAGTTTACTTCGTTCTTCTCCAATGTGGAATCCACAAAAGCGAAACTTTATTTTGTATACTAAGAACATATAAATATGAAATCAAACTTACGCGGGAGTGAATGAGTACAACTATGAATGATTGAAGCAAATTTAGAGGAGGCTCAAGGGGATTAAAAAATATTAAAACATATATCTTTTTTATTCTGTTTAACAAGAAATAAGATTTTGATTTTGAACATCGCGAGAACTAGAGTCAATTCAAAAAAGCGAATTGACTGAGAAACCCCCCGCCGCAGAATTTTTTCTCATTATACCCTACACCACCATAGGAGGTTGGGGTATAATGCGTTTGTGCTGATGTTTGTAACACACGGAAAAAATTATCGGACCCCCACCTTAAAGTATACCGTTCGACTCAGAATCACTTTCTGAGACGATTTAACGATGTCCGTCCGTCTGGTCGGCTGGCTGGCTGTCCATGTAAACTTTGTGAACAAAGTACAGGTCGCAGTTTTAAAGATATCTTGATGAAATGTGGCACGAATAATTATTTTTACAAGGACGAAGCCTATTGAAATTGGTTATGATCGGTCCATTATTTCACCTAGCCACCATACAAATGTCCTCCCGGAATAGGGGTTTAACGAACATAAATGCCGTAAATATAGCAATATGTCAATGAAACTCGGTACAAAAGAGTTTTATATAAGTGTTAATCTTTGTGTCAAATTTCATCAAGATCGGTCCATAATTGACCATAGCTCCTATATAAATCCCCTCTTCCGAAAATCAGTTTAAAGTGAATAAATCCCATACGAATTATAGTATCAAGTTAATATTCGACACAAATATGTTTTATATCAGTAGAAACAACATTGACAAAATTTATGAGAATCGGTCCATAATTTGCCATAGCTCCCATATAAACCCACTTCCGGGAATCACCCTAAAGGGCATAAAATAATATAGATGTTAGAATCAATGCATTGTTCTGCATTTGTATAATTTATTTTACATTGAGTAAAAGTGTTGGTCTACAATTAGCCACAGGTCTAATTTTTGGCTCATACACAATGGTGTAGGGTATCATATGGTCCGACTATAGCTTCTCTTTCGTTTTTTAACTGTTTTATTTATGATCTAGGAAAGGAAAAAAAAATAAAAGTCATAATTTTCAAAATTTTCTTCGTTTTATGCTTCCTCTGAATTTTTTTTTTTCAATGGGAACAAGAATCTGGACATTTTTCCTAATAACGGCCACCACAATATACACATATTTAATGGTATGTATATAGGTAGTAGAAGTCTTACCTCTTACAACATCCGGTGGTAATTCAGTTGGTTGATTTTCACGTATAATTAATTCTGGCTTACGTGGTTGTACCGATTCATCATCTTCAACAGACTTGGGAGCAAACAATAGCTTAAAATGTACAGTACAATAGAGAACGCCTTCATGGCTTTGATACGTATCTACTCTGTTAATAAACAAGGGATAAAAAAGGATTTAAATGTTAAATTATGTGTTTAATAGTCTAAAAACTCACTTCAGTTGTTTTTTGCATTCATTGCAACGGAAACAGTTCTTATGATAAATACTCTTTTCGGCTTTAATTTCTTCCATTTTGTAAACTGCTTTATCACATAAACGACAATTTCGTTGCATTTCACCTTGAGGATTCTATTAAAAAACAATTTTAAGTATTAAGTCTCATGTTAATAAACTTAACCCATATGATTAATATTAAAAAAGCTAGATTATGTTATGTTCTAAATGTTTAGAGAAAAAAACGGTTTTTATTTAATTTAAGGAAAATTTTTTAAGCGAACTTTAAAATCTATTTTTGGTACATATGTACCAATTCTGTCATAATCAAAGCTGAAAAACGAAACGAATAAGCCTATTATTATAAATTGTAAACCGTCACCAATGCAATATGATAAGAAATTAGTTCCCACAAAATTTGACAGCTGAAACAGAATTAAATAAAAATAATATTTATTGTTGTTTTTGCAAGTGTGCGGTCACCTTCTTATTGCATCATGTGTTCCAAACATAACTTTGAAAGAAAAAACGAATCAACCCAATTTTTGATACCTTCTTCTGAAATGAAGCGTATTTAATCTACAAAAATCTGAATCGAACATAAAAATTGTTAAAAGGGGCAAGGTCTGGGCTATGAGTGGCGAAAAACTTCCTAACTATTTTTTTAAAACCGGCCGAGAATTGTCGTCATAGAAAGATTTATTCAAACCTCATTTCATACGGATCAATTTTCCCAATCAATTTAGTTTCTCCCTGTTTTAGATTCGCATAATATATGAAACTCTTCCGATTCCATCAAATACAGAGCATTACATCTTGATTCATTTAGTGTGGCACTCAATCTACTTGCTTTTAAATGAATCCAAGAGCTTTTAAAAGCTTTGAATTGTTGCTTGATCTATTCCTTCGCACATCGAAAAAGCTAATTTTAATTTAACTAAAGCACCAAAATACGATGGCATCTCATATATATTTCTCACAAGAAAAATACGTACAAAATAATATATAGCTGCTTAAGATACACAACCATAGTTGCCAGATAAATTTGGTGAAAAATCGTCAAATTTTGAGAAAAAAATCGTCAAATCAAATTTTTGAAATCGTCAAAAAATCGTCAATATGAAAAATTACATTAATTTTATATTGGTGGCATATCATGAAAATCAATTCATAGTACCTATTAAGTTTGATGATGTACATACTTATGCATACTTTATAAATATACATACTTTTGTTTGTATTGTATTTTTATTAAAATTTTAGAATCTTGTTACATATTTTGCCGTGTTCCCCTTTTTTAATCATAAAATTTTTTTTTAGCAATTATTAAACACTTCGCTTATAAACTACATTTTTTATTTTTTAAATGAAGTATCGTGTAAATCGAGGGTTACCTGTATGTAATATTGTATGTCTTTCGAACAAAAATAAGTTATTTATCTTGCCTTGTTATAAAAACACTTAGGCTACTTTATAAGCCCATCTAAGATATAAGAAATTTAATTTTGTATGAATTCATGAACAATTTCTGGATTCTTAGTTGGACTATTTAAGTATTTTGGCCATTTGTAGGGTTTATTCGCCATTTCGTAATAAAAGCATACATAATTGAATACAATATTATATTATATTGGTTCCCATAAATATTTCCTAATAAATGAACCATTTATTTAATCAAATTTAAGAAGTTTTTCATTAAAATTGTTAATACTTTTGTATCAACTAATTTATTTTTAAAGAATAATATATACAAAATTTTTAAAAATAGTCAAATTAGGGGTAAAAATCGTCAACAGGCAGTTTTTTGATCCAAAAATCGTCAAAATTACAATAAATCTGTCAAATCTGGCGGCGTGAAGTTCTATTTGAATTTGCTTGAAATGGTACATCACCACAGCACAAAATTTTAAAAATTGTTCTATGAAAGAGAGATAGTCTCTCACATTTACACTCAAAGCCAAATAAATTCAAAAAAGTTGTGAATCTTAAGGTCCAACCAGTCAACTTTTCGACGCAACGTAGAATGAAGAAAAGTAGCGTGAAACATTTTGTACAAACAGTCAACAAAAGTAAACGTATCATATGTTTTAGAACATTCATTATGTAAACAACCCTGTTTTTCGGTTATTTTGTGAACAAAATAAACTACAGGGTTGTTAAAAAATTACGCAGCTACGTAAAAATCTATTTTCTGTAGATTTCTGCGATACGCTACCTAGAATTTTTGTGTCAATAGCTACATACACACATCTGCATAAGGCAGGTTGAAACAGCTAATTGCGATACGATGATTTTTTGTTGAATGGTTGGGCCTTTAAGCAGCTATATACTATTTTGTACGTACAGGAGAGAGTCTCTCATTTTTACACTCACATCCAACATAAATTCAAAGAGGTTTTGCAACTTAGGAAGCTATAATTTTTTTCGTACGTATTTTTCTTGTGCGAAATAGAAACAATTAAGCGTTTTTTTATGTATTGTTGCACCTTTTTGAATTCGTTCTCATTACATTAACATCACATTCAATTTCAAACATTACAGCAGCCATCGTCACCCCATGCATTCACAATCAAGATAGATTAAGAAGGTAACGACATTAAAACATCTGAGATTTTTTTCCTTTTGGCAGCAATATGGTGAAAGAAAAAAATATTTACGGAGTCAAAAGTTACAGGCATTTAAAGTTTAACTTTGAAAAAAAAAGTCGATTTTTCCCGTTTTTTTGCCAAAAAAGTGTTCATATTCTTTTTTTTTTTGTTATATAAAAATTTTCTTAATTTTCTTTCTTTGCACAATTTTTCTATTTGTTGTTAATGAAAAAAAAAAAAATAATAATAAAAAAAATCGAGTTAAAGTTGGACCCGCTGTAGCGAAAAAACTTCACCAAGACAGGCTAAAAAATAAAAATTTTAGTTTTTGAAGCTTAATATCTCTTAAACTGAAAGAGATAATATATGCATACAACAATGTTTTTTGTAGATCTCAGTTAGCAGAATATTCTTATATAAAAATCTTTCAAATGGGTTCAGATATAAGGAATCAGGATCGTTTTTAATAAATTTTATACCCGAGGTGTCCAACTTTGGGAACCTGTAGACTCGCCCTCTGTTGATCAGTGTAGTCCAAGTTCAAAACTTAAACTCGCTTACACCTCTACTATCACCAATGGAAATTTCATGGAAATCGAAACAGCCGTTCTGAAGTTCCATAATTATTTCCATTTCATTTTTTGAATCGCACACTGTGTGTCGTTACCTTCTTAATCTTCCTTGGTACATGGGTTTATTTTGTTGTAGAGTTGTCGTTACCTTACATATTGTAGCATGTTCACAATTACATACAGTGTCTCACTAAAGTATTTGAATTTTTTTTAATTAATAATAAAAATGGTTTTATTACGTAATTTAAAAGAATAATTCTTAGATTTATTAACTGAATTGTGTTTGTTTATATGTAAACTTCGTAATGCCAAAAACCGCAATCAAAAATATTGCTTTGTTTCCAAATTATTCCAGAAATAGTATAAAAAGTCATCGAATTTACCTTACAAAGTATATGAATTGTTATCACTTTGCATTTGAGAATGTCAGACAAAATAAAAATAGATGAAATTATTGTAATTTTTATTTATAATGGGTCATAAGTATCACCATTAAATGTTCACTGATTTATTCCCCAATTGGGGGTTAAATATTGGGGGATTTTTAGTCCAATTTTTTATTTAATGGACTTAGATGGTTGATTTAGGAAGAACACGCCTTTTTTTCTATAAATGACAAATATGATAATCTTTTTTGTCATTATAGTAAAAAAAATAATAAGTATTTAGTTCCTTATAAGTTTAAGTAAAACGCCATATATGTATCAAGGGTCCAAGTCGTTAATTATGAGGCATTGCAGCTTTGAAAATTGAAAACCCTGGTACCCTTCGTATCAATTTATTTCAAAATATCTTTGCGATATATAGCCATTGATCAATTTAGAGCCTAAAACATCTGTCGTTATACATAGCTCCAAAATATACCTCGACATAATTACACTTGGTTTTATTTCTCTACTTAGCCATATTATTTTTGAATTAAAAACTTGCATTTCAGAAATGCTGGAGCGCAAAATTTTCAATTTTATTTTCATCAATACAAGTAATATTAACAGAAAAGTAAACTTTTTTGGGTATTTTTACCTTTTTATAGTGCTTGAAAGACGTATAGTTATGAAATTCAAAAAATAGCTCATGTTGCGTTTTATACTATGACACCAATTGACTTTGTATTTTTGTAGCCCGTATCCAATTCTCCCATTTTATAACAGGTAATACCTGCAGAAACACAAAGTTTCGGTAAAATATGTGAACCAATACTTCAATAAAATGGGATTAATTTTGAAGATTTTTGAAATGTCGAAATTTTCACTTGGAATGTCGAAATTTAGAACTTTTAGAAAAAAAATATTTTTCGAAGACATAACAAAGTAAATTTACATCTCCAATTAAAAAATTAAATTTAAGGAATCATTTAGGAAAAATGACTTGATTATACCAAATTTCCTTTTTACAAAATATTAATCTAAATTTATAAAAATAATTAGTAAATGCTTAACAGTGATATTTAATAACAATTAATATAAAAATATATCTTTCTTAGTAATCTTTGTTTTTTTACAAATATAAAATAAAAAATTCAAAGTACCTGACATGACTACTCGTCTTATTTTTCTCAATTTCTCGGAAACGATTTAACATCGGAAACGATTTAACATTTTGTGCTACTTTTTGCAGCATTTGGTAGACATACCAGGCAAAAAATCAGATTCATAAAAAAATATTTTCTTTTATTTACCTAATGTTATAAATTAAAATAACAAATTTTTTTATTTAAAAATAAAAATTCACTAATTTATGTGTGACACTTTATATACTTTTCCATTATGAAAATATACAAAATAAAAAATAACTCTATTTTTATTGTAATTTAATTTTGAAAGTCTCTTCGTGAATTTAAGACTTGTAAATGGAAATACATTGTACTAGAATTTATTTAAAAATTACGATTTAATTATTATTTTATATTCTTTGATAAAACAATAACGATTGATTTTTACTTTTTGCCAAAATATGTAAAATTATTAGTTTAGGATTTTAATTTTTCAACACAAACGATTATTTAAAATTTTTATTTTTGGTTTATAATAAAAATTGAACGAACATTAATTTTAGTAAATTATAATCATTATTATTATACTTTATACTTATTATCATTAAAGTATAATAAAAAATAATAAGATTTTCTTAATTAAGAATTAAAATATCATATTTTGGGCAAATAAAAAACTTTAAAATACTCTTACATAAAATCAAACATATTTCATGAGTGTATCTCAAGCAACAATCGTAATGCCTTTTAGTCTGAATGCTCGTGCGAGATTGATTGAAAATAGGTAACTGTATACATGTAAAAATATTTAAAATCCGTTCAGATATAATTTCATATTTTGAATCCGCGCTACAAACATTAAAGAAATTCAAAAAATTTAAAGTAAAAATGTTGTTTTCTTAATAATTGGAAATAAAAATAAACTACTTATTTTTTGCCTGAATAACTAGTTGTTATTGTTCATGTAATTATTTTTGAAGTCTAGGGGTACTCAAAAATATGTACTAAAAGGAAAATAATTAAAAAAAAAACTAAATAATTGTTCGTCTGTGAGATTTGAACTAGCGAACAAATTAAACATTCGTTTTTAATTAATAACAGCACGGGTTGAACCAATAACATTATGGTTGTTAATACAACTCTCTAGGCAATCGAACCACGTGATTGCAATATCACTGTGCTATTATAATATTGGGTACTTATTTAGTTAATACAGAGTAGACAAATAATAAAGACGCCTCATTAACTAGAAACTGGGTATGTCATTATAAGAAATTCTCATTTTTAGTTCTCCAATTTATAAAATATCAATAATTGCTACACGGCCACTTATGTTGACGATTCCAGAAATAATCTTACACATTTGTTACCAATATTAATTACAGTGTAAACAATTTTTTTTTCATGATCCTTCAAAAAAAAAAAAAAATATGTGGACTAGATGGAATTCAGCATGCTAAACTCGAATCTGCTTTCAGTTTTTTCGCATCAGGCTGACATTTTTTTATGGGCGTGTCTAATATTAATATCCTAAATAAGCCAATTACACTGAACCAAAAAGGTACATAAATACAACAAAAAAGTTCATTGTTTCAATGAATTTGTGCACTAATTTTGACCATATGTACAGGTTCATTGAAACAATGTATTGCCATACATTAATATTAAAAATTAATGTACAAGTTCATAGATTAAATTTATTCTTACATTGAATCAATGAACATTTTCATTAAATAAAATAAATTATTCCAGTGAACAGCACATTGATTTCAATGAACTCATTTTTGTCCCAATGAAACTATACATTGAAAATGTATTATAATAATAGGCTTGTTCTGTATTTTTAGTTTTTATTTTATTTTAAATAAAATTAATAAACTGTATGATATTGAGTTAATATAAGCAAACATTGAATATAATTTTGTTAATACAGATGGCATAAATATAAAAAGTAAACAAAATGCATGTTACAGATGTGATCGTGTTTGCTTTGACATTTATAGTAATATAGTAATTCCTGTTGTACTCCATTGAGACGTCACATTAATATGACAACAGCATTATCCTGAACAAAAATAAGTTTATAAATAAAATTTTTAAAATTCGTTCAATTGCTTAAAATTTGTAAACTAGTTACCTTTAAATTTGTTTGTCTATAGAAATTCCCATATTTTCGTAAAATGATCCCGATAGTTACAAAGGAAACCATGATGATCACCAAATGTAGCGTCCAAATCTTGATCAGTCTATAATATATTTTTATTAAAAATTCAATTAAAATATTTTATATATTTATGTATACTTACGAAAAGAATCCTCTAGGTTTTGAAACAACGATATTTTTTGCAACCCTGGTATTTGATGCTAATAACCCATTGTTCTGCGTCTTAGTGGTTTCATCTACACAAATTTAAATGAAATGTAATATTTTAAAAACTGTTTAAAGTTATAAAGATTATTTAACTTACGTGTTAGGAAGGCAAGTCTCCAAATTCCCGCTTTTAGGTTATTCATTTAATTTGGTGTATTCAATTATACTGCTTGACGTTTTTTGTGTGAATAAATTTATATTTATGTATTTTAATAATTCGATCGTCCATGATTTATAATTTATTCACTATTTAATTATTTTCGTTTTTAACATAACACTGAATATTTTTATTTTTGTCTTTTGTTTAAAACGCGTCATTTCTTGTTAAGAGATAAAAGCAAACTAAGTTGTTTTCGTTTTACTTTATTTTCCGTTAGAAAACAATTATTTTAATATAATTTAATGAATTATTTCATTGATTCAATGTTTTTGTTCATTGTAGAATGCTTTTTCCTTATTAAATCAATGTATTAGTACATTGAATAAACGAATTCAATGTACTGATACATTAAATCAAATAATTGATTTACTTATTTTGTTGAGAAATAAATTTAATGACTGGTTTCAATGTAATGTTCATAATAGAGTTCATTTTGTCATTGAATTTTAATGAATATTTTCATTGAAGCAATAAATTCGTACATAAAGTAATAAATTCTTGGAAAATATTAATGAATTTCATTTAATGTACTTCATTCATTGAAATTACTTTTTTCGGTGTACTCGAGTATATTTCGCTATTACTCGAGAACGGTGTGCACAATTTATATAAATGATACACTAAAATATGTGAAATAAAAATTTTTTTAAAAGTGAAAGCATCAAAATTGTTTCAGTTTATAATCTTTATCTCAAAGCTGGTAAAACTACGAGTAAATAAAGCCACGTATCATAAAAATTGATGCACAAATCCTAATTGCATTCACAAGTCGGCAAATTTTTTTTTTGTCCTAAATAAAAAAAATAGGTGAATTAGATGGAATTTAATGTGCTAAATAAGAATCAGCTTTTACTCTTTTTCTATTACGTATTGATTTTTTTATGGGCATTACTACTATGACCCCGCCTTTAGACAGTCACACTTGTATAACTCGAGAACTGTTTGTCCAATTAAGATAAATTAAACTCAAATATATAGTGATCTAAATTGTCTTTGAACTGAATTTACATAATTTTTTTTATCTACCCAGCAAAAATTTGTTGGCTTTTGGTAATGACTACTACTTACTAGACTCATTACCAGGTAATGAGTTGTCATTATTTTTCTCATTTCTTCGAGTAGTGGAATAACTAATTACCAGTAAACAACAATTTCATTTAGTTCTGCAATGGCAGAGCTAAATGAACTAAATGTCGGTTCAACTCCGAACTAAACCCAAACGTTTTTTCAGTAAATTATTTTAATTTCTATTGGTATGCTGAAACTATTAATAACGCACACAAATTTTAACACATACATGGCGTAGTGACTAAGACAGTAGTCTTTGAAACATGAACGAATGTTTTTGTCTAGGTTCAAATCTCAGTTGAGCCAACATTTTGTTTTTAATTTTTTTTAGCAATTTTGTAGTTTTGAAGTATTTGTAGTTTTGTAGCATTTGCTTAACTACTTATTTAATTGTTTAAAATAAGTACTTTAATAATGGGGACCCATGAATTCGTGGACATCGCCATATAAATGAAATGAGTTTTTCACCCGAATTATAAGTAGTTACCGCCTTTTAGCAATGTAATATTTCGACTTACCGGGTAAGTAAAGTTTTTGCTGGGTAGTTAATATTTCCGTAGTTATTCGGTAATTAGTAGCGAAAAATTAAAACAATTTTTTTTTTTAAATGGTGAAAATTTTGATCCATAACTCTGAAATTATTTAGCGAATAAAAAATATTGTTGACATACCTTGTTGACAATCGTGTAAACAGTTCTTGAGTTATAGTCTAAATTTGACAAACCATTCTCGAATTTTATAGTGTGACCGCTGAATAAGGTGATGATATTAGTCATGCATCTAAAAAAAAATCAGTACGTGATAGAAAAAAAGTGAATGCATATTCTTGTTTAACTCGTCAAAATCCACCTAGTCCACCTATCTTTGTTTCAAGAAAAAATAAAATTTTTTTTTTTTTTTTGGCTACCACTGTATTTCTACTCAATTGTTGTAACATGGGTATTTTTACTTAACTGTGAATAAAATTAAGACTTGTGCATCGATTTTGAAGATATATATTTTGTTCGCAGCATTATCAGCTTAAAGATAAAGATGATAAACTGTAACATTTTAGATGTCTTCATTTATTAAAAGAAATTTAAGTAACAAAAAAATCTAAAACTTTGCATGAAAATGATTTTTTTCGGACACTTATTTCAAAATAACTTCGAAACTATTGAGCACATAAAAAAATAAAGTTTGGGTGATTTAAAGATATTTTTAGAAGGAATCTTTTGGTGTATCACTTGTGTCAATCGTACACACCGTTCTTGAGTTATGAGGAAATATACTAAAGTAATGGACTTACTATGGGCGAAATATTAGACACGCCCATGAAAAAAATCCAGACCTGATGGAACAAAACTGAAAGCAGATTCGTATTTAGCACATCAAAATGCATTACGTTTAACTATTCGTCTTTGGGGGAGGATTTTTTTTCGACCAGTGTAATTATTTGTCGAATAAACCGATTAATATAAACAAATGAATAATTGGATAGCCAATGTACTATTAAGGTCTTTTTTTAACTTGTCACACATAGCCCTAGTAGAGAATTTCTCAATTATCCCTCATAAAACCATAGAAAAATGAAAAGTAAGGAGTGGGTGTAGGGAGAAAATTTGGATTTAATATAACTAATACAAGACCTCAGATTTCAACAATTGTAAAATTTTTAAAATCGCACTGACAAATCCAAATTTAATAAAAGAGAATGTAGAAAAAATACATCGTGAATAATTCGGTGAAATAAAATATTTCTATAATGTTTTAAAAGATATAATGTTTTTATTTTGAACTTCATTGAAAAATGTATGCATATTTTTTTTCTTTTAGGTATTAAAAACGTACGTAAAAGGACGTGAAGCATACTGTTCCTTTTCATTATTTAAGCACGTTTTAATGTGCGATTCACATTGTTTTCTTCATACAGTGTACCTTAATGAACATATATGATAAAATATTAGTTGTAACGCAATGAAGGTGAACGTGAACGTTATTTTTTATGACACATTAACTTTTGAATATGAGGAGACATTACTTACCATCATATTCTCCTAGTTATATTTTACTTGAAAAGCTCCGAGTATGAGTGGTCGTACTTTGTTTTTATTTGTTAACTTAAGTTATTTTATGTACTTAGTATGTACATTAGGATTGTGGCAAAAAGCTCTTAATGCCTTTTCTTATAATACAAAAATTTCATATTGTTCCTTTGCAGAAATATGAAAAGAAAAATGCAAAACCATTGAAAAAATTGTTCATCTTGAATAAGCTCGCGGAATGATAATGTCAGGACGAACTATTTAAGAAGCGGTATCTTACAATTAAGTAAATTTTAGTTCAAGCTGGAACATCGATACATTACATTTTGGGGTCACCCTAATGTACATATATCCAAAATTGTTCGGTAAATTTAAGTTGAAAATTAATTATAGTCAGAAACACACAATAACAGTCCAAACACTCCTTTAGTTTAGAAATTATGTAGCAATATATAATCTTAAGTAAAATTTTGTATAAAAAAATTAAATTTATTTTAAATATTAGCTCATCTTTGCCTTTCAAAAACGTTGCTTTATTTCCTTTAAATTAACCTTTGTGTATTCTTTTATTAAAATAATAAGAATTCAGTTTAAATTTTAATTTCAAATACAGTAGTGAGATTTTGCTATATATTTAACGATAATCGAATCATTAAAAAATAAAACAATTAAATTATTGATTTTTCTATTTATTTTGTTAGTGTAAAACTACTGCACATAATGTCAAACTACAATAAACAGAAAATGAGTAAAAAAAATACACAAACAATTTTTTCATATGAATACAAACAATATGTATAAGAAAAAATTTTAAATCAGCTGTGCTCACGAAGTTACTTTCTAATTACCTATGCAAACTAAGTTTCTCACAAATTCATAAATAATTATTTATAACAAGCAAAGGCGCCCCGTACCTCGTAAGCCCATCTGATTTACAATTTACTGTCAAATTGTATGTATTCGTATATAATATTTTTGCCGCGTTTGTTTACTCTTCATTTTTTGATCATACAATTTTGACATTATGTGTAGTTGATGTTAATGTTGTTATTCTCATGACAAACAGACTTATATTTTTTCGCTCCGCGATTTTATAAATTTTAATCGAGAATCGGTGAAAATTAAATATATTATAATACGCGATTGGACGTTAAACAAATAATTGTATTACTAGTGTTAATATACATTAAACATTAAAAGAAAACAAATTAAATTTTATTTTAAATAAATAAACAAACAAAACAAAATTTGAGATAAAAAAAAGTGTTATAATCATCAGTTATACATAATTTAAGAGTCTATGAGTTCTCATGATGAGAGAAGACTCAGCATAAACGGCAGAAATGCGTATATATTTCGCAACGGGGAGAGTGTAACAAATAATAATATTTGTGATCCACAATAGAACAAAAATTATTTAACCGCCAAACCACTTGATAGAGCTCGCTTTCTTCCCCCGTAATTCAGTTACACGAAGAAAATACACAAACAATATCACCAATTAAAAATTGTTTAGAACAAAACATAAAAGAAAATATGAAAAAACAAAATATAACAACAACCATGGATTTAAAAACAACACATTCAATGCCGGTTAATACACAAGTTTGTAATCCACTACCAACAATAACTAGTGAGAGTTTGAAATTATTTAACCCTTCCAGCAGCACAGATAAAAATGATGGTACACATAAAGGTGCTAATCCGAAGAATAAGATAAGTACTACAAAATCTGAAATTCCAACAGGTATGCTTATATATGTAAGTATTAATAAAAGGAATTTAAGCCCCCAGAAAAGTTTGACTTCTGCTTAAAAACAAAAGGTAATTAATAAACCCTTGATGAGCAACCGTTTTGCTCTCTTGAGTGATGATATGGAAACTAATCATACAAAAGATGATAATTCTAATAAAAAATCATCTAAACCCCCACCAATATATCTTCGTGAGCCTAGCTCCAATAATTTAGTTAAGTCATTTATTGAGCTTATTGGAAAAAACAATTTTCATATTGTTCCAATAAGAAAAGGTGGCGTAGAAGAGACAAAAATTGTAGTATACACTGAGGATTGTTATAGAAAAATCTCTCTTTATTTAAATGATTGTAAAAAAAACTTTTATATATACCAACTTAAAAGTAGTAAAGATTTGACAGTTGTCATTAAAGGAATAGAGTCCAGTGTTGAACCAGTTGAAATCAAGGAGGCCCTGGAAGAATTGGGCTATGAAATAAAAGTAGTGGTAAATATTTTTAATAAAGACAAAATTCCCCAACCAATATTTAGAGTTGAATTGGGGCCGAACGAAGAGAAACTAAAGAAGAATGAAACGCATCCTATATATTCTTTGCGATACCTACTGAATCGCAGAGTTACTATAGAGGAACACCTTAAGAGAAAGGGGCCTGTACAATGCGGCAACTGCCAAGAGTTCGGTCACACTAAAAATTATTGCACCCTACGAACAGTTTGTGTAGCATGCGGAGATCTGCACTCGTCTTCACAATGTTATATTGTGAAGAAAGATCTCAAAAGAAAATGTGGCAACTGCGGTGACCATTCAACCAATTACCGCGGGTGCCCAGTGTATAAGGAATTATTGAAAAGATTAAGAGAGAATCAAAAGTTAAAAAGAAATGGAATTGTCGAACTAGCACCTGTTAATACCGTTACTAATCAGATGAATTCTGGAGTTGGCGTTAGTAATGAGGGTATGGCTTCAGTTAAGCCAAATTTGACAATTAATCAAACGAGCATGGCCAATCCTGGAAATATTTCCTATTCCAACGTTTTAAGAAAGAATTACCAACAACCTAATGTCCCCCAAAACTCGGGAGGGTTAGAAACTTTAATGCAAACTCTAACGCAGACAGTTACCTCTCTAAATCAAAATATGACAAATTTTATGTCATCCATGCAAAACACAATACAAGAGCTTCTAAGAGCGCAGAACCAAATAATTCAAATCCTCTTAACGAGAAAATGAGTTATTTGAGAGAATGTTTCTGGAATGCAAATGGTTTAAACCAACATAAAACGGAAATTTCATACTTCATGAAGAAGCAAAATATTGATGTGATGTTAGTCTCCGAGACTCATCTCACCAACAGATACAATTTTTAAATTTCAGGTTATTCATTTCATTCTACTAATCATGCGGATGGAAAAGCACATGGTGGTACTGGTATACTAATTAGAAATCGAATACGACATTATGCCCTAGATTACTTGCAGGCAACATCTATTCACCTTGAATGTTTCTGAGGTGGTTTAACCCTAAGCTCGGTTTATTGCCCACCACAATTTTCAATGACTAAAGAAAAATTTGAAGAATTCTTTAATACTCTAGGAGATCGTTTCCTTGCAAGTGGCGATTATAATGCAAAACACACGTACTGGGGTTCAAGATTAATGAATCCTAGAGGTAGACAGCTTTATAAGGTACTAGTTTTTCGCAAAAATGGCATTGATTTCATGTCCCCTGGACATCCAACGTACTGGCCGGCTGATCCTAGAAAAATTTCTGACCTCATAGACTTTGCCATATCTAAAAATATAAACCGAAATTCAATAACTACTAAAAGTTCTTATGATTTAACTTCTGATCATTCTCCTATATGAGTAACATACTATGGAAAGACTAACTTACGAAATTATACTACGAATACATTCTATAGGACAAATTGGTTGAAATATAAAAAATACATTAGTAGTCATATCCACACGAATCAAAATGTTCAGTGTTAGGAAGATATTTATGAATGCGTCAATGACTTTACGTCATTACTTACATCAGCAATGGAACATTCTAATAGTCAAAAAAAAAAAAAGACGATAAGATTACTTCCAATACTGAAATTGAAAAACTCCTCCGTGAAAAAAGAAAATTCAGAAGAGAGTGGCAACAAACTAGATCAGCAGCTGCAAAGCTGAGGCTGTCCATAGCCAGCAACAAGTTAAAAAGCCTTCAATTAGAAGAGGATCGCCAAAGTAGAAAATATATTGAAAGTTTAACGAATAATATTAAACCACCGAAGGATATTAAACCACCGGTAGAGGCACAAAGTCCTTTAAGGAAGGCTGACGGTAACTGGGCCCGTAGTGCAGAAGATAAGGCCAATTTATTTGCATGCTACTTAAGCACAGTCTTTCAACCCAATCCCCAAACAAATGATTTTGTATTGGAAGAGACTCTTGACACTACACTAAATTATGATGACATAATTGTTGTTAGCTCAGAGGACATTGATACAAGAAAATATAAATGTTAGAAAATCACCTGGATATGATTCAATAACACCATCAATGATTAAAAAATTACTGAATGTGGCAATAATTGTATTATCAATTATTTTCAACGCGATCTTAAAACTAGGAGTCTTTCCAAAAATTTGAAAGACTTCTCTGATTAAAATGATACCAAAGCCAGGAAAGGATTCTACAATAGCATCTTCTTATAGACCCATAAGTTTACTCTCTTGCTTGTCAAAGCTGTTCGAAAAAGTATTTAAAAAGAAAATTCTACCATTCTTGTACGATGGAAATACCGTCCCAGTTCACCAGTTTGGTTTTCGTGAAAAACACGGAACCATAGAACAAATGAATCGTCTAACTGGAGAGATAAGGAAATGTTTCGAATTAAAGAAGTATTGTTCAGCTATTTTCTTAGATGTCGCACAAGTATTCGACAAAGTTTGGCACAAGGGCCTAATCTATAAAATTAAATGTTTACTACCACCATGTACCCAAAAATTGCTGGAGTCCTATCTATCTGACCGTATATTTAGGGTAAAGTATAATGACTTTGTGACAGAAGAATTTTAAATAAAAGCCGGTGTTCCACAGGGAAGTGTTCTTGGACCTACCCTATATTTAATCTACACCTCTGATTTACCTATATGTGATGAACTGACTATTTCAACATTTGCTAATGATACTGCAATACACAGTTCTCATGAGAACCCACAAATAGCATCTAGCCAACTAGATATTTATCTCCGACGTGTGGAGACATGGTTGAAAAACTGGCGTATTCGCGTAAATGAAGTGAAAAGTAACCATGTTACATTCACTCTGAGAAGAGGAAATTGTCCTCCAGTTACACTTAATGATTTAAATATACCCCAGACAGACCATGTTACATACCTTGGTGTTCACTTAGATAGGCGACTTACTTAGCTTCGTCATATAGAAGCCAAAAGACTTCATATGAAAATAGAAGCTTCTAGTCTTCACTGGTTAATTAACAGTCATTCAAAACTAAGCCTTGACAATAAAGTCATCCTGTATCAAACCGTTTTAAAGCCAATTTGGACATACGGCATCCAACTATGGGGAACAGCCAGTAATACGAGCATTGATATTACACAGAGGGCCCAATCAAAAATTCTTAGAACCATGACGGGTACGCCATGGTACATAAGAAATGAGAATATCCATAGGGACTTAGAGGTACCATTTGTAAGAGACGAGTTTAGGAAGCTCAGAGAAAAATACATTTTTAAACTAGAGACTCACCCCAACCCACTCGCAAGATCTCTTGCTGAAGTTAAGTCAGCTACAAGGCTTCGCAGAGCCGACTTTCCACCCCGTTAATAGTAGGACCATGAAATAACCAATGATCTCGATAGAGATTGAGTAGTGTTTAATATTTAGTTTTTAAGATTTTAATACATATTGTGAGGTCTAAAATAAGACAGATTCAATATACAAATAAAACGTAAAAAAATGTGTAGTAGTTTTACACTAACAAAATATAATCAATTGTTGGTTTTGTAAATGTGCGACATTATGAGGCGCCCATTGTACTCCAGTGCCAAGTCCTTTTTCAAATGTAAAGCGTCTGAGAATGATTTGAAAATAACTTCAAAATAATAGCTTTCTCAATAAAAAGAGGAGCATTGTATAATTGAGAAATGCCACTATTATCAAATCATTCTTAAATGTAATTCTCAAACTTTATTTCAAATATGGTCACACATGTGAAACATAAATAAATGTAAATTTTTAAGTTTTTATTTTTTGTGTTTTTTCTTTCGGTTCCATCAATGTATTCATTACCTAGAAAATATTTGCTTAAGCAAATAATTTTATTTATTGATTTGAATTTAGTTTTAAATATCTTTAAGAATATAAGATAATAATATTTAATAAACATTAAGAAAATATCATTTTCAAATATTTGTCTTTATACTTAATATTAAATTAAATTGAAAAAATACTATTAATCAAACATTTTTAAAGTTATCATTAGATTTGAGCATGATTTAAAAATAACATTTGATATCAAGTTAAGAATGTACAATTTTTGAAACGTTTTTATCAAATGATTCTCATTTTAAAATTCAAACCTCAATCTACATTTGATACAAGTTTCAGAAACACTTTAATATCAAATGTTAAAGTCATCGTATTTCAAACGTTTGACATCGTATTTGCTGAGTTATTACACAATGAATTTAAAACAAATGAAATTGAAAAAAGATTCGGCTGTGCCGAATCTTTGATACCCTTCACCATATTACCATCTTACTATCTTATCGACATCATATTACCATATTACCGACAAATAATAAAATTTTCGCCTTAACGTATGCTTTCATATTTTCACATATTTAAATCTAAATTTTTTTCAAACTACGAAAATTTGAAAATGAAGAAAAAAACAATCATAGCAGGCTTTGCTTTTAAAAAATAAACAACAACAATTCCATATTTATTTATTTTTTTATGTGTGTATATACAAACTGACTGCATATACAAAGAACAACAACAACACTGTTATTCATTATATTACTTCTGTTGCTAACTAAACTACTTGTCTTATAGGCAAAAACGTCACTAATAGTCATTACAATGCAATATACTATATGTTTGTGTATGTATTTATGTATATTCTTAACAGATATGTTTTAGTTTTAAAAAAAAAACAACAACAATTCCATATCTATTTATTTTTGTACAGACTGCATATACAAAGAACAACAACAACACTGTTATAAAAATAAAAATCTGTAGCTTGAACAAGGGCTTCAAAAATAAAAAAAATCGTTTTCCCCGATATCTCAGTTATTACTGAACCGATTTATTTCATTTTTTCAGAACAAAAATTCAGAAAATAATTTCCGAGCCCCCTTTAAAAATTCGAAGTCCCTAGTATATGCAGAGGCTTCAGAAACTGAAAAACCGGTTTCAAAAACCGGTTTTTAAAGCATATCTCCGCCATTTACAAGCCGATCCTGCTGATTCAAAAAACTGAAATTTTATAAAAATATTTGTGACCGATCTGTATAAAAATAAAAATCTATAGCTTAAACCAGGGCTTCAAAAAATTAAAAATGCGTTTTGTCCGATATCTCAGTTATTATTGAACCGATTTATTTCATTTTTTCAGAACAAAAATTCAGAAAAAAATGTCCGAGACTTCTTTGTAAAAACGAAGTCCCTAGTATATACAGAGGCTTCAGAAACTGGAAAACCGGTTTTTTTAACATATCTCCGCATTGTATGAACCGATCTTGCTGAATTCCAATAGCAAAATTCTCGAAGGCATTTCCGATCGTTTGATATATATATTATATATGTCAGTTATCGGTGGGCTTCATAAACGCCATTTCAACCGACACACGGACGGACGGACGGTCGGACGGACGGACATGGTCCTATCGTCATCATTTCTTACAAGGATCCCAAAAATGTCAACTTTTTTGCTCTCCGACGAAAATTGTGGGAATTACAAACGGAATGACAAACTTATATATACCCTTTACACCTTTGGTGAAGGGTATAAAAATCATTAAGTGGTGTTCTAGCTTTTAACAAAGCAATATGTGACGCATAACAAAGAGCGCAAGAAAAAATTATTAAACTTTAGTGTCGGCCTAGAATATCGGAGACAACGACATTTCCATACAAATTTGACAGTTAACTACGTTGCTCACTGTCGTTATGGAATAAAATTTATTTTATTTTCAGAGCGACATTTATTATTATCTTGAATTTTCTCTCACACACACTCAATAGGGTTTTTGTGTTGCATACACTTAAAGATAAAATCGTAATCGAAGCTTATAAAAAACGTTACTAACATAGTATAATTATAAAGTATACTCGTAAGAACAGCTGTTTTACAAATTTTTCATTGACATACCTCGCGAAACTGTCAAATTGTTTTTGTATTCATATGCAAAAGTTTTTTTTACTCTTCCTCTCCTTTTGTCAAAGCATTTTGACATTATGTGCAGTAGTTTTACACTAACAAAATACAAGCAATTGTTGTTTTTGTAGATGTACGAGCACTTCCTAATTATGCTATGGTTACTAAACAAAAAATAAATAAAAAAAATGATATAATATAAGCTATGTTCGCGTACCTGATATTTTGTGATAATTATCACAAAATGTTGCTGGAAGTTGATAAATCGCGTTCGTTTACTTTAAAAATCTTGCAATTGAGAGCAAGAGAGAGACAAAAATTGACAGTACATTGAAGGGGAAATTGATGAAAGTTGCTGGCTGTTTTTCTTCCATCAACTTCTATCATCAAAAACACATGTTGAAAAAGACATATGATCATTCGTTTACAAATATAAACAAAGAAAATTAAAATATAAAAACTAAAATTTTAGGAAAAGCAAGAAAAATAAATGTAATAAAATATTACAAAAATACTTACAATTCATATTTGTTTAGATTTATGTTAAAAAAAATAGATAAAAATTAATTTATAAAAGTTTTTATTTTCTGTTGAAAATCATTTTAAGAGGTGCCATGTTAGCGTTTTTAGTTAAGGACTTTCAGCTTTTTTATTCGTTTTGGTTAAAAATAATATTTTAATGAATCAACATTTAATTTAATGTTAGTAACAAATAATATTTAGTATTTATAACATTTTGATTTTATTTTGTTAACAAAAAAGAACAAAATTACTATGTTTTTATTTTTGTGCGTTACAAATATCTTTCGAAGTATTTATTACATAAGATTTATTGAGATGTCATATTAAAGGTATCAAAATTACCTTTAATATGACGTATAACATGACTTTTTTTCTCAACATCGAAATGGTCCATATCTCGCAATTTTTCGTTCGCGGGTAAATATCTCGAAAAGTGGTCTTTTTAAAAATTTAAAAAAAATATATATTAATGATGAAAATGTTTTCTATAACCGTAAAAAGGCATTCTGGGACTCGCAATATTTTAGGAGTTATTACAACAAATGTCATAATAAATACGAAATATTTATTGCAATTTGTATTGTTTTGTTTGCAATAAAATAGAAAAATCGACAATTTCTTCCAAAAATCATCCGAATGTAATAAAATCGGCAAGAATATTAATATTGACGCTGGTAACGCAAATGCCGAGTTTAAGTTTGATTACCGCGATAGTTCGCGATTTATAATATCTCAAAAATGAGGAAAATTGTATTTTTAAAGATACAAATATCTTTACGTTACAACGTTTATTAAGGCAACTATTTAAAGGTAATGAAATTACCTTTGGTTTTAAATGGAAGGACTCATATTATTTTAATTTGTTTTTTTAGTAGTTTCAAACTATCAAATTAATAGAATTTAAATTGTTTGATATTTTATTCAAAACTAATTAGAGTTTTTCTCAAATATTTAACTTTGAATTTAATATATTTATTTACTTTATTTTGCGGCTCAATTTACAACATTTTTAAAAAGTAGACATCACTGAATTAGCGCACTGCGCCGTGCACTGTTATTCTGGGTAAAATTTTTTGTGAGAGAAAAATTAGTGTTGCTGCGCTGGTATTCTGGGCTGACACTTATATTTCGTAAAAATACTTTGAAATTCATTTTTGTCAATATTTTAAATTTAACATACAAAAAAATTTGAATTTACCATATTTTGCTTCATAACTTCTAAACTAAATAAGTATCCACCTTGAAACTTTGCACGTGTACGCAGTAGTTTATGTCAACGTTATACACTTCATTTTAGAATTTCAAAAACACCGTTATTTAAGATATAGTGGTTTGATTTGTATATGTCCAACTTTGGCCTTTGAAGTTTATAATGGTATATAAAAACATTTTTACCAATTATGTTTTAGAAATAATTATTAATTAAACAAGAATATTTCCGTTTTTTATGTAATAACCCTAAAAATGTTTAGTTATCGTACGAAGATTTAAAAAAATAATACGAGTAATTTAAATTTAAGAAATAATAGTTAAAATAAGACTAGGCTAGTGGTAGTGTGCTAGTTCGCAGGTTCGATTCTGCGAAGACTGGCATGTTTCACTACATCAGACAAAAGGTCTTGTTGCTCTGTTCGATTAATTAAGTTAGGATATACTCTAGCATAAAAAGATTGGATATATTGTAGCAATGTAACTACCTATAATAAAAAGCGTTACTAAAAAAAAATTAATTATTGCGATATTATTTAAAATCTAATCGATAGGTTTTAATCATATCATACCAAAATATATGTGTTTATGTACATTAGGGCGTTTTTCTTTTTTAACTTTATCGTATTCCGGAAAGTACGGGCATGATTATTATATTTTTTAACTACGAATATAAAAAATGAAAATAAATCTGCTGTTTCTATACGAATCGTTCAATAAAATTTCACTGCCAATTTCACTTAGAAACATCAGTTTTATTTCCATTTTTCAATATTCATGCATTTTTCATCGGCTCATAAGTTTAAATTTGCGTTTATACTGAAATCGTTTCAAATAAGACAAAAATGTCAAAATTGATTATTTTCAGTGTAAAAAAAATATACTGAAAATGAATGAATTAATGAATGATAGTAATGAATTCTTACACTGAATTTTTCTTGTGCTGTACTAGCATCAATAGAACGTACATGGATTAGATTCCGTTTTTGTAAAGCATCAAATTTACTGAAACTCGATTTCTAGAAATAAAAAAAATATATATTAACAATAAATTAAAATAAAACTTATTAGAGTGCTATATTCGGCAGTGCCGAATCTAATGTACTCTTCGCCATACAGACAATTTTATTCTCATTAAAACAGAAATAGAGTTTTTTCTCCCGGATTTTAAACATTCCCGGGAAAGCTGGAAAAAAGTAATACATTTCCCGGCAACCCGCTACAAATAATGAAAACAAATATTTAATATTAACAAGCGCGAATGTTATATTCGTCTCGACCGAATCTATATACCCACCATCATTTTTTCGAATTTTACCTTATATGGGAGGTGGGTAGTAAAGTGGGGCCCATTTTTTGTTTCCGAGTTTACATTGGTCCTTGAACTATTTCAACACAATTTCGTTGAAGTTTCACCTTATATGGGAAGGCGGACCACTACCATTTTTGGTTTACAAGTTTATATCCACTGTCAAACTATTTATATAAAATTTCGTACATGCTTTTGTTTAAGAGATATCAGCAGAAAAGTGTGAAACGGACACCCTGTGTTTTTAGTTTTTAGCCCATAACTTTTTTGTTTATTAACAGATTTTGCCCATAAGATAAATATTTGTGCGTATTCTATTCATCTTTTTGATGGTGGGTATAAAAACATTTATTATACATAAGTATGTATTAGTTCTTTTGTAGCACTTGTCTTATTTACAGGTTGTATTCAAAATATATGATAAAATAAATCTTTTTGTACCGGAAAGCTTTTATATAAATTTTAACAAAAACTTGCAAATCAGACATGTACCGAAACACCGCTATTTATATACATACAGTGTATTGACCTAATTCTTTTTCAATTTTATTTTTTATAGTGTTTTTTATAAATCTGCAAAGTTTCTTTCGATTTTTTTTTCAAATTTGTTTAACAAAATTTTTTAAAGTATGAAAATGGAGTTTTGGAACAGACAAATTTAGACATTTTTTATGCGAGCATGGAAAGGAGTTTGGATTATCCTGCGGAAATAAAAAATATGTTTCATATAGAATTGAAAATAGCTTTTTATTTAAACATTTATCAAAACATTAAAAATTTCTTTGCACACTTCTTACGCAAGTGTTCTAAAACGCTTTAATGGTCTGCGGAATTCGTAATAATGTTAACATTTTTTAATCCATTTTTTCTTTTCATATCTTATTTGATAGATAATTATATGTAGATTACAATACATTTTTCTAAAAACAAGACCAACTTTTTCCCATTTAAATGCACAAACTTCAGTTCCGATGCGGCACGAGTTTACAATATCCGATTACACTAATATTTAACACAGTACGTTTTTGCAACCCATAGAACGATTTTGGGGGAGGAACGGTCAAAATTCGAAAGTTGGTAAATTTTGGTGTAGCCTAATGTTACATACTTACATATATTCGGCTTAGCCGAATTTATATATTAATCATCTGAAACTTTTTAAAATTTCATCTTATATGTTTACATCGATACTTGAACTAACTGTACAAAATTTTCTTTTATACATGCATTTTTATAAAAGACTAGCTATCCCGGTGCGCTTTGCAATCCGTTTTGATACGATAACTAATATTTACTTTATATGAGGACTATTCAGATTGAAATTATGTCTACAACTTTTTAAGACATTCACTAAATTACTTCTTTAGATATAAATTAATATATGCTATCTATGGAGGCTACTCCTTTCCTGGGTATATCCGTCCTATTTTCATTCCATCAATGTAATATGATAAGAAAGTAGTTCTCACAAAATTTAAGGGCTCTCAGTAATATTTTCTTTGCATGAAGGGTATCATTTCCCTAATCCTTATTCTTATAAAATGTTAAAACTTTTGCTGTATTAGTTCTTAAGATATACGATATTTCATGTTTTCATTGTATCGGGGTACCATACCCTGGTCCTATCTGTCCCATTTTTATTTTGAGTTTGGTGGTTTATGAGGAATGTATAAAATTCTAAGATTTTTGCTTTAACAGTATTAAAGTTATTCGATAATTAGTATTTGTACTGAGTTTGTCATTCCTTGTGTAACATATCGAAATAATCATCTAAAGCCCCATAAAGTATATATATTCAAGGTCTCTGGACAAAATACATAATATATATACATAAATATATTAATGTTTTTGATGGATATACTGGTTTTTGTAACACCCATTGAATAATCTACGTCGATGAAACTGAATTAACCATTTTTAAAAATTACCTCTCGTTTTTGAGATTTTTCATTTTAAAAGGCTAAAAGAGTTAAATTTTTTATTTAAATTTAATAATTTAGTTATTTAATTGAAACATAATAAACAATTAAGATTTTATTGAAGTAAATATTAAAATATATTTTAAACGCTTAATTACGAAACTTTAAACTAACAAAAAGTATAACTACAATTCCAAACGTAGTTAAGTTAAAGTGTTTCAAACAAAAATATAAATACATTCATATATATATATATATATATATATATATATATATATATATATATATATATATATGTATACAGTTAAGGAAAAAACTCTACATACACCCTCTGATTTTGTCGTTTTAAGGACTTTTCAAAAAGAAAAATAAAATAAAATTACTTCATTATATAAGGAATTAATAAATAAGTTTATTTATAAAACAAAGTGCTCATTCATAAGCATAACAATAACAAAAATAACAAAAACATAAAAAATTCATAAGAAAAAAGTCAACATACAGCCAGAAAATATAAATATTAATTAAAAATTTTGTACATAAACAAATTAAAAATAAAAAAATTAGTACTTAGTTGGACCACCTTGGGCATCAATTATTACTTGAAATCGGCGGGGCAAGGACATAACCAAATTCTCGGTGATATCGGGTGTTATTTCGGTCCAGGCACGATTAAGAGCGGTTTTGAGAGTTTTGCGACTTCTGATGTCATATTTTCGCACCAATTTTTACAAAATATCCTAAATGGGGTTAAAATCTAGTGACTGGAGGGTGAATTTAGCTGTCTTAGAGCATGATATAGAAGCCAGTCTCGAACAACGTGCGCAGTATGCTTGCGATCGTTGTCTTGCTGGATAATCCATTGATTTCCCAGGCCCAGGCTTTCAACAGACGCCTTTAGATTTTGTTCCAATATGTTCTTATATTGATACCGGTCCATTCTACCTTCGACAAAAACCAAACGACCCTCCCCCGATCACACCATAGCTCCCCAAACCATAATATTTCCTCCACCATGTTTCACTATAGGTATAATATTTTTTGGATCGAGGGCAGTGTTTGGTTTTCTCCAAATCTTTGATCGGCCATCATTTTCAAAAATGTACTTACATTCGTCGGTGAATATAACAGATTTCCAAAAACTCATATCCATATTTAAATGAGCTTTAGCAAATTCAAGGCGAAGTTGACGATTTTTTTCTGAAATTAATAAGTTCTTGCGTGCCGTTCTGCTTCTAAAACCGTTGTCATGTAATACATTTATTATTGTTCTGGGTGTGACAGTAACACTAGAATGTCTTTCAAGGTATTCCGCCAATTTAGGAGCACTAATTTTGGTTCTTGGTTGACTTCTTTAAGGATACTGCCTTGAAAGCTTCCTAGGTCTCCCCGATCGTTGCTTATTTTCGGTACTATTTGTGCCTTCATAGTTCCTAATAATGTTTGGAACAGTCGACCGACTTGGTTTTAATATTTTTCCAATTTCACCATATGATTTATTTTCACTACGCACTTTTACCACTAAATTTCTAACTGAAAGCTGTATTTCTTTTCTATTTTCCATTTCAAAGAATAAAATTCATAGACAGCTTGCTTTAATAATTACTTTCTGCACTTGAATGATAGTAAGGTTTGCAAAATGAAGCAATTTAGAAAAACTAACGTGTTTTTTCCTTTCTTTGTTACAATTTTTCTGTTTCATTTTAGGAGCTACCACACTGTATGTAGACTTTTTTTGCGTTAATTATTATGTTTAATGCTAGTAACTTTCATGCTATTCATATTTTTTAGGTTTTTTTTTTTTCTTTAGATAGTCTTAAATATTACTTAAACTATAATTGATATATAAATTTTTTCTATTTTCATCAACAATGCATTTAAATTTCAAAATCATAGGGTGTATGTAGAGTTTTTTTCTTAACTGTATATATATATATATATATATATATATATATATATATATATATATATATATATATATATATATATATATATATATATATATAAATCGGGCTGAAATTGATTTAAGTAATTGATGATTGGGGTCTATTTATTGTTGAATTAGCATCAACAAGTTTCCTTTAAATTTCCTATTTTCTCTTATTTGTACTACTTCCATAATCAAGTTTAACCCCAAATATCATGAATACGAGCGTTAAATTCGAAAAAGCTCCCACCAATGAATTCCGCTTACTCGAATTATATTTACCATTGAGTTGCCCAGCTTGTTAAAATTTGCGACGAGCACAGTGTTATAATTAGACCTGCCCTTAAAATAATAATCTCTGGGAGGTTTTCAGTATCTAAAACGAACTGCTGTAAAATCTTAACTAATCAGACAAGGGGATATAACAATTATTTTTCAAATATAATATTAATATTGTGTAGAATATAAACTTTAATTTTCCTAATAAAAGTAAATTTTACAATTTTCTACAAAAGAATGAAATCGGATAAAATGATTTTATGAATTTTAATAGATTTTTGAAACTTGCTACCATTGTCCTCTGGACTTAAATGGTAAGTTTAGATACTAAAAAATTTAATTAGACCCATCCATTTAAAATGTTAGGTTGAAAATGCCTCATATAGCGAAGGTGTAGGTATGTTTGCAGGTTTGCTATATCGTCACGTGATTACTTATAAAAACGGTAAAGAATTTTTGCTTCAATGAATATATTGAATTACTTCATACAAATAAATACCAATCGTAGTACATAATCGATATCTGACCCAATTTTCAAAAATATGTTCAATGATGCATATAAGTAATCATATGACGATAAAAAAGAAACATTTTACTTATCGACTTACCACTGAAATGTTTTGTTGTTCCGTTTCGCCTTTCTTATTCTTCTTTGCCTTAATCTTCTTTTTGGAATTAATCTTTTTCAAATTGTCTCCCTCTCCATCATTTTTATGGTCACTATTCTGCTTCAATTCTTCTAGCTGATCTTCATGAACGTTTTCTGGTTTTTCATTGGAATCATTGATTGTTTCAGATTTAACAATTTCTTTTTTAGTCGATATTGTGGACTTAATAGTTTGTGTTTTATTGACCTGTTCATCTGATTTCATGTTGGAGATATTTGATAAAGCTTTAGATTCAGTATATTTTTTGCTTGCTGTTGACGAAACGGATAATAAATGTTGTTCCTCAGCTTGTGCCAATGTAATTACCTTTTTGGCTTTTTTCTTAGTAGGCTGCACAGACTAGAATATTGCATATTAAAAAGATAAAAACAAAATAAAATTATAATTAATACAAAAGTAATTTCATGCATTTTCTAAATATTTTTTTTCTTTATTTAGTATAACACAAATTATTCCTACAAAACTTTTTTGTCACTCTAATTACGTGTTTTATTCGAAATGTATATTAATTTCAGTACTTTATTAACCTAATAAGTCAGAAAGTAATATTGGAAATAAATAAACACTAGTTTTGGCAGTCGCGTTGTTCAGACATTAACTGGTCGACAAAAAATCCTCCCCCAAAGACGAATAGTTGGACTTGATGTATTTTGATGTGCTAAACACGAATCTGCGTTCAGTTTTTTCCATCAGGTCTGGATTTTTTTTTATGGGCGTGTCTAATATTTCGACCATAGTAAGGCCATTACTCTAGTAATGTTTGTTTTGATTTTGCAACTTTAGCTATTTCTTAGTATTTTTATTTAAGCAATTTTGTTGCTACTAAAATTTCTTTTATAAAGAATAAAACACATATATATTGGAGTAATTTTTTCAAATATGTATACAGATGTAAGGAATCAGGATCGTTTTTAAGAAATTGTATACACATGGTGTCCAATTTTGAATCCCTGTGAACTCGCCCCCTGTAGGTCTATATGGTCCAAGCTCATAACTCGCCTACACCTCTACTATCACCATGTGAAATTTTATGAAAATCCATAATTATTTCCAATTCATTTTTTGAATCGCACCGGGTACATACAGCTAGTGCTAGAAAATATAAATACATTTTTAGTGGAGGAAATTGTCTTCATTCAGAGAGATTTTAAGATGCGTTTATATTTTCAGTAATAAGAAATTTATTTATATTTTTTCATAACGAGGTCAAAACGACCTGATCGAGAATTGTTAATGATGGTATTTTTCACAACTAAATTATTTATATTTCCATTTTCAATGAAAATGACATGGTCTTATCGTCATCATTTCTTCCAAGGATCCCGTTTTTTATCAACTTTTTTGCTCTCCTACGAAAATTGTGGAAATTAAAAACGGAATGACAAACTTATATACCCTTTACACCTGTAGTGAAGGGTATAAAAACACAGTTTTTACTAAAATAACCATACACCAGTTACAAAATATAAATAGTTTGTATACACAAGAAATCCCGGGAATTACCGTGCTGGGATTTTTCACGAAAAACTCTACTTAAGAAACACCCAAATAAATATCTTACTGCGACAAATATTGTTGTTGTTTTATTTTTAAAAATACCAAAAAAAAAAGTTTCTACACACAAACGCATGCAAACGTGCCCATACAAATGTTATAAACAGGGCAAGTTTTTATATGCACAAAAAAAATTAAAATATGCGCTTGAAAAAGCACGAAAAAATGGTATAATATGCACAGAAATATGCAAAAATAGCATGAATATGTATATAAAAACCGATGAATTTATGCATTCTTATGTATTAATGTGTAGAAAATATGCACAAATATGCATTTTTAACTTTCAATCTCTAATAGATTTCGATATTTATAAAAATTTAACTATTTTAATTTTAAGTGTCATACTTGACGCTTCCGATTTTTTTTCTTTACAATATTTACAATGTATTCAAAATGATCACCAAAAAAAAATTTAGAAATCATTTGATTGAACTCCAAAAAAATCACCAAAAAATTTTATTTTTGTTAAAAAACTAACTTTTGTATCCATAATATGCAAATTTATGCAAAGATTTAAAATATAAGCATTTTTTGTGAAATTCTTTTGAAATATGTAATTGCTTACTTTCCAAGCGAAAAGCTTGAAAAACTTGCCCTGGTTATAAACATTAACACTAAAGTACAGCGATGGATGACATTCGCGTTATCAACATCTGTGCGACACACAGTGGGGTTAAACCCAAAGTTTTTTGTAATAAATCTGTATCTCCAAAACTACTGCTCGGATTAAATTCAAATGTTTGGAAGAGTTTCAGAGGAGGTCTTAAGCTTTCAGAAATATCACCTTGTAGTCAACCTGTGATAACACAGGATAATCTACAGGGTGTCAAATTTGACTACCTCGAGTATGTCAAAGTTTAAAAAAAACGTAACTTCTACAAATGAAGTCCGATTTTAAAGATTTTTATATTTCTGTAAAGTGGCAAGATAATGAAAAAATAAGCTCACTCACCTAAGTTATCTCTTACAATTAAAAAGATATTTACTCTTGAATTTTGAATTTTTGATTTTTTGCCACGACTTTCTTTCGTTTTTCGGGAATAACTCCTGAGGTATATAAGGTAAAAGTTTTTTAAAAATAGTTTGTCATTTTTTATATATTTCGTAATAATATGCTATTCAAAGTCATCACTCTGAAATTAGTATGAAATATGGCTATTTTTTAGAAAAATATTGTATAATTCTTTCACTTTTTTCTCAAAGTTCCGTTAATGCAATTTTTTTTCTTTATATATTTCAAAAGATAAGGCTTCATAAATGTTTAATAAAGAAATTTTGAATTGATTTATGTTTGCACCCTACCTCAGGCATTGGTTGCAAATGGTGAATTTCTGACAATGTATATATAAAGTTGCGACTTGTATTTCATAAAGTTAACATGAATAGACAGACAGCAAGGCAGACATCCTTAAATACCACATATACAAACATATAAATAGAGTATAATGGTATATTTTTTTGTGGAAATCTTAAACAAGTTATAATGTATTCACTATGGACCATAGTGAAATTTAGAAATATTTGCGAACTATTCTAATTAATTAAATTATTAAAATGTGTAATGTGGTTCATGAATACAAACAGTAAATTAAAAATTAAATCTTAAAATTTCCTTTTGATATGTCCACAGTCGAAAGTTATTTCTGCCAAATTTCATAACAAAGTTTAATTTTTGGAGATACGTATATGAAATATGGATCAATCTATGTTATATAAATTGCTAAAAGATGAACATTTGTATAGGTGCTATTTAGAAAACTTTATACAATTTCAATTACAAAAAATGTGCCATTTCAAAGATATTTTGTCTCGAACTTTGTTCTTATGTTTCATATAGATATATTTGTATAGTCCTATTAATAAATAACTGAGAAAATGTCAACGATGTGCCTTTGTTTCGGATTGGATGCGTTTCTTTAAAAAAATAACTTGAAACATTTTTCGGTTAAATTAAACTTAAAAAACTGTAAGTTAGTGTTTAACTTCTAGTTAGATAGTTGTTTTATTGTTAAATGAAGTGTAATAAAGTGTCTTTGTTTTAAAAAATTTGTAAGCATTGGAAGAAGTTTCTTACAAAGACATCTACTTAATTTTCCTCATCTAAATTTGATTTAAATTTGGAGTTTATGAATTGTAGTTCGCACAAATTTATAGACACACACTGTGTAAAAATTGCAACGCTTCATTCTCAACCAAAATGCACCCTTTGAAGTATGTATTTTAATTAAAATAAATTCAAAATCAGCTTTGCAATTGAAGACGATATGTCTTCAATCTCCGGATAATATCGGGAAAAAATCATGGTGAAATGATTTCAGGTGCATCTTATACTTTTCATATGTTATAACCAGGGCAAGTTTAAATATGCATGAAAAAAATTAAAATATGCGCTTGAATAAGCACGAAGAAATTAGATAATATGCACAGAAATATGCAAAAATAGCATGAATATGTATAGAAAAACCGACGTATTTATGCATTTTTATATACTAATATGTAAAAACATGCATAAATATGCATTTTTTAACTTTCAATCTCTGACAGATTTCGATTTTTAGAAAAATAAGAATATATTAATTTTAAAAGTCATATTTGACGCGTCTGAAATTTTTACTTTGCAATTTTTACAACGTACTCAAAATAGTCACAAAAAAATTCTAGAAATCATTTGATCGAACTGCAAAAAATCACTAAAAAATTGCGTTTTTGTTAAGAAAACTAATTTTTATTTCCATTATATGCAAATTTATGCCAAAATTTAATAAACAAACATTTTTGTGAAATTCTTTTAAAATGTGCAAAAGCTTACTTTCCAAGCGAAAAGCCTGAAAAACTTGCCCTAGTTATAACTATTTGAACATCAGATGAATCCAACACATCAATCAAAAGTAGAAAAGAGAAATATTTTATTAGAGGGGATTGAAGACGTCCTTTCCATGAAGACATTTTACACTTATTGAAAATTTAAAGATATAAGCAACGTAAAAATAAAAATAGTTTGCTAAAAATTTTATATAAAGGAAACCTAGGGATCCACGGAACCCCATTTGGGAAACCTTGATATACACAATCATTTAAAAATAGAAATCTTAATTTACTGAATGGATATTTTCAATATTCTCGTTCTTTGTTTAAAACATATTTTGTATATTTTTTATTGAATTATAAACAAAAACTCAAGGTTGGAAACCGAAAAGAATAACGGTATCGGTAACAGTATCGGCAACGGTATTTTAAATTATATCGGTATCGGTATACCGGTACCGAAACTAAAATACCGGTAAATACCGTTATTATTAAAAAACTGAAAAAAAATCTCAAAAAAGTTAAATTTTTAAATAATTTTTAATTAAATTTCACAAAAAACTTTTTAAGTATACATTAGTATATTTTATTTAATAAATTTCTTTTGAAATTTTTTGAAATATAAATATTTTTCGTTGGAGAACTTCATACAATTTTTACAAATGACAACAAAGCATTTCGGAATATTAAACTCGACTTTTTAAAGATAAATTGGTAAAATTTTTTGCAGTACAGTAAAGTTTAAAATATTAACAAAATTTTTATTTAGCATAGTTTTTTTATACAGACAGAAATCGTTCAATTAATTTTGCAAACATTTTTCATAAAAAGTTAATTTTTTTCTACAAAACAGAAAAAAACAAAAATCATAAAAAATAAATTTTGTATTTATATAGAAAATATAATTCCCCAAAGAGTTTTTAGGTTATATAACTGTTTAGATAATAGTCAATTACGGACGAGAAATTGTGTATAGGAGAAATAGTGTTCCAACAAGAAAGTACTTATTAGGTCCCTAACTCCTCATTATTCCATTTAATTAATAATTCTTAAAGTAGTGGCTGATGAACGTCTTTTCCGAACCCGTTTGAGCTAATTTAAAGTGAGTTCAAATGGTATAAAATTGTTTGTAGCTTCAATAGGGTGGTCCATCAACATTATTGAAGATAATCAAACGTAATATTTAAACGTAACTAAATTATGAAATAATATTTTTGAAAAATGTCAAGTTCCTATGATGATTGGAACATGGTCTGACATGACTATCTTTTTCTATTAACTTTCTTAATGTTTTTTTTCCAAATTTCTAGAGATTAATTCCGGATGTTGTCCATACCAATGACAAATTTGTATCGTATATTTAAGATGCTTACAAGATCCTTTCAATCAGTTTTTTTTTTTTTTAATATTTAATTTTTTGTTAAAATTCATGCAGTTTACTTTCATTTAAGTGCTTTTAAAATTCCCGGGAATCAAGGACAAAATTACCGGAAAGCGAGACATGAAAAATCGCAAAATTTCCGGGAAATATAGGGATGCATTGTCTAAAGATAGCCCAAGTTGTAACTTTCTGAGGAAAATTTTTCGGTCTTTTGGAGAAACCAAAATTAAGGAGAGAATCTTCATAGAACATAGATGCCCATCCAAAGCACATTTGTGCTGAGAGCCTCACATATATTCTTACGCTCTTTCATTTAGTCTTTGCTGAGACGGCAAAGACTACACATGTCAAGTGGGTGTGTTAATATTTTTTCGAGTGCACTGAAAAAAATTTAACATGATGTTTAAAAACTATCTTGAATCTTTCAATTTACATTGTTTTTATAATATTGTATTTGATTTTCAACACATAACTGGACAAGGAAAAGGTTTTACAGCCTATGTTTAAAATTAAGCTTTCTAAAATATACGGTTCTAACTTACATTATATTTTGTTAAATTGAATATAAAAATAAATTTTTTTTTTACTTCCTTATTTTGTAAATATACCAATGAAGTTTCAATAAAAATTTTTGCGTTATTTTCTAAAGAAATACTAAACTTTTTGTTAATTAACATTGATTACTTTTTTTATTTAATTCACCCATCTTTTCTTTAAGTGCATTTTTTTTTTATTTTTGTTTTTTACTAATACAACTACAGTTTTATCATGGGCATCTATGTCATAGAAGCAAATATCAAACAGTTAACTAAGAACCTATCATTAATTTCAACAGTACATTCATGGGCGTCATATGATAAATAATTGATAGCATATCTTAAGTTTAAATGTCCATATATTACACAAGGTTTAAGGCATTTAAACCTCTTTAAAAATATATTTATTGCAAATGATACAACAAAGAAAACAACAATAAAAGTCCTCTTTAAAACAAAATTCTATAAATATTACATTAAATAAACTCTTATTATTTAAAATAATTTTATCTCTTTTATTTCAAGTAAATTATATGAGAAATTATTATTACAATACCATATATGTTGAAAAAATTGTATTTTTAAAATACCGAAACTAAAATACCGGTATTTTTAACAAAATAATAATTTCGGTATCGGTATCAGTTACGGTAACCACCTTTAAACGGTATTTAATCGGTATCGAAGGATTTTTCTTATATTTTATCTGGCATCACTGGTCCACTAAACTGTTTTTTTATACAAAAAACAACAACACTAATAGCGCTTGTCGGCAAATAAATCCTCCCTTTTAGACAAATAGTTGGACTTGATGGATTTTGATGTGCTAAGCATGAATCTACTTTCAGTTTTTCCCCATCATTTCTGGATCTTTTTTTATGGGAGTGTCTAATATTTTGCCCATAATAAGGCCATTACATTGATATAAATGATACTCCAAAATATGCGGGGTAAAATTGGCTTTAAGTCGCTCCGATGAAATTTTTATTTTCTTAATAGTTTCGGAGTTATTTCGAAATTAGTGTCCGAAAAACATGTTTCATGCAAAATTTATATTTTTGCAATCATTTCTTTTGTTAAATGAAAACCTCAGATTTGTGTTTCCATCAAGTTCACATATCGTTTTTTGAACAACTTGTAAAGTCATTGCAATGCTTAATATAAATGTTTGTATTTTTAAAATTTTTGGCCATAGCTGCTTTGTTTATGAATGAATTTGGTTGATTCAAAAACCGAAATGTTATAAAATCTATATAAAAACGAAATTCGTAGCTAAAACAAGGGCTTTAAAAAGTAAAAAATGCATTTTTTCCGATATCTAAGTTATTATTGGACCGATTTAGTTCATTTTTCCGAATCTAATCGGAAACCTGTTTTTTAGATATATATCCTCCTTTTATGAACCAATCTTGCTGAATTTTAATAGCAAAATTCTTGAAAGGATTTCCGATCATTTCACATACATTTTATATGGCAATTAACGGTGGACTTCATCAACGCATTTCAAACGACAAACGGACGGACGGACATCGTCTTGTCGACATCATTTCTTACAAGGATCCAGAAAATATAAACTTTTGCTCTTTGACACACCGGGGATAAAGGGTATAAAAAAAGTACTAAGTGAGACGTATAAAACCAGACATATGTAAGTAATGTATGGATTGTGAACTTGAAGTAATACACATTATGATTTGAAAATGTTATAATTTAAAAAACGTATTTGAAGTATCGAAAGGCAATGATATAAACATCAAAAAAAATTAAACAACTACAAATAGTTCTAAGAGAGATAATTATCATGTTAACTTACATTTTGTGAATCCATGTTTATATTAAATATAAAAAATCTGAAATAAAAAAAGTTATATATTTAGTACATAGAAAAATTCTAATAAATTCCTTATTTCTATTATTTTTTAATTTAACGTCAATAATGTTGATAAAATAAAAAACGAATTAATCTACATATCGTATCCGTATAATTTCAGTCATATTTTAAATGCTGGATTTTGTTCCAAATCATGTAAAAATGCGCTAAAATTTTTCAGCATTGAAAAATCTATTTCACGCGTTTTTATTAAATTTGCGTATACATACGCAAATTATCGGAATAATTGGCAAACTGATGGAAAATTACAGTAGACTCGTGGAAACGTGAACTAATTTTTACCATGGATGTTTACGTTTTCGAGACTGTTCACGTTTTCGATTGGTAATCATAAATATAAAACTTTTTTATTTTAACGAACAAAAACAGGTATTATATGCTTCTAGGATTAGAAATAAAAACATTTTATTCTTATTCGGGGATTTCCCAATTTATAAACACCAAAAATTGAAAAAAAAAATGTTCACGTTTTTGAGCTTTCACGTTTTATTTACGCTTTAGAATAGTCTGTGTAAACAAATTTGTTCACATTTCTGAGTCGTTAACGCTTTCGCGAGTGCACTGTATCTTCTTTTAAATTTTTTCGACGAAGAAATTTTACAAAAACTGCACTTAAAAATATGCAAATGCATAAGCGCATCGAATGCGAAAAATTGCGATTAATTGAAAATTAATATATTGATTTTTTTTTTTCTAGTTAAAAGTAGGTAAAATTATCTGTTAAAAAATCTAAAATCTTCATGTAGTGCGCCGTCAAAATCACAGATTTTTTTTTTTTTTTTTTAATGGAGTGGTTTATTTTTTTCAAGTTTAGTTTTCGGATTTTATTTTATAAAAAGTTAAAGTTAATGTTCTAAAAATATTTTTAATATTTATTTAAAAATCGGAGAAAACTCATGAATTTTTTACTTTTATATAGTCCATCGAGTCTTTAAGTGACCGCGATTGCAATCAGACGTATTTAGTGTCATTCTTTTAAAAACAAAAATTAAACCATAATCTCAAATATTTTTGAAAACAAAAAATATTAAACTGTTAATTACCAAAAACAAAACGTATATTATTTAACATACAAAATTTGTTAAACCGAAGTTTAACATTAAAAAGTCTTACTCAAAACCAATGTTTATAAAAACAAAATATTTGAGATAATAATAATTTAATATAAATAAATTGAAACAAACAAACAAAATATTTTTTAACAACAACAGTGAACACACAAGCAGTGTGCAAGACAAAAGTGCTTATTAAAAACAATTATTTTTAAATGTATGCATTACAACAATAATACTACACTACCAGTATGGATACTGGTGAAATAAATCTTAGTGAAGACATCAGTGGCGATGATAATGATTCAATTTGGCAAAGTGTACCAACAAAATGCAAGCAGCTTGATTCACCAAAACTTCCACCAATTTATATACCAAATGTACAAAATATTAGTATTATGTTAAAAAAAAAATAATTCCTTAATAAAATCGAATGAATTTAATTATAAATCTTTAAAGGAAGGTCAGGTACGTTTAATGATTAAATCTGTAGATTCTAATCGCAAAATTGTTAAGTATTTGGAAGAGTCGAAAAGTTTTCATATTTATCAGTTAAAGCAAGAAAAGGCGTATAGAATTGTAGTTAAGGGTCTTCACCATACAACACTAATCGAACTGAACTCTTATTATTAGGCCACCAAGTCAGAACCGTAACTAATGTTAAAAGCCGTGTAACTAAAGAACCTTTATCTATGTTTTTCGTAGATTTAGATCCTAACCCAAATAACAAAAGTGTATATGATATTAAACATATAAGCAATGCCTTGGTTAAAATTGAACCCCCTTTAAGAAATAACGATTTAGTACAATGTCATCGGTGCCAACAATTTGGACATACCAAATCATATTGTAAAAAACCATATAGGTATGTTAAATGTGGCATGGACCACGCCACGTCAGAATGTACTAAACCTATTGAAACCCCACCTCGTTGTGTTCATTGTTTAAATAACTATACAACTAATTATAAAGGATGTAGAGGGTACCAAGATTTTATTTCAAAAAGACCCCAAAGACAAACTCGATTTATGTCATCTCAAAGAGCCAATCAGTTTAATATAAATTAATCAGAATATCCAAATCTAAATATTAATATGAACAATCAACATAACAATCGGTATCATCCATCCTACTCTGAAGCTGTGAAATGCCCTGATGCGAACATATACCTCATTTGGAGAAATTAGAAAACATGATGGAAAATCTCATGAACATGATGTCAATGATTATGATTAAATTATGCAAATAAATTTAAGAATAGGAATATGCCAACGGGCTTTCTAATCATAAAAACGAAACTGAAGTTTTTCTTAAAACCAACCACATAGATATATTTTTAATATCTGAAACCCACTTTACGACCAAGAATTATTTTAAAATATATGAATTCGACACCATAAATGCTTTTCATCCGGATAATAGAGCTCATGGGGAGCAGCCATTTTAATAATATCAAATATATATTATGAAATTTTGGATCCCTTTAAAGAACCTTATTTACAAGCAGCTGGAATTAAAGTCAAGTGCAATAATTATGACCTTAATATTTTTTCAATATATTTTCCACCTAGACACAGTGTTAAATGTCAGCAATATGATTTCTTTAGTAGAATCGGCCCAAAATTCTTTGTTGGTGGTGACTTTAATGCGAAACCATGGTGGGGTTCACGTTTAGCCAACCCTAAAGGAAAAGAACTATATAAATGCATTTTAAAGAATCACTATTCAACACTTTCTACAGGAAAACCAACATATTGGCCAAGCGACGCTACTAAAATTTCAGATCTTTTAGATTTTGTTATTTTTAATGGTATTTCTATATCGCTTTTTGATATTGTAGATAGTAACGATCCAGTTTTCCATCCATATAATCTAAATCAACAAGCACAAAAGACTGAAATAGAAACTTTTCTTGACGTTGTCTGCCAAATGAGTTTTCCAATAAAACACGTTACATTATCAGAAGTTCAGAAAATGGTTTTAAGTCTCAACAATAAAAAAAGTCCTGGTTATGATAGTATTTATTCTAAAATGATCAAGTCTTTACCTAGAAAAGGTATAATCTTTCTAACCACATTGTTTAATTCTATTTTAAGATTAAATTACTTTCCGTCTCAATGGAAGTACGCAGAAATTATTATGATTCCAAAACCAAATAAACAGGAACATTTAATTAATTCTTGTAGACCAATAAGTTTACTACCAATAATTTCAAAATTGTTTGAAAAAAATATTATTAAAAAGAATGTTGCCTATATTAGAAATGCAAAATGTAATACCGGAACATCAATTTGGGTTTAGGAATAAACACGGTACAACCGAACAGTGTCACCGAATTATTGATGAAATTTCTATTGCTTTAGAACGCAAACGTTACTGCTCCGCCGTATTTATAGACATACAGCAGGCCTTCGATAGAGTTTGGCATTCAAGACTCCTGTATAAACTGAAAAAAATACTTCCGGCTCCTTTTTACATTCTTTTGAAATCGTATTTACATGAGAGAAAATTTTATGTTAAAGTAAATAATCAAAAATCAACATTTGGCTTAATTCACTCTGGTGTTCCACAAGGAAGTGTTTTGGGACCAGTATTATATACTCTTTTTACATCGGATATGCCCATATCAAATGATCTCACCATTGCAACTTATGCAGATGATACTGCTATAATGCCTTCCAAAGATTCTCTCTCTGAAGCTTCTAACATATTACAAATTGGACTAAATCTGATACAAGAATGGCTAAACAAATGGAATATAAAAGTAAACACAGATAAATCAGTTCACATACATTGAGAAGAAATAATTGTTCCCCTATATCTCTTAACGGAATAAATATTCCACATTCAACTAATGTAAAATATGTAGGACTTTGTTTAGATAGAAGATTAACGTGGAGAGAGCACATCAAAATGAAACGAAAACAACTAAACATTAAGACAAAAAAGATGTACTGGCTTTTAGGACCAAAATCTTCACTTACGTTAGAGAATAAAGTTATATTATATAAAACTATAATTAAACCAGTTTGGACTTATGGTATACAGCTTTGGAGAACAGCTAGTAACTCAAATATTGATTATTTTTTTTTTTTATTAATTCTTCATTTATATAACCGAGCCCATTGGGGCCTTATATGGCTAATCAAAGCTACTAAAAATAATAACAATTTCAATAAAAAGTAAAAAATAAAATAAAGTAAATGTAAATAACAAAAATAAATAATTATTAACTAATATTAATAATAAATAATGGTAACAATTTGTATTAAAAAGAGATCAATCAATATCTAATTTAACCATAATGAAAGCTGGAGCATCATATAATCAAATATAATAAAAAATTAAAAATTGTGCTTCTACAAAATTCCATGATCTTGAGTGTTCACATATTCAATTGATTTCGATTTAAAAACCGAAACCGAATAAGAAAATTTTCTTAGTTCAAGTTGCAAGGAATTCCAAATCCTTGAGACTCGTACCTGAAATGATTTACCAAATGTATTCAATCGTCTAATAGGAAAAATTATCTGTGGATTTCTCGTGGAGCGGGAAAAATGAAATTTGTCCACAATATATCCCGGGCAACCTCTTAAGACAGATTTATAAAAAAAATAGTAAGAGCCTAATATTGATAAAGCTAACAAAAGACGATCCAAGAAAGCTAAGTATATGTTGAGATATATGATCTCGCCTTTTTAAACTAAAAATGTAACGAATAATTCTGTTAAATATGAGTCTATATTTCCCCAGTGTGTAACACCCAGCACTAGAAATAACTTCAGTGCAATATAATATATGCGGCATCAGAATAGCTGTAGCAACCCTTCTCTTTATAGCACAGGGTAAATAAATATTTAACGAGTATAATCTTTTCAACAGAAAAGACACACGGAAAGATAAAAAATCAATATGTGGTGAAAAATTTAATAAATTGTCCATTATAAGACCAAGACATTTCATCTTACCAACAAATTCTACAGGAACATTATCAATCTGAATCTTAACGTTACTAGTATCAAACCCAAACCCCATCAACTTCGTTTTGTTAGGATTCACACAGAAACCATTGTCTGAAGCCCATGACATAACTCTGCTTATGACATAATTTACAACATTTTCCAAAACATCTAAAAAATCAGCATCAGTATAACAAGCAAACTGTACATCATCTGCATAAACAAAAGGAAAACAAGAAATTCCATCAACTTCAAGCAAAAGGTCATTGATGTAAAGCATAAATAATAGGGGTCCAATAACCGATCCCTGTGGGACACCACTAATGATCCGTTTGATTCGCGACTCGGAAGTACCAACCGATACATATTGGTATCTATCACTGAGGTAAGATCGAATCAAACTACACGAGGAATAGGAAAAACCAAAATTATACAGCAGTTTATGAAGTAATCTGCAATACCCTGTCAAAAGCTTTTGAAAAATCTACTGAAAGTAAAACCACATTCTTACGACTGTCTAGCAACTGCCTGATTGAATCTGTCAAAGAAATAAGTAAAGAGGTGGTGCTATGTCCCCTCCGAAATCCCGATTGAGAGGGGTGAATCAGACAACCATGATCAAGATACTCAATCATTTGGTCTTTTTGCAAATTTTGCAAAGATAACAGTCCAAAACTTTGAGATTCATTACTAATGCTCCCTGGTTTATAAGCAATGAAAATATACATCGCGATCTTGGTATATCTACAATTAAGGCCGAAATAAATAAATTTAGTGACAGATATCTACATAGACTAAGCAACCACTCAAATATTTTAGCTATTAACCTTTTGAATGATAGCGATGAAATAAAAAAAAGTTACACATTTAAATTGTATTTTTTGGTTCACTGGAACTTAAAAACCTAAGTTATTTGATATTTTTTTATTTTAACAAATTTGCTTATTGTTTCTTTGGAAAATAGATCGCAAATAAAAATATATTAAATAAAAAAAATATATATATATAGTCCATAATTTTTAAATAACAACCATGAACGACACCAACCCAGCAGGAAAATATGTTAGTGCTTCCTCCCAACAGGCCTTTCTGAATGCCTCCGAACAAACTTTAAACACATTCCTTTTTGCCTTCTGTAAAAATTCCTTAAAGAATGTCTCGACTTCCTTTAAAATGAAATTCGGTACTAATTCTACTACTAATCGTATTGTATGAATCGTATTGTTAACGCGATTGTTCGTTTTGTATATAGGGTTAATAGAAGGGAACACATTTCTCATTATGTTAAGACTTTTTTAGGGTGTTCTTTTGCAAATTTTATTAGTTTACGCTGTTTGGTTTACTTTTATAGGGCTATGAATCTAGGTTATCCATTACCATTGATGACTTCTTTTACATTTAGCCATTCGACAAGAAACCCTCAAATAATTATTCCTCGGATCTGCAATTCTATATTTGAGAAGTCCTTCTTAATTCGAGTGGCTCGTTGTTGGAATCACTTACCGATTGATTTGCGCATTTTTTCTCATTCAAATAACGCTTTTAGAGTGAAACTTATGAACTTTCTTTTTGATAATGGACAATGATTCAGGTTGCCTCTCATTTAGATTTATCCAACTTTGGATTTATCTGTTTTTACTAATGAATATTGTATATGTTCACATTATCTCTACATATATATACATGCATATGTCATTAGAAATCACTTATTATATTTATCACTAAATACGCAATTTTTGATTATTTATGTTATTTTTAAACTTTTATTTTATTTAATAATTTGTGAAGATTTATGTATTTTTATATATGTAATTGTAAACACATATTATGGCTTTTCCACTCAATATTGTGTATTTTAAATAAATTCAAAATGGAGCCATTAGACACATCGCTGCTTTAAAAAGTATACATTGTTGTATATTTACTATATATAGTCTTATAACTTATTGTTGTTGCTATTAATTTGGACCTTTTAAAAACCACTGCTTTTTTTTAATAATTAATTTTACTTTTTTTAGTTTTGCATTATGGATGAGGAACCATATAAAAAGGAAACTTTAATACATTGTTATTATAATTTTTATTTTGTATTTTTTATGCATTGTTTGCTTAGGCATTTTTTTAAATTATTACTAAGTAATATGTATTTTTGGCCTTGAAGGCTTTATATTACTGAAATAAATGAATAAAATAAAATAAATAAAAAATAATTCTTGTTTCCATTTCATTAGATGCGAAATAGAAGGTGTAACTCACATACTAACTTTCTCATTACAAATAGAACAAATTGTAATTACGAGACTCAAAACTCATTAGTCTTGTGTTAAGTGTCGATAAAGAAGGTAGTCCGCATGTCTATTTTTTAAATATATTTCATACTCTTTTTAATAGCATTAAAAATATAAGAGAGCATATTTAATTACTTAAGAGTCCTTGCATTTCGCTTCTTTTTGGCCTTGCCTCCAATGACACGCCGTGTAAAAAAGAAATAGTGTTGCAATGCGAGTGGAAGGCCTTGTAGATCCTAAATAAGGCATTTTAGAATGTATATTAAGCCCTTCTATTTCCGACTGGGAATATAAACATTTTCTACAGTACTTTTAGGTGTGTGAATATGGTGCATAATAAAGATGGATAGTCTTAAATGCAATAAGTACGTATTCTGTGAAGTTTGAAGTATTTAATTTTTTAATTAAATTTATTGTTTGCAAATTTATATTTAAATGTATTATGATTGGGGTATTTTAAAATTAAAATTATAGAGCATTTTATATTAATACAGTATGGTTGTGAGAACCAGCACATAAAAAATGATTATGATTGCAATGACCATATTATGGTAAATAATAATTCAAAAATTTTATCATATTATGACTGCATCGTAATATATTAAAATTGTATATTTATTAGGATCATATTATGTTCCCAAGAAGGTAATATCTTATGTGGTTGCATAAACTCAAACATTAACGATAAATACCAATAAAGATTTGACCAACCATATTTCTTCTTGCAGAAATTGAGAAAGTTTTTAGAAAACCTTGGCGAAAATAAACAATTTTATATTTAAACGTAATATTGTAGTATGAAAAAAAAATGTTTTGCATATTTTTTTTTTTTTTTTGTAATTTGGAGAAAAAATATTTTTATAAAAATTACAAAGAAAATATGTTTCCTAAACAAAAACAATTTAGAATGTGTGTTATAAATATATTTGAAATTTATTATTTGATTTATTTAAAAAAGACATACATATAAGTTACAGTGACCCAAGTTTTGCTTATTAAACCACTTAATGTGCAAAATTAATTTTGAAATAGTATTGACGTGACAGGTCCTTATATGGAAGGTAATGTCAATGGTCCGACCGATTCTTGTTAAATTTGAATGTAAAACTTATACCTTAACAAAAATTATTTCAACAACATTTCATTTTTATGTGAAAAGAAGATTAGTTTTAAATAAAAAGTGGTTGGAGTTTAAAATATTTTTTAATTCTTTTTTGTAAAATTTTCTATAAAGATATAAGGTTTCAATATAATTAAAAGAAGTTTTTTTTATCATTAGCACGTAGTAGCAAAACAAAGAATTGTAATCAAAATGACCATATATGCGCAAATATTTCTACAAAAATGTTTAACAAAAAATGCGTAAATATGTTCCTAAATACTTATTCTTAACAACTCCATTGTAAAAAAATGGAGTTGAAATTAAATGCAAATATATAAACTTGAAAAAGTAAAATTTTCCGTTTTTACCACTGTGATTAAAAATTTTAAAAAATCTATGACTGACGGCGTACTATAGGGAGATTGAAAAAAATACTTCATTTTATATATTTTGACTTAGCATCAATTACTTTTTCAACAAATATAGTTTACTATTAAATCATCATCGATCTAAGCTTTTAATATGGTTTAAAGCCTTCCAATCAGAGGTCCAATTCGTCATAAAATTGTCGGCGGCTGAAGGAAAATATAACGGCGGCGGCTAAAAGCCGGCTAAAGCATATGTTTTTCTTTGCCAAAATAAAAAATACATTTTGTAGTGAAAACATGAAAAGAAACAAAAATATATATTTAAAAACAAAATAAATTCAATAGGTTTTCAATTAAATACCTCGTATAGCTCATAAACTGTTTAAATATACAATCTCGTAAAAAAAATTTTCGCTTCAATTTTATTGTAATTTCGGGGTATTTTTGATTTTTTTTAAAGAAATTATTTGAATATTCTTTTGATCCATTTAACAGTTTAAAATAGATTACGTGCGCAAAATACTGCGAATTTTTGTATGAAAAATAATGCAGTTTTCATGAAAAATAGAGTGGTATTTTTAATAATGAGTTGTATTTTAACTAATAGTGTTACCAATGCAAAAAAAATATTAATTTAAAAATTTGTTTATTTGTGAAAATAAATATTTTTTATTTTTAAAAATATATAAATGTGCAAATATTAATATATTGTCCCAATTTAAATAAAAGATGTTCATACGGCTTAACACTATTACCCGAAGATATGGCTGATAAATATTAGCTGATTTTAGCCGATTAAATCCTCGGCGGCTCAATCTTTGAAAAAGATGTCGGCAGCGGCGTCGAGCCGGTTTTCAGCCACACGAATTGAATCTCTGCTTCCAATAAATTAAAATACATTTTTTTGTAGACAGTTTTGGGACCCTGTGAACCCAATCTGTAGGGCCTATATAATAGGGTTTATAGATTTCTGTACTTCCTTGTGCTAGGGGAATGAAGAGTAAATTTTGTTTATAAAGGGAATTTAAATAAATTAATATAAGTGAAACTAGACTAAAATCAAATATTACATATCGTCACATAAAATGCAAAAACTTGAATTATGGTTTTTTATTGGATTATGATGTACTGATCCAAAATACATCTACACAAAAAAGTTCATAAAAGGCCGTAATATCAACATAAACGAAACAGCGGTAATTTTTCCATCTCCGATTAAGGCATTAAAATGATTAGAAGATGCACTGTCCTCAAAAATACATTCTAAATTGCTAAAAAATTTGGTTTAATGGAGAACAGAACAACCTTAATGCAAAATTGGAGGTTTTTTTGTTAAAAAAAAACCAATATTCAAAAGTGATAATTTTGAAAAAAATAAACGACAGCACTCTGTCTGACAAAAAACTGGTTTTAAAATAAGTTATAAAACCGAGTCGATCACCTCAATTTATATATACTGGTGGGCAAAAAAAAAAAATAGTTTTTCTTCATAAATTACAGTTTCATTTTTTTAGTGGCAATTTACCCACTTTTAGACAGTAAGGATTATTGGTGTATAGCAACCTGTCTTTACAGACTCATTGTAACAAGTAAAGTGTTTTTCCGGCTATAAAGTGCACAAAAGTGCCATTTTATAGCCGCGGAAATGATTGTGTGTGTCAAAAAAGAGCCATCTCGTAGTCGTGGAGGTGACGATTGCAATTTGACTGACCCTGGGTAATAATCTACTCAGGCATATGGGGAGCCGCAGTACAGAACGTACTTTTAGCATTTATTTTATTTTTGTATACCAGAAAAACTTTGTTAGCATAAAAATTTATTTTATACAGAAAAAAAAAAACATGCTCTTCTCATAATACTTTTTTTTAAGAGGTATATTTATCTTAAGAACAAACATTTTTTTTTTTTTGTTCTCAATTTTTGCGAACAGTATTTTAAGATCATTTAATATATTTATGAACAATATTGTCTTTAAAACACAAATATTTATATATTATAAATTTTTCTAAAATCTTAAAAAAAAATACTTTTTTAAATTTAAAAGTCCTTAAAATTTGTTGTGGTGAAATGATGTCGTTCGATGCATTTTATAGAAAGGAGAAATTTTCCTCATTCTACGAGTACAAACTGCATTATCTTACATACCAAGTATTTTGTCATTGTAGTTCCGTGTTATTTATAATAACAAGCTTGATTTTCAATGGAAACCACTGTACATTAGGTACATTATTTTGATATTAGCAAAATGTTATACCCTACTGTATGTATGATGCGTGTATGTATGTATTTATGTATGTATGTATGTATATATGTACATTCCAAATGTATTTAAATTTTTTTTATTTTGTAGCACCATGCAATTTATCAGTGATTTTTGATATCTTAATAACCATTTTAACCATTTTGAAGAAAATGCCAAAAAAATATTCTCACAATAAATGTCGATGCAAGACGTTTATAACACATAAGTATACTATATGTTCTTTCAACTGATTTATATTTTGTTTATCATGGCGTCGATTGTTGACTTATTAATACTAACGTTATTTCACATTCTACGTTCAGTTTTTTCTTCTTAATAGTTAGAAATTAAAATGTTTCGCACCTCCAAAGTAGACTACACACGTCATGCAATTGCATAGAACAAAAAGATATTAATTATTAGGCCAGGAAAGGTTAACAGTAAAAGAACATAATACAATCCAAAAACACCAAAAATAATCAACTTAATTCGATTTTAATTGAATTACAAAAATATTTGTAACGCCATTGTATTTTTTTTTTTTTTTTTTGTTCGTTAAGTTAGTAAGTATTAAAAAAAATATTATGACAAAAGATTATCAAAACATGAAAAATCATTGATATTTTAATTCCTTTATTTAGAAAATATTTTAAATGTTTATCAACATCAGCTTCAAATTTCGGGTTTTATAAACAAAGGTCCACAAATTAATTGTAAAATATTAAATGTAAAAAACTGCATAAAGTTTTATTTTAAATTACACTTACATTGAAGTGAAATTTCTTTTAAATTTCCGTATTTTACAATTCGTCGTATGAAGGTAATTTAGGTGCACTTTTTACTAAAAAAATGTTCTTTAAAAGAAATAAAGATTAAATACTTTAAACTGATTATGTATATATATATCTATATATGTATATGAACTCACATTACAGACGCGGAAAGAAGACTAAAATCTGACAGAAACCATAGGATATAAAAAATGCCAACCAACTGAAGAATATCAAAATAGCACCATTGAAAAAACCAGCATTCTATGTATAGAATCGAATTGTGCTCATCTCAGGCAAAATTGTGTGTATTTATTCTTAATGGAAATTAGAAAAAAAAAGAGAAATGTGTAAAATGCAACAATTTGTTGTTTGCGTTAAAAGAATTTCTGAGTAAAATGAGCAAAACATTTTATTATAATTAACATAGATAAACAATTTTCTCCTGTATGTTGTTTTTGTATAAATATAAACTTAAATTATAATTTGAATTATTCTAAAAACACACACAAGAAAACACCCACATTTATGATTTTGCGTTCAGAGTGAGTCAAAAGAAATGCAATGCAGTAACATGCCCTAATTTTTCCAATATGAATATGGAACATGTTAGATAAATTTAGAGTGTCGATCAAAATACAAACATATGCTTGTAGAGACTATTTCTCAACCAAAGTCTCACATTCTGTTTTTTTTTTTTTGTTTAATACAAACAATATCAAGAAATAAAGTGTGAAAACTCAACTCTTAACAATAGTATTTAGGGCTGTATAAATAAAAAAAATAATGAATGCTGACTAAGAAATAGGGATGTGCCGGTGAGGTGACATACATTGCTTGTATCGTAGTCGTGAGAATATTACTGAGTGAGCGTGATAGTCGACTTCAATATTAGCATATTTTCTACATGAATATGCAAAAATTTTACATCTTTTTATTATTTTTTTGCCTTTTATTCTTTTTGTGTTATTGTGTAAATAATGCCATACTTTGTTCTTTTTTAATAAAATGCTAAACAATGATTTTATAGTATAGTATTGAAAAAAAAAAATAAAAAATATTAATAAGAATCAGAGTTGCCAGTGAATATTTTTAACAATAATCAAAAAATTTCCCTAAGAAAAATCACTAAATTTTTTTAATTTTGTAAAATAAATGAGTAAAAAAATTGCTTAAAACCTATTTTTACAAAATAATATTATCACTAAATTATTTTACAATGGTGTTCTTAAGTTCTGTTCTTTTTAACACAGATTTAAGAAAAATAAAAAAATATTTCCGAAAATTTAAATACCATCTAAAATTTATTTAGTTTAACTCATTACAGTCATATACACAAATAAAATATGGGACTCAAACTTTGTTCAACCGTTACTGGAACTACTTTTATTATTTGTTTTTCAAAATATCACTCAACTAACGTTAAAAAGCATGATTTGATATTTTTTAATTTCATAGTTAAATAATTGAAACGACTTGCTCTTTATGTTTGTCTTCAAGATTTCGTTTTTTAAAGATCTTATATGCAAATATAATAAAAATTTGGAAACAAAAATTTAGCAAAGTTTTCGATTTATCTTCATTGTATTTATGTTATAATAAGGCAGGCGCGGATCCAGCCAAAGCATTTAGGGGGGACATTTTTTTATCGTCACACATTGGGGTAAATGTGTCAATGTGTAATAAAGTTGGGTACCGAATAAAAATAGACAAAATTATGTATCAATATCAATTAAAATCTTTAAGCTAGGTTGTGTTTTTTTTCAATTCAACAAAAAAAAAAAAAAAAAAAAAAAAAAAAAAACAGTAGATTTCATACAAAAAACTGCTTAAGTGCCAGACATTTTCTTTGCTTTATCAAACATTAAACAGTGGGGAAGAATCAAAATAAATCTGTAACTTCTAATCGACTGGTTGGATTTGCATGGAATTTCACATAGGTGTAGCATAGGATTTGAGTTTAAAAGCGGGATCCAATATTCGCATCAGAAGCGGAACTATAGGGGTTCAAAATAGAGTACTAGTGTCATGGAAAATGTTTAACCATTAGCGAATTTTTGTTCCTTACCCGATTTCCAAGATTTTAATATTACCTTAAAGTCCTTGATAAATCCTTTAGAAAACATGATTGCATGTACTACTTATCTTATATATTTTTCTATCTATCGAACAAATTTTTAGTCATTATCTTTATTGAGTTAAAAATTAAACGATTTTGAATTGGAAAGTTTGCAAAAATTAACAAACAGATGGACGGACATTAGGATTATTTCAAAAAGATCTTAAAATCGAAAAATATTTTTTTCTACTTCTTGATTAATATGAAAACCAAATGAAAGTATTAAAGTTTTGACATCACCTTTTCCTGAATTAAGTGGAATTTCTGACACATTTAACCCAAATGTATAGACGGACGGACAGACATTGCCGTTCTGCTAAAAAAATCTTAAAATTCTAAAACTGAACTTTTTAACTAATAACACAAGGCAACAAAATTGAGAAAATTTTAAAGGCTTGAAAAAACATTTTACGATTTTGATGTATTGTGGTTCCAGCAGTACAAATATGGTCCAAATTTTAAATTCTATGGAGAGGTTTTTTTTTTTTTAATTTTTAAGTAAAATTATAAATTTTTTTAAACATTTCTCAACATAATTAATGATAACTCAAAAAATGTTAGTCTGATATTATTAAAATAAACTTAAACAAAAATTAAATTTATACAACCTTTAATCCCTTTATATATTGCGTTTCAATCGGCTCAGTGGTTTCGGAGTTATAATAAAAAAATGAAACAAAAAATATATTTTTTATGTGAAAATAGCAAGTTTTTTTGTTAAAAAAAAAAAAATCATTAAAAATCGAAAACGGCAAAAACTGTTCAGATTTATTGCTTTATCGCAAAGCAACATGTAATAGCAACAAAATGAGATATCGATCATAAAAATATATTGATTCTTTTCGAATTTATTCGCAATTAAGTGAATTCGCTTTTTTATGTGTAGTGAAGCTGCATATCATGTGAATCAAAAAGAGGGGGGTATATTGATTTTGTCATTCCGTATGTAACATGTCGAAAAAATCATTTAAAACCCCACAAAGTATATATTTTCGGGGTCCTGGTTAGATTCTGAGTCGATTTAGCTATGTCCGTCTGTTTAGAGCAGGATAGGGCTCGAACGGGACAATGTAGTAAGACGAAATTTGGCACAAATATTTATCCTATATAAGGTTTGTTTCATATTGAAAATGGTCAAAATCGGATAATAAATAAAAATGTTATGGGCTAAAAACTAGAAACACAGGGTGTCCGTTTCATACTTTTCTGCTAATATTTCTGAAACAAAAGCATGTACGACAACGAAATTTTGTATAGTTTGAGGGTCGATATAAACTTGTAAACCAAAAATGGGCGTGGTCCGCCCACTTTATCGCTCACATCCCATATAAGGTGAAATGTCATCGAAATTTTGTACTAATAGTTCAAGGATCAAAGTAAACTCGGAAACAAAAATTGGGCGTGGTCACCCACCTTACCGCTCACCTCCGATATGAAGTAAAATTTGGTGGTGTTTATATAGATTCGGCCAAACCGAATATAACATTCTCGCTTGTTTTATTTTTAATTTTTTTTACTAGCTTTATATTTTTTGCCTAACAATTTGTTTCATAGCTTTGAAACTATTGATCGCATCAAAAACAATTGTATACATCATTTAAAGATATTGTAAGCTAAAATGTTTGGAAATTTAGTTTAACAAAATCGGACAAGTTGTTTTTGAGTTATGACAACATAAGTGGAGAAATGTCTCAAAAACTAAAATTTTGTGAAAATGGGCGAATTCACATAATTGCAAATAAATTCGAAAAGAATCAATAGATTTTTATGATCGATATCTCATTTTGTTGCTATTACATGTGGCTTTGCGATAAAGCAATAAATCTGAACAGTTTTTGCGTTTTAGATTTTAATGATTTTTTTAAACAAAAAAAAAAAAAAAATATATATATTTTTTTTTTTGTTTCATTTTTTTATTATAACTCCGAAACTACTGATCCGATTGAAACGCAATATATAAAGGGATTAAAGGTTGCATAAATTTAAATTTTTCTAAGTTTATTTCAATAATATCGGACCAACGATATTATTGAAATAAAAACATCTAAAAAAATATATAATTTTACAAACAAATTTAAAAAAAAAAAAACCTCTCAATAGAATTTAAAATTTGGACCATATTTGGACTACTGGAACCATAATACATCAAATCTATATAGTAGCTATTCAAGCCTTTTTTAGCTGTTGACCTGTGTAATCAATAAAAAAGTAAAATGTGATCATTAGAATTTGGATATCACATTTTCTTGAATTAAGCGCCATTTTCGACACCTTTTACCCCAATATGCGTCACTGGAAAAATTATGTTTTTAGTTATTTTACTACATTATTTCATTTTATTTTATTAATTACAAAAAATGCACAATTACAAATCTTATTGAATTTGGTTAAGATCGGCCCATTATTTCAATTAGCCCCATACAAATGTCCTCCCGGAATAGAGTTTTAACACTTAAAGATGCCTTAAAAATAGGAATATTTTAATGAAATTTAGTAAAAATAAATTTTATATCTGCAAAAATCTGTCCATAATCGGTCCATAACTGACCATAGCTCCCATATAAACTCCTCTCCCGAAAATCACTAACGTTCATAAATCCCATACAAATGTTAGTATTATGTTAATATTTAATACAAGTATGTTGTATATAAGTAAAAACAAAATTATGTGGATCGAAATGGTGTAGGGTATCATATAGTCGGGCTTGACCGACTATATCTTCTTCTCTCTTTTTTTCTGTGAAGAGGTGCCCGTGCAGAAAATCTAATGAAAATTGTGTAAATAAATCACTTTAAAATTTCATAATATTTCTGTCTGAGATTTTAAAATTTCATATAATTTGTTATATATGATCAAAATAAGAACATTGTTTTCATTTGATTTGTTCTACAAAATTATATATTTTAGCTTTATTCTAAAAACGAACTTCTTGAGTACATCACCAACCAATTTTCGAAATACTACCAAAATTTTGAGATATTTTGACAAAACTATTCTGGGATTAGTTGCTGAACTAAAGATCTCGTAGCTCCCCAAATTTTATGTAAAGTTTAGATTTTTTAATTGGTTAAGAAGAACGTAGCTTTTAACTATATTAAAATCCTTTTCTATTTTAAAACTTTAACATTGATGGATTTTTTTTCTTTAAAATTAAACGTACTTTTTTGGAAAGCAGATTTAAAAATATCGCCGATGGGTCTTCGCAACCTAATTTTGGAGAGCCTATTTACAATAAATTCGATTTTTTTTCTTTTATCCTTAAGACAAAATATTAATCTAATAATAACTGTAAAAAATTGGCATTAACTGCATAATTAGTTAATTAGACGATCTTAAAGTCACTGTTGCGAAAACGAAACAGCGGTCGGAAATGGGTTAAAAATATTTTGTTTACAATAAAATGAGCTGTCAATCTTTAAAATCGCTTAAAAACTCAAACATTTTATCAAAAAATTTTTCATATATTTTGCATATCATTTCATTTTGAGCTTTATTTGGAGCATACCTTCTGGGGCATTTCACATAAAATCGAATAAGTACTTCAGTTTTTGTCAAATTAAAAAAACTTAATGTTGCTATATTCACAGCAAAAATTTTATTAAATTGATTGCATATTTTTATATACTTTTGTAGAAAAAATTCTAATAAATTGCATTGGATTTTGAAAAATTCCAAAACACAAAGAAAAATTAATTTCTGAATATTTTATATTATATATTATTGAATAGGTTTGCAGTCAAAAAGTACAACTATTCAGAAAAGCTAAAAAAAAAACAATTTATGTATTTTATACTAATACAAGCGGATTCAAATTTAAAATGGGTCTTCATCAAACTTTTAGATGGTTTAATAATATATTTGGGGAATTACACGAAAAGTATTATTTTTGTCATCGTCCTCTTGGAAATTTTCTTCGGCAATTATTAAATTAATGGTTTTTAGACAATATTTTTTTAACACAAAATTATTCATATTTTCAATTAACATTTTTAAAGATTTTTCTTGAAAAATTAAAATTTCTAGATTTTTATCATTTTATTTATAAAAGAGAGGAAAAAAGTAATGGTATTTGTGGATCCGCGCCTGTATTAAGGTGTTTATTTAAAAAAAAAAAATGTGTATATAAAATAAAAAAAACATTTCTTGACAAGGTAAATTTTATTTAAGTTATGATTACTTTCCTGCATTTAACACATAGTATATATATATCAGGGATGGAAAATGAAAATATTTTTCTGTGTATCAATAAATTAAAAAAGTGTCTTTTTCACTTCCAGAGTACCAAAATTCATTGTTTTTTGTAGTTATATACATATGTATTTGTTAATTAGTACAAAACTCATTTATTTCAAAAATTAATTTAAAACGAATATAATAAATCAATAAATTGTTTTTATTAATGTAAAATATTTTAGTTAAATATCTTAAGAAATACGGCCTTATCCTTGAAAGAAAATTAAAGAGAAAAAATATAAGTTCCTTAAAAACGAGCAATCCCACTTTAGTTTTTTAAAATATAATTCATTATCTGATATTTTTTAAATTTGAAACATTTTCACTGGAATTAAATTTTACAGAACCTAGAAATATTGAAAAATTGTAAAAATAAACAAGACACCTACTGCGCAAATATTTTTAAAATGTAGTTTATTTGCCTATAAACATAATTGAAGCCTGGTATTTAGTCAAGCGAAAATGTTCATCATAATTTCATAATTACTTCTGAACACCAAGTGTAATACTGAGTCGAAGGTCTTAAAAAATATACATAAAATACTCTGTTTTTTGTTCGAAAATTAAATATCTGCTATATATTTTCATATTTATAAAAAGTTTATCTTTAAATCGAATTGTAGAATAAACAATTAATCTCTTGATAGTATTACTTATATGACTCGAGAGTAGTGTTGCCAATTTAGCCATTTTCAATTTTTCGTAGTCAATGAAAAATTCATTTAGCCATTAGCAATTTTTTAGCCCTTTCAATTTTCATTTTAGCCATTTTCTTATGGTAAAATATAATAAAAAGAATTTAATTTATTAAAAATTTTAAAAAAAAGCATTCGTTTTACAAAATGGTATATTTTCTTTAAAGTTCACTATTTCACCAAATACATAAGTGAAGTTTTTTTTTTATAAATTTTATCAAGAATAGTTTAAGAATGAGCTGGCTCGCATTAGGGTCCTATTTTAGGGCCATAAGGGTGTGGATTCTGGACAACACGAATCGAGTCTGGGGGAACAGAACGGACTGCAGGATATCTAGAGCATTATGGCCTAGTCTTAAACTGTCAGATTCGAAACACCTTCTGGGTATGAGTCGTAGTAGTATAAGAATCATGGTAGGAATGATTACTGGTCATTTCTCATTAGGTAACATGATAAGTAAATGGGACATTGGCACAACAGATTTCTGTAGGTCGTGCGATGATGTGGAGGAGCTAGAGACAGTGAAGCACATTCTCTGTCATTTCGTAGGGCTTCAGCGGCGAAGGCTGAAGTGGTTTGGAAGCCACACACTGCATGAACTAGATGAGGTTACGGGCAAAGGGCTTATTAATCTCATGGGGTTTGTAATGGGAATAGGATGGCTTAGGGGTAATCAGAACTGATTGCAAGGGTTTAGGTTCCACTCTTGTCTTCTTTATCTATGCTCTATTCTCTTTTTCTTTTTCTATTTCTTAAAGGGATAGCATGCACCGTTTTGGTCTCTGGGTTTGAGAAATATTTCAATAACCACAACCGCAATATTTTGGTGAGAAATCGTCCTGAACAAAAATGTAACAACATATTTAAAAGGTAATTTAATTGAACATCCGTTTTATATGATTATAAAAAGTACTATTAAACAAGTACAGTTGTATCGAATTTTCCATCCCCGATGTGTATATTCTGAGCAGTGTTGCCAGTTGTGTTTTTTAGGGTAAATCTAGATTTTTATTTTGCTTCTAGCCTCGAAATTTTCGTTCTAGCTTCTAAGAAAATAATTTATTATTTGATACATCTAATTTAATTTTAACAGAATCAGCAGTTAATTTTTACGTATTCGCCTGAAATATAGCGAAGATTATTTTATATTAAAAAAAATCGACTGCGCACAGTGAAGAAATAAAAATAAGCACTTGATGTTTCATTCAGAACTTTTAATCTTTAATAGAAAAATACATTTTTCGATTTCTATTTTTACGAGCAAGAATGAAATTTATTTTGTAATTTTTTTTTTTTTTCATGAATTTACGAATTTATATATTCATAAATTTTGAATTTTTAAATCTATAAATTCATAAAATAATGATTTTAAAATTTATAAACATATGAATTAATTATTTTATGAATTTTTTAATTAAGAATTTATGATTTCATAAATTCACGAATATGTATATATATGATTTTTCAATAAATAAAAATTACAAAATAATTATTATTCAAATAAAAATCACGAAATAACTGCTATTCTCTGACTTTTATGATAAAAGTTATGATTTCATAAATTTACGAATATGTATAGATATATAAAAATATAATTTTTAACTACATACAAATTACAAAATAACTTTTATTCTTGCTCAAAATAATAAAATAAAAAATAAAAATTACCAAATTTAATTTCTGCTCGAAAAAAAAAAAACATCACAAAATAACTTTTATTTCTGCTCCAAAAAACAGAAACAAAAAATAACTTTTATTCTTGTTCAAAAAATAAAAGTCACAAAATATAGTCGGTCCAGACCGACCATATGATACCCTACACCATTCCGACACACATGCTTATGTTTTTACTCATATAAACCTTATTTGAATTAAATATTAGCATAATTCCAACATTTCTTTAGGATTTATGCACGTTAAAGTGATTTTCGGTCGAGGGGGTTTACTACCCTGTTCTTTGCACACAAGCTTTACATTGTTTGCCAGCCGACCAGACGAACGAACATCGTTATTCGACTCAGAAAGTGTTTCTGAGTCGTGCGGTATACCTTAAGGTTGGGGTTCGAATATTTTGTATCTGCGTTACTATGTACAAACACATAATACTCCAACAACCTGTAGTGTATCCGTCTAAAATAACATTCATTTTGGCTTGAAAAAATAAGAATTGCAAAATAACTCTTTTTTCTGTTCGAAAAAATAAAAAATTTAAAAAGCAAAGCAGTTTATAAAGTCGAGTTTATAACAATCACAATGATGTGTTTAAATCAGTTGTCCAATATTTGGTATAACTGTTTTTTTTGCTTGAAGTCGGGCCAGCTGTTTTGAAACAGATTTATTTTCATTTCATTTTTAGAATGTGACGCCTGTTTTTTAGTGTTTGTTCCATAACATTTTATACCCTACACCACCATAGGTACAAAGTTATACAAGTCTAAGTATAAAGTTGTTATTTAACAAAATAAACGTGTGAATAAGAAGAACCACAATACGGAGTTTTATCAGGATCAGTCCAAAATTTACCATTATTGACTATATATTTCTTACTTGTTTGTTTGTGAACCGATTTTTCTTTTATTTCATTTATTATAGATAATAAGACCATAGGGCGAAATTAATCCAGATTATTTATATGGCAATACAAACTTTGATCCTTACTACTCAAATTTAAATACATTTATATAAGTATTATTATTATTATGCACAAATGTTGAACAGATACAAAAACTAAGAAAATGACAATTTAAATTGTGATAATGTGTAAAAACATATTTTACATTTTCTCTAGTACAACTGTTCTAAATTTTAATAATGAAATCAAAAAATTTCTATCTCTGTACGGGACAATTCTATTCCATAATCATGATACTCGGACAACAAATGATTCATAATTTGGGAATAATATAGGGTGATCGACTCGGTTTTCCAACCGGTTTTTAAACCGGTTTTTTCAATCAATGTGCCGTCGGTTTTTTCAAAATGTTCATTTTTCGAATGTCGAATAGACCGGTTTTTTTAAACACAAAAAACCGGTTTTAAAAATGGCTTTTTATTTCAAAAAACATGTACTAAATACTGATATTTGAATCGAAATTTATGAATTTTTTTTTTTATTCATAAAGCGTTATTTGTAATGTTTTAAAAATATTTTTAAATATATTCAAGAATTTGTTTTAAAAAAAGTTTCACATGCAGAATCTTTTTAAATAAAATTGATTCTGGCTTCTTCATATTAACCCATGGTTGTTTATGCTAAGTAAAAGTTAAATATCAGTTTTGATGACTATCTTCTTACAACATTTATACCCTATAGGTTGAGTAGGTACTATGCGTTTGTGCTGATGTTTGTAAAAATATTGATCTGAGACCCACATTAATTTATACCAATCGGCTTTAAGTCGATTTAACGATGTACGTCCGTCCGTCCGTCCATGTAAACCTTGAAATCAAAATACAGGTCGCAATTTTTAACATAAATTAATGAAATTTTCTTATAGTCCAAGGACGAACAGTGTTGGAATTGGTTGCGATCAGTCCATTATTTTTGCACATGTAAGTTCCATATAAGTTTAAATCTATGTGCCGAATTCCATGAAGATCGGTCCATAAGTAACCATAGTATTGGTCCTCAATCCCTAGAAAGGTCTAGAAAAAAAGACCAATTCCCGAATTTTGATGCACACAATGGTGTAGATATTGTTGGGCTTGGCCGACTATATCTTTCTTTCTCGTTCTTAATGGGTTAATAGTTATTTCCAAAAATAATTATGTTTAATAAATTTTAACTTGAACAATACAAGATTTATTGATTTTTCTTTAAGAAATGTAGTCTTCTGATAGAAATATTAACTTCTACAATAAACCGGTTAACCGGTTTTTTCTAAATTTAAAAAAGTGCAACCGGTATTTTCAAAATACCAACTATTCGAACTATTCGAAAACCGGTTTCTCCAAAAAGTCGGATAATCGATCACCCTAGAATAATATCTTGGCATAACTAAAGAATTTGTTCTATTTGAGGTACCAAAGTTAAACTTATTTATTAGATATATGGGTATACCATATTTAACATTTTTATAATACTTCAATAATATTCTTAAGTTTATTAAGCTCTCAAAGTCACATTGGAGAAGATTTATAGCATAAGATGTGCGTGAGATCTATATTTGAGACCAAATATATATCAAGATATTCTATTAAAAGTTTGTTTCAATTTAGTGATACCATTTACTGATATACCAGAATATACTTCCAAGCCGTACAATAATATTGGAAGACACTCTTCACTTTTTAGGTAAGTAAAGTCCTACGTTATACAACCGCCTTAGAATGAAATTTATTCTTGAAGAAACATAATTTACTTGAAAGTCAATGTTTAATTTATTATCTAAAATATTTGTGGGATTCACAAAGTGTGCTATCATGTCGTATTGTCATAATGACATAAAATTTTACAAAGGAAAAGCAATAACAATATTTTTTATACATTGAAAAATTTTAGGACTTATGACAATACGACATGATAGCACACTTTGTGAATCCCCCAATTGTAATATAATACAAACTCTATTTCCTCTGAGTATATTAACAACTTGGGTACCCTAACAATTTGCGAGAACTACACACATCTCGTCATAGAAGGATTCAAATTGAGATAATTTACATTAGACCACTCCAAATAAAGTCTTAAATCTTTATTAACATTATACTGCAAAAAGTTGAGACCTAGCCCTTTATCATCCGCAAGCAACTGAACATCATCAGCATAGGTATAAAATTTACAAAATTGTATTTGCTTGTATAAATCATTTAAATAAATCATAAACAAAAGAGGTCCTAAAATAGATCCCTGGGGCACTCCTCTTATGGTTTTCTGAGTTGAAGACCTAGCAACTCTGGATTGTACATATTGGCAGAAATGACCAGATTAGTTTGCAGGCAGATGACCCCAAGTTAAATTGAGATAATAATTTTCTAATTAGTATTTCACGAATTAAAGAATCAAAGGCTCTGCTGTGATCAATAAATATAAGAACAGAATTCAATTTATTGTCCATATTATTCCTTATATTTTCAACAAAATCTAACATCAAGCCTGTAGCAGTATAGCGTTTTCTAAACCCAGATTGGTAAATATTTTATAATTACCCGAATTGAGATGTTCCAAAAGCTGCTCCCTTAATAGAATCTCAAGGATTTTTGGATAAGTGTTTAAAATACTTATAGGACGATAATCAGCAACTAATCTAGTTGATTTAATTTTTGGTACAGGCATAACTTTTCCAACTTTCCATTTATGAGGAAATTTAGATGCAGTTATAATCGTATTAAAAATAAATTGTAATTGTCGAGAAATATCAAGAAATATTAGTTTTAAAAACTTTAAGGGGATTCCATCAGGGCCAGTGGAATTAGTTTTAATAGTCAATATTGCACAGTGGGGCCAAAAACAAAATAAATGGTAACTTTGAAACCACTGAACCGATTTAGATAAAAACTTGGAATATCGATAGAGGAGGAGTTAGGCTTTCAGAATATTGCTGGATAGAGTCTGCAGCTACAGTGGGCCAAAGTTGACCACTTCGAGGGTGAAAAATATATCGGGGCTTATAACATTTACAAATTTCACCGATTTTAAATATTTTTACATTTTTGAATTCTCCTAAGCAAGACAAGAAAAAATGCTTAGTCTGCTAAATTATCTCATATGGTTTAAACGATATTTAACTTAAAAAAATAAATTTCTCATTTTTGGCCTGGACTTTTAAAATAAAATTTCAAAAATTTTTTAAAAATATCTTGAAATTCTCTATAGTTTTCTAAATTATGCTAATAAAATATATGTTTTGTTATCTAAATTCGATAACAAGAAAAAAATTTCAAAGTCAAAAACAGGTTTCAAAAATTGCAATTTTTTGCCAAAAAGGTAACTTTACCCAGCAAAAACTTTGCTTGCAGTGTAATGAGATAAGAAGCTAATATAATGGCTCTTCACTACTTTCACATTAGATGAATAACTCATTATTTTAACACGGTGATGTCATTAGAGGCAACTACTTACTCTATATTATTTTACAGGTAGGCATTTAAGAAAGTCATTACTTAGATGTCGTTACAAGAACTAATAACTTTGTAGCTATTCAATCACTCATTAATTTCAAAGTATTACAGAAGTCATTATTAGCAAAATGAATAGTAACTAGTTACATTATCGGTTACAAATAAGTACTGAAATATAGAAAATAAAAAGCTTTTTTAAATTTATTTATTTAAAAATACCATTCATATATTAATTTTTCAAACGCATTCTTGTGGCCCGTGCCGAAGTTGAATAAAATACCGGACCTCATTCACCTGCTCACTGCAACCACAACCATAGCTGGAACTTCCTTCGCACCTGGAGGATATTTGTATGTATATTTTACATGAATGTCCATTTTAGGAATTCGCCCAAAATCTCTGTAGAAGCCCTCAGCTGAAAATTGTTAAGAGTTTAATACGTTTAACAAATTGTCTCAAGATAGCCAATAAATTTTTCGTACCTTTATGTAATTGTATTTCATAAATTGCAGTCTCTTAAAATTTGTTGCCTATTGAATTTCTAACTTTCTCCGTCTAGATATTATAAATTTGTGCCTAATGCAAAAATAACGATACAAATTAGGGGATATTTTTTAATAGTATTCAGATACCACTTTTTAACACTAATAATTGACCAATAGCCTTGTTAATTATAGGAAATTGATTTTTGTAAACATTTATTTATTTATTTATTTATTTAATTCAATAGCCAATGAAATTACAATTTCTTACAGGCTAGCACACATATTATTCTTAAAGCTATTAACAATAAAATATCTCATAATCATACAATATTATTATTTAATAAGTTAAAAATACTCCTCTTAATACGGATTGGATTTACTGAAAAATCAATATATGGATAAAAAAATTTTGAATTGATTACATTGGATCAAAGTTGGCATAATTAGTTCGAAAATATTTGATTTTTAAAGGAATAAAATTTCTAGTTGAACGAATCGGGACTGCAAATTCTATTTTACGAAGCAGGAATTCGGAATTAATTGAACCATTTACTAAATTAATTGCAAGTGAAATATTCATACATTTTCTCCTACTTTCAAGAGAAGGGAGATCAATTAGCTGTAATCGGCTTTTATATGATGGTAAATTAATATTAGGATTCCATGGAAGATTACGAAGACAAAATAAGAGAAACTGTTTTTGGACTGATTCTATTTTCTTAACATGAACTTCGTATTGAGGATCCCAGACCACGGAAGCATACTCCAGGATTGGTCTTACAAGAGATGTAAATAAATGCTTGGAAACGTAAGGATCATTAAATTCTTTTCCCCAGCGCTTGAGGAAACCCAGCGCTGGGTTTCCTTTTGCCTTAAAAACATGGGATAAGATAGGAATCAGTAAAGCTATGGAACAGCTTTACATCATCAGCGTAAATTAATATTCTGGAATTCTTAATGCATGATGGTAAATCATTTATAAATATTAGGAATAATAATGGGCCGAGATGACTACCTTGCGGAACACCGGATAAAACGGAAATGTTTTTGGATTTACATTCTCGAAATAATACACATTGGTATCTATTTTTAAGGTATGTTGATATCCATTTAAGGAAAACAGGATAAAATTCTAGTTTATTTAATTTGAACAATAGGAGATTGTGGTTTACTTTATCGAAAGTTTTACTGAAATCCGTATATATTGTGTCTGTCTGTAAGCCGGAATCAAATGCTGTTATTACTGAGGTTGTGAACTCCAAAAGGTTTGTAGTAGTGAAACATCCTTTTTTGAATCCATGCTGAAATGGGGAAATATAACAAACGACTTGATGCGAAAGGATTTCAGTAACTATTTTTTAAGTTTTAGAATAACACTCAGTTTAGCAATACCTTTATAATTGGAGATGTTGGATCTGCTTCCGGATTTAAACAAAGGTATAATATAGGATTCTCTCCAAAATGCAGGAAAATAACCATTTACTATTGATATGTTGAATAAGTAGGTTATTGGAGATAAAAGAGAATTATAACACTTTATGAGAAGGCAACTTGGAACACCATCAGGTCCACATTTAACAGAATATTTAAGATTCTATATGGCTGTCATTATCATGGACTTATCTAAAGTTGGACAATTTATTAGGGATGCATCAGGAATTGGATATGGATAATTGGAAAGTTGATGTAATTTTTTATCGGAGTAGGCAGATGAAAAGAAAACGGCAAACATATCACAAATATCTGCATCATTTGAGGATACTTTTTCTCCAAATTATATCATGGACGGATAACCAGAGACTCGGCGCTTTAAATTTACAAACTGGTAAAAAGATTTTGGATTATTTTTAAAGTTTCTTTTCACCTTAAAGACGTAATTATTGTAAACTGATCCTGATATTGAATATTTCATATAATCTATAGATAAACCTGATTTTTTGAATTTTCTGTATTTTTTGTTTTTCAAATTTTTCAAGCTATTGAGTTGCTTTGTATTCCAGGGTGGTCCATGTGCAGTTTTTTTTTTCTCGTCATTGGAATGGATTTCTTAAAACATTTAAATAAGCCATCATAAAATTTATTCAGAATGGTATCAATATTTCGGGGTCATATTTTATAGATAATGTTTATCTAAGCAGACTTGTTTTATTTTTACTCCGAGTTAATTCGTTATTCTAATGATAATATCGGTTAAAAATATTAATTACACCCGTTATAAATATCGTACGTGAATGGTCGCGTTTATTTTTATAAAATAATTTAAATATAATAAAAATAAAGCCCCAATTTAATCAAAAATAAATAATTTTTATATTACAATCTGTGCCACTTTTTTCATATTTCTTTGTGTTTATTTTGTTAATCTTAATTAAAAAATAATAAAGAGCACAAGTGATAATAAAAGTATTTGCAACTACTCTTTATGAGTCTCTTAGATGCAAATACTAACGAGCGAAGGCTTAGTGTAAATAGCAGAAATGCATATGTGACAGTGAATGTTGATGATCCTATAAATAAAACAAATAAAAGAATTGATGATAGCTTGTATTTAACCGCCAAATTATCTAAAGATAGTAATTCTGCTAAACCAATTTCTGAAAATCGTTTTTCTATTTTACAATGCGAAGGCAATGAACCCAGTAGTATAATTAGACCTGCCAAACCACCCCCTATTTATTTAAGAGAAATGAACTCTAACACTTTGGTACAAAATTTGATCGCATTGCTAGGCGAAAACGCTTTTTATGTAATTCCCATTAAAAAAGGTACAATTAATGAAACCAAGATACAGGTAAAGAGTGAAAACGATTATCGCAAGGTTGTGACAGATCTTGAGACTCGTAAGAAAAGTTTCTATACCTATCAACTAAAAGGTAGCAAAGGCCTGCAGATCGTACTAAAGAGTATTGACTCTAATGTAGAACCTGCAGAGGTTAGAAAAAGCTTGGAAGACAAAGGCTTTAAGATTAAAAATGTTATAAACATTCGAAATCGTGAAAAAATTCCTCAACCGCTTTTCCGCGTAGAACTGGAACCTGATGATAAGAAACTGAAAAAGAATGAAACTCACCCAATATATAACTTAAAGTACTTATTACATCGCAAAATTACACTAGAAGAACCACGATTGAACGATCGGGCCCCGTTCAATGTATAAATTGCCAAGAATATGGTCATACTAAGGCTTATTGTAGATTGCCATCTGCATGTAGATGTGTTGTCTGCTGTGAGTTACATAATTCATCTATATGTAATAAACCTAAAGATGACTCCAAATTGAAAAAATGCAGTAATTGCGGAGGAAACCATACTGCAAACTATAGAGGTTGCCCCGTATATTCATTCGTTAAAAAATTCAATAAGCCAAAGTAAGATAGTTTTCCCCATCCAACCAGTAAACGTTAATTACCCCCCGTTACAACAGTCATAAGACATCATCGTATGCAAATGTCCTAAAGAAAAAGCCATCCTCATCACAGGACTTTCAATATCAAAATAAATTAAATAATAATTTGAACCCAGAGGTAAGAGAGCAAATACCCACATTCAATTTTACCCGGCTAGAAGCTACAATCGATTCTCTTGTTCAATCGGTAAATAATTTTACAAATTCAATGAGCATATGATGCAAGAAATGCTTTAAATGCAATCAATGTTATTGCAGGCTGTGCTGAACAAACCCTGAATTGTCTTAAAATAAGCTTTTGGAACGCCAACGGCATTCGCCAATACAAAAACGAACTAGAATATTTTCTTAAAAGTCATGACGTGGATATAATGTTAGTCTCGGAAACACATTTGACGTCAAGAAGCTTATTTAGGATCCAAGAGATAGAGCATATGGAGGTTCAGGCATTCTAATAAAAACCCGTATCAAACACTACTTAATGTGTGATCTTCGTGAAGATTATCTTCAAGCTACAACAATGTGTATTGATGATTATTATAGCAACTTCATCGATCGATTTCATCGATATATTCAATATATATGCAAGATCATATACTCTGTCTAGAAAAATGGCTAAAGCAATGGAGAATAAAAGTGAATGAACAAAAATGCATACTATTACCTTCACATTGCGAAGAGATTCGTGCCCTCAATCTTGATAAATAATCAGATTATACCCCAACAAACAGAAGTAAAATACCTTGGTATGCATCTAGATCGACGTCTTACTTGGAAAACACATATAGAAACAAAATTAACACAAATTACGTTGAAATTACTCCAAATTAACTGGTTAATTGGTAGAAATTAAAAATTAAGTCTAGATTGTAAACTGTTGATCTATAACTCAATTATAAAGCCTATATGGTGCTATGGTATCCAACTATGGGGCACGGCCACTGCTTCAAATATTGAAAAAATTCAAAGACTCACAGCAGTACCCTGGTATGTGAAAAATTATAACATTCACAAGGACCTCAATATCCCTATTGTCAAAAATGAAATAAGTAAACACACAGAATCGTATTTGAGGAAGCTTGAAGTACACCCAAACCCAATTGCTCGAAACATAATAAGAAGCAATGGCTACAACCTTTTGAGAAGAAGGAACTCAACAGACCTCCGCAGAAGCTGAACCCTTTGGATAAATAAAGTTTTTTCGTCCGACAGTGGTTGGACATTATATAATTTAAGATTTAGATTTTAGATTTGAATACTTATTGTTAGTTCACATAATATCGAGAAGATTCAATAAATATAAATGAATTAAAAAAAAAATATTTTATTATAAGGAATGTATTCAAACCAATTTTCAGAACAAAGTAGGTGATTTAGTCTGGAATAATCAGCTTTCGTAAAATCAAAAACCATCTCTTGATTTACACTGGATCGTACTGATAGTTTCGTTTCGACGTCTATGCTTATTTCTAGAGTGGGGTGATAAATAATAATGGATTAATGCGAAAAATATAAAATTCCTCTGGTTGATGAACAAATACAAGATCAAGTAATTTCCCAAACTTGTTTACTACGTTGTTTATTTGGAAGAGTCCTAAATCTGCAATAGCATCTATTAACTCAATAGATGTTTCCGATCTTACTGATGGGCTTAAAAAGCATGAATCAGGAGTTTTGCACCATTTTATATTTGGAATGTTAAAATCACCAAGAACAATAATAGAGTCACCAGGTTTGGATTGATTTGCTACAAATTTTATCGCATTTGCATGATGTTCGTAAATTTGAATGTTTGACGCAGGAGGAATATAGGAGCAAGTTACAAAATTTTGTCTAAATTTGATGTTAACATATACAGCGATAAATTCAATATTTTGATCATTATTAAGGATTATTTCTTCCGAAGGCAAAAGAGTTGAGACAGAAATCAAGACTCCCCCACCTTCTTTATCCACTCTATCACGTATTTAAATTTGATATTTACTGCACATTATCTCAGAATTATGAATTACTTTATCAGATTTATTTCGGAGCCATGTTTCAGTGAGTACAATAATATTATGCTCCATACCGAAGCTCTCTAAATAAAAGGATTTAAACTTTGTGTTCATACCTCTAACATTTTGGTATGCATTGGAGATAGCTAATGAGTTATAATCATTTTTTGGACAAATATTAATATTTAACGGATTATAAAATTCAATCAGTTTTTTGGATTTGGAACAAAAGCCCTTGGAAGAACTACATTATTATCATCACGATAAATAAATTGTCGAACAATTGTATTTTTCGGCCAAAATTGTGGATTTACGAGACGATCAAAAATACTCTCTGGTACAATTATCTTAAATGACGCTCTATTGCGTGCATTTATCTTATAAATTTCCACATTGTTGCAATCTTCAATGCCAAGGTTCGTTTTAATATAGAATTCAACATCATTTACTGTTGTATCTACTGAAAAACTACCGGCAAATACAGTTTTCCTTGCAGCTATAATCTTTAAGGGCTTTGGAGTAACTGTAGTAAACGAATTTATAAGAGGGTTATTAACTGTTAAAATTTAATAGAATACTACGATTAAATAATTTACTTGTTTTAAATTATATACAGATATCTTTGCCTTTATGTCATAGCTGAAAAATAATTTTAATACATTTTTATAAATTTTCTTCACTCGTTTCATAAACCTCATTCAATAATCACATAATTATTGTTAATAAACTTTTGTACAAATAAAATATTCTTCAACTGCTGTCTATTTATTTAATTGATTATGGGCCCAGACATGTCCGAAGAAATTTTTGCTGTTCAATTGTTTGATGATTGTAATTTCGACAACTAGAAGTTTCGTTTGGAAATTGTACTGGATGAGCATGGTTTGCAAAGTTTTGTTGAAGAGGATGTGGAAAGTATTATAAGGAACGAGTCAGATACTACAAAGATTGCCGAGCTTCGTGTAAAGGACAAAAAGGCTAAGTCAATTATTATACGCCGTATTAAAGATGCATACTTAGAATATGTAAAGGATAGCAAGAGTGTATTTGCTGTTTTGAATTCTCTTGGTAAGGAATTTGCAAATAAAAGTGTCTCAAGTCAATTGTTTTTGCGGAAAAAGCTTCTTACGATGAAATGTAGTGAAACAGAAGAGCTGGAAGCCCATTTTCTAAAATTCGATGGTTTGGTGAGACAGTTGGTTGCTTCAGGAGCGAAATTAGAAAAGCTCGATATTATATGTCATTTGTTATTAACAATGCCAGATTCATTTAATACCGTAATTACAGCTATAGAGACTTTAAATCCTGATACATTGGAGATGGAATTTGACAAAAACAGACTTTTGGAAGAAGATAGGAAAAGAAGAAATCATTGTCATCAAGATTCATCTGCGGAAAATGTTGCCATGAAAGCTGTTTTTAAATGGAAATGCCATTACTGTGGTAAAAAGGGTCATAAGAAGAAAAATTGTTTCAAGTGGAAGCGTGATCAAACTAAACAACATGGTAATACAGCTCAAGTGGAAAATACGAATATTAGTTTTGTTGCAGAAAAGGTTTGTTTACGTTCATCCGTAAGTATTGTTATGAAATGGGTCCTAGATTCTGGAGCTAGTGACCATATGGATAAAAATGAACAATTTTTTCAAGATCTTCAACATCTTAATAATCCTATTTTTATTAATGTAGCAAAGAATAATGTCTGTTTAAAATCTACAATGATGGGTAATATTAATGGAATTATTCAAGTTAATGGAAAAGCTGTAAATTGCAAAATAAAGAATGTGTTGTTGTGTAAGGAGCTCAAATGCAATTTATTTTCAATTAAACGTTTGGAGGAAGCTGGTTTCAAGATAATATTTGAAAATGGTACAGTTAAAATTTTTAAAGATGGAAATATGTGGTTACAAGGTATGAGAATTGGTAGTTTATATGAATTTATCTTAAATTGTCCTGGTAATGTAAATACAAGTCTTACGGCTATGAAAAATCAACTCAATTTATATCATCTGAGATTAGGCCACCTTAATGTTTCAGATGTGCAGAAGTTATCATTAATAGTGGATGGTATTGGTGCTATAAAGTCTGAAGACAAGTTGTTTTGTGAATCTTGTGTTTTAGGAAAGCAGTCAAGAAAACCATTCAAGTCAAAGTCAAATCCAAAGTCAAGTCGTTGTTTGCAACTCATACATAGTGACGTTTGCGGTCCAATTACACCTACTTCTTGGAATGAAAAGAGGTATATTTTAACGTTTATTGACGACTATTCGCATTTCACTGTAGTATTTATGTTGTCCAATAAGTCCGAAGTTTTTAAATATTTCAAAGAGTACAAGTCCATGGTAGAAAATATGCATGATTGCAAAATAGTTAATTTGAGATGTGATAATGGTGGGGAATATTCATCATCAGAATTCAAGTCATTCTGCAAAACTGCCGGAATAACTATTCAATACACAATTGCACATACGCCGGAGCAGAATGCTACGGCAGAACGCATGAATTGGACGTTAATGGAAAAAGCACGATCAATGATTGCATCATCTGGTTTGCCTAAGATGTTGTGGTCGGAAGTAGTGTTATGTGCTAATTACCTTACTAACAGAAGTCCCACAAGTGCAATTTGTGAAAAGTTGACCCCAGCTGAAATTTGGTACGGTGTCAAGCCCAACTTGGTAAATATAAAAATATTTAGCTGTACTGCTTATTCTCATACACCGAAAATAAATCGAAAGAAATTGGACGTGAAATCAGAAAAATTGATAATGGTAGGCTACGGTGGGAATGGTTATCGTCTTTGGGATGTTAGAAATGGTAAAATTGTGCTTTCTAGAAATATTGTTTTTAATGAAGACTCTTTTATGAATAAAACGATAGTAAATGAAAATGAATTTAATGAAACAGAACAAATTTCTACAGGTATAGAAGTAGAAAATATACAACATATTCAACCGCTTACGGAATTAGAAACAACTACCAATTCAAGTAATGAAAATCCTAGTACAAGTGGAAATTTGATCAGTAACAATGATAGTAGTGAAAGCAGTGAATATGAAGACTTTGAAGAAATAGTAAATCAAATAGAAGTTGTTGATGAAAATTTAATAGAAGATCCCAAAATACGTAGAAGTAGAAGACAGAAATGTAATAATAATACCACAGAAGAAAGAAGTAATTTGCCATTGAGAAGAAGTAGCAGACAAAGAAAGCCGCCAGAAAGACTTAACTATTGTGCTATAGCTTTAAACGCAGAAAATTTTGTATTAGATGTTCCGATGTCGTTTGATGATATTAAAGGAAGATCTGATTCGGTGGAATGGTATAAGGCCGTTGAAAGTGAATAAAATTCTCTCAGGAAGAACAATACGTGGACTATAGTTAATCTGCCATCTGGAAAATCTGTTGTTGATTGCAAGTGGATATTTAAACGTAAATTGGATACTAACGGAAATCCTGGTGAGTACAAAGCTCGTCTAGTTGCAAGAGGTATTTCTCAACGAAAAGGTTTTGATTTTGAAGAAACCTATTCTCCCGTTGTAAGAATTGGTACATTTAGAGTGTTGTTGGCTGTAGCAAATAAGAATGATTACCATATTCACCAAATGGACGTGAAGACAGCTTTCTTGAATGGAAATTTGCGAGAAGATAATTTTATGAAAATACCTCAAGGTATCAATAATGAAAATAACAAGGTATGTAAATTAAACAGAGCACTATATGGCCTTAAGCAAGCTCCTAGAATGTGGAATGAAAGGTTTAATAATTATATACTTAAATTACATTTTAAAAGATCGGAAAATGATTACTGTTTATATATTCGAAAGCATAATGGTAATGTTGTTTATTTACTTCTTTACGTAGATGATTTGCTACTTGTTGGAAATGATATAAAGGAAATCGACACTGTGAAATCATTATTGATGGAAGAATTCGAAATGAAGGATTTGAAAGAGACTAATGTTTATTTAGGTGTTAAAATAAATAGATACACGGAAAGATCAGAACTAAGATTAAGCCAAAAATCATTTGTGAAAAACTTATTAACATGTTTTGAAATGGATAAATGTAATGGAGTAGAAACTCCTATGGAGCCAAAACTATCACTGGAAAATAATTCATCCGCAGAAAGTACCCAACATCGGTATAGAGAATTAATTGGTTGTCTTATGCATTTAATGATTACAACAAGACCAGATTTAAGTTTTTCTGTAAATTATCTCAGCCGATTTCAAAATTGCGCAACCGATAATCATTGGCAACATTTGAAGTGTATACTTAGATACTTGAAAAACACAATCGATATAGAACTTATTTATAAATCAGAATCAGACAATGTTATTATTGGTCTTTCAGATGCTGACTGGGGAAGTAATGATGAAGATCGCAAGTCCGTCTCTGGAAATTTGTTTCAAGTTTATGGCTGTACGGTATCCTGGGCTACTAAAAAGCAACCAACTGTCGCTCTATCGTCGACTGAAGCTGAATACGCACAGTGGGGTGAAACGCAAATTTTTTGGTAATAAATCTGAATACTGGTCGGCTCAAATTGAAATGTATGGAAGAGTTGTAGAGGAGGACCTAAGCTTTCAGAAAAATCATCTTGTAGTCACTAGGGTGATCGACGCGGTTTTCTAACCGGTTTTTTCAGTCAATGTGCTGTCGGTTTTTTCAAAATGTTCATTTTTCGATTGTCGAATAGACCGGTTTTTTTAAACAGAAAAAACCGGTTTTAAAAATAGCATTTTATTTTAGAAAACATTAGTACATGTTAGGAATAAGTTTTTAAATATTCATAAAGACTGATTTTTTATGTTTTAAAATATAGTTTAAGTCTAAATTGGAATTTATTATCTAATATTAAACAAATAAATAAGTAATAATTATCCTGTATGAATTTTTTTAATCTATTGTAATATCTGTAATATTTTTGCACCCAATTTGATTTTTTTGATCCAATATTTCCTTTATTTTTTAAAGATGTTGTGTTAAAAAAGTTCCACCTGCAGAATCGTTTCTATTGAGACAGGCGTCCATATTAAGCCATGGTTTCTGTTTATGCTAATTAAAATTTAGTCTAATTTTTGATGATTTTTTTTACAATTTTGAAATATAATTATCTTTTAGTCATCTAGATTTATAATTTACTTAGCATTTTTTCTCTTTCCAGAGCTTTCTGAAGCTCCCAAACGATGTAGAAAATTAAAATTTGGCTTAATTATAAAACTTTTCGTCCAATAAATTCTAACGGAGCCATATTTTGACATTTTTATCAGGGAGCGGATATAAGAGGATTTATGTGTCTTTTTCTAAGAATTTTTTTCTTTCCAGAGCTTTCTAAAGCTCCCAGAAGACGTAGAAAATTACTTATAACCCTATTCGTCCTACAAATCCTAACGGAGCCAGATTTTTAAATCTCTATCAGGGAGCGAAAATACGTGGATGTATATATATGTATTTAAATATATCATTCCTAAGCATTGTTTTCTCTCCAGAGCTTTCTGAAGCTCCCAAACGACGTAGAAAAATCTACTATTCGTTCTACAAATTCTAACGGAGCCAGATGTTTCTATCAGGGACCGAAAAGTCTGTTTTGGTATTAAGAACTTTTGAGTTGCTATACTTATTGTTTGCTCTCCAAATCCTATCAAAAACTGATTCTGCATTTCGGCCAGGGAGCGCATTTACGACGATTTTTTGGTTTTGAAAGGTTTACGAATTTAAAACATTAATCCATATTATCCCAATAAATTCTAACGGCGTCAAATAATTGACTTCGATTAGGGAGATGAAGGTGTCCATATGTTGTTCATATTTTTTTCTTTTAATTTTTGGATTTGTTTGTGCATATTTTCATTATTATATTATTTTTCCTGGCATTGTCAGTCTTATACGTTTGTATATAATAAATTTTAACTTTAATATTATAAGAATTATTATTTTTTTTAAAGAAATGTAGTCTTTTAATATAAATATTAACTTCAAAAAGTGCAACCGGTTTTTTTTTTAAATACCAACTATTCGAACTATTCGAAAACCGGTTTCTCAAAAAAGTCGAATAATCGATCACCCTAGTACGCATCTTTTGGTGTATCACTTATGTCAATCGTACACACAGTTCTTGAGTTATAGACACGCCCCTAAAAAAAAATCCAGATCTGAATGAAAAAAACTGAAAGCAGATTCGTGTTTAGCACATCAAAATACATCAAGTTCAACTAATCGTCCTTGGGGGAGAATTTTATTGTCGACCAGTGTAATTTGTTGCCGTAGCCAATGTTCGAATGTGTATTTGTGCAAAAATACACAAAAAATTTAAATTTCCGGCATAGTTTCGGTTCCGTAAAAGATATCGATTTCAATCTTTTTCTGTGTAACGAAGAATTATGTCAGCTAAGCAATGCACAGTGGGGCATAATCGAAATTTTTTGGAAATAAATCTGTAACTTCTGATCGGCTGGTTGGATTTGCGTGAAATTTGGTATATGTATAGCAGAAGAGCGTAAAATGTTAAGTTTAGAAGGGGGACGGAACAGACCCCTCAGGGGCGGAGCTAAAGAGGCTCAAAATTGGGTATCTCTGACACAGACATTTTTTAATCGCTTGCCAAATTTTTGTTTCTCGTCCAATTTCAAATATTCTTATACATTATTATTGGCACTGCTTACATGTCCTATTTATCTGTTATAGTTTTTGAGTTATTTCCATGTGAATTTTTAAGTACCTCAATTTTGCATGTTCTTGGTCCAGATTTATTCATATATATCCAACTGTTTCCGACTGATTTCATTTGGTTTTTCTTTCACTAATTAAAGAACAAAATTATCTATCGAACAAAAAAATTTGAAGTCGATATCTTTACCGAGTCCAAAGATAAACGATTTTGAATTTGAAAATTGCAAAAATGACGACTTTTTGTGTTTTTTTGGCCGAAAAAGTATCTACACTCTTTTTTCTCTACAATAAAATTTTCTTTAACAACATACAATAATTTTATTATTTTCTGAAAGATATCTTCACAGAGAAGATTTTAAGATAAAAAACAAGCCAAATAACTCAAATGCTCAAGGTACACCACACCCTCCCGAATTCGACCCATTTTATATGAAAGTTTTGACTTTAGACTATATTTTCTCAAATCCCAAAGCACGAATCGGCAAACGGAATGCAGTTCAAAAATCTGCAATATGTTTTAAAAGTTTAACAACATATAATAATTTTATTATTTTCTGAAAGATATCTTCACAGAGAAGACTTTAAGATAAAAAACAAGCCAAATAACTCAAATGCTCAAGGTACACCACACCCTCCCGAATTCGACCCATTTTATATGAAAGTTTTGACTTTAAACTATATTTTCTCAAATCCCAAAGCACGAATCGGCAAACGGAATGCAGTTCAAAAATCTGCAATATGTTTTAAAAGTTTTCAATCAAAATTTATGGGACTTCGGAAAAATGTGGATTTTATAGCCGAAAATGTGAATTTGGGATTTTTGGCGTTGTTTTGGGAATTGTGGGATTCCTTTTAGTAAAATCCTAAATTTTTTTTCACTTTATAATTTTTCACGATAAAGTCTGCATCCACCGAAAATTTCGTTAAGATATCTCTAATAACAAAGATTTTATTACAAATAAAATATTTAGAGTTTCCCCAAAAAACACTTTTTCACAAAAATTTTACTTTTATTTCTAAAATCAAAATAAGTATAAACTCGATTTTTCCCATCTAAATTACATTGCATGGCCGACGAATTCTTTGTTATACAGAAAAAGACTGAAATCAATATCTTTTACAGAACCGAAACTATGCCACTTTAAAGTTTTTTAACTCACGGAAAATTCGATTTTTTGCGTATTTTTGCATAAACCCACATTCGAACATTGGCTACGGGAACAAATTATTTATGTTGTTATGGCTTTTTCACATCCACAACAGTACAATGCTTTTGGAATTTTCCGTGACTTATAAAACTTTAAAGTGGCATAGTTTCGGTTCTGTAAAAGATATTGATTTCAGTCAGTTTATACTTTTTCTGATTTTTGAAATTAAAGTAAAATTTTTGTGAAAAAGTGTTTTTTTTAAAAAACTATAGATATTTTATATGTAATACAATCTTTGTTATTAAAGATATCTTAACGAAATTTTCGATGGATGTAGACTTTATCGTGTAAAATGAGAAAGTGAAAAAACTAAAGGTACGGTCAGATTAGACAAATGTTTGCTTCAAATTTGTTTGCCCGAACGTAAACAAAATTTTTCCAAAGCAATAAAATTTATTTTATGGTCACATTACTCACATTTATTTTCCGATTTTGTTTGTTCAAACAGACATTAAATATAGTCAAATAGGCAAATAGGAAAACATGTTTTTTCATCGGTCACATTTGAAAAATTATTTGTCTTCAAAAATTATTTCATCAAACTGTCGAAAGCAATAAATTTATTTTTATTAAAAATATATTAAACAAAAAGCATAAACATTTTTTTATTTTATGATGTGGAGCAGCTTCGATTACTTTTTTAAAAGAGGAAGAATATAAAAAATAAGAAAAAAAGACAATGCCATATGATGTTCACGAGCAAAACCCATAACACCCTCAACCACTTGCTCCACCTCTTCAACCACTTGCTCCACCTCATACATCTCCGAACTGTACGAATCCAGCTCATATTGCCGCTACATAACCATAACTGACAACATAACATAGTCATACTGCTAAAAGTTGTCTATATTTACGTTTTTGCTACACAAGTTATTCGCGGATAAAGGTGCCAAAAATCATTTTTTGGCACACATATATCTCACTCATTATGTATCGTACGTAAATTTATTTTTAGCATCTTTAACCGCGAATAACGTTATTATCCATGACTTTTGGCAGTGTGTTTAAGACACCAAGACGATGCCATATGCAAAAATTCTGAAGTCAAGTAATTTGTTCATCTAATTTTCCTAGGGTACCAATTTATATATATAATTACATATCCTGTTTTATTATAATATTTTTTTTTTTTTGCATGCTTAATGAAATTATTAAAATGATCATCAATATTGCTCTATATTTGCGGAATTTATTGCTGAAAACTTCTCATTTACATAAATATTTAAAATTTTAATTATTTAAATTCAATAGTAAACAATATTTCTCGATGCAACTATTATTTGATAGTGTTTTCTCTTACAAAAATTTTGTGAGATCAAATAATTATTTGTCCAAAAAATGGGAAAATATTTTTCATTATGTGGTCACACTGTGTTCACATTACGAACATTTTTGTTTGCTATTAAATAATTTTGTTTGCCCAAAATTAGCTGATTTGTTGTTTGCCACACACAAATATTTTATGGTCACCCTACGGCAAAGAAATATTTGTGAGTTTCAGTCAAATGTTTCCCTAATGTGACCGTAAAAGGAATCCCACAATTCTCAAAAAAAAAAATCCGAAGATCCCAAAAACGGGTTTTTTCACATTTTCGGTTATAAAATCCACATTTTTCCCAAGTCCCGTAGTTTTTGATTGAAAACTTTTAACAATATATTACAGATTCTTAAACTGCATTCCGTTTGCCGATTTGGGATTTGAGAAAATATAGATGGTCAAAACTTTAATATAAAATGGGTCAAATTCGGGAGGGTGTATACCTTGACCATTTGAGTTATTGGGCTTGTTTTTTATTTTCTCTGAGAAAATACCTTTCAGAAAAGTATAAAATTATTATATGATGTTTAAAAAAATTATATTTTAGAGAAAAAAGAGTGTAGATACTCTTTCGGCCAAAAAGACACAAAAAGTCGTCATTTTTGCAAGTTTCAAATTCAAAATCGTTTATTTTTGGGCTCGGTAAAGATATGGAATCAAATTTTTTTTATTTAATAAATAATTTTGTTCTCTAATTAGCTAAAGAAAAAACAAATAAAATCGGTCGGAAATACTAGGATATATATGAAAAAAAAGAAATGGACCAAGAACGTGAAAAATTGAGGTACTTAAAAATCCAAATGCAAATAACTCAAAAACTATAAGGTATAAATAGGGCATGCAAGCATGTTTTTTGTAGGTCTTATCAGTGCCTGCAGTAATCTATCGGACGAGAAAAAAAAAGAAATTGGCAAGCGATTAAAAAAATTTTATATCAGAGGTACCCAACTTTGAGCCCCTTCAGCTCCGCCCATGAGGAGTCTGTTTGGTTGCCCTTCCAAATTTAACATTGTGCGCTCGTCTGCTACGTCTATACCAATTCATGCAAATCCAATCAGCCGATCAGAAGTTACAGATTTATTTCCAAAAAATGCAATGCACAGTGGGGCCAAAAGCAAAATAAATGGTAATAAGTCTGGAACTTTGAAACCACTGAAACGATTTAGATAGAAACTTGGAATATCGATAGAGGAGGAGTTAGGCTTTCAGAATATTGCACAGTGGGGCAGAATCGAAATTTTTTGGAAATAAATCTGCAACTTCTGATCGGCAGGTTGGATTAACATGAAATTTGGTATATGCTTAGCAGTGGAGTGTACTACTATATTAAGTTTAGAAGGGGGACCGTACATACCCCTCAGGGGCGGAGCTAAAGGGGCTCAGAATTGGGTACCTCTGATATACAAATTTTTTAAACGCTTGCCAAATTTTTGTTTCTCTGATAAGACCTTCAAAAAACATGCTTGGATATCCTATTTATCTCTTATAGTTTTGGAGTTATTTGCATTTGAATTTTTTAGTACCTTAATTTTGCATGTTCTTGGTCCAGTTTTTTTCATATACAGTGGTGGCCACGAATTTAAGACACGACATTTCACTTATATATTTCTGATAATTTTTACATCTTATCGAACAAATTTTAGATCCATGTTATTTTTTAAAGATCCTAGTAATGTTATGAAAAAAAATCAACAATAGTTTGTTACCTATATTTAGTTTCCAATTTTTATTTACATATTATACAGATTAATACAAGTTTAAGCCTGGTCATGAATTTAGGACATAGGCAAAATAAAAGTTAATTCACAAAAGTAAAGCTCAGCTTCATAAAACAATATTAGTATTTGGTGGGAAATCCTTTATTTTGAATCACAGCAGCGCATCTCCTGGGTAAACTTTCAACTAAGGCCATACAGCGCTCCTTTGGAATGGCATACCAAGCCTTTTGAATTTCTTCCCATAAATCAGTCAAATTTTTTGGCTTTACTGCTCGTACATGCTCCTCAACATCATTCCACAAGTTCTCAATTGGATTGAGATCCGGGGATTGAGCTGGCCATTTCAGAACTGTGATATTATTTTCCTCTAAGCAACTCTTCACTAGGCGTGAAGTGTGCTTAGGGTCATTATCATGCATAAATTTCCACATTAGAGGCATGTTGTCTTCAGCGAATGGTATCATGATGCTTGTCAGTATGTTTTTGTAAATATGCTGGTCCATTTTATTGATAATCTTCTGAATGGGACCTACACCATGCCAGGAAAATGCTGCCCACACCATGACATTTCCACCACCATGCTTAACCGTTTTAAGGGTGTACTTTGGGTGATGCTCCAGGTTTGGAGGACGCCATACGTACTGTTTTCCATCAGAACCAAAGCGACAAAACTTCGACTCGTCGCTCCAAAGTATATTTTTCCAAAATGTCATCGGCTTGAAAACGCTAGTCGGGATTTAATATTTTTTTTTGACACAAGTGGTTTACGTTGTGCAATACACCCACGTAAGTTCTTCTCATTCAGACGTCTTCTTATTGTCCTGGACGATATATTAATACCAAAATCCGATGAAATCTCATTTTTAATTTTACTTGAGCTCTTGAAAGGATCTTTAGCAGCTGATTTATAAATTAAGCTATCCTCCCTGGGTGTAGTTTTTCGGGCTCTAGGGTGCTGTTTGACATTTTTGGTAGTGCCATGTTGCTTGATGTGTTCCAGTGCATTGTAAATCTTGGATCTGGAACATTTTAGTAGCTTGGAAATTTCCATTACTGTTTTTCCATCAGTATTCATTTGTTGGATCAATTTTCGCTCGGCATCCGAACTCCAAGTACCTCTGGCCATTTCTAACTAAATATTTTGATGTATTCTAACATTAAATGGAATAAAACATTCATTACTTACCTTTTAGCTTCAAAAAACACCAAAAAATCACTTAAAAACCAAATATTTCTTATATGTTTTAAATTCGTGACCAGCTTCAAAAGCACGTTTTTACGAAAATATAATAAAAACAGCAACAAAATGTATACACAAACAAAACCAAATAACGGTAATTGATCTTAACATTACAGGGTACACTGAAAAATTAACAAAATCTAATTTTATATTGCAGGGTTGTAATAATTATCACAACTTAGTTCGTTACATGTCGTGTCTTAACTTCGTGGCCACCACTGTATATCCTAGTATTTCCGATCCATTTTATCTATTGAATAAAAAAATTTGAAGTCGATATCTTTACCGAGTTTAAAAACAAACGATTTTGAATTTGAAAATTGCAAAAAGTACGACTCTTTGTGTTTTTTTGACCGAAAAAGAATCTACACTATTTTTTCTCTAAAATAAAATTTTCTTTAACAACATATAACAATTTTATATTTTTTTGAAAGATATCTTCACAGAGAAGACTATAAAATAAAAATCAAGCCCGATAACTCAAATGGTCAAGGTACACATTCTCCCGAATTCGACCCATTTTATATGAAACTTTTGAATTTAGTCAATATTTTCTCAAATCCCAAAGCAAGATTCGGCAAACGGAATGCAGTTTAAGAATCTGTGATATGTCGTTAAAAGTTTTCATTCAAAATCTACGGGACTGTGGAGAAATGTGGATTTTATAGCCCAAAATTTTTAACTTTCTCATTTTATACGATAAAGTCTACATCCACCGAAAATTTTGTTAAGATATCTTTAATAACAAAGATTTTATTACAGATACAATATTTATAGTTTCTCAAAAAATCAATTTTTTACAAAAATATTATTTCAGTTGCAAAAATCAGAAAAAGTATAAACTCGATTTTTTTCATCTAAATTATATTGCTTAGCTGATATAAATCTTCGTTATACAGAAGAAGATTGAAATCAATATCTTTTACAGAACCGAAACTATGCCACTTTAAAGTTTATTAAGTCACGGAAAATTCCAAAAACATTGTACTATTGTGGATGTGAAAAAGCCATAACAACATAAAAAAACAAATACAATCGGTCGGAAGCACTAGGATATATATGAAAAAAACTGGACCAAGAACATGCAAAATTGTGGTACTTAAAAATTCAAATAGGACATGTTTTTTGTAGGTCTTATCAGTGCCTACAATAATGTATAAAGATATTTGAAATTGGACGAGGAACAAACATTTGGCAAGCGATTAAAAAATTTGTTGTCAAATGTACCCAAATTTTAGCTCCGTCCCTAAGGGGTATGTACGGTCCCCTTCTAAATTTAACATTGTACACTCCTCTGCTAAGTATATACCAAATTTCATGCAAATCAAACTAGCCGACCAGAAGTTACAGATTTATTTCCAAAAAAATTTCGATTCTGCCCCACTGTGTATTGTAGGATAGAGTCTGTATCTACAGTACGCTACAGTGGTCCAAAGTTGACCACCTCGAGGGTGTAAAACATATCGGGGTATATAACTTTTACAAATTTTATCGATTTTAAATATTTTTACATTTTTGAATTCTCCTTAGCAAGACAAGGAAAAAAATGTCGTATGGTTTAAAAGATATTTAACTTCAAAAAATAAATTTCTCATTTTTGGCCTTGACTTTTTTGCGATTTTGCCCTATAACTTTTAAAATAAAATCTCTAAAATTTTTTTAAAAATATGTTGAAATTCTCTATAATTTTCTATATTTTACTAGTAAAAATTTTTTTCTTATCTCAATTCGATAACATGAACAAAATTTTCAAAATCAAAATTTCAAAACAGGTCTCAAAAATTGCAATTTTTTGCCAAAAAAATAACTCTATATATTCAACTTTTTAAAAAAATTTTGTTAAAAAAGTTTAATATTTTTTGGCTTTAGAAAATTACGGGATTTCAAGAAAACGTGTAAGTTTAATTTTGAAAAGTTCCGAACGTTCACCCTACATTCAGCAGTGGTAAAAAATTATCAATTTTGGATGAGAACTTGAAATTTTTGAGTCTGTAAAAAAAATTGATTGTTGATTTCGGTACTTCTGTGAATTAAACTATATAGCCCAATATGTTCTTAAAGGTTTTGCAAAAAATTATGACATTCTACGGGTAAACTTAGTCACACGAGGCAATTTTCAGAAAATACCCATATTTTCAATAATAAAAATTTCGAGCTTTAAAAATTATATATATTTTTCTGATTTTTACATTTATCAATTCTCCATTAAATATTTTACATCACGTAAAAAAATAATGTTGATACCTATAATCACTTAGAAATTATTCAGTCTCAAATTTTTTAAATATGTCCATATAAACATAATTTGCTTTTCATTTTTGACCATTGCTGGATGTAGGGTAAACGTTCAGAACTTTTCAGAATTACACTTAGACATTTTCTTGAGATCCCGTCTTTTAGAAAATGTCAAAAAATAATAAACTTTTTAACTAAATTTTTTAAAAAAGTTGAATATATAACCCAGCAAAAACTTGGTAATGGTATGTAGTTACGGATGTAGTTACTTTTCAATAATAACAACATACTTTCTTCATTACATGAAAGTATATTAGTAACTACTTACTCTTAACTTGATATGTAATAAATTACCTAAGATCAGATTTTTGGAAATGTTACTTTTTATCTTTTCATTTATATTATAAATGTATATATGTATTTTAAGAGTGGATGTATTAAAATTATTTTTCAGCTATGACATAAAGGCAAAGGTATCTGTATATAATTTAAAACAAGTAAAATATTTAGTTGTAGTATTTTATTCAGTTTTAACACCCCTGCCCAATTAAATAAATCCAATACATTTTCGAAATTTAAGAAATTGAACTTTAGGTAAAGACTTCGTAAACAAATCTGCAACTTGCTCCTTTGTTGGCTTATATTCAATTTGAATTACTTTGTCTTGTACTAAGTTACGTATATAGTTGTACTTTATGTCGATGTGTTTGATTCGTTGATGCTCTTTTGGCTCCTCAGCGATTCTAATACCGGACATGTTGTCTTCATAAATAACAATTGACGACTTCATTTCTATATCCAAATCTAGAAGAAGTCTTTTGAGATAAACTACTTCACAGCTTGCAGTGCAAAGTGCCACGTAAAATTTATATTATGTTTTTGACAACAAATTTAAAAAAAAAAAAAGAATTAATTTTATTTTTAAAGAAAAGAAAAGAAAAGAAAAGAAAAGAAAAGAAAAGAAAAGAAAGACTAGAGTAATTTATTTTTAAAGTCTGTCTTTATTCGTTCTCCATTATAGACTGCTCTCTTTTTTATTTCTTAACTTAAATTATAAATACGTTTATTAATTTAATTGTCATAATTAATACATTTATTGCAGATTTGCAATTATCAAGAATTCAATTTATTTATTTAGTTTGCCTTATTTTATTTAAGAAGTCGTCGAACTTGTCTGGAATTGACTCAGCATTTATTCCGGTTGTAAGTTCGTCGACTTTATGTGTGTTTTTGTCCACATATGTAACTACTCCCCCCTTTAGATAAGAATTTTCCTGAATTCTTTTGTTTAATTTTATAGTTATGTATTTATGCTTGATAAAAAAATATTAATGATGACAATTATTACAATTATAATTAAAATATTGCAGCTGTATGTTATTTTTGTGTGATATTTTAATTCTTTAATATTTTTTACATTATATTGGTGTTCTTTTTTAATTTCTTCAAATGAAATTTTATGTGTAAAATTTTTAGTTTTATTTGTATATTTCATTACTTGTTTTTCTTCTATAGTTTCTGCAATATTTGAGAAATAATAATCTTTTATTTTGATTGAACAGTTATTGAAATTGATTAGGTAATTTCCATTTAAAATGTTTTCTCCATGATTACAAGTTTGATTTATGGTAGTATTTATTGCATTTTTAATTAAAATTGTATCTATATCTAACTGTAAAATTTCCAAATCTCTATTTTCCATTAATTGACAATTATTCTTTATTATACAATTATTACTTAGTTTTAAATCTTTTAAATGCTTATTTTCTTCAAATTTATAAGTGTTATTTTGGAATTCAAAAATTTGTTCTACGTTTGAATCTATTTCATTAAATACAATATTTGGTAATGGTACAATAAATCTTAACTTAACTGTTATAAATGTTTTGGGTATTTTTATTCCAAAAATAAGATAATAATTGTTAAAAAACGCTGTTCCAAATTGGATATATTTTAATTTGTTATAATCAATTTCATATTTTCTTATTTCATTGCTAGTTAAAATACTTGGATCAACAATACCATATTTTGCTGAAATTACATTATCTTGTAACTGTTCTATTTTATTTTTTATTAATTGTACATTTGTCAATTGTTCTAAATATATATTTTTATTATTTTCTTTTTCCAAAAATTTATTAATTGAATTTAATTCTTTTTCTATTTTCTTTCTATCATTTGATATTACAATTATTAAGTGTTCTAAAGTAACATTAAAATAATCATTAATTGATATTTGTTGGTCATTGTTTTCTGTAAGTTCGTCAATGTTTAGTAAGTGCTTTTGTATATTCTGTCTGTCCTCTTCGTCCATAGTGCCAAATAACCATTTTGACATGCTTCCAATTCCGTTAATAAGTCCACGTCTTTGTCTACTTTGTTTCGGTATTAAAGTCATTAATTTATTTCTGGCATCTAATAGTTCTAATTCAAGTATATCTTTATTATCCATTTCCATTAAAATTATGTTGTCCGTTAGTTTGTCTAAAATTTCCTTTACTTCGTTAAGATTAATCATGTGTAAAACTACGTCTGAATATTGAACTATTTCCTGGTCCCGCATATATATGTCCGTATAACCTGTTCCGTTAACAGTTTTGTGGTCATTATCCCGCTAGTCGTCGGAGTCCATAATAACATCGTCAATATTGTCAAAAGCTGAAAATTTTAATGTTTTTTTAATGTTGCAAGGATGAATATTCCTCAAATTTTCCTTCCTATACTTTGGTTGTTCCTTGTGCCTAACCGCTTTATAGTTTTTTATAAATCCTTCTGTTCGATTTTCCTCATAATTCTCTCTATTTTTATTTAGTTTATCTATTATTTTGTGTTTCGTTGTTTCTAAATTCTTTTTCACTACTTCAAGATCCACTTTTCTATTATGTACTTCGTTTGGTGTAAATTTTGTCGCTGAGTGAAATCTATCATTATAATTTCGAATGGCTTTCTGTATAAATTGTTTGACTGACAACCCTTTTTCTAATTTGTATAAAATTCAAAATTTTTCTGCTATCGTATTATGAAATCTCTCAATATCTGCATTGCCCGTGTGGCTGTTGGGTTTTGTTAGGTGAAGTTCTATATTTTCATTGTCTAAGAATTCCTTTATTCTTGCGGTTTTAAATTCATTGTCTGCCACTATCTTTCCAGGTTTTCCCATTTTAGCGAAGTGATCTTCTAACTGTTCGATAATTGTTTCTATCGTTGAGCGGGTAGGCCGCTCCAAATTTTGAGAATTTATCAATTACCGTTAAAAAATGATTTCCCTTCATAACGTAAGTATCTATATGTACTATCTTGTTCTCTTCCGAAGGTGTTTCTGTAATGGAAAATTTTGGTCTAATTGGTCGCCTATCATACTTTACTTCCTGGCAAATTTCACACTGATTAATTACCAGCTGAATTAATTCCATTAGTTTTGGATAATATATTTTGTTCTTAATCTGATTATATGTTTCTATTATGCCTGAGTGTATACTTTTCCTAATATGGTAGAGAGATATTTGTTTAATTGCCTCCACTTCGGTTTCTATTTTGTGTCCGATTTTGTCTAAATGCTACGTCCTCTTTGGCCCTAAATTTTCTATATTCCGGTCTAACACAACTATCCTCAAATCTTCGTACGGTAAAATTTTTTAATATATCATTAATGTTCGTTTGCTCATAAATTTTGTCCAACAATGTTCCCTGTGTTATTTTCTTTACAGTATTTACCAGTAAACTATCTATATTTGAGAGGTCTATGTAGTGGTTATCCCTATACTAAACAGTCAGTTCGTCCGCTTTATATTTTATATTTTGAATTTCAATAATTAATTCGCTTACCGAATTTACTCTTAAGTTGGCTATCATTTTGTAGATTTGATATGGTTCGATATCTGGCCTGTACCTCAGTTTTAGTGTCTCCTTTATCAGCTGCCAATTGTCTGGTTCCGTAACATTTATTATAGCATCCTTGGCCTGTCCCTGAATTGTTCGGTAAAAGATGGTTCTTACTGCTTCCTTGTATAAAGTTGAGTTCGTTATTGTTGACAAGAGATATTCGGTGCTACTGAAGAAGCTGTTTACTGTTACTTCTCCTGTTCCAGTAAATGTGGGCAACATATTAACTGTTTTCATTATATGCTCCCTTAAGCCTCTATCCTGGCCTTGCTGTTGTTGTAACTCGATATAGGCTACCCTCATGCTTTCTAGTTGTTGCTCCCGTCTGGCTAGCTCCTCCACTAGGTTCAGATTTGGCATTTGTGCTTGCTCCTGTTCCATTCTTCTTTTTTTTTTTTGTTATCCTTTAATGTTCACTGCAACGTGGTGTCGATTTTAGAATATTATCGTTTTCACTGTTACTATTAGTGTTCGATTTTATTCTTTATTAAATGTTCACTGCACGTTTCTTTTTTTATGATTACTTCACTGTGGTGTCGATTTTAGAACTTTATCGTTTTCACTGTTACTATTAGTGTTCGACTTTATTCGTTATTAAATGTTCACTTCACTTATTAATTTGTAATCACTATTATTTTATTAAAAAGAGTTGAGATAATCCAAAAATTCTTTCAGCATATTATTTTGAAATATGTAGCAAATTACAGAATATTTTTAAAAAATTTTTACCTCATATATCTCCGGACTTATTCCCGAAAAACGAAAGAAAGTCGAGCCAAAAAATCAAAAATTCAAAATTCAAGCGTAAATATCTTTTTAACTGTAAGAGATAACTTAGATGAGTAAGCTTATTTTTTCTTTATCTTGCCAAGCACTTTCCAGAAATATAAAAATCTTTAAAATCGGAATTCATTTGTACAAGTTACGATTTTTTTTAACTTTTACATACTCGAGGAAGTCAATTTTGACACCCTGTAGCTTATCTCGTGTTATCACAGGGTGACTACTAGGGTGATCGATTATTCGACTTTTTTGAGAAACCGGTTTTCGAATAGTTCGAATAGTTGGTATTTAAAAAAAACCGGTTGCACTTTTTGAAATTCAGAAAAAAACGGTTAACCGGTTTTTTGCAGAAGTTAAAAGACTACATTTCTTTAAAAAAAAATAATAATTCTTATAATATTAAAGTTAAAATTTATTATATACAAACGTATAAGACTGACAATGCCAGGAAAAATAATATAATAATGAAAATATGCACAAAAAAATCCAAAAATTAAAAGAAAAAAATATGAACAACATATGGACACTTTCATCTCCCTAATCGAAGTCAATTATTTGAAGCCGTTAGAATTTATTGGGATAATATGGATTAATGTTTTAAATTCGTAAACCTTTCAAAACCAAAAAATCGTCGTAAATGCGCTCCCTGGCCGAAATGCAGAATCAGTTTTTGATAGGATTTGGAGAGCAAACAATAAGTATAGCAACTCAAAAGTTCTTAATACCAAAACAGACTTTTCGGTCCCTGATAGAAACATCTGGCTCCGTTAGAATTTGTAGAACGAATAGTAGATTTTTAGTTTCTTACGTCGTCCGGGAACTTCAGAAAGCTCTGGAGAGAAAACAATGCTTAGGAATGATATATTTAAATACATATATATATATCCACGTATTTTCGCTCCCTGATAGAGATTTAAAAATCTGGCTCCGTTAGGATTTGTAGGACGAATAGGGTTATAAGTAATTTTCTACGTCTTCTGGGAGCTTTAGAAAGCTCTGGAAAGAAAAAAATTCTTAGAAAAAGACACATAAATCCTCTTATAACCGCTCCCTGATAAAAATGTCAAAATATGGCTCCGTTAGAATTTATTGGACGAAAAGTTTTATAATTAAGCCAAATTTTAATTTTCTACATCGTTTGGGAGCTTCAGAAAGCTCTGGAAAGAGAAAAAATGCTAAGTAAATTATAAATCTAGATGACTAAAAGATAATTATATTTCAAAATTGTAAAAAAAATCATCAAAAATTAGACTAAATTTTAATTAGCATAAACAGAAACCATGGCTTAATATGGACGCCTGTCTCAATAGAAATGATTCTGCAGGTGGAACTTTTTTAACACAACATCTTTAAAAAATAAAGGAAATATTGGATCAAAAAAATCAAATTGGGTGCAAAAATATTACAGATATTACAATAGATTAAAAAAATTCATACAGGATAATTATTACTTATTTATTTGTTTAATATTAGATAATAAATTCCAATTTAGACTTAAACTATATTTTAAAACATAAAAAATCAGTCTTTATGAATATTTAAAAACTTATTCCTAACATGTACTAATGTTTTCTAAAATAAAATGCTATTTTTAAAACCGGTTTTTTCTGTTTAAAAAAACCGGTCTATTCGACATTCGAAAAATGAACATTTTGAAAAAACCGACAGCACATTGACTGAAAAAACCGGTTTTAAAACCGGTTAGAAAACCGCGTCGATCACCCTAATGCGTACTTAAAATATTTTCAAATCACCTAAACTTATTTTTTATTTTGAAATAAGTCTTCAAAAAAATCTTTTTCATGCAAAATTTTAGATTTTTTTTTTTCATTAAAATTTGTTTTAATAAATAAAAACATCAAAAATGTTTCAGTTTATCATCTTTATATTAAAGCTAGTAATCCTGCGAATAAAATAAGGCATGTATCTTCAAAATTAGTACACAATTCTTGATTTTATTCACAGTTAAGTAATAATACCCATGTCATCAATTGAGTAGAAATACAGTGGTGGCCAAACAAAAATTTTCTTTATTTTTTCTTGAAACAAAAATAGGTGGACTAGGTGGATTTTGACGGGTTAAACAAGAATCTGCATTCACTTTTTTTCTATTATGTACTGATTGTTTGTTATAGGCATGACTAATATCATCACTTTATTCAACGGTCACTCTATAAAACTCGAAAATGGTTTGTAAAATTTTGGCTATAACTCAAGAACCATTTACACGCTTTTGATAAGTGATACACCAAAAGATGGACACGAAAGTTGTTTTCTAGGTGTGTTAACAAAATTTTTTATTGACTAAAGAATTTCAGAGTTATGGATCAAAATTTTCACGATTTTTCAAATTTTGTTTTTAATTTTTTTTGCTACTAATTACGGAATAACTACGGAAATATCTGAACAAAAAATTGTGTAAATTCAGATCATAGATAATTTAAATCACTATCTATTGAATTTAATTTATCTTAATTGGACAAACCCTTCTCGAGTAATACAAGTGTGACTGCCTAAAGGCGGGGTCATAGTAGTCAAGCCCTCGAAAGAAAAATCAATACGTAATAGAAAAAAAGTTAAAGCTGATTCTTATTTGGCACGTTAAATTCCATCTAATCCACCTACTTTTTATTTAAAATGAAAAAAAAAAAAAAAATACAAAATTTCTTTTGCCCAATAATATATATCCACTTAACTGTAAATATGCATGAGTATCCTAACTTATTCCACATATTTTGGTATACTATTTATATAAATCGTGCATACCGTTCTCGAGTTATAGTGAAATATACTCGAGTAATCGGCTTATTTAGGACGCAATATTACACACGCCCATAAAAAAAATCTCGACCTGATGGGAAAAAACTGAAAGCTGATTCAAGTTTAGCATGTGGAATTCCATCTAGTCCACATATTTTTTTTAAAGGAGCACGAAAAAAAATCTTTTTGTCGACCATTGTTATTTATGTTGTTATGGCCTTTTCACGAAAAATTATGACAGCTAAGCAATGTAATTTAGATGAAAAAAATCGGTTTTATACTTTTTCTGATTTTCGCAATGAAAATACTATTTTTGTAAAAAAATTTTTTTTTGAGGAGCTATAAATATTTTATCTGTAATAAAATCTTTATTATTAAAGATATCTTAACGAAATTTTCGATGAATGTAGACTTTATCGTGTAAAATGAGAAAGTGAAAAAAACACACACAACACACAACTCTCAAAAATAGATAGACTAAAGTCAAAACTTTAATATAAAATGGGTCAAATTCGGGAGGGTGTGTACCTTGACCATTTGAATTATTGGGCTTGTTTTTTATTTTAAAGTCTTCTCTGAGAAAATACCTTTCAGGAAAGTATAAAATTATTATATGTTGTTTAAGAAAAATTTATTTTAGAGAAAAAAGAGTGTAGATACTCTTTTAGCCAAAAAAAATACTAAAAGTCGTAATTTTTGCAATTTTCAAATTCAAAATCGTTTATTTTTGGACTCGGTAAAGATATCGACTTTATTTTTTTTTTTATTCGATAGATAATTTTGTTCTTTCATTAGCTAAAGAAAAAAAATAAAATCGGTCGGAAACACTAGGATATATATGAAAAAAACTGGGCCAAGAACATGCAATAACTCAAAAACTATAAGAGATAAATAGGACATGTAAGCATGTTATTTGAAGGTCTTATCAGTGCCTACAATAATGTATAAAGATATTTGAAATCGGACGAGAAAAAAATTTGGCAAGCGATTAAAAATATTGTATGTCAGAGGTACCCAACTTTGAGCCCCTTTAGCTCCGCCCCTGAGGGTTCTGTTCGGTTCCCCTTTCAAGCTTAACATTGTACACTCCTATACCAAATTTTATGCAAATCCAACCAGCCGATCAGAAGTTGCAGATTTATTTCCAACAAATTTGTATTCTGCCCCACTGTGCATTGCCTTAAAAGTGTCACTCTCACTAACATTTCGAAAAGTAAAACCTAACTTGGTGGCGCAGAAATATTATTGTTCATAATTGTTAGAGGAAGTATAAAATTGTTATTAAGTTCTTTTACACCCAACTCATTTTTAACCTCATAATCTCCAACAGTTTTATCAGATTTTAGCTTCCGTCACATTTGCGTATGTATGCAGTTTTAAAAATATTTTATACAGTTGATTCTTCTCACACGTCTTATTACAGATTTAACTTTGTTACGATATTTGCAATATTTCAAACGAGTCCTCACAGAATATTCGCCAAGCTAAATTTCTTCGGGCCTTCTCCACTCTGATCTCCGGTGCATTCATCCACTAGGAAGACTTAGAAGGAGTAAATTTCTTCAATGGTACATTATCGTTGAAAATTTCTGTTATACACTCGTAAAATATACGAACTTGTTCATCAACACATGTTGTATTAAAAAGTTCAGTGAAATCTATAACATTTAACTGATTAAGTATTTATATTGAAACCTTTGTAGTCTCCATACCAGAGCTCATTTAAATTTCGTTCAATCCTAATACTATACGATAGCGAAACCATTGCATGACTAGAATTAAGTGAGAGAATCTGGTATTGACTCTTTCGTGTCACACAACCTATATCCGAAATGAGTTGTTAAACAATTGTGCACAACAGATAGTTTTGAACGAGGACAAAAATTTCTTATTAAATCAGAATAGGTGAATAAATCTTTATTGAAGTCGCCCATTAATATCGTATTTCCATACCTACTAGATTGATCAATCAAAAGGTCTTCACAATCGCTAAAATTGCCATTCGGAAAATAGATGATGCCTACCAATATCTTGTCTGATTTATTAAACGAAATTTCAACAAACAGAGACTCAACATTGCCTTCATCCATATAATTAAATACAATACGGCTTTTGAATTTGTTAGACACATATCGAGCACTAACCGCGAAAGTAGTAAGTGCAGAACACAAAACTTTACAGAAGCATTTTTGTGTTTGTTTACACATTGTTATATGTATGAAAAATGTCACTTATGATAGAATTGCTTTCGCTATAAATCTGAAATGACACTTATAGATTTTCATCAAAACATGAATTTCGAAAATGTTGTCGGTTACGATATTTGGAGGTCAGGGCTCGATATAAGCAGACACCTCCTACCCTCCTCCAACAAATATCATTACAGTATACCTTAAATCCATTTAATAAAATGGCATTATTAGAAACGTCGTAAAGGCTATGGTAAAAATCATGATGCAACTAGTAACAAGGTGTCATTGTAAGCTCAGCTGATTATTTTTTGCTTCTTTTTTTGGTGTAAGACTGAAATGTCAAATTTGCATGTATTGGTACGTTTACAAACAAAGGTAAATATTTTAAGTGGTGAAAATTGTACTTTTAGTAAAAAAAAAAAGTAAAGTATAAGGAAATATTTAATTTATTTTAATTTATAAAAGCATTAAAAATAAATTTCTTACAATTTCTTTTTATTATTTTTCGATTTCAACAATTATTGTCTACGATTTACACGTGCTTTTTCTTGTTCTCTTTTGTTTGACGTTTCGGTCTCATTTATGTAGAAAAAAATGGCTGTTATTATTGCGTTGTTGTATTCGTTGCCTTTATACATGTACCTTGTTAAATTGTTGTACCATGGGTAAAAATATCTTTCACTTCATCAAACTTAGTTGAAGGTTACCTTGGTACCAAACTCTGTGCATTAAATTGACATACATTAAAATTATTCACGCTTATTCTAGAGTTCAGAAATGAGCTATTAACCACCACAGGTCCCAAATTGTCTAACATTACAAGTATTAATGAAAAATAAAGAAATTTTCAACATTTGTGCATATATCCCCAATTTATAAACAATATATTTTATATACAAATACATTTCAATAACTATCTTCACCAATTTGTGTGCTAAAATGTAAAATAATTATGGAAGTAATTATACTTAGTATTCATAATATTAATAAAAAATATATTTTTTCCATTAAGTATTTAAGATTTTAAACATTTCATCAATTTCAAAATAGTTCTATAAGTATTAAACAAATTTGAAAAGTATTTCTTTACATTGTACCTTGAAATAAATTGATTCTTGCATCAATTCCAAAATTTTCTTCAATACCTAATTATAATAAAGTCTACACCAAATTTATTTTCTCTTTCATATTTATTTTTCACTTATTTCCAGCGTTCTCAACTTTTTTGAACCAGAACGCGCCGGTCATCATTTAAAAACGCGCTAAAAAGCGCTAAATTCTATTTGAATAAAATTTGTTTTTATCTTTTAGTTAAATATGTATTTTTTATTAAGAGCAAAACAACTTATTACATATATATTTGTTATTTTAAGTTCATGTGCAAATATTTAGTAGTTATATGTTATATTGAACATTAACGTTTTATAAAAACAATATTTAAGGTACAAATAAAGGTTATACATTTGACAGTAACTTTCAGTTTAAAGCTTTTAAATTTATAAATATGTTAAATTAAAATATGAAGGTTTTAGGCCCAGCATTATACTGCTCACTTAGTGACCAAATCCTGTTTTAAAACTTTTTTTTTTTTTTTCATCGCTTAAGCTTTTCCTAATTATGAAAATTGTGTGACGTCTGAAAAAAAATATTTATTGAAAATAAAATAAATAGAAATACAGAATATACATCGATGGCTGCCCTTTTCGTAATTTTACAGGAAAAGGAAAATACTGAATAAAACCTATGAAACTTTAGAAACTTTAAATTCAAACCAAGTACCGATACTAATTCTAACTTTTATTTCTGGACTTTTGTACGCCTTAGTATGTTATCTTAGATAGGGATTTTTTCAGTAATTTAAAATTTGAATAAATTAATAATTGGTGCTTTAAATTACAAAAATTAGTGTTTCAATAGATTACTGCAAAAAAACTAAACTAAAAAAAATTATGTCTTTTAAAGTTCTTCATCTGGAGGCATGATTGTTTTTAGATATTGGAAATCGACTCTTCCTGATATTTGAGATGTTTTTGATTTGGAAGACTTGTTACAAAGAGCACTTTTAGAAATACTCAGAGTCACAATTTAAAATAAGAAATTCCAACATAATATGATATGTGTATGTTTCACAAACATTATTTTCATTAAAAATTCTATATTAAGTATGTATAATAATATTAATTATACATTTGAAGAACAAAATTTAAAAATGTTTAAAAACTTAATTTTCCTTGTATTGTTTATATTTTGCATCAAAAAGTAAAGTTTCTACATTTCAAATTCAGAAAAATTTAGAAAACATGATTAAAATCTGCAACTAAAACTAACCGAATACAAAACGCGACAATTTAGCGCCTTTTCAAGAAAAAGCGCTGATGTAAAAAATGGGAAAAGCGCTAAATTGGCAATGCTGCTTATTTCATTTATAAGAGCACAACTTAACATTGTGGTCTCAAAGTTTTATCCAGTTGAACAACATTAATATTAAAACATATTTCTGTATATACAATAGCACACTTAATAAATTTCATTTTGATTTTTTTCCACTAGATTGCATAATTAGTAAAAATACAAATTTGATAATCAAGACAAAAAGAAAAGAAAACGAGAAAAAAAGGTATAATCGGTCAAAACCGACCATATAATACCCTGCACCATTATGTATGATCATAAAAATTCGGGAAGGAGACCTATATTAGATCAACACTTTTACTAAATATACAAATACAGAATAATGCGTTGATACTAACATCTACTTGATCGATTAAAAATGTGATTCTGAGTCGATTGGTATACTTTAAGGTGGGTGTTGGATAACTCATTCTATGCGTTACAAACATCAGCAGAAACACATAATACCCCAACCACCTATGGTGGTGTAGGGTATAATGAGACAAATTAATTGAGAAATAATGTATAAAAAACGAGAGAAGAAGATATAGTCGGTCAAGCCGACTATATCTACACCATTTCGATCCACATAATTTTTTTTTTTTTTTACACATTTGTACAATTTACTTGTGTTAAATATTAACATAATACTAACATTTGTATGGGATTTATGCACGTTAGTGATTTTCGGGAGAGGAGTTTGTATGGGAGCTATGGTCAGTTATGGACCGATCTTCATGAAATTTGGCAGACGGATTTTTGTTGATATAAAACTTATTTGTACTAAATTTCATTAAAATATTCCTATTTTTAAGGCATCTGTAAGAGTTAAAACTCTATTCCGGGAGGACATTTGTATGGGGGCTAGGTGAAATAATGGGCCGATCATAACCAAATTCAATAGGCTTCGTCCTTGTGTTGAAAAAAGCATATGTACCAAATTTCATCAAATTATCTTCAAAATTGCGACCTGTACTTTGCGCACAAGCTTTACATGGACAGCCAGCCAGCCAGCCAGCCAGCCGACCAGACGGACGGACGGACGGACGGACATCGTTAAATCGACTCAGAAAGTGATTCTGAGTCGAACGGTATACTTTAAGGTGGGGGTCCGACAATTTTTTTTCTGCGTTACAACTTCTGCACAAACACATAATACCCCAACCACCTTTGGTGGTGTAGGGTATAAAAAGTAAAGGCTCCGTTACTCTACCGTAAATGTAAATGTAGCGAATCAGCTGACACGTTTTGCTTATGAGAGTTATGTGTGTTTGTGTACTCAAAAACGTAAATGTTACGTAGCAACCTAATCAAATTAGGTCGCTCTACGTTTTTACGTGACAGCTGAAAGGATAGTGTTGACATCTTTTTATTTCAATATACTAAATCTGCGGAAAAAATCGATATAATAAGTTTATCAACTGAACAATTTGTTTTGCTGTTTTCTTCGGAAAAAACTTGTTAAAATAATTTAATTAAAGTGCGGAGTTTAATCAATAAATTAAAATTTAAAAATTTTGTAATAAAAGCACAAATTTCGTTTTGTATACAAGTCGCTAAAACACAAACCAATAAATCTAGCGATTTTTAAACTGAATTTGATTTACTGAAAAAATGTGTAATTTACATCACTGATGTTGATATGAACAAAACAACAACAAAGTACTGGCTACATTTACGTTTTTTGAGTAAGCACCCACTTACGCTTCCAGTTACATTTACGTTTTTACATTTACATTTACGGTAGAGTAATGGAGCCTTAAGAATTTTGATAAACAAAATAACGTGTATAAAAATGTGTGGAAATAAATAATGAATGAATGAAAAATAAATATTTTATAAATCTTTGTTTTAATTTTAAGAATCAATAAACCATATATATGGTCATCAAGACCGACCATATGATACCCTACACGATTCTCATAAATTTTGGTAATGTTGGAAATGTGTTTCTATTTATATTAAACTTATTGTGTCGAATATTAACTTGATACTATCATTCGTATGGGAATTTTTGCAATTATTGGTATGTAATGATTAGTCTGTTTCAATAATACCATTAAGTTTTAGATTATAGTTTTTACGATAGTTCTTCATAATCGTGTTTTAACATGTTATTTAACTTAATCAAAACAGACGATTTTCTTCTTGTCCATGTACAGAAGTTGACATATTCTGAAAGAATAACAAACATTACATGCCTTCCCTATAGCTATAGCAATTTCATACAGGTTTTCAGTTTTTTCATCTTCTGATGGAAGGCCTGTAACACGATTCACTAACACGTTTAATTTTATATAAAATTTTTTTGTTTGTTTATGAACAACTAAATTTAAAATGTTGCACTTATATTTTTTTTGTAATATATTTGTATTTATTTGGGATTAGAAAGAACAAACAAATTAAAATTTAAGAAATTAAATATTTTAGCACACATTTCCTTTTTTTACGTCTCTCTTGCCATGGCGTTGCCAGATTCTCAATACCAAACAAACATTAGGTTTGTTCGTTTGAAATCCTAGCAAAACTAGCAGTGTTGCCACCAAGAATGTTACTAACTACACATAACCGATGACTAAATTACACATCTGAAGAAAAACTACACATGCAATTATGTTATATGTTTCATATTTATTTTTATTTACATACATGTAACATGTAAAAAATAAATAATTCACGCATTTTTAGAATAAAAAAAGTTAAAATGTACAATTTTCATTTCAAGTATTGCTTCCTTTGTCTTAAGACATTTTATTTCTTTACTATGTTTTCAAACTAATCGGATTGCTAAATATTTTTCTGCTGTTACATTTGAAAGATGTAAAATTATGATCTGAACTATTTTTTGTAAATTTTTAAATATATATTTTTTTAAACAATTTCATTGAGAATTTTATTTTGGTCAATATGGTTCTGGCTTTAAATTTATATTAAAGCAACTTTGTTTGCAAGACCCTTGCAAAGTAAAAAAGTTGCATCGATTTCTGCAAACACAACAACATTCACATAGAATAAATGTTGCACAACTTACTATGCAAGGGTCTAGCAAAGTTGCAATTTCGGAGGTGAATACCTTTATTGACATTAAATTGATCATAATCTAGACGTGCGTTCAGTATCCACTCATTATCGATTTATTATAAATCTTCTTTTAAAACATTTTTGGTTAAAAAAATAGGACAATTTTGGGATTATCAATATCTACAAGAGTAAAATTATCATCGCTAAAATCAAATTTAGATTTTATCTGAGGTATTGCTAAGTAAAATTCCGTAGAAGATTCATGAAAGTGTTGTAAAAAGAAAATTTGTCAAATTAAAACATTGGGACACTAATAGCACAGTGTGCGATTCAAAAAATGAAATGGAAATAATTATGAAATTTTGGAACGGCTGCTCCGATTTCCATGAAATTTCACATGGTGATAGTAGAGGTGCAGCGAGTTTAAGTTTTGAGCTTGGACCATGTAGACCTACAGGGGGCGAGTCCACATGGTCCCAAAGTTGGACACCCTGATTCCTTATATCTGAACCAATTTCAAAGATTTTTATATGGGAGGATTCTGCTAGTCGATATCTACAAAAAACATCGTACGCACGCCTATATTATCTCTTTTTGTTTAAGAGATATTAAGCTTCAAAAATTAAAATTTTTACTTTTTAGCCTGTCTTGGTGAAGTTTTTTCGCTACAGCGGGTCCAATTTTAGCTCCATTGTTTTAAATTTTATCTTATTTCATTAAAAACAAATATAAAAGTTGTATGAAGAAAGACTTTTGAAAAAATATTTACGGAATCAAAAGTTACAAGTATTTAAATTTAAACTTTCAAAAAAAGTGGATTTTTCCCCGTTTTTTTTGCCGAAAAAGTGGTAACATTTTTTTCTGTTATATAAAATTTTTCTTAAGTAACATACAGTATATATATTTTTCTGAAAGATAACTAAACGCAAAATACTTTAAAGGAAAAAAAGTTTTTAAAAATCAATTTTTGCGAGAACCATGGTTTCCCAAATTTTACCTATTTTTCCAACTAATTTCGAATTTTCGGCTTAATTTCTCAAATCGCAAAGCTGGAATCTAAATAAAGTTATTCCTTTTATTTAGTCTAAAGTGTTTTAATTTTTTTCGCAATAGAAATTTTTGCTCCCCGCTATCGGTTGGAAAGATATATAAAAAAAAGTAAAAAATCACATTTTTGTAAATTTTTTAAAGTTTTTAAATTTTTTAAATTTGGGAATTGCGAGATTTTTGTAGACAAATCTAAAAAAGTGAATTAAGCATCAAAAAATCTACTTATGTGTGAAATTTCATACAAAAATATTCACTAACAAGAATTTTATTGCATAATTAAAAATGAAAAATATGAAAAAAATCACAAATCCATCCTTTGTCAGTGTTTTTTGCAAAAAGTCTTTAATAAATCTTTATATCGCAAAATTTTGTATACATATTTGAAAAGAAGACAAAATTTCTTAAACAATGATATCTAATATGTAATTTTTATCTGTCTTACGGATATAACAGAAGGATATGTAATTAGCACTACACTCCCCGAAATATTTATAAGACCAAAATAGTTTTTTATATTTCTATGGAACTACAAATACAATCCCAGAAATATTTGACACACATATGAAGACAAATAAGGTAGTTTTTTTTTTATGTAAAAAAAGTTGGTTCCGTTACTCATGTGCTAAAATAACGGGACTTTTACTTGAGCTTCGAACGAAATAATTATAAGACCAAATGTGACGAAGTATTACATTACATTACATATTTGTATATGAATATATTTCTTTAGAGAACTTCATACGATTTTTACAAATGCTTAATTTATGCCAACATTTAGGAATATTAAACTCGACTTTTTAAAGACAAATTAGTATCATATTTTGCAGTACAGTAAAGTAGAAAAGATTGACAAAATTTGTATTTACCACAGTTTTTTAATACAGACAAAAATCGTTCAATTAATTTTGGAAACATTTTTCGAAAAAAGCTAATTTTATTTTCCAAATTGCAAAATGTAAAATTGCATAAAGGCAAAAAATCCGTGAAGTAGCAGAAAAAAACAATAGCATAAAAAAATAAAAATTAGTAAAGAAAGTATGATTCCCCAAAAAGTTTTTAGGTTATATAACTGTTTAGGTATGAGCTAATGTATCAATTACAGCCGAGAAATTTTGTAGAGGAGAAATAGTGCTACAACAAGAAAGTACTAATTATGTCCATAACTCCCCATTATCCCATTTACTCACTAGACATTTTTAAAGTTGCAGGGTCAAAACGACGCGCCATAATCATGGTTAAATGAGAGTGAGAAATTTATATGTAATTCAAACTTTGAAGTCGCTCAGAAGAAAATTTTCCCGGACTTTTCGATTTCTCGGGATTTTATTTAAAAATGTGAGTTCAAATAGTATAAAATTGTTTGTATCTTCAATATGGGTGGTCCATCAACGTTATTGAAAATAATCAAAGTGTATCGCATATTTAGATGTACCTAAATTATGCAATAATATTTTCGAAAAATGTCAACTTCCCATGATGATTGGAACATGATGCTATATGGTCTAATGTTTTTTACAAATTTCTAGAGATTAATTCCAGATGTTGTCCATACTAATGACAAATTTATATCGTATATTTAAGATGCTTACAAGATCCTTTCAATGAGTTTGTTTTTTTACTTGCTGCTTATTAGTGCTGACATGATATTTTTTTGAATTCATACCTTAGATTCATTCTATAACGAATATATATTATATTCGATAAAAAATTCGAAAATATATAATCGTTTGTTAAAATGCATGCAGTTTTCTTTCGTTTGTTCTTTTAAAATTTCCGGGAATCACGCTGTTACTTTCTAAAGGAAAATTTTCGGTCTTTTGGAAAAACCAAAATTAAGGAGAAAATTTTCATAGAAGCAAATATCAAACAATTAGAAGAACCTATCGTCATATGATAAATAATTGAGAGCATATCGTAAATTGAAATGCCCATATCTCTTTTGTGTTCGCACTAAGACTTTTCATCAAGGTGAAGTCGCACTAGGTTTAAGGGATTTAAACATCTTTAAATATATATTTATTACAAGCGATATAACCAAGAAACAAACAATAAAAGTTTTCTTTAAAATAAAATTCTATAATTATTACATGAAATAAACTCTTATTATTAAAAATAATTTTTTTATTTTTATTTCTCATGTAAATTATATGAGAAATTATTCTTACAATACCATATTATTAGGGTGATCGACGCGGTTTTCTAACCGGTTTTAAAACCGGTTTTTTCAGTCAATGTGTTGTCTGTTTTTTAAAATGTTCATTTTTCGAATGTCGAATAGACCGGTTTTTTTAGACACAAAAACCGGGTTTAAAAATAGCATTTTATTTCAGAAAACATGTACTAATTAGGAATAATTTTTTAAATATTCATAAAGACTGATTTGTTATGTTTTAAAAATATAGTTTAAGTCTAAATTGGAATTTATTCTCTAATATTAAACAAATAAATCTATATAATTAATAGGCAAACACATTTTTCGTAATCCCTTTTACGCTCACACTAAACATCCGATTTTAATAAGAAATATACCATTAGAAAGGTATTTTCTCAAAGATATGTAGAATATAGATTTTATTAAAATCCTTTCAGTATTTAAGAAGTTATAAGCGGTAAAAAGTACTACTAATACGTATGCCACAACTCGCATGAATATATTTGCATTAACAAAAGAGCGTCTCAAATTATTTAACTCTATTTTTTTTTCTCATGTACACAACTCTCTCATTCAAAGTAGTCTCATTGTTGTTATTTTTTTACAAAAACAAACTGGACAAGTGGTAATGAAATAATAACAGTGTGGTTTTTTGTTCCTTAAGCGTTTTATTTTTTTCTTTTCAGAAAATTTTCTTCGTATTTAACCGTGATTTTGAAAAATCTAAATCTATAACATATTAAAATTGGATAAAGAAAATATTTGAAGAGAATTTATATACTAAGTTAGTGTTTAATTAGCTACATGTACGTACATATTACCCGACATTTTTTGTTAGATTGTTAATAAGCGGGTTGTATTTTCGTAAAATATTTATTTATATGCAATAATTCATTTTATTCACACTAAACTTTTTTATAGGGGTAGCGAAGCACCCCTATACTCTCGTAAGTAATAATTATCCTGTACGAATTTTTTTAATATATTATAATATCTGTAATATTTTTGCACCCAATTTGATTTTTTGATCCAATATTTCCTTTATTTTTTAAAGGTGTTTGTTAAAAAAGTTCCACCTGCAGAATCTTTTCAATTGAGACAGGCTTCCATATTAAGCCATGGTTTCTGTTTATGCTAATTAAAATTTAGTCAAATTTTTGATGATTTTTTTCTAAAATTTTGAAACATAATTATCATAATTATAATTAGATATATAATTTACTTAGCATTTTTTCTCTTTCCAGAGCTTTCTGAAGCTCCCAAACGACGTAGAAAATTAAAATTTGGCTTAATTATAAAACTTTTCGTCCAACAAATCCTAACGGAGCCATATTTTGAAATTTTTATCAGGGAGCGGATATAAGAGGATTTATGTGTCTTTTTCTAAGAATTTTTTTCCTTCCAGAGCTTTCTAAAGCTCCCAGAAAATTACTTATAACCCTATTCGTCCTACAAATCCTAACGGAGCCAGATTTTTAAATCTCTATCAGGGAACGAAAATACGTGGATGTATATATATGGATTTAAATATATCATTCCTAAGCATTGTTTTCTCTCCAGAGCTTTCTTAAGCACCCAGACGACGTAAGAAACTAAAAATCTACTATTCGTTCTACAAATTCTAACGGAGCCAGATGTTTCTATCAGGGACCGAAAAGTCTGTTTTGGTATTAAGAACTTTTTAGTTGCTATACTTGTTGTTTGCTCTCCAAATCCTATCAAAAACTGATTCTGCATTTCGGCCAGGGAGCGCATTTACGACGATTTTTTTGTTTTGAAAGGTTTACGAGTTTAAAACATTAATCCATATTATTCCAATAAATTCTAACGGCTTCAAATAATTGACTTCTATTAGGGAAATGAAGGTGTCCATATGTTGTTCATATTTTTTTCTTTTAATTTTCGGATTTGTTTGTGCATATTTTCATTATTATATTATTTTTCCTGGCATTGTCAGTCTTATACGCTTGTATTTAATAAATTTTAACTTTAATATTATAAGAATTATTGATTTTTTTTAAAGTAGTCTTTTGATATAAATATTAACTTCTGCAAAAAACCGTTTTTTTCTGAATTTCAAAAAGTGCAACCGGTTTCTTTTTAAATACCAACTATTAGAAGTATTCGAAACCCGGATTCTCAAAAAAGTCGAATAATCTATCACCCTACATATTATGTTGAAAAAATATATTTTTAAAATACAGAAACTAAATTACCGGTATATACTGGTACAGAGGGAAACGGTATTTGAATACCGGTATTTTTAACAAAATAATAATTTCGGTATCGGTATCAGTTACGGTAACCAACTTTAAACGGTATTTAATCGGTATTTATAACGGTATCTGTTTCCAACCTTGATATATATATAGGATATAGGGATTACCATTTTTGATTTTTGTTGATGTGCAATTATGTTGCTGCTGTTATTGTTGCCTTAGGCTTTTAGGATTTTGATTATTTGGATGTTGTTAAAATCTTCGAGCACAATTTCTTATAGGTGGCTTTTTCCTTCGCATGTGCAGTGGTGTACATAATTAATAATTGCCTCTTGGCCAGGCGGTAGTCCTTCATCCTTGCTGCTGACGGACTTATCGGCTTGTCTCATCATGACAAAGGTTTAAATTTTTATTTAATAAAAGGTGCTTTTAATTATAATTTTTCTAAGGGTGCTTCATTTTTGAGCAATCATTTTTAAATCCTTTTGTTGGTGCTCTTAAATGGTATGAAATAAAATCAAGAATAGTTTTTAGTTTTTCTTTGCAAAGAGCTAATTAAATAAAGCTCTCTGATCGTTAAGCAAAGAATGTCTTTATCTATCTATATATATAAAAATTAATGTGTGTTTGTTTGTATGTATGTTTGTTTGAAGTCTATAGCCACCTAAACGGCTAAAGCGGTTTTCTTAAATTTTTCACAGTTTGTTCCTATATGCCTGAAAGGAAAAATAGGCTACTTTTTATTTTGAAATTTCATGTGGGCGAGATGCCACGCCCACTTACTAAATAACTAAAGTAATATATCTCGGAAATTGGTAATACTAGAGTCCTCAAATTTTGCACGAACAACTTTGACACCTATATGAACATTCTGGAAAAAATAAGCGAACTAGCAATAGGGGGTGCGGCACATCCCACGCCTAATATTGCTTGACAGTTACATTTTGTACAATAAACTTAAGTGTCAATGTGAACATTTTGTGCAAAAATGGGCGGAAAAGAAATAGTGGGCGTTTCATCTCTCATATAAAGTTAATACCAAAATTTGTATATCTGGGAAACTATAAAAGTTAGAGAGCTCAAATTTTGTACGACTAGCATTAGCTTCAGTATGAATATTTTGGACAAAAATTGGTACACTAGCAATAGTGGGCGTGGCACCTTCAATATAAAGAAAATATTAAATTATCATATCTGAGAAAATATAACAGTTAGAGTTCTTAAATTTTGTCGGAGCCACTTTGGTATCAATATTAATATTTAAGAAAAATATGGGCGGACTAGAAGTAGGGGGCATGGTACCTCCCATATCAATTAAATGCAAAAATTCGTATATCTGGGAAACTATTGGAGTTGGAATGCTCAAATTTTGCACAAAGAATTTTGACATCCATGAAAACATTTTTCTAATAAATTATCGGATGGGGGACGCCCACATTTTACGCCCACTGTTCTAAAACTCTCAAACGGTTGCACCGATTTTCACGAAATTTGACACACAGATAGTACCAGTGCCGGTGGTCGTTATGGGCTGTGAAAGAACTGGGTTGGATGCCACGCTCTCATTTTACGCCCACTTTTTAAAACTCTTAAACGGCTGTACCGATTTTTAAGAAATTTGACATACAGATAGTACCAGTGCCGGTGGTCATTTTAGTAAGAACTGGGTTCACGCCCACTTTTTAAAACCCTTAAACGGTAGCAAATGTTTGATATTCCCTATTAGGGGGTAGCGAAGCGCACCGCGTTACGCTCGTTAAGAATATATCATTCGATTTTATACATAAATATTGTTTATGCAATAGAACATATGGTGACAATTACACATATAAACAAAACAACAATCTTGTACAATGCGTAAAGAGTTGACTGTTTAATATCAATTGTAATTTGATATTCTTTTAATTACTTTAAATGTTCTGTTGGTATATGGTGCAAGTTTCGTAACACGACGGGTGGGTATCGAAATGGCGAACTTAGCTAATAACGGCCATTGCACAGAGGGCCAGAGAGATAGATTTTTAGCCATAAGTCATTTTTAAGAATTTGAAAATAACGAATAAAAAAAAAGCAACTTAAATTATTTACATATAGTATATATATTTTTTTTTTTTTGTTAGTTTTTGAAAAAATTTGCCCAAATTTGCTCCAAATGATAAATGACCAAATCACAACTTTTTATAATAGTGTTCCTAGATTACAACAAAAAAAAAAAAAAAAAACATAAATTTTAAGAAGAGATTTGGATATTTTTTCAAATAAATGTTTATCCAGTATATTAACAAAAAAATGGATACGTTCGATATAATTATATATACAATAAATTTTCTATTTAAAAAAAGAAAATAAGTATGGAAATTGGTCATGATTGGTCAATTATTTCAACTCGCCCCCATACAAATACCCCACGAATAGGGTTTTAACGCTTAGAAATTCCTTATTTATATCACTATTTCAATAAAATTCAGTACAAAAAAGTTTAATGCAATATTAAATCGGAGTACAAAATATAAGGAAGATCGGTTCACAATTAGGCATAGCTCCATATAAAGCCCACTTTCGAAAATCACTTTAGCTCCCAAAATCGAACATAAATTACAGTGTCATGGTAATATTTGATACAAATAAATTTAAAAATCAAATAAACTAATTATATTAGGTCCATTTTTGAAAATCATGTTAATGCACAAACACAATGGTGTCATGATAGACCGACTATAACTTTCTTACTTGATTTTTTATGTTTGCTTTTGAATTCAGTAACATCAAACAAATAGAAAACTTAATTTTAGAAAGATACGGCAAATAAAAAAAATTTCGACACCATATTTTTTCCGCAATTTTTTAATATTTCCGATCATTTTATAGAATACACATTTCAAAGTTTTCTTGTATTTGGTTTTTGACACATTTATCGATTATAAAAAATGTATTTTTGAAGAAATTAACATAACATAAAGAAACATGTTGCGTCTGCCATTTGGGTTTTTTCAAATTCTGATTTCAGTGTCAAATTAAGTAACTCTAAAACTGCCTATACACAAAATTTTAGCGGGATCAGAAAATGTTTTCAAAATTTTGGCAGCCCTTTTAGTTCCGCCATTTTTTAGTTAATTTTTGGAATCAGCAAGTCCAATAACCTTGAAATATTAATTTTTTGCCATATCTGACAACGATAAAGGGTTTTGGTAAAAAAATCGATCTCCCATTGGATAAACGCCGAGTATTTGTCGTGTATTTTTTCTCGCAAGAACATTTTTCTTTAGAGGTATTGGGTTTTATGGGTACATCTTCAATTTTTTCAAACTGGATTAAGCATTTATCAAGCTTGACCGAATTAAAGTATGAAACTATGGGTTGGGTGTTTTGTGTTTGATGAACAGGTTCCGTTAAAATCCAACCAAACTCAGTTTTCTGAGCTATCAATATGTTAAGTAAATCTTTCTAAACACCGGGTTTTATTATTTGTGACTAAAAATCACTGCCAATAATAAAATCTAGCGGGGTACTCTCATAGAATTTCTAGTCAGATAATTGAATATTTTCTAAGTCTTTTATAACGGTGGGATCTAAATTCTGGGTGTGTATTTTAACAACAATTGCTTGGATATTCAATTTAAACGGGATTTGGATCTCAATGAAACTTCACAAAATTTATTTGATCGGGCTGAAATAACTTCATTTAAACCAGAAATTTTAGCTGAATTGGGTATAGTAGGTAAGCGCAACTTTCTTGTAAGTTTATCTGAAATAAACGTACAGTCGGAAGCTTGGTCATTTAGCGCTCTTGCTGGGAATACCTTTCCCTTAACTTCAACGTTAAGAACTACTAATAATTTCGTACTGTCATCTAGGGTGGATATGCTTGATCGGGTATGGGTAGAAAAATGACTGTACTGCATTTCGTGAGGTAGACGTTTGATTATCGTCAACTGAAATTAGGTTTATGTAAAAGGGTATTATATCTTTCGAAACAATATCTACACGTAAACGTGTTGTGACAATCGTTAACCATATGGGAAATGGTCAAACAATTGTAACAGATTCCATTATTTTCTACAAATTCAATCCTCTCATTTACTCCGAATGAAGTAAACGCTGAACATTCTCTTAGGGTGTGATCATTTTCGCATAGTATGCAAACAGACTCATTGGGTTTATCACAAGTAGTTTGGAGATTTACGGTAAATTTAGAGAAATTTTGTTCATAGTTATATTGTGGAATGTTTTGCCTTTTTTTTCGAAAATATTTCCATTTTCAAAGGTATGTTAGTGTTTTGGGTGGGTATTTGAGTTTGTGTCGCTACAAGGATCTAAAACATCATTAACTGAAATTAATTCCTTAAATGTATTGGTTAAAAACAGATCCATGTCTGTCCAAGAAGGGATTTCAGCACAATCTTGAAGGGTTCTCTCAAATTCAAATTCTCAAATTTAGTAGAACAGAGATATAAAATGATAGGATCTGTAGGGGCGCTTGTAGCTCAAAAATATTTTTTTATTTTTTTTTATCAATTTTATTGTATTAATTTCATTTATATTTATTCACCACTGTGAGAACAGTTGTATTTAAATTTAACGGGTTTTGGTATCAAATTTTCATATTGACATTTGATCATAATGACACCCTGTTTTTATGATAATACTGTGCAAATGTCAAAAAGATAAAAGGACGACATTTTCGATGAAGATTTTGGTATTGGTAATATTTATTATATGTGTATGTGTATTATGCTGAAAAAACTGAAATTTTCCAAATTTTCCAAAAATTTCCATAGAAAAGTAGGGTATAAAAAGCGGCCATTACGGTCAATCGTTCCTTTTTGCTGATCGCTGCCACCGAGTTTATTTAAAAAAAAAAAGTCGTCACTCTGCCCGAGAAAAAAATTGAATAGTGTTTTAAATTTTGTTAATTTTTTTTATAACAAAATATCCTGTGAGTATATTTTTTTTTTGTGTGTGAAAATTTAAAATATTCCCTCTTTGTTTTTATTGTTTAAAAATTAAAGTCATTTTTATTTCTTTAAAAAAAAATCCTTTTTTTTATTAAAACGATAATTTAAAATTTTATTTAAAGAAAGTTGTGGAATTTGTTATCCATAAAGCACCTCACAAATTTTTGAAAAAAAATTAACGAAATTTTTTTTAAATACCCAGGCATAAATTAAAAAAAATACCTCCTTTAACAATTTTAAGCAGCAAAAACTTACAATCTATCTAATTGGTTGTTAACAAAAAGGTAATAAAAACAAAAAGCAAAATCACACACACACATACATATATAAAAATTAACAAAAACCAAATTTATTTTAAGCACACACACTACACAATTTTTTTTCTACGTCATCAGAAATTTTCTTTTCTAAAATCCAATTTTTACGGTAACGGGCAACCCTGAGCATAAACCCGCCAGCCTTAAAAATCTCGAGCTAGGAAGGCTCCAATTGTGCCTGTGACGTCGAAGAAAATCGTCTAACAAAACCACCAACAAAAACATCTTCGGGTGAGAAATTCCCAAAAGGGAAAGTGAAAGTGTAAAAGTGCCATAAAAATGTTAATAATCAAAAATTCGAATTAAATATTTTAAATTTCCTTAAAAGAAACAATTAAGAAGTGCAGAATTTTCATTTTTGAAAAATTATAAAAACTATTTAAATTTGCACTGACGAAATATTAAAATTTTACAACATAAAATTTCCACTCAAATGAATATATAAAAACACAAAAACCGAAAAAAAAGAAAACAAATAAAAATCTGGAAAAAAAAAAACAAGAAATGAAACACAAAAGAAATACAGTTTAAATTTATTTTTTATTTGATTTTTCATAAAATTTAAAATATAATAAAATCATTACTTAAAAACTATTTAAATTTTATTTTGCTTATATATAAAAATCACTTTTTGTTCACTACTTTTTTTTTATTAATTTAAATTTTTAATTATTTAATTTCTCACTTTTGATCGCGATTCACTTAAAAGAAAACTAAAATTGTAATGCAAAAATCAATATAGGAAAAATATTAGTGGTGAAAAATGCAAAAACATTAAAATTATAGATAAAAACAAGTGTCAAAAATTTAAATATAAAAACAAAAATGTGCAAGAATTTTAAAAGTAAAATTGAGTAATTTATATCAAAAATCAATAAGATCAATAACTTATAATTGAGTAAAAAAAAAATTATTAAAGGAATAAAAAAAATAGTTCTGTTAATAACATGATCTGTTAAAATAAAATCAAATAACATATGAAACCACCCTTATATTAAAATCTATAAGCACCAGAAAAAATACAAGTACATCGACAGGAAAGCAGCCGAAAGATCTTTCGACGTGGGATCCTGAAAATGTAAGTCAAAATCCTTTTCGTTTTTATATTATTTTATATTATTTTTGATTTTATTTAAACAAATTTAATAACTTAAAACCTAACATACACTGTTAATATTTTTTTTTTACATAAGATTACATCTTATAGTTGATCACTCAGTGTTAACAACATGAGTAAAAATGTTAACTTTTTAAAATAAATGCAAACAGTGTATGTAATGTTTATTGCAATTTTTAAAATTATTTTTCAATAAAATTTTCGTACTTAGAATTAAATTTCCTTTAAAATAAGGGGTAAATTAATTAAATTTCTTTTAAAAATAATTAATTTATTTTAATAAACCGAATTAATTATTTTTACATAAATTTTTATTGAAAAAGAAGAAGAAAGAAAACCAGTTTTATTCATCTATTTTTATTTGCTTTATTTAACATTGTAATTTACAAGATATATATTTTTTTTTTTTTTTTGCTATTACATCGAAATTTAATTAATTTAATAACCAAATCAATTTAAATAACTACAATGGTCTAGTGGCGTAATCAATTACCTACCATACCGCGTACCCCAGGTTCAAACCTCGTTTGAGCCAAGAACTTTCTTTTTTTTTTTTTATAATTTTTTTTAACCCAGGTTCGAATCCCACTTGGGGAAAAACAATTTTTTTTATATTATTATGTTTTTTTTTAATAAATAATATTATTTTCAATTATTTTTTTTTATCATGAACCCAGGTTCAAAACCCAATTGGGACAAAAATATCGTTTGAATTTTTTTTTATTTAAATTATTTTGAACCTGAGTTCAAACCTTTGAATCAATAGTTTTATTATTTTGCACATTTTTATTCCTCTATGCAAAGAACTAATTTTTTTTTATGAACCCGAGTTCGATTCTCAATTGAACCCGGAATTTTTTTTTTGTATATTTTTATTTTTTTTGCGTTTAAAACTAATTTTTAAATTGATTTTTGCAAATATTTTTTTTATCGCTATTTATTTTATTTTGAAATTTTTTTATTTTAATATTATCAATATGTTTGATATTAGTTGAGTTTTTTTTTTTTTATTATTTTTATTAAACATTATGTTTAAGGATATTTATTTTTCAATAAACCATCTGAATAATAAAATGAAGCTCTAAGCGTCCTTTTAATTGGTTCCTGGTGAACTAAATCGGATAGGGTAGTTTTTGGGATCATACTAAAATTTCGCCAAGCATTCCTTGTATGATCATGGTTGGGAGGGGAAATCACTGTGTTACCATCTACACACAGCTCGTTCAACAATTCTAAATATCCGTTTCCGTCTTCTTTTTCCTGAGTCTTTTCGTGTTCTCTTTGTCCCTCTTTCTATCCTTTGCTCTCTTTCTTTTTTTCTACAACTACAGCACGCACACAATAAAATAATATTCTGTGCATGTCAACTTCTAGTCCATTTAAAGTAGCACCGAATCCCCCCGATTGCCGACGAGATAGGAGCCGGAAAACAGTTGCGTGCTCGCTGCTTTCATGGATCTAACATTACTTTGGCACATATGCAAATATTCAGAACGGTTATATGCTACAGTTATTTAATATTATTTTTGGCGCCCAACGTGGGGCCCACACGTGCGTTCAATTTTTAATTAACATCTTTTGAATTCTTTGAATTCATGTTTTGTGTGGTCCCTATTCATTTTCTTTTTCCTTTTAATTTTCACTCTTTTACTTTTCTGTTTCACTGTACTTTTCAAATTTCCTTTTTCTATGTGTAATTTTTCATCTGTATGGAATTAACATGATTCTGTATTATCTGGTTAACCGACAGCTATGTTAATCATACTCATTCTCTTTTGATAAAGCAATATTATCAACACCTCTTCTTATTTCCTGGAAATGCTGATTTCTGGAGTTAGTTCTAGATTCTGACCGGAAGTTTAGGATTTGTGTAGATAATATTCCCTAATTATTGTTAGTATGGTGCGGAAATGACTACTTGGAAATTTTTCAAGATAGTACCTGTCATTCCCTTCAATGTTGTTTTAATTTCTATTCTTCAGCTTTTCACTTTCTTTTTATTTCCCTTTTTATTTTTTTTATTTTCTTTCATTCTTTTATTTTTCTTTATTTCAATTTCCTTTGTATGATTGTTTTACTGTCTGGAATTGGCATTATTCAGAATATTATGTTACCCGACAGCAATATCGATCATGCTCAATCGCTTGTGTAAATGTAGTATTATCAACATATTTTCACTATTTCCTGGAAATGCTGATTTCTGGAGTCAGTTCTAGTCTCAGACCGGAAGTTTAGGTTTTATGTCAATAATACTCCCTAATTTTTGTTAGTTTGGTGTGGAAATAACTACATGGATTACATTCATGCTAGTACCTGCCAATCTCTTGTGTTTATTGTGTTCCTTGTCTCTTTCCTCTTTATTCTTTACTTTAATTTCTTATTTCCTCTTTCTTCGGTTACGTTTGTTTAGTTTTGTTGAACTTTTTTATTTTTAACTATCACCGGTTTCGCCAGGAACCAATATTATTCATGATTGTTATTTATCGAATTTTTTTTTGTTATTATCCTTTTTATATATATTTTTCTCATTTTTATATATTTTTTTTTAGATTGAGTTTGAAAATAATTACTTCAAATTTATTTAGATATTAAATTGAATTTAATAATTTTATTTTTGGCGCTGAATTTTATCAACCAAAATTAGAAAATATTTTTTTTATATATTTTCTAAAAACAAAATTTTATTTCTAGATTTATTTTTCAATTGCAATCCTGCAATTATATTTGAATTGTTTTTTTTTTATTATTTTTTTTCGGAAGGAAAATTTGTTTTTTTAGAATTAAATCTTTATTTTTGTTTGCTTCTGAATTTTGCAAACTGATTTTAGAGATATTTTTTTTTTATTTTTTTTATTTCTTGTTGCAAATTTGCAATTAGATAATTTTAATTTTCTGGAGAACACCTGAATTTTATTTTCTCTAAAAATTGTTCTTTATTTTATTTTATTTTATTTTTATTTTTGCTTTATTGGTATTTTGCAATACTACCTTATTTTTGTAGATTTTTTTTTTTTTTCAATTTTAAATACTTTTACAATGTCACAAACTCAAAGCACCAGTAGTGTTTTTCCAAATTGTGTCTCATGTAAAGATGCCATTTTAGAGTCAGGTTCTACTTATGTTCCTCCTTGTGGTCATCCTTTACACATAACTTGTTTTAGAAAAATTCCCACTTCTAAACAAATTTGTCCTGTTTGCAATGGTAAACTTTCGACAACTAAAACAACAACTATTGTCAATATACCACCTCCACCAATTGTAACACGTTCTAGATCTCAGTCTCAGAGAGCATTAGATTTTGATTCTAATCGCTCAAACACCATCCCACCTACTCCGGGAAATGTTCCACCATCAGATCCTAATATTTCGTTTATGTCCACCAGTTCTCACCAAGGTCAACAAGATCAAATACAAACTTTAGTTTCAGCGGCTGTAAGTGCTCAACAAGCTGCAATGCTAACTTCACTTACCCAACATCTGACAAAGTTAATCGAGACTAATATTCAAGTAGGTTTCCAAAGGTTAAATTTTAATACTCAAACGGCGTCTAACAACACACCTCAACAAACGCAGGCTCCGGTTTCGAATCAAAGCCCACAAATTTTAACTTTACCTGCTGTTGAACAACAAACTTTAGAACAGCTTTTAGGCCTTCCGTCTAACAATGCCAATCGAACTTGTCCAAGTACTACCGTTAGTGGCAGTAATATAGCCTCTAACTTAACTGTTAGAGCCGATAAGGTAGGACACGTTATCCATAACTGGAAGATTCGTTTTACAGGGGATCCAAAAGGAATGCCCGTTGAAAATTTCATTTATAGGGTTGAGGCATTAACAAAACAAACTCTTGAAGGAAACTTCGAACTGCTTTGTGACCACATTTCTACTCTTTTTGAGTCAAAAGCCTCTGACTGGTTCTGGAGACACCATAAGTCGTCCCGTAGAATTGTTTGGTCTGAACTTTGTAATGCTCTTCGCGAACAGTATTCTGATTCACGTACAGATATAGACTTCCGCGAAATGATCCGCGACCGAAAACAGAAATCGGGTGAGTCTTTTGATTCCTTCTATGAATCGATAGTAGACATTTCCGATCGTTTAACTACTCCTCTTCCCGAAAACGTGTTAGTGGAAATTCTGCGTCGTAATTTGCTCCCGGAAATTCAACATGAATTGTTGAATATTGAAATTAAATCCGTTTCTCAATTACGCGAAATATGTCGTAAACGTGAATTTTTCATTCAGGATGTAGTTAAGAAACACAGTTTGTCTAAACATGCCTTTCAACGTAGACAAGTTCACGAAATGTTCGGCGATGATTCCGAATCATCGGACGAAGAAATTTCTGCAATTTCTATGGTCTGTTGGAACTGTCAGAAATCTGGTCATAGGTACCAGGACTGCCTTGACGAGAGGCGCGTGTTTTGCTATGGTTGTGGTGCACCAAACACCTATAAGCCCACATGTCCATCGTGTAGTGGTCCAAAAAACTTGCGGTCCAGTGCACTGAAAAGTGCACGCAAACTGACCAAAACTACTTCCACCAACACAGATTAGTAGACGAATCTGCACCAGCTTCCATTTCTATTTATTCATCCAATGGGTCAAATATTAATAACACAACACCGGCTATAGACAATAAAATTTCCCCAAACGTGACAAAGATACATCCACCAACTTATTTCAAACCATTCCATGTTCGCATGGCCGAATATAACGCTATCCGAGACAGAATTTTTAATGATTTATCTCCCAGCAAAAAACACGTTAGGTCTTCGAAGCGCATGAAAACTTTTTGGTCTCATATTAATCATACGCGTCGTAAGTTACTAAGTTCCATTTACGATAAACCAAATGATGAACGCCCTTATGCTAAAGTACAAATTTTTAACAAAACGATAATGGGCTTGTTAGATACGGGAGCGTCCATAAGTTGTTTAGGGGCACAAGCGGCTAAAGAGTTTTTGGAATCTGGAAATAAATTCAAGAAGATTAGGTCCGTCGTAAAAACAGCCGATGGTAAAGGCCAGAGTGTGGAAGGGTTTGTGCAAACAAATATAATTTTTAAAAGTATTTCCAAACCTATAACATTATATATTGTACCTACGCTAGCCCAAAACTTATATCTAGGTATAGATTTTTGGCATGCTTTTAATTTGTTACCTCCAGGTTTAGTTTCCGAACTGAATCCAAACCTTTTATCAACCAACATTTCTGAAATTTCCGAACAAAGACCTTTATCTGATACACAGAAACAGCAACTCCAAATTGTTATCAATACATTCCCGTCGTTTGCCAAAGAAGGTTTAGGTAGAACTGGCATAATTTCTCACGTAATCGACGTAGGTTCTGCTACTCCAATCAAACAACGACATTTTCCGGTATCTCCAGCAATGGAGAAACTAATTTATGCGGAGCTAGACCGAATGTTAGAAAATGATGTAATTGAGGAATCAGATAGCGCGTGGTCGTCTCCAATAGTCCTTGTTCAAAAGCCAGGAAAGGTTAGGCTCTGTTTAGATAGCAGGAAGGTTAATTCGGTCACAATCAAGGATGCATATCCGCTACCGAATATCGACGGTATCCTTAGTCGTTTGCCAAAAGCAGAGTTTATAACTAGTTTAGATTTGAAGGACGCGTTCTGGCAAATTCCGCTCGATAAATCGTCGAAGGATAAGACAGCATTTACGGTTCCCGGCCGCCCATTGTACCATTACAAGGTCATGCCTTTCGGGCTTTGCAATGCGCCTCAGACGATATCTAGGCTAATGGACAAGGTGGTTCCAGCGAATTTGCGAACCGAAGTGTTTGTCTATCTGGACGATTTATTGATCGTGTCAGACACGTTTGCTAGGCATTTGGAGGTGTTGCGTGAAATTTCGAAGCAAATTCGTTCTGCAGGACTGACAATTAATGTAGAGAAATCCAAGTTTTGCGTACGGGAGGTCCGATATCTTGGCCATTTAGTGGGTAATGGGGTGATTCAGACAGACCCGGAGAAAATATCGGCCATTGTTGAATTCCCGACACCGAGGTCTGTAAGGCAACTCAGACGATTTTTAGGGATGTCCGGGTGGTACCGTAAGTTCATTAAGAATTACGCTGCGGTTACTTCTCCTTTAACCGATTTGTTAAAAGCAACAAGAAAATTTGTTTGGAATGAAGAAGCTCAAAAATCTTTTGAAGATTTGAAGCACATATTGACAACTGCGCCAGTTTTACATAGCCCAGATTTTTCACAGCCGTTCTATATACACTGTGATGCTAGTCACACTGGAATAGGAAGTGTTTTGGTACAAAAAAATGCGGAGGGTGAAGAGTTTCCGATAGCATTTATGTCTAAGAAGCTCAACCAAGCCCAACGTAACTATTCTGTTACCGAACAGGAATGTTTGGCAGCACTGCTAAGCATTAAAAAGTTTAGAGCGTATGTTGAAGGGCATGAGTTTACAGTGGTCACTGATCATGCATCACTAAAGTGGCTCATGTCCCAAACAGACCTTAATTCGAGGTTGGCAAGGTGGGCTTTAAAGCTTCAAGGATTTAGCTTCAAGATAGAACATCGGAAAGGTAGCCAAAACGTAGTTCCTGATGCACTTTCGCGTACTAACACTGGAGATTTGTCCGAGCTAAATTTGTCCGTTTTAGATGACTCTGGGGTCTTCGTGGATTTACAGTCCGAAAAATTCAAGAGTACTGACTACACTCAACTGTTGGACAGAGTTAGGGAAAATCTTGATAAAACTCCAGACCTTAAAATTGTGGACGGATACTTGTACAGACGGACTGAACACTGTTCTGGTGAACAGCTGCAGGACGATCTTGCTTGGAAACTTTGGATACCCAAAGATATGGTTAGGGAAATTCTGGAAAAGGCACATGATAGCCATTTGTCCTCTCATGGGGGTATCAACAAAACGTTAGAACGTATTCGTAGGTTCTATTTCTGGCCTAATCTTGTGAATGATGTTAGATCTTACATCAATTCTTGCGACGTTTGTAAGGGAACTAAACATCCTAACTTCATTATGCGTCCACCAATGGGTAAAACTTCGGAAACTTCTAGGTTTTTCCAAAAACTTTACATAGACTTTCTCGGCCCATATCCGCGATCTAAATCCGGTAACGTCGGTATTTTTATCGTCTTAGATCATTTTTCGAAATTTTGTTTCCTGAAAGCCGTGAAAAAGTTTACAGCAGACGTCGTGGTAAAATATATGGAGGAGGAACTGTTCCATACTTTTGGTACACCGGAAACTGTCGTCTCTGATAACGGTTCGCAGTTTAAATCGGCACAATTTAATAAACTTCTAACGAACTACGGGATAAATCACGTTTATACCGCGGTACACTCGCCCCAAGCAAATGCCTCAGAACGTGTCAATCGTTCAGTGCTATCAGCAATCAGGGCATATATAAAACACGATCAGAGTAACTGGGATGAGTACCTCAGTAGCATTAGTTGTTCTTTACGATCATCTATGCATACTTCCATAGGTACTTCACCCTATTACATGGCGTTCGGACAGCATATGATTACCAACGGTAACACTTATGCACTTCTCCGAAGACTTGAAATGCTTGACGATAGGGACGTGAAATTCAACCGCGAAGATACTTTGAACATTGTACGTGATAGAGCCGTAAAGAAAATGAGTCAACAACAGGAGCGTAACGAAAGATCATACAATCTACGATCCCGTGAGGTCAATTACGTTGTAGGGCAGGAAGTTTTCAGAAGGAACTTCAGTCAGAGCAATTTCGAAAAAGGCTATAATGCTAAACTTTCTCCACCTTTTCTCAAGGCTCGAATAAGAGCGAAAACCGGAAATTGTTACTATGAATTGGAAGATTTAAACGGTCGTTCTCTTGGCATATACCATGCAAAGGATATACGTCAATGAACTTATTACATTTTGTTTTATTTGAATTGTTTTTCTCTTGTATAATCGCTACAAGCGGTATCAGCTTTGTGCTGCTTTGAGCTCCCAAATCTGATTTTGGTTGGGGGGTTATGTAGGGGCGCTTGTAGCTCAAAAATATTTTTTTATTTTTTTTTATCAATTTTATTGTATTAATTTCATTTATATTTATTCACCACTGTGAGAACAGTTGTATTTAAATTTAACGGGTTTTGGTATCAAATTTTCATATTGACATTTGATCATAATGACACCCTGTTTTTATGATAATACTGTGCAAATGTCAAAAAGATAAAAGGACGACATTTTCGATGAAGATTTTGGTATTGGTAATATTTATTATATGTGTATGTGTATTATGCTGAAAAAACTGAAATTTTCCAAATTTTCCAAAAATTTCCATAGAAAAGTAGGGTATAAAAAGCGGCCATTACGGTCAATCGTTCCTTTTTGCTGATCGCTGCCACCGAGTTTATTTAAAAAAAAAAAAGTCGTCACTCTGCCCGAGAAAAAAATTGAATAGTGTTTTAAATTTTGTTAATTTTTTTTATAACAAAATATCCTGTGAGTATATTTTTTTTTTTGTGTGTGAAAATTTAAAATATTCCCTCTTTGTTTTTATTGTTTAAAAATTAAAGTCATTTTTATTTCTTTAAAAAAAAATCCTTTTTTTTATTAAAACGATAATTTAAAATTTTATTTAAAGAAAGTTGTGGAATTTGTTATCCATAAAGCACCTCACAAATTTTTGAAAAAAAAATTAACGAAATTTTTTTTAAATACCCAGGCATAAATTAAAAAAAATACCTCCTTTAACAATTTTAAGCAGCAAAAACTTACAATCTATCTAATTGGTTGTTAACAAAAAGGTAATAAAAACAAAAAGCAAAATCACACACACACATACATATATAAAAATTAACAAAAACCAAATTTATTTTAAGCACACACACTACACAATTTTTTTTCTACGTCATCAGAAATTTTCTTTTCTAAAATCCAATTTTTACGGTAACGGGCAACCCTGAGCATAAACCCGCCAGCCTTAAAAATCTCGAGCTAGGAAGGCTCCAATTGTGCCTGTGACGTCGAAGAAAATCGTCTAACAAAACCACCAACAAAAACATCTTCGGGTGAGAAATTCCCAAAAGGGAAAGTGAAAGTGTAAAAGTGCCATAAAAATGTTAATAATCAAAAATTCGAATTAAATATTTTAAATTTCCTTAAAAGAAACAATTAAGAAGTGCAGAATTTTCATTTTTGAAAAATTATAAAAACTATTTAAATTTGCACTGACGAAATATTAAAATTTTACAACATAAAATTTCCACTCAAATGAATATATAAAAACACAAAAACCGAAAAAAAAGAAAACAAATAAAAATCTGGAAAAAAAAAAACAAGAAATGAAACACAAAAGAAATACAGTTTAAATTTATTTTTTATTTGATTTTTCATAAAATTTAAAATATAATAAAATCATTACTTAAAAACTATTTAAATTTTATTTTGCTTATATATAAAAATCACTTTTTGTTCACTACTTTTTTTTTATTAATTTAAATTTTTAATTATTTAATTTCTCACTTTTGATCGCGATTCACTTAAAAGAAAACTAAAATTGTAATGCAAAAATCAATATAGGAAAAATATTAGTGGTGAAAAATGCAAAAACATTAAAATTATAGATAAAAACAAGTGTCAAAAATTTAAATATAAAAACAAAAATGTGCAAGAATTTTAAAAGTAAAATTGAGTAATTTATATCAAAAATCAATAAGATCAATAACTTATAATTGAGTAAAAAAAAAATTATTAAAGGAATAAAAAAAATAGTTCTGTTAATAACATGATCTGTTAAAATAAAATCAAATAACATATGAAACCACCCTTATATTAAAATCTATAAGCACCAGAAAAAATACAAGTACATCGACAGGAAAGCAGCCGAAAGATCTTTCGACGTGGGATCCTGAAAATGTAAGTCAAAATCCTTTTCGTTTTTATATTATTTTATATTATTTTTGATTTTATTTAAACAAATTTAATAACTTAAAACCTAACATACACTGTTAATATTTTTTTTTTACATAAGATTACATCTTATAGTTGATCACTCAGTGTTAACAACATGAGTAAAAATGTTAACTTTTTAAAATAAATGCAAACAGTGTATGTAATGTTTATTGCAATTTTTAAAATTATTTTTCAATAAAATTTTCGTACTTAGAATTAAATTTCCTTTAAAATAAGGGGTAAATTAATTAAATTTCTTTTAAAAATAATTAATTTATTTTAATAAACCGAATTAATTATTTTTACATAAATTTTTATTGAAAAAGAAGAAGAAAGAAAACCAGTTTTATTCATCTATTTTTATTTGCTTTATTTAACATTGTAATTTACAAGATATATATTTTTTTTTTTTTTTGCTATTACATCGAAATTTAATTAATTTAATAACCAAATCAATTTAAATAACTACAATGGTCTAGTGGCGTAATCAATTACCTACCATACCGCGTACCCCAGGTTCAAACCTCGTTTGAGCCAAGAACTTTCTTTTTTTTTTTTTATAATTTTTTTTAACCCAGGTTCGAATCCCACTTGGGGAAAAACAATTTTTTTTATATTATTATGTTTTTTTTTAATAAATAATATTATTTTCAATTATTTTTTTTTATCATGAACCCAGGTTCAAAACCCAATTGGGACAAAAATATCGTTTGAATTTTTTTTTATTTAAATTATTTTGAACCTGAGTTCAAACCTTTGAATCAATAGTTTTATTATTTTGCACATTTTTATTCTTCTATGCAAAGAACTAATTTTTTTTTATGAACCCGAGTTCGATTCTCAATTGAACCCGGAATTTTTTTTTTTGTATATTTTTATTTTTTTTGCGTTTAAAACTAATTTTTAAATTGATTTTTGCAAATATTTTTTTTATCGCTATTTATTTTATTTTGAAATTTTTTTATTTTAATATTATCAATATGTTTGATATTAGTTGAGTTTTTTTTTTTTTATTATTTTTATTAAACATTATGTTTAAGGATATTTATTTTTCAATAAACCATCTGAATAATAAAATGAAGCTCTAAGCGTCCTTTTAATTGGTTCCTGGTGAACTAAATCGGATAGGGTAGTTTTTGGGATCATACTAAAATTTCGCCAAGCATTCCTTGTATGATCATGGTTGGGAGGGGAAATCACTGTGTTACCATCTACACACAGCTCGTTCAACAATTCTAAATATCCGTTTCCGTCTTCTTTTTCCTGAGTCTTTTCGTGTTCTCTTTGTCCCTCTTTCTATCCTTTGCTCTCTTTCTTTTTTTCTACAACTACAGCACGCACACAATAAAATAATATTCTGTGCATGTCAACTTCTAGTCCATTTAAAGTAGCACCGAATCCCCCCGATTGCCGACGAGATAGGAGCCGGAAAACAGTTGCGTGCTCGCTGCTTTCATGGATCTAACATTACTTTGGCACATATGCAAATATTCAGAACGGTTATATGCTACAGATCCCAGTTATCCGTATCTATTTCTAACGAATTCGAAATTCGAAATGCAGCAATTTATTTGTCTCTGAAGATTTCTTATTGAAACACTACACATAGTGTTGACAGTGGATACATTAAATAGGGTTTTTAGTTCTGCATTTTTAGTTCTGCATTGATTTGCATTTAGCTCTGCATTAATTTGCATTTAGTTCTGTATTAATTTGCATTTCCTCATATTGAAAAACTAATTGGGTCCATGCAATAGGAAAGCCTTTATTTGTTAAGGGTGCATTGTCAACAATTTCTTTGGCTTCACCGCTTGTATTTTTTTAAGATAGAAAAGTTTTTCAACTTCACTTAAACGGGTATTATTGACATAAATAGCCTAAAAGGTCTCTAAAAAAAAGCCCAAAAATTAAAACCACCATTAAAAATGGGTATATCACGTGGGGGTTAATTAAAGGCTACGGAATTGCTATTTGGCTGGAGGCTCGGGTAAAGAGGGTCGGGAGTTATTTTGGCTTACTTCAATTGCTTCATTAATTGATATCATGCAAATTCTATAAAAATTCTTAGCAGACCTCACTTGCTTCACAATTTCCGTCACATTGATTACATCGACCTTTTCCGAATCATTTAGATCAATAGATTCCCTAATTTGTTTAAATTTTTAAGCAATATTTTGCCACAAATCTTCAAGTTCGCGTTTTTTGAATTTCAATGCGGGTAAGGATTGGGAAATCTGAAGGGTAGCGCGATAATCCTCATCGAAAGCTTCGGTTTGGATGTAATGCATTAAATCGGTGGCCAAGGATTTTAAATGAAACATTTTTAATTAAAAAATATATAAATTGAAAAATATATAAATATTTGAACAAAAACGATATTTAATTTTGGATTTGTGTAAGGAATTTATAAATTTACATCTTCAAATTGAAAAATAAAAAATGTGTACCAGCGAAAAAATTTCCTACTGGGTACTTTATTAATAAGACTGTAGGGTACAAACCTTCACAAGAGACGAAAAAATCTCTTGTTTTTCTTATTCCCCTTTGTGTCGTCTTCCCGCTACGTTTAGTATTAAGTTGATGGGTAGTGTTGTTGTTACATACAGTGCTGTACAGAATAAAAGCAACAAAATTAGGGTAAACCTTAGAATACTTTTATTTTTAGAATATTTGGTTTACAACAAAAATAACTTTACGAAATAATATACATATTTAAGGGTTAAAAGAACACAAACATTTAAAGAACTTTAACTTTGTCTATTTACAAAAACTGGTATAAAACACAATTCAGTTTTTGTAAATAAAGTGTGCACAACAATAGCAACATATTCATATTTTGTTTCATTTTGTTCTATATTATAAATTTTTCATAAAATTAAGTAGTTTTAATGCGATTAAATTGTTAATTGATTACTCTGCAATGATTTCCATTTGAAATTTTTGACTAAACAACACTTTGGACTGCACTAATCTTGAAGCTGCATAAAATATCTTCCACAGATCTTGCGTCTAAGTATTAGACCACATAGTTTAAAAATGTTAAGCAAACATTTTAAGCAAAGACGTCTAATCCAATCCTTCAAAAGTTTTAAAATATATTTCGCATTTTTTTCATGCAAAAACATAGAATTAAACACGATACTTCTCTATGTATAACGAAATTTCTGTGATTTTTAATAATCTATTAACCTAAAAATATCAAAATTTAATTAGATTTCTAAGAAAAGGACGTAGTTTTTTCGTTTTTTACAGTCATTACGTCTTTTCTCTGCACAAAATCATTTTTTAGAACTATACGGTTTAAGATGTACACCTTGACAGTATATCCGGTTGCGCGACGTTGCGTATCCGGTCATAGTGGAAACATATGGACCATAAAAAAAAAATTAACTTGGCTGAAACTGGCTTAAATCCTTAATAAGTTTTGTGGTAATGCTATTTGAAACAAATTGGTTACAGATCTGAACTCACAAGACTTGAAGCTAATTTGTTGTTTGTTGTTGTGCAAACTTTCAATAGTTTTGATGACAAAATTTTTTTGTTTTTTAAATTTTTAATTTTTTTAGATGGGGTCTGTGTGCCCCTCAACCGAACACAAAATTTGGGATAGGGATTGATACTTGTTTTGATTGTGCGTATTTTGCGCTATATCCTCAAATTTTGGAAAAAAAGTGCGAAAATTTTTCAAAAAGTCAGTTTTTCGAGAGGCACATTCACAGTTTCATATGCAATGGCATGGATTACTGCGAGAACTTTTTATTTTTTTTGTTATTTTATTATACTTACACTTTTTGTTTTTGTATTTTTATATAGAAAATTGCAATTTAAACAAATATTGGATATATGGATATAAGAATGGCGATAAATATAATTGATTGGGATCATAAATTTAATTCAAATGTCGTTGATAGTTGAAAACGGGACACTTGTCAAAACACATTTCGCTAAGGCACATCGTGTGGACAGCATGAAATTAACTATAATTGGCATAATTAGTAGGTGCTTGTTATGCTTAATAAAAATTCGGAGGCGCATCAAAAAATGTTTAAAGATAAAAATTTTGTGGACCAAAAAATATTTACCTGTGTTAAAAAAGGTTCACAATATTAAAAAGCATTTCTTTGTAATAAACTCTAACAAAATATATTTTCAATCAATATATGGAGAAATAACTTAGATTCGATCCAAATTTTTCACAAAATTTTTAAAAATCGCGATTTTTATTGAAAAGAAAATTTTTAAAATTTTACTAGAAAACCCTAAAATATGATGCACTAATACCATCAAACATTGAAAATATCATAAATTGTATTTGAATAATTCAGTAGGTTTTGATATTATGTGTAATTTTGACCAGAATTGTACATAAACTTCTAGTTTGTAAAAATTTGTATATGTTCAACTTAAAATCGCCACAAATTTCGCGCCCCTCGCATGAAATGATTAACGCGAACTGACTCTACATGCAATCGAGTCACTTTATATGTATACAAAAAAATGTACATTTTTTTGAAGGGCTAAAATGAAAAATTTTTGATAATGGCCCATATAAATATTGTTTTAAATTAAATAAAGTACTTTTCTTTTTTAATATGATTAATTTTATTTTTTTATTTATTTATTTCAATGTATCAGTAACCTAGCCTATTGCCTATAATCGATTACAAATTTCTACTTAAAAATATATAATACAGTTTAAAAACAATTATTAAATAATATATAAAAATTGATTTAATGAAAAGGAAAGTAATAATAAAGTAATAAATTAACCATAATAATGACAAGTAATAAATTAACCATAATAAGGTAATGTAATGTTGGTTAGAAATTAAAAAAAAAAAAAATAAATTACATTTTTACAAATTTATAACAATTTAAACTCCTATCATACAATAAGAAATAAAAGTAATTAATTATAATAAACAACCATACAATCAATAAAATAAAAAAAAAATCATGAGGAAAGCAACGTATTTATATGAAATTATAAATTGTTTTTTGTATAAAAACAGAAATAAAAAATTTACCTTTATTGAATCAGTTTTTCAGTGCTATATTGCTTAGCCTGTATCTTCTTTAAATGCTTTCAATTGACTTTGTGTGCAGTATATATTAAACCTTAGAGACTATATAACCTATCTACGTAGACAAATCCGTTTTTGTAACGTGTTACCTACTTATTTTTAATAATATCTGAACGAAGCTTTTAACGGATGTCCTTTTACATGCACTGAAAAGTCATAATCCTTTAAACTGTGATTCCAAAATAAATTTGTTTACCTTACTTAAGCAGTAATTTTAGCTTTGATTGTATTTTAAATTTGTTTTTGTGTTTTGGGAAAATTTCTATTTTGTTTTGTTTGGATTTTTATTTTGTAATTTAGTTCTGTGGACTTTATTATTTTTATGTTTGCACTGTTTTCACTTTAATTTGTAGGCTCGTAAGGACCATGAAGATACGAGTTAGGGGTTTTTGGGTAGGGTGATTTTGCAAAGAAATAAGAACACAATATTCTTATAACGTTATAAAACGTTTTGTATGAATTTTATTTTACTTAGTTGAATTATAATATTTTTAGAGTTAGAGTTGATTTCAAATATTAAGTTTTTACTAATATTTAGGATAACGTTTTTTACTGCAACGGGTTACACACTATACTTCGGGTTATTCACGATACGTTCCTTTTTTATTAGTAATGATTGTTGCCGATCAATTGACAAGAGAAAGGGATGAAGTTGACTGCAGTTGGGGGCGTTAGTAAGAACGTCAGGGTTGGGGATGTTTGTTCACTGGCGTAAACATACGATTACCGCTCTTTCTACGCGGGAAAGGTCGCATCTTGGATCAAGGAGGAGCGAAAGTGTGCTTGGTGGGCTATTTGGTGACGCCCTGTAGGGGTTACTTGGTGGCTTACGGTTTTATGTGTTGTCTGCTTTGCAGTGTGTGCCAGCAGAGGATAGCTTCAACCCCATCAGCAATGGGAGTTATCTCGTCCAGAAAGCGAGTGATTAGATTGAAACTTATATGTGTAACAGCATGCAGCGGTGTCTGGTTTTGCGCATTATTGTTTAACCCATAGTTAAGAACACCACCGAATTAAGTCGTCAAGGTAGGTGTCCACGTACAACTCGACATTTCTTAACCTTGGACTTATTTCGATTTATAGTGTATTTGTAAAAATATATTTTTGTGAGTGCCTGAAAGCCGTTTTTCCGAGCTACATTTAAGTGTATAAATCTGGAGAGTGTGGATAAATTCTATCGAATAATCGTTGGAAAAAGCTCATAAACAATCCATAAGTATAAAATGTTTTTATTTTATTAACTTTTTAACATTGGGAGAAATTTCTAACAAATCATATCTTACTTCATTTTCCGCATTCAAACATGATCTAAATTTGGATTTAATTTTACGAAAATATTCAACCAACATAGAAAATTTGAATTTTTGCCGCTAAATTTTTGGTGTTGGTTGGTGAGTGGTGATAATTTTAGCTATACAATTATCAATTAATTTTTTTCAATATTTTTGGGTGTGGTCGAAAGACCATTTTTGTTGTTTGGAATTGTTCTGAACACTTGTTGGTAGGCGATATATACTGCAAGCAGTACTTTACTGCTATCAGTGTCAATTACAGTATTTCATTGCGGACAATGCAATTTTCATTTCTTTTAGTTGCAGTTTTCAATGCTTTCCTGTTTTGGGTGGTTTTTTGCTGATATTTTCGATAAGTGGTTTTATCTTGGTATTTTATCTTTTTCATGCACTGTTTTTGTTATTTTCTAACATATTTGATGGTATTTAGTTAATTTTTCTATTTTTCGGCGTTGTTTGGGACTCCGTCGTCCGGTAAGAGAGACAAATCCAAGCTGGAGAGGGGTGAGAAACCGCGGAAGAAGGATGTCGGCTATGTTGCGGCAGTATGAACTAGATTCGTCTAATACGGAGGTGGATGAGGCTGACTTTGGCTTAGCGGTTCAAGTCGGGATCGCCTAAGTTGTTGAAGGGATTCAGGTGGGGCGAAGAGTGACGCTGTTTCTTCTGGTAAGGCTGCAGAGGAGTCCGTCAGAAATGGGAATAAAGCCAACGTGTCGGTTGAAATTAACGTATAGATCGGCCAGTTAAAGAAAATCACGGAGAATATTATGGAGTTGGAATTTGGGAAGTCGATTGTTGACCTCTCATAGAAGGGAGGAGCAGGGTGGAAGATATGAGGCCCTCCTTATGTTTCATCTATTTCAGTTGTACCTATGGCCAAGCCGGTTAAGACTTGGTCGGTTGTTGTGAAGGGAAAAGATGATGCGTCTTCGAAAGCGATCGTCGCTTATACATCTTCTCCGATGTGGTTCTCCAATGTGTTAGGACGTACGTCTCTTCATCGGAGCCGCATAAGAGGTGAGATGCTCAGCGAATGGATGGTAACGATGGGTGTCGGTATCTTAAACGAGTCGAGTCTTTTGTATACTTTTGATGGTACTGGAGGTATCAGCGAAACTTACTGTTTTGATTTTAGGTGTAGGGTATGTGACGAGAAGGGCGGAAGTGATCATAATCTCATTGAGATTAAGGTCTCTTATGAGGAACATGTGAACTAGGACATATACGAGAACAGTATTAGGGCAACTGCTTTAGATCAGTCGATGGATGACTTTAGGGAACTGACGTTAGACGACCAGACCAGTAAGATAGATCAGTGGATTATAATGGTTAATGATGCGCTCCTTGTCAGATGTTGAAAGACTTGGTTAAGTAAGCTCAAGTGGTGGACCCCGGAGTTATCCAATGTATTTCTTTGAAATAGATTTTATTTCATTAATTTATAAAATTTTTATATTTTAAGAGTAATACACAATTATAACTTGTTCAAATAAGGAATCAAATAACAAAATTTTTTGTATTTGAAAAATTTAAATTTATATGGTCTTATTCATAATAAATTATTATTTTATGTTAGAAAAATTTCAAGTTTTTCTTTTATTTCATTTTTTTTTTTACAAAAATATAAAATTTTTTTTTTTAGAAAATATGTCCAATACTTTAAAAATTTAATAGCTTATGGAAGCAGAGAGATTCATGGCCTTTTTTGGTATGTTAATTTGTGGAATATTTTAAATACTCGAATAATGAATTTGTTTTGATTTTATGTACATCACGAATTTCCTATTTTGTTTTTAATTAATTTTTTTTCATATTTTATGAATTATTTATAAAAAACCCCTTCCTAGTCTATCGACTGACCACCGGGTGTAATCATTTGGAAAGGAAATTGGACGATTCAAAGCCTGATTTATGAAATGTTATATATAAAGCGTTATGTTATTGAATAACGGGAATTTTACATAATTTAGGAAATTATTGCTAATGCAATTATTTCATTAAACACAACACTCACACATTTCACTTTGCAAATGGAGCTATTAGCACTTTTTCATTACTGGCAAATAACAAACACCTTTAAAATTTATTGAAGCTGATTGAATATATTATTACCAGTCTGTTTAGATTATAAGCATTTTTACTAACATTTTTACCAATATATGCAAATTTTAATAGATCCAATAACAAGTAGAACTTAATGAAGAATTATGTGGAAGGTAGGCGGATCACACCCACTCTTCATTTTGATAATTATTAACTTAATTAATTATTATTAAGTATCAACTAGAAATACCACGGTCACTTAATTTCGTAGTATTTGGCCAGATAGTAGCTAGATCTTTTTGGTGGTTGGTTTAAAATAATACGATTTGGTCTTACTCTTAACAAGCTAAAAGAACGTTGATGTTTTGTTCGCACAAATATACTGTGCATTTTTTGAACGAAATGTTTGCAAATATAGAATATACATACTTCAAATTTGTTTGCAAAATATAGTTCCATATGTTTTTTATGCAACAGAAAGTTATAACAGTTGTATATCTAATTACTATCATGAGTCTGTGAAAAAGATTTTAAAGCACTTATAAATCCCACTCTATAAAACTGTGCAATAAGACCTAAATATAAAGTAATATATTTAAAACTATGCAAAACTTTTTTGTAAATGCATTCAATTCGCTAAAAAAGTAATATATATCTAAAAATTTGTTTTATCAAACTGTTAAAGTAGGTTCTTACCAACAATAAAATTTTAAAATTTTATACAGTTTTATTAAATGCTTATAAAACAAAAAAGTGATTACGAATAATAAATTTTCAAAATTTCTTATTAACCTTTAATAAAACCTTTTATAAATTGTTCAAAATGATTATGAATAAGGCTGATAAAATTTTAACTTTTCTTTTATAAAGCTAAGATATATTTGTATGTTTATCAAATTTATTTATATGAGACAGATTTTATTTCCTTCACTTATTACAAATTAAATATTTAAATTGTTCAAGTATGTTTATAAAAGGTATTCTATATGGATTATCCCGTTTTTTATAGTTCTATCACGCCAAATATATTTATCCCGCTTTTAGTAAAGAAATCTTCTCTCTTTAACTCTAACTTTTACTTATTCGATTTCCGTATTTACGTTTTCTGAAACATTCTTACCAATATTTAAATGTAAATAAAAGTACATAGTTATGTTATTTGTAATTTTTTTTAATCTGGAAACTCTACAATGAATCAATTTTATATAAGGCGCATATCGTTTTGACAACGAAAATCGTCTTCTCTATTGACTGATCTTTGTTTAATGTACTTTGTGTGTATTTTTTGACGACTTCGATGTACATATGTACATCAAATTTTTGTCTAGAAATATGATTGAAAATTTAGTTTTTTAAGAATGTTAGAATAAAATAATAATTTTTCGTGGAAGGCATTTTGTTCCTTCAGAGAGATTTCTAGATGCATTCATATTTTGTTCAGTATTCATAAAAAGATAATAAGTATAATTTTTATACTTTTGGAAAAAAAGAGTACCGACATTTTGTTGTCAAGATATAGTATAAAGTTCTGTTATAAAAATAAAATTTCTTCAAAAAGTAATTTATTTATACTTTGTTGCGGGTGTCAATACGAGTAAGATTTCTTTCTTTTATAGGTATGACACTTTGTACATCACTTTTGTTGCACAAACTGCAAAGAAAATAACAAGAACAAAACATGAACAAGTTGGGTCCACACTAACCAAATGCATGTGAGCACAACATTTTGTTCAATGTGCGAAGAAAAAGGCTCGTGTGGACCGCAAATAATGCGTAGAGGAGATGATAGTGCAGTGCAATAAAATAATGTAGGGTTGTATTTTTTATTCAATTCTAGCTTATATGTATGGCAACTTGTGGAGTTTTGTTTAGCACTTGTGTTGCACGAATCTACAATGAAAAGAACAAAATATGGATGAATTTTTTGTTTACATTTGAAACGTATTTATTTATTTATTATTATTTTTTTTTTTTTGTATCTAGCACTTTTTGTTTACCTTTTTTTTACTAAACTTTGTTTCGATCACTTATTAATCTTATCACAAATTTATAGTTAAAAATAGTTTAAATATATTTTTTTAAAAACTTCGCTTTTGTTTATCGGTTTATTATTTTTTTATTTTTGTATTGTTTTTGGTTTAATTGAAGATCTGTAATATTTTTTTGTTCACTTTCTAAATTTGTTTTTTATGGGTTTCTTTATTCCATGTGCACACAGCTGTTCGTTGTCAGTACTGTAGTATTGAGTCTACATTAGACAAATTTTTATCAAAACAAATGTCAAAATAAGCTCGAATTTATGGAAGGTGGCAACAGTTGTGCAAAAACAACAATATGGCGAATTCATTAGTGTTTTTATATATGCAGTTTGATAGCTGTAACAGCCAAAAATAATAATCAGCTGTTTAACTGAGGCTATCTTGTATAGGTTCGCACTGATTTTGACGTTTGTCTTGATAAAAATTTGTCTAATGTAGACTCGAAGTAATGCGTAGAGGACATGATAATACAGTGCAATAAAATAATGTAGGGTTGTATTTTTCATTCAATTCGCTGTGAGAAAAAATTGTTAAATTTAACAAGCGCGAATGTTATATTCAGCTCAGCCTAATCTAAATAGCCACCATCAACTTTTTCAAATTTTACGTTATATGGGAGGTGGGCTGATCACGCCCATTTTTTGTTTCTGAGTTTACATTGGTCCTTGAACTATTTGAACACAATTTCGTTGAAGTTTCACCTTATATGGGAGTTTGCGGTAAAGTGGGCGGACCACGTCCATTTTTGGTTTCCAAGTTTATATGGATCCTCAATCCTTATATTATTTTTCTTGAAAGCCTGATAGAAGAAAAAGCATCGGCTCTATAAAGTCTAGCTGATAGATCAAGGCATGCATAATAAAATTGAGAAATAAGTTTTTGTATGGAAATTAAGTAAAATTCGTAAAATTGTGTTTTTTTTTATAAAAACTTGAATTTGTGAATAAGAAATTTTAAATATGGAGATTTAGAGGGAATACAGAAGTATCTAGAGAAATAAATATGAAAGAAATTATTCAATAAAATATCCTTTTGGTGTATTCTTACTATTTTTGTGTATTTGTTTTTAGCTGGCTATTTGAACATCAATAAGGGAAAGCTCAGAAATTTGGTAATAAATGTCAGATTGGTTAATAAAGATACGAGTACAGGAGTAGATCTTACCAAGAAGTATGGTAAAAGCAAACTTCTTCCCCTTAAGTGATAGCCAGGTAACCTTTTAATATTTTTATATGCAAATTTGGGATCCGCAAAGCTTCAATAAGTGAGATTTTGTTTGTAAAAATTAGAGAAAGTTTTTTTTGCTAAAATTATAAAACCAAAAAGGGAAATAATGTTAATATCATGAGAAAGTATTTTTGGTATAACAAAGTAAAAGAAATAATTTGTTTTAAACATTTAAAAATTTTTATTTAAAAGCAAAGAAAAAAAAACTAAAAAAAAGAAAGGAAAGCAGAAATTTAAAAAAAGAAACAAAACAAAAAAATTAATTTAAAAATAAATATTATGTAATAAACAAATTAAATTAAAATTGATATTTTAAAAAAGTTAATTTCAAAAGTGTAAACAAATAAGTTTTATACGATTTTAAATAGGCCTGGTGTTTCAATTGTGGCTGTATTAGAAGAAATAAGAAATGAACATCTCCTTGAAAAACTGAGGCGAAAATCATTAAGGGATGCATTAGATCCTTTGTCTTATCCAAATGCAATGTAAGTATTACAGAGATTATAATATTTTCTAATGTTTATTTATAGTTTCATCAGTTTGTACCGATTAAACAAAGAAGCTTTTGTTACGGTATTAGAGAAAATTGAACCATCACTGCAACGTTCTTCAATACAACAACAGCGTCATCGGAAGAGATGTAAATATAAGTATGGGACGAAGTACTGTTTCAACAATATTATGGAGGATTTTGAATGCTATTGAGGAACATATATGCCCGCATTGGATTAAATAAATAAAGAAATAAAGAATTCTAAGAAGCATCTTTTTCAAAAATTCCAAAAAACAAATAGAATGCATTGATGGCACACATGTCAAAATATGTAAGCCACATGAGGATGAGTCGCTATTTGCAACAAGAAGGGGACTTTTAGCATTAATGCAATATTTTGTTTGTACTGTATGTATGAGTGTATTTTGTATTTTACAATACTTTTAGATATGTGATGACAACATGAAAGTAAGAGCAGTTGATGCGTGCATTCATTTGGAGTATGAGTGGAGCAAGAACATTTTTTTAAAATAATTATAAAACTGGAGACAAAAAATCATGGCTATTGGGAGATTCCGGCTATGGTTTGGAACCGTTAATGCTTACTCCATTTAAGAATGCAACCTCCGGATCAGCAGAGTACAAATTTAATAAAAAAACATTCTTCTGATCTACACTCTAGAAAAAACTGTGAAAATTATCAATGTGTGCTGCAGCTTACACAACATTTGTGGAGAATACAACATAGAAATTGAAAATTGCTTTGTTGATGATGATGCAAGTGAAGTGCTCGAAGAATTTGAAGACAATTATGAAAGTGGTAGCTATGAAATAAATTTGTATAATACGGCGAAAAGAATAAGAGACAATATTGCTAATCAAATAATTTAAGATTTAAATAAAATTAACTTTATTATTTTTTTAATAAAAATAAAATATACATATCTATGAATGAGTATACATAAGGACTGCGCACTAAAAAATCCGTGCATGCAAATCTGCTTATAGAAACTAAACCAGTGGGCGAATTTTTTTAAAATGATATTTTTATTAATGACTGTTATGTTCAAGTTCTAAACATAAAAGAATAAATTCGTTCCTGTTGGTTTTTAAGGAAATATCTGATATTTTCCAGAATTATTCAAATTAAAGGTTTTATTGTGTTTCGGTCACTTTTTTGCTCGAACAAGTCCACTCATTTTTAGATTCTTTTTCATTTTATGCTGGGCTTTTAATGTCCTTTAAATTATTTTTTACTAGAGTCCAATATCTTTCAATTGCACGGAGTTTCGGTCAATTTGATGGATTAGCCTCTATCGGTACAAACTCTTACAATTTCTTTGTTACAACTCCATTGTTTTGTTGTTGTAATGAGAAGAAGCGGGAATAGGCCCGAAAGCAGGGGATATACTGAATTTTATTAGGAAAGGGAGAAGTCTTTTCCAAAGGCACTCATTCTCGTAAATTTCTGTGTTAATGCAACCATATTTTAAGAATGAAGTATGCATAAGTTTGCATATGACTTCCCAATTCAAAAACTGTTGGAAATTTTGATTTCTTTGATACTCGAAATTTTTCTACCATAATTCCTCTAGCATCTGCGTCATAGAATTCCTGGTTAGGAAGTTGAAAAAAGCCACCCTGTACGAACGTTTCATCGTCTACTATACAGAAACAAAATTTCTGAAAAAATTCGTCTGAGGAACTTTCATGTTATTTTTTACCTCCAGATTCTTGCTTGCGTTTCAATTAGGATTTTGTTTCTTACTTTATAAGTCTTCATGCTAAACTTCCATTAAAATTTTCTGATAACGATTCAAAGCAATTAACTTTTTGTAACACTTTTCTTTCTGAGATTAGGTGAATTTCTCTCAAAATCCTTTTTTTTTTTTGCCTGAGTCCTACAGCCTGAAGATATTATTTATCTTCCACTACCAGGTTACCATTCAGTGATCATGACTTCTTTGTATAATATTATGACCTAAGAAATTGTATTCTTCAGCAAAATAGCCTTCCTTGCAATTATTTTATATGACCAATGTAAGATTTCATGAAAAATTTGAAATATGTGTTTTTTTGTTAAACTTCCATTTTAAGAAAAACCAATTTTGCAATTACCATGAAACTTAGCATATGGCAAGTGAGCATAATGGCAAATACAAAACAGTTAAAAGAATTGTTAATTTTTCACCACATCAAAAGTTATAAGCTCAAGAGCATGCACGGATTTTTTCGTGCGCAGTCCTTACTTGAGATCATTGTAAAAAAAACTAAATAAACTAATTAATTCTTTTTTAAGTTTTTCTTTTCAAGTTCATATTTTAGGGTTTCTATTTCGATCATTTTAAGTTTTAGTTCATTTTTCTCGCACAATTTCTTTTGGATTTCAATGTTGTGAAGTTTATCGGCCTCATATTTATTTTGTAAAATATTGCAGAGTCTATCTATTTTTTCATTTTGTATTTTAATTTGGTCTCGCTGTTCCTCAAGTATTTTACAAATTTTTCCCAAATTTTGTAAGTGATTATTTTCTTCGGCTAGTAGATCGTTTAAGTTTAATTTTGACTGATTTCTACTTCTGGGTATATTTGGATTGATACTTTTGGGAGTATTCGGATTTGTACTTTTGAGTGTATTCGGATTTGTACTCTTGGGTGTATTCGGATTTGGACTTCTGGTTGTATTTATTGTTGGCTTGTGAGAAGTTTGACTATTCTATTTTACTATTCACTGCGATTCCACCAACCGTTTTATAAAAACCACAAATTCTACACATACTTTCTTCAATATCTGTTAAAACATATTGGTTATGTCCACCACTAGTTTTCTTATTTTCCTTTGTGTTGTGGGACATTTTTCGTTTTACGTTGGTTTTCCAATCGGCCCAGGTCTTATTCCACTCCTTAACATCTTTACAAGGTGGCCCTGCACTGTTTAGTTCCTCAGTCAATTCAGACCATAACGAATCTACAACAACCTTATCGCCTTTTACATATCCCCTTGCTATGTCTTGATGCGTTTCCATAAAATCAATAAAAATTTTATCCTGCTTGGAATTTTTGTGCTTACCGCTTAGGAACGAAAAGTAGTACTTTAAAGTGATGTAATTTTGTCTAATTTATAAATACTTACATTTCGAGTTACAAAACGATAATTAAATTTAAATTAAAAAAAATATCGTTTAAATTTAAAGAAACTGACTTTTTACTAATTTTCTTTTGTTTATATTCTTAAATGATGTTACCAAATCGTATTTGTTTACATTTTCCTTAAATACATATTTTATCTATGCAAAAAAAAAAAAACTTTATTGGTAGCACGAAATTATTTATTTTCACATTTTTTGGACACTTAAAATTAAATTTAAAAAAAATTATGAATTTTTTGATAAAATTAGATTTTTTTTAAGTGAAATTAATAAATGAGTTTATTATGTTTATTTTCATTAACTTTTTGTTTTTTTTTTATGTGTTAAGCGGTGAAAATATCAATTTAACATTTTAAAGTGGATTGAAAACGAAAAATTTTTTCTTTTTTCGTTTTCTGAAGAAGCTAAATACGATTTCATTTTCACTTTCGTACGAATTTGTGTTATGTGACATACCCGATAATTTTGTGAATTATTGTAATCAAGTAGAATTAGGTTTAGGTGTAGAATTAAGTTATACAGTACTTTGTTTTTTTTAGCCTTAAGATAGGCAAGTATCTTTTTTGCGTTTTATTTTTAATGTGTTTCACCGGTTAGACGTAAGAGGGCGTTCTGTCATTTACCAAACCGGAAATAAAAATTGTCAAAGTAACAAAAGGCCATAAATAAAAGGCTAACAACAAGATAGAAGAGGTTTGAATCAACAGGTTTCGGGTAATTTTATTCATATATTCCTGAGAATAATTGACAGGAAAGATTTTTTAGCCTTAGGGAGCTCCTTCAGGTTAGGTTTTAGTGGTGTTAGATAACTTAATATTACAGTAAGAGTTTTAACCATTGATCTGAGCCTTAAATAATAATAAAAAACGAGAGAGAAATTATAGTCGGTCAAGACCGACCTACACCATTGTGTATGAGCTAAAAATTAGACCTGCGGCCAATTGTAGATCAACAATTTTACTAAATGTGAAATCAATTATACAAATAGAGAATGATGCATTGTACATCTATGTGATTTTATGCACTTTAGGGCGATTACCGGAAGTGGGTTTATATGGGAGTTAAGGTGAATTATCAACCGATTCTCATAGATTTTGGCAATGTTGTTTCTACTTATATAATACTTATTTGTGGCTAATATTAACTTGATACTATCATTCGTATGGGATTTATGCACGTTAAAGTGATTTTCGGAAGAAGGGGTTCATATTGGAGCTATGGTCTATTATGGACCGATCTTAATGAAATTTGGCACAAAGATTGATACTTATACAAAACTACTTTGTGTCGAGTTTCTGGGAGGACATTTGTATGGGGGCTAGGTGAAATAATGGACCTATCATAACCAATTTCAATTTCATCAACATATCTTTAAAATTGCGACCTGTACTTTGTTCACAAAGTTTACATGGACAGCCAGCCAGACGGACGGACGTTCATCGTTAAACGGTATGCATTAAGGTGGGGATCCGAAATTTTTTATTTCTGTGCGTTACAAACATCAGCACAAACGCATGATACCCCAACCACCTATGGTGGTGTACCAGCCGAAGCATTTAGGGGGAGGGAAATTTTTTTCAGATTTTATTTTATCGTCACTGAAAAAAATATGTTTTCATATATAATTTTTTAACTATAAAATTTTAATTATTTTGTATTATTTTTTTTTTTTTTCACTCGGAAAAACTTGCTATTTTACAAAAATAAACAATTATAAGTCTTTAAATACTAATTTTTCATGGAATATTGAATAGATTTCATTTATTAAATGTGTGTTTTGTTTTAGTGTTATCCTCTAAATAATTTCAAATAAAATAAATTTCATTAGAATGCATTACCTGAAAAACACGAAAAGTTAGGCAATGTATGTTTTGATAGGATATTAAGCACTCTAAACAATTACTTCGTTATATAAAAAATTTTTTAAATTACTTTTTTTTACTTAAATAGATCTCATTCTGCTCTTTAATATTTAAAACTGTAAAATTTTAAGCTAATCTGATAAAAGAAACCCGTGTCGTGAATTAACTGAAAATTTTGTAAAAATATCACTTTAAAATTTGTTTAAATGTTCTTATAATTTAAGTCTGAAATTTTAAAATTTGATACATTTTATATATATATATATATATATATATATATATATATATATATATATATATATATATATATATATATATATATATATATATATATATATATATATATATATATATATATATATATATATATATATATATATATATATATATATATATATATATATATATATATATATATAAAATAAATACTTTGTTGTCATTTGATTTCTGCTACAAAAATACACTTTTTATTTTCACTCGAAAAACGATCTTCTTGAGAACATAACAAACTAATTTTCGAAAATGTTTTGTGGGCAAAGATCTCGTAGCTTCCTAAATTTAATTTTAGTCAATTTTCGATTTTTTATTAAGAAAGCAGAAGAACGCTGCATTCAAACTATATTAAAATATTTTTTCTATTTCAAAATTTCAACATTGATGTATTTTTTTTTTTAATTATATTTTGTTTACAATAAACTGAGAAGCCAACCCTTAAAATCGTTTAAGAACTCAAAGTGTATTTTGCATTTTCGGTAACGATATATTTTAAAGCAAATCATTTTTTTTTTTCTCTTTATTTGGAGCATACTTTCTGGGGCATTCCACATAAAATCGAATAAGTTCTGCAATTTTTTGTTGTGTTATGTTGTTGTGGTTTTTCAAAATTATTGCATAATTTTATATTTAGACTTTTGTAGAAAATTTTCAATGTAATTTAGGATCTCGAAAATTAGGATCAAAATATAAACAAATATATATAGACAACAAGCTTGATTCTTCTACTTTTCAGAAATGCTTAAAAGAAAAAATGCAGGAACCTACCAAAAAGTTTTTGAAACATAACTTGACATATTGATAGGTATTGGATATTTCTAAAACATATCTATAATGCTATTTATGTCATTTCCCAAAAGATTTTTCACTGCAGCAGAGAGTGTTTAAAAATGAATTTCCGTATATGAAATGTGTCAAATCTTTTTCAAATGAAGTAAGAAAGTTTAAATTTTCAATTTTCATTTATATTTTGCAGGTGTACATACAAAAAGTCATATGTTTTGTCTATAACTATTCAGGAAAGCAAAAAAACAAATTATTTTTTGTATAAAAGCCATATACAATTACATGTTACTTACTTTTAATAACAGGAAATAATATAAATGAATTAAAATTGGAAATGGGTCTTTAAAGCTTTCTGGTGTTGTAATAAAATATTTTAGAAAAATTACACGAAAAGAAAATGATTGAAATTTTCTTAGGAAAATCTTAAATTTTTAATGATTTTTAGCAAAAACATTTTATTGTGGAAAATTATGCATATTTTCAACATTTTTAAAATTTTTTCCTTGAAAATTTTGCATTTTATTTAGCTTCCAAAATTTCCATCATTATGTACAATTTAATATTTTCTAAGAAAAATATTACAATAGTTATAATTTACAGGAAAGTGTTCCCGTACTAAAAATGTCAAAATTTCCATATATTTATTTTTTTTCTGACAATTTCTGACTAAATCTTGCAAATTTGGCAAGCTCTGGAACAAAGCTAATTTGTATGAAAAAAGCTGGGAAAAAGTCGTGTTATTTATTAAACAATTTTTAATATTTATGTAATAAAATTTTCGTGCAAAATTTTAGATAAATTCGATAAAAAAAAATATTTTTTATGAAGCTGAAACTTTTAAGTTATACTTATTAAAACATTTGTTATTGTAATTTCAATATAACTGATAAAACTGTTTTTTATTGGAACTTACACTTTTAATCGTTTGTAAAATTTAAGCTTAAATTTTATAAAATGCTTTTGGAAACTCAGGAAAAACAAATGACATTACAAACCATTCTTTTTTGGGAAAATTTAAAAACTTTTTGTAAAAATTCATAAATATATTAAGTAGTTATTTAAAACTTTCTTAACAGTCACTTTAAAGCTTGCATTTCCCACATATTTTATTAAAATGTGCAAATTTTTTAAATTAAAAATTTCCTTTTTCCCCACTCCCCCCGTGAATCCGCGCCTAAGTGTAGGGTATAAATATATGTACAAATTAACGTCCATTAGCTCAAAAGCGTTTAATGAGGGACAACTCTGATAATCGCCTGGATATTAAATTTTATAAATAACAGGGTCTGTAGTATCGAGGGTCACTCATCAACTTGGGTAAAATTTCTCATAACTCGATATAAAGTAATAATTGATATATATATTTAAAAAATTAAGTTATAGTGAATTGTAAATTAAAGAGATTATATAGGAAGTTGTAGGAAAATTTATTAGGTATTAGAGTTTTCTTTTTGTTCGAGTTTATAGATTACACAAAAAGAAACAAATAGTTATGTTAATATTATATAAAAAGACATTTGCAATCGTTTGCATTTTTATATTTTCCAATTGGTAAAACAAACGTGATTTGAAAATACATTTTCTCGGTGAAATTAAAAGAGAAGTTTGAAAGATAGATTGATGCGTAGGTTATGTCCCAAAAAGAGGTCCAGAAAAAGAGTAAGACAAGTCCACTTTGATTTGAATAGATCTACCCCTCAAGCTTTCGAAAAGACCTACAAATCCAACACTCCCAGTAGGAAATTAAGCGCGAATAGAAATTTAAAAATGAATAAAACACCAGACGTTCAAAACCCCCAGTTTCACGACAAATCACAAACCATAAATGCTCATCAAATAGATTTGACAGGACAGGAAGCGTTTAGACAAATCACAAACCATAAATGCTCATCAAATAGATTTGACAGGACAGGAAGCGTTTAGGCAGAATATAAATGAAACTGCAATTGAGCAATCAATTAAAAGAGTAGTAGAGCAGGGAATTTCTCCGCAAATAATTGACATGAAAAGACAGATGGCAGAATTAACTGCTACTGTCAACAAGATGAGTTTAGTTTTGCAACACACACAACAGGAAAATAAAAAACTACGTGATGAAATTGCACCAGCTCTGGTAAAAAACGGCAGCAATAATATTCAGCTTATGGACGCTTCGTCCATGAGCTCAGCTCATTCTTCTAGAGCGTCTAATGAGAATGTTGATGCAGGTAATCATAAAGGGTACCATAAAATGAGAATCGACAAATGGGGATCGGAATTCGATGGCAACACTTACAAGTTGGCAGTGGAAGATTTTGTTTGGAATGAAGTTCTGAACACTTTCCATCTCTTTGTCTCTCCAGTAGCGGAAAATGGTACTGGCTCTTTATACAAACAAATTAAACGAAGCCTTATTATTAAGTTTTGGCCAATTTGTTGATACTTAAAATTTCTCATGTGGCTGTCCCGGATGGTATTCCGAATTGTATTTTAAGGCGTTGTGCAAATTTCGTATATATACCTCTAACATTTTTATTTAATACATCCTTAAAGCATTCCTATTTTGCAGATGTTTGGAAAGATTCCTTTATAATACCATTATTTAAGTCTGACAGTAAATCAACGATTTCAAACTATAAAGGCATTGCAAAGTTAAGTTCACTTCCAAAATTATTTGAGAAAATCATCACAGAGTCGTTATCGTGTCAAACTTCTTCTATTCTTTGTTCACAACAACACGGTTTTCGCAAATCTTGCTCAACAATTACAAATTTACTTGAACTTACAACTTTTATTAATGAAGGTTTCACTTATAAGAAACAAACCGACGCAATATACACAGATTTCAGCAAGGCGTTCGATAGAGTGAATCATGATCTGCTACTGTTCAAATTAAATCGTATGGGTTTTGGTTTGTCGCTTTTACAATGGATTGATTCCTACTTGCATGGCCGTAAGCAACGCGTAATATTTCATCATCTTTCCAATATTATAAATGTTACATCTGGCGTTCCTCAAGGCAGCCATCTCGGACCTCTTTTGTTTACGCTCTTCATTAACGATCTTCCTTCTTCCCTCCACTACTCGAAGTGCCTAATGTATGCAGACGATGTCAAAATATTACTATCATTTAACAACAAATTTGATCAAAAACTACTCCAAATGGATATTGATAGTTTTACAAGATGGTGTACGACGAATTTAATGGACCTAAATGTCAAGAAATGTCAATATGTGGTATTTACTAGGTTGTTGGTAATGAATGGCAATTAAACGATGAATGATAAGCGATTAGAATTGGTTCAAACATTTAACGATCTTGGTGTGCTACTCCACAGAAGATAAGATTTCTGTGATCATATATCCAGAACTATTAATAAAGCAACTGGTATGCTGGGGTTCATCAAGCGCTGGGCAAAGGAGTTTTCCGATCCATATACAACTAAACAACTATACACTTCTTTGGTTAGACCTATTCTTGAATATGGTTTTATTATATGGGATCCTTTCTACAATGTCCACTCCGATAAAATTGGATCGGTTCAAAAACAATTTTTATTATTTATTAACCTTCATTTACCATCTTATAAGAGATAATAAAGCTTCCAACGCTTCACAGTCATAGAAAAACCTTATAAACGGCAACCTATATTCTGAATTTCGCTTAGGTAAAATTAATGTAAATATTCCTCATCGCATCTCGCGTTACTATCAATTCCTAATTGTTAAATACTTCCGCTCAAATTATGAAAATTCTGATAAATTTCGCCGTATTTGTGTAGAATTTACAATTATATCACATTATCGACTTTAATAAAAGTTTAGTTGCTATTAATAAAGACATAATTTATTATCTCAATAATTAAGTTATCTTTACTGTTTAATTTATAATTATTTTGTTTTAATGCTTATATTGTAATAGTCTGTAAGGATTGTATTTCCATAGACTGAAAATAAATAAATAAATAAATAAAAATCACAACAAATCTTTATTATTTCGGTAACATAATACATACATATAAATATTATGTCTTTTTTATTTATCTTTACAAAATTTCTATATTTGTTAAATGAAAAACTTTTTTTATTTAAAATTAATAAAATAAAGATATATGTATGTAATATTTTCAATAAAATTCATATTATTTTATTGGACCGTTTTCTATTTGTTTTCATTTAAAATAATCAACTTCATTTTCCTTCTAAAATTTAAAAACAAAAACCAAAAAACTTTGTGTAATAGACCAAAACAAAGAAAGTTATACAAAATAACAAAATTTTCTTCTTATTGCAAATAACAAAACTGTTTTTAATTTTTTCTTTAATTTAAACAACATTTAATATTTAGTTAATATTTTTTCATCTACTAGTATTAAATATTATCTAATATTTTTATAAAAGTTCTATTATCTTAAATAAATTGTAAATAAATATATTATATAAAAAATGTTAGTTTTTTTTTTTAATTAAAATTAATAAATCTTCATATAAATATCTTTAATACAATTCGTAGTATTTTATTGCACCGTTTTCTATTTGTATTCATTTAAAATAATCAACTTCATTTTCCTTCTTAAATGTATAAACAAAAACCAAACAACTTTGTAAATCAACTGTACAGAACTATACAGTCTTACTATCCAGTTGTTCTTACGTTGCTGAAAAAGGTTTCTACGTTGTGCTGAGCGCACACGACTAAGACGTAAAATCAACTTGGCTGAGCAAAAAACTGAGTGTGTGCGCTGCTTATTTCATTTGACTGCTGAACAAAATAAAAACTGGTTGCTGCTTATTTCAGTTTTGTGTTTGAGCAGCAAATTTTGTTAAGTAAGCATGTGATCGAAAATGAAAACTTAAAATGTTTTCAGCGCAGTCGCCAGTTGAAAAAAAATTTTTGTGTGCTTAAAATTAAACGCTGGTTTATTTGATATTGAATATGGTCAAAATCCGTTAATAAATAAAAAATTTCAATGCACTTAATTGCGAATATATTCCAAAAGAATCAATAGATTTTTATGATCGATATCTCATTTTGTTGCTATTATATGTGACTTTTCGATAAAGCAATAAATCTGAACAGTTTTTGCCGTTTTCGATTTTTTGTGATTTTTTTAAAACAAAAAAAAAAATTGCTATTTTCACGTAAAAAATATATTTTTTGTTTCATTTTTTTATTATAACTCCGAAACTACTGAGCCGATTGAAACGGATTAAAGGTTATGTAAATATAAATTTTCTGAGTTTATTTCAATAACATCGGTCTAAAACTTTTTGAGTTATCAGTAATTATGTGGAAAAACGTCTAAAAAAATTTATAATTTTACAAAAAAAAATAAAAATTAAAAAAAAACCTTACCATAGAATTTAAAAATTGGACCATATTTGGACTACTTTAATTGCTTACGAAAACAGACGCTATATCTTCCCAACCGATATTCGGGAGCAAAAATTTCTATTACCAAAAAATTAAAAACACATCAAACTTTGTAAAAAATATAATTATTTTTTAATTCCAGCTTTGCGATTTGAGAAATTAAGGCAAAAATCGGAAAATTATGAAAAAATTGGTCAATTTTGAGAGAACATGGTTCCCGCAGTTTTAAAGTTTTTAATATTTTTTTTCCTTCACACAATTCCCTATAAAGTGTGAGGACCAAAAATTCCTGGAATTTTGGTCCACTAAATTTGAGAATAATTTTTAGTGTAAAATATTACAAGACAATAAAATATTCATTGTCGTTTTATTGGTAGGGGGATGGATTACATCCGTCTATATTGGGGGATGGATTACATCCATCTATATTGGGGGATGGATTACATCCATCTATATTGGGGGGTGAATTATATTCGCCTATGTACCTCTTTTCTTTTCAGATGTTCCAGAGGTGGATGGGGTAAATGATGGTACAACGTGTTCCGGAGGTCGATGGGGTTCACAGGAGGAAAAGTTACACAGGTCAGGAGCAGGTGGAGGGTAAATGGCACACTAGCCATTTAAGGGTTTAAGGTTTAAGGAGAATAAAATACAACAGGAAGAAGTTGCAGCAGGGAGAAAGGCCGAAGTGAAGACGTCAATACCTACATCGTCACAGCTGAGGTAGCAGCGAGAAAAGGCAGGAGTAGAGTGCAAAAGCAGCAGGGAGAAATACACAGGAGTGAAAGAGCAATGGAAAAGGCAGAGGAGAGATTTAAATACAGCAAATATATAGAGACAAAGCAAACAAACAAGAAGCCATATAAATAGAAACTCACACATAGATCACAAAAACTGTTACAGCAGCGAACATCAGGACAACAGAAAAACAAGGTTCGATGCAACAACCGCTATCGGTTCGAACCAACTGCGGGAAAACTGCAATAATATTAGCTTTAAGAAATGTATATAAGGCGAAGTAAATTAACAAGCAGTCTCTCTTATCTTTTGGGTGCTGGTCAGTGAACAAGCAGACGTGGTGAGTAGCCGGTGAATAAAAAATAAAAAACTAACAGAGCAGTGTTAGGAGAAAAAAAAATAATAATAAGTGGTTGAATTGATTACATCAATCTAACGTAGGGTATACTGATTTCCAATCAGCAAGATTAAAAACTTCAACAAGGTTTACAATCGGGTTGAAGCGACAGGAGATACACACTGCTCAGGGCCAAGTGGTAGAATATTTTCTTGGAAGTTTTTACTCAGAAAATACAGGGACTAAGAAAAATCTCGGATTACATCCAAGATCAAAGAAATCATAGGAGATATTAAGTAGGAGGTGTAGAACCGGCAAGGCAACACAGAAGCTTCACGGGACAGCACAGTTCTCAATAAAGAAGCTTTCAATTAAAAGTGTCTCAATAAATATAAATCTTAAACAGTGTTTTATTTATGTAAGTACCTTGGACGCGACTGAGTTTTACTCCAGCTGCAAACCCGGATAACCGGAGGTTCCTTACAAAAATAATCTTTCAAATAAATATAAATACTATATATGTTACTTAAGAAATTTTTTTTGTAACTAAAAAATAACGTAACTACCTTTTTCGCAAAAAAAGGGCGAAAAAATTTTTTCACAATTCAAATGTATATAACTTTTGACTCTGTAAAGATTTTATTAAAGAAATTTTTCTTCACAATTTTGTTATAAAAGATATTTCAGTGAAAATCGAGTGAAATTTAGACCCGCTATAGCGAAAAAACTTTACCCAGATAGGTCCAAAACTAAAAATTTTAATCTTTGAAGCCAAATATCTCTTAAACTAAAAGAGATAACATACTCATACGACAATGTTTTTTGTAGATCTCAACTAGCAAAATCCACTCATGTAAAAATCTTCGAATCGATATTCGGGAGCAAAAATTTCTATTACCAAAAAATTTAAAACACATCAAACTTTGTAAAAAATATAATTATTTTTTAATTCAAGCTTTGCGATTTGAGAAATTAAGGCAAAAATCGGAAAATTATAAAAAAATGGGTCAATTTTGAGAGACCATGGTTCACACAGTTTTAAAGTTTTCAATATTTTTTTTCCTTCACACAATTCCCTATAAAGTAGTCTTTCAGATAAGTATAAAAACTATATATGTTACTTAAGAAATTTTTTTTGTAACTAAAAAATAACGTAACTACCTTTTTCACAAAAAAACGGCGAACTTTTTTTTTCACAATTCAAATGTATATAACTTTTGACTCCGTAAAGATTTTGTTAAAAAAAATTTTCTACACAATTTTGTTATTTGTTGTTAATAAAATAAAAGATATTTCAGTGAAATTTGGACCCGCTCTAGCGAAAAAACTTTACCAAGATAGGTCCAAAACTAAAAATTGTAATCTTTGAAGCCATATATCTCTTAAACTAAATGAGATAACATACACATACGACAATGTTTTTTGTAGATCTCGCCTAGCAGAATCCACTCATGTAAAAATCTTTGCAATTGGCTGAGATATAACGAATCTGGATCGTTTTAAATGTTTTGAACACCCGAGGTGTCCAACTTTAAGACACTCTGGACCCGCCCCGTTATGCTTATAACGTCCAAACTCTAAACTTAAACTCGCCTAAACCTCTACTAACAATGTCTGAAATTTCATGGAAATCGGACCGGCCGTTTGGAAATTCCAGATTTATTTCCATTTTGTTTTTGAAACGGGACACTGTGCGTTGACACCTTTTCAAAAACCATAGTTGTTGTTCATATTTCAACACAAGACCTCGACTTATCGAATACTTATGCAAGAGGTTGCTCCTTTACCGTTCCTAAATTATTATTGAAACGCAGACCTTTCAACGGGGGGAGAATGTTGGAGGAGAACACTTTTGGTCACTATACCATCACTAGTAATAAGTGTCGTCACTGTTTCTTTTGTTAATCCACTTGTTTACTTGTTAATCCATAGTATAATTATGAAGTATACTCGTAAGAACAGCTGTTTCACAATTTGTTCATTGGCAAACCTCGCGGTACTGTCAAATTGTTTTTGTATTCATATTTAAAATTTTTTTCGAGTTTTTTTACTCTTCATCTCCTTCATTCTCTCATTTTTCCGTTCAAAGCATTTTGACATTGTGGGCAGTAGTTTTACACTAACAAAATACAAACAATTGTTGTTTTTGTAGATGTGCGAGTACTTTATTATACTATATGTTAATCCCTATACCCTTAGTGTGGTTGTTGTAATTATTGCATTGCTATTGAAGCTTGCATATTGTAGTGTAAATTTTTACTTGTCATTGTTTCTGTCGTTGTCCGCACATGCATTTGTTATTTATTTTAAATATAGGTAAGCTAATGTATGTATTTTGGTAATATTATTATTGTTGTTCTTAATAACGGACCACTTCTTAATTATTTTCTTGTAAATTATTTTGTGGTCCACAATAAAAATTTATAATTTTAAAGTTGAGTAGCAATCGAACCTGCAAAGGGTAAACATCTCTTTGATTAAATTAATTATTTTTAATAGTTTTTTTTTTTTTTTACGCGACAGGTTTCTTTATTTCATGTGTACACAGCTGTTTGCAGTTGTCAGTACTGTAGTGTTGCTGTAATGCGTAGAGGACATGATAATGCAGTGCAGTAAAATAATGTAGGGTTGTATTTTTCATTCAATTCGCTGTGAGAAAAAATTGTTAAATTTAACAAGCGCGAATGTTATATTCAGCTCTGCCGAATCTAAATTACTCATCATCAACTTTTTAAAATTTTACGTTATATTGGAGTTGTCGGTAAAGTGGGCGGACCACTTCCATTTTTGGTTTCCAAGTTTATATCGATCCTCAAACTATTTATACAAAATTTTGTTGTCGCACATGCTTTTGTTTAAGAAATATCAGCAGAAAAGTATGAAATGGGCATCCTGTGTTTCTAGTTTTTAGTCCATAACTTTTTTGTTTATTAACCATTTTTGCCCATTTTCAATACCAAATAAACCTTATATGGGATAAATATTTGTGCCAAATTTCGCCTCCCTACGTTACCCTATCGATCTCTATCCTACTTTCAACAGACGGACAGACATAGCTAGATCAGAATCTAACCAGGACCCAGCAAATATATACTTTGTATGGTCTTAAACTATTCCTTCGACATGTTACATACGGAATGACAAATTCAATATAGCCCCATCTTTTTGATGGTGGGTATAAAAATCAAATTTAGAAATGAAATTTTTATCCATATTATTTTTCATGAAAGCTTGATAGAAGAAAAAGCATCGGCTCTATAAAGTCTAGCTGATAGATCAAGGCATGCATAATAAAATTGAGCAATAAGTTTGTATATGGAAATTAAGTAAAATTCATAAAATTGTGTTTTTTTTTTTATAAAAACTTGAATTTGTGAATATAAAATTTTAAATATGGAGATTTAGAGAGAATATAGAAGTATCTAGAGAAATATATATGTATATATGATACCCTACACCATTATGTATAAGCATAACAATTCGGGGAGGGCACTTATATTAAACCTTTGGCCAATCGAAGACCAACACTTTTATTAAATGTACAATAAAATATACAAATACAGAATAATGCGTCGATACTAACATTTATATGATTTTATGTACTTTAGAGCGATTTCCGGATGAGCGTTTATATGGGAGATATGGTAAATTATGGACCGATTCTCATAAAATTTGGCAGTGTTGTTTCAAATTATATAAAACACACTTGTGTCGAATATTAAGTTGATACTAACATTTGTATGGGATTTATGCACATAAAAGTGATTTTCGGAAGATGGTTTGTATGGTCAATTGTGAATCGATCTTCTTAAAATTTGGAACAAAGATTGATACTTGTACAGGACTTCTTTCCGCCGAATTTCATTTAAATATTTATATTTTTACGGCATTTTTGAGTGTTAAATCTCTATTCCGGGGGGACATTATCTTCAAAACTGCGACCTGTACTTTGTGCACAAGGTTTACATGGACAGCCAGACGGACGGACGGACATCGTTAGATCGATTTAAAAAGTTTTTCTGAGTCGATTGGTATACTTTAAGGTGGGTGTTAGACAACTTTTTCTATGCGTTACAAACATCAGTACAAACGCATAATACCGCAACCACCTATGGTGGTGTAGGGTATAAAAAAATAATCCTTTTGGTGTATTCATACAATTTTTGTGTATTTGTTTGTAGCTGGCTATTTGAACATCAATAAGGGAAAGCGCAGAAATTTGGTAATAAATGTGAGATTGGTTAATAAAGATACGAGTATAGGAGTAGATCTTACCAAGAAGTATGGTAAAAGCAAACTTCTTCCCCTTAAGTTATAGCCAGGTAACCTTTAGAGAAAGTTTTTCCTGCTAAAATTATAAAACAAAAAAGGGAAATAATGTTAATATACTCATAAGAAAGTATTTTTGGTATAACAAAGTAAAATAAATAATTTGTTTTAAACATTTAAAACTTTTTATTTAAAAGCAAAGAAAAAAAAACTAAAAAAAGAAAGGGAAGCAGAAATTTTATAAAAAAAAAAAAAATAATTTAAAAAGAAATATTACATTAAAAAGGAGAGAAAAAAACTATAAATAATAGTTACAGTATAGGTAAACAATTAAAAAAAAGTATATATAATTGTGTGAATTATTGTAATCAAGTAGAATTAGGTTTAGGTGTAGATTCTACACAGTAGAATTAAGTTATACAGTATTTTGTTATTTTTCAGCCTTAGGATAGGCAAGTATATTTTTTGCGTTTTACCGGTTAGACGTAAGAGGGCGCTCTGTCATTTACCAAACCGAAAAAAAATTGTCAAAGTAACAAACAGCCATAAATAAAAGGCTAACAACAAGATAGAAGAGGTTCGAATCAACATTTTTCGGGTAATTTTATTCATATATTCCTGAGAATAATTGACAGGAAAGATTTTCTAGCCTTAGTGAGCTCCTTCAGTAGTGCGATTCAGTAACTTGTTTTAACGATAATCGAATCGTTAAAAATAGTAAACAACAAAATTGTTGATTTCGTTATTCTGTAACACTTTTAACGATACTTGTTTGGGTCCACTTAAAGACAAAAATGTTTATGTTGTTATATTAACAACAAAAAGTAGCTAAGAAGTCAACCCTATGACTTAGTCGCTCTTCTGAGGTTGTAATATGTGCTTCCAAGGTTATAGTCCGTGCTTACACGTTTTTTGGGAGTAGTGATCATTTTGAAGAAAACCATTAACTGAAACATATCTTAATCAATATCAAAGACATAATTTAATCAATCGCCGTCTTAAAATTGTAAAAAAATTTCGATTTGTCCCAAATTTGTTTGTTTTTCTTTTTTATTTGGTTTGGAACTTTACTTTTTTTTCGGTATTTCCTTGTAGAGAGCTGCCACATGACAACAATAGTTATATGCAATCGTTTAAGAATACTTAGTGAATCGTAGAATCGTTACTGCAAACAACAAATGTTATTGACAAGCCTTGCGATTGTCGAATCGTTAAAAGTTACTGAATCGCACTACAGGTTAGGTTTTAGTGGTGTTAGATAACTTAATATTGCAGTAAGAGTTTTAACCATTGATCTGAGCCTTAAATAATTAATAAAAAAAAAAAAAAATATATATATATATATATATATATATATATATATATATATATATATATATATATATATATATATATATATATATATATACACGTCCATTAGGTCAAAAACGCATAAAATTTACTTTCTAAAGGATAATAATTTAGAATTATGAAAATTTTGTAGTAGGTTAAAAAAATTTAAATTCAAAAAATTGTATAAATATATGTATTAATGTTTTTTTTTTTGTTTAACAGAAACTAATGTTTTGTATATATATATATATATATATATATATATATTTATTTATTTATATATTTATATATATATATATATATATATATATATATATATATATATATATATATATATATATATATATATATATATATATATATATATATATATATATATATATATATATATATATAAATTAACGTCCATTAGCTCAAAAACGCTTAAAATTTACTTTCTAAAGGATAAGAATTTAGAATTATGAAAATATTGTAGTAGGTTAAAAAAATTTAAATTCAAAAAATTTAATAAATATATGTATTAATGCTTTTTTTTTATTAAACAGAAACTAATGTTTTGTGAATAACACAGGTCTACAAAATCGCAAAAAAATTATGCAGTGGTTTCTCGGTTTAACGAATGATATATTGTCAATCGCGAATATATTTTAAAATATACTTAAAAATATTTATTTTAAAGTCTACATTTTTACTTTTTAAAGTTAAAACATAAATTACTTATTTTATAACAACAAAAGTGTAAAATAAAAAATTAGCAAAATTAAAATTCCTAAAAAACAAACCTCGAATAACAGTCCTTTTTGGACAAATTACAAAGAATTTACTATGGTTGTCAAATACTAGAGAGTTTATAATGTTAAATCAGCTTAATAAGTAATTCTCAATTGAATGGATGGATACTTTATAATGACCAGGCACAAAATGCAAACGAAAGCATATTTAAAAAGTAAAAAAATAACAGCTTTGTAACGTAATTTTACTTTGTTTTTTATTTAGAAAATAGTTTTCAAATGCAAAAATATTGTCCAAACGAAAATCTCTAATTCTTTTTCTTTTGCATAAAGGGGGTGAGTAGTACTCTTCCCATAGTATGAGAAATGTGTTTTATTTACTTTCTCTTAATTTTATAAATTTCAAATCACATTTTTTTAGAAAAATTCGTTATATCGAGTACTAAAAAATATAGATTGTTCGTAATATAAGGTACTCAATGTTAAAAATTTGGACGTACGTTAAATCGCGAATTCGTTAAACTGAGTATTCGTTAAACCGGGAAACCACTGTATCTGGAATAAGTCTACAAAATTATTATTCCTTAGGCTTGATATAGTGCAGTCAAATGAAAATTTTCCATCACGTCACATTTTGCACCCATTTAATTATTATTTATTTATTTAATTCAATAGCCAATAAAATTACAATTTCTTACAGGCTAGCATACATATTATTCTTAAAGCTATTAACAATACAATATCTCGTAATTATAGAATATTATTATTTAATAAGTTAAAAATACTCCTCTTAATACGGATTGGATTTACTGAAAAATCAATATATGGATAAAAAATGTTGAGTTGATTACACATACGTCGCATAGGATCAAAGTTGGCATAATTGGTTCGAAAATATTTAATTTTTAAAGGAATAAAATTTCTACTTGAACGAATTGGGACTGCAAATTCTATCTTACGAATTGAGGACCAAAGAAAATTTGTTTCCTTGAGAAGTTTTTTAGCTTATAAAATTTTCCAGGTAATGGGTAGAGGAAATTTTTCAAACCTGTTTTATAGGCAAGACATGGGACTACAATAATGTAGTACTAGTAAAGTCTCTAACTTCTCACACAAAGCCCCTAGAGGTCGTTAAAGTTTTAAAAATCAAGAATTTTTCAACTATAAAACTATTGAAAAATTATGGATAAGGAGTGGGTGTATAGGAGGAATTTGTATTTGATATAACTAATTTAATTTAACCGCAGATTTAAAAAATTGTAAAACTTTTAAAATCGCATTGACACCAAAAGTTTGAAAAAATAAAATCCGAGTTTAAATAACAATGTTAACAAAAAATTGGAAAAAAAATATATCTTGAATAATTTTGTTTATTTTTTACTTCTAAGACTAAATGTAGTGAAAAAAGTAACACGAAACATTTCCATAATTTCACACTTTTAACCCATTGATGACCAAATGAAAAATTTAATTTATTTAACGAACTTAATTGTTGTCTGGCCTGTTCGTTAAACCGAAAAATTCGTTATATACAGCACTAACATAAAGTATACTTTTTACATAAAATTTATTAAAAATGTGAAAATTTTGGCTTGGTAAAATGTATTTTAATAAAAAGAGTTATTTTTAATAAAATATCACAAATGTTTGTTAAACCGGAAAACTACTGTATTTACCTCTAAGAAATTTTTAGGTTATATAATTTTTTGGATAATAGATAGAGCTAATTTTGGATCCGTATTTTATAGAGAAGGAACAATAAAACAAAAGTGTAGAATATGCCATGTCTCTAACATTGATAAAAGCACTGAAAAAATGGGAAAAATATGTGAAGAACAATTTGAGCTTTTGCACAAAAATGCTGTTACTGAGAGAATATATCAACGCATATGGAATCCTATTTTGTTGACTGAATATTGCTGATTCTTAATATCAGTAAAAGTTAAAAATTCATAAATCCTAACTGAAGAAAATAATATCCGTATATTTTGTTACAGTCGTATTGGCCAGTGAGGTTTCCGACTAACTTTGTTTTTAATAAGAGCATATCTCAGACGGTCCCAACCCTCTCACTGGGTACCACTGTACACAAAAATTTGGGAAAAACTTAACTAAAATATAACAACAAACAATAATACACATACTACACTCATGACCACCAACATTAGACAGATGTTATGTCCCTTTAATTGCCCTCCCGACCGTGTCATACAAATTTCTCCACAAATTGTTTTTAATGTATGAACCCAAATCCCATCCGACTTCTCCTACCTTACCTTACCTCCATACCATTACCCCTTTTTCCAATTATTTACAAAACATTATTCCTTAAAAGGAACGAATCTTTATTAGGTTGTATAAAGAAATTATAATTTTGGTTACTGTAAAGATAAGATTTCTACCTATTAATTCTTTTAAAGGGACACCAATAGCTTAGTACAAATGCTGTTAATTTGACTAATTGTATTGTTGTCACTTTATTTTTGTTTTCAAGAGATTAATTAGTTTCAGCAAATTAGAAGTTTAATGAGGGACAGCTCTGATAACCGCCTGGATATTATATATTATAAATAACAGGGTCTGTAGTATCGAGGGTCACTCATGAACTTGGGTAAAAATTTCTCATATCTCACAATTCAAATTAAAGAATTGTATTGTGACTGTATGAGAACACATCCTGTAGAGTAAATACATTTGTTTGCATATAACTCACATACCACAAATGATACCATAGAATTACATAAAACCATTTCGACAACCGCTAATTACCTTCATACCAAACCCGATATAAAATAATAATTGATATACATATTTAAAAAAAATATATATATATAATAAATGAAATAAGTTATAGTGAATTTTAAATTAAGGAGATTATATAAGAAGTTGTAGGAAAATTTGTTAGTTATTATAGTTTTCTATTTGTTAAAATTGTTAGAATACACAAAAAGAAAAAAAATAATTATTTTAATATTAAAATTATATATGGAAACATAAAACCATTTTTCATACGTTGAAATCGTTTGCATTTTTATATTTTCCAATTAGTAAAACAAACGTTTAATTAAAAATACTTTTTCTCAGTGAAATTAGAAAGAGAAGTTTGAAAGATAGTTTTATCTGTAGGATATGTCCCAAAGCCCCGAGAAAATGAGGTCCAGAAAAAGAATAAGACAAGTCCACTTTGATTTAAATAGATCTACCCCTCAAGCTTTCGAAAAAACTTACAAATCTAACACCCCCAGTAGGAAATTAAGCGCTAGTAGAAATTTAAAAATGAATAAAACACCAGACGTTCAAAACCCCCAATTTCACGATAAATCTCAAACTATAAATGCTCCATCTACGAGGTCAGCTCATCAAATAGATTTGAGAGGACAGGAAACCTTTAGACAAGTGCAGAATGTAAGTGAAACTGCAATTGAACAAACAATTAAAAGAGTTGTAGAACAGGGAATTTCTCCGCAAATAATTGACATGAAAAGACAGATGGCAGAATTAACTGCTACTGTCAGCAAAATGAGCTTAGTTTTGCAACACACACAGCAGGAAAATAAAAAACTACGTGATGAAATTGCGCCAGCTCTGGTAAAAAACGGCAGCAACAATATTCAGTCGATGGACGCTTCATCTATGAGCTCAGCTCATTCGTCTAGAGCGTCTAATGAGAATGTTGATGCAGGTAATCATAAAGGGTACCATGAAATGAGAATTGACAAATGGGGATTGGAATTTGATGGCAACACAAACAAGTTGGCAGTCGAAGATTTTGTTTTCCGTGTAGAGCGTCTTCAAAGACAGTATGGAGTTTCTTGGAATGAAGATCTGGACATTTTCCATCTCTTTGTCAAAGGTGTGGCCGAAAAATGGTACTGGCTCTTTATACAAACAAATTACGTTACTGAATGGGCCACCTTAAAAGAAGCGTTATTAAAACAATACCAATCAACGAGATCTAGTTTTGAATTAATGAGCGATATAGTGGAAAGAAAGCAACAGCCAGGAGAAGGAATTGATGCATTTTTCTTCGCCATGACTCAAATGAGATCACGTCTCGATATATCTATACCTGAAAGAGAGATGATAAAAATGATAAAAAAGAATTTGAGATTTAATTTAATAAATTTATCCCTCAATTGCGTCATAAATACACACTTGAAGAACGTGAAAAAAATTATAGGAAGACTAGGGAGAGGATTTTTAATGAAGGAATTGAATTTAATAAGCCCATTTCAAAGCGAATATTAAAATTAAGAAAAAAAATTGCGGAGAAAAGAAAAATTAGGAAACTGGTTATAGGAGCAATAAAAACAGCAGACAGAAAAAGTGATCCTAGAGCATTTGCCGAGATCATCATAGGAAATATTTCTATTAGGGGATTGTTAGATACCGGTGCATCCATTAGCCTGTTAGGAAAAGGGTGTCGAGAAATCGTAGATAGTTTAGGAATTAGTTTTAAGCCAATATATTCGGTAGTCTTAACAGCAGATGGAAAACAACATAGATTATTAGGTAAAGTAGAATTAGAAATAAAATTTAAGGATAAGATAGAAAAAATATTGTTTTATTTATGCCCAAATTTAGAGCAGGAAGCATACCTTGGTGTCGATTTCTGGAAAATATTCCTTTTAGCGCCTGAAGTTTTTGAGGTAGAGGAAATAGATATTGAGAAAATACAGGATGATTTTAAAACGGATGATTATAAATCCAATCCACATGTATTGAGTACTGAACAACAACAAGAGTCATTCAATTGTTTCCAGCATTCGAAAAAATAGGTTTAAGATGTACATCGCTGGAAAAGCACTCAATAAAATTGGTAGAGGGTTCTGTTCCATTTAAGGATCGTCATTACCCTGTATCACCGGCGGTGCAAGAAATAATATATAAAGAAATCGATCACATGTTGGATTTAAAGGTTATTGAGGAGTGTGAAAGCCCATGGTCGAATAGAACAACAGTGGTTAGGATGCCTGGGAAAAACAGGTTCTGTCTTGATGCAAGAAAGCTAAACAAATTAACAATAAAAGATGCTTACCCTCTTCAAAATATAGACGGGATTTTGAGCAGAATCGACGAAACTTATTATATAAGTAGCGTAGATTTGAAATATGCTTTCTGGCAGATAGAATTAGATAGTGAGAGTAAACAGTATACAGCTTTTACCGTAGCAGGTCGGCCACTCTACCAATTTAGGGATATGCCATTCGGTCTCTGCAACGCGGCCCAAAGACTCTGCAGACTGATGGATAAAGTTATTCCTCAAAAGCTAAAGGAAAATGTGTTCATCTACCTGGATGATCTTTTGATAATCTCGAATAATTTTGAAAAACATTTACAAATTCTGGAAGAAGTAGCGTCCTGTTTAAAAAAGGCAAATCTGACAATTGGGTTGAAGAAATCACAGTTTTGTTTCCAGCAACTTAAATATCTCGGATTCGTTATAGGAGGTGGTTGTCTAAAAACAGATCCAGAAAAAGTAAAGGCGATTAAAGAAATAAGAATACCTAAATATCCTCGTGAAGTACGCAGCTTTCTAGGAACATCTGGCTGGTATCGCCGCTTCATAAAAGACTTCGCCACAATATCCGCTCCTTTGACTGATACGCTAAAAAAGTCAAAAAGGTTTGAGATGAATCCTGAAGCAATAGAGGCGTTTGAAAACCTGAAGAGAGCACTGACGTCAGCTCCGGTACTGAAACATGCTGATTTTTCAAAAATATTTTGGATCCAATGTGATGCAGCAACTACGGAATTGGAGCTGTATTATATCAGTTTAACGACAAGAATGAAGAACATCCGATAGCTTTTTACAGCCAAAAATTAAATGCTTGCCAACGAAACTATACTACAACTGAAAAAGAATGTTTGGCAGCAGTAATGGTGGTAAAAAAATTTCGTCCATACGTGGAAATGATGTCGTTTACTGTGGTGACAGATCACGGAAGCCTTAAGTGGCTGATGTCCTTAAAAGATTTGTCCGGCAGATTAGCACGATGGTCTTTGCAACTGCAAGCCTTTAATTTTGATATTGAGCACCGAAAAGGGTCCGAAAATATTGTGGCAGATATGCTCTCAAGATTGCAAGAAGGGAATCTGATAATAGAAGAAATTAATACCGATGATCTTTTTGATTTTGAAACAACAGAATTTCAGAGTGAAGAGTATTTACAATTAATAAAACACATTAATGAAAATAAAGAGATATTACCCGATTTAAAAGTAGAAGATGGGTTAGTTTTTAAAAGAATTGATTTTGATCGGGGCAATGAAACCGAAAATCAGTGGAAGATTTGGATTCCACCAAATATTACACAAGTTTTGATCGAAAAGGCCCATACAAGTTTGACAGCAGCACACGGTGGAGTAGTAAAAACCCAAGAAAAATTGAAACGATTCTTCTATTGGCCAAAATTATCAACGCAAGTAAAGGCTTACATTAAAAACTGTCAAACTTGTAAGGAGATCAAACCATCTAACCAGAATCTTCGTCCTGAAATCGGAAGCCAAGTTATCACTGATCGACCGTTTCAGAAGCTATACTTGGATTTTTTTGGTAAATATCCCAGGAGTAAAAGCGGTAATAGTTATGTTTTCATTGTGTTGGATCATTTTTCAAAAAAAACTTTTATTAAGGCCATGAGAGAAGCAACAGCAGGGAATGTAATTGAGTTTTTAATTCATGAAGTTTTTCACAAGTTTGGAGTTCCTGAAATTATTCATACAGATAACGGTGTTCAATTTGTATCAAAATGTTTTCAGGATATGATTAAAACATACAAGATACAACATATTAAAACTCCAGTATATCAGCCTAGCAGTAATGCGTTAGAACGAGTGAACCAAAGTATCTTGTCAGCAATAAGATCATATCTAAAAGAAGATCACCGTGATTGGGATATATATCTATCCGAAATAGACTGTGCTTTACGAAATTCTTTTAATAGTGCTATTGGTTTCACTCCGTTCTTTGCATTGTTTGGATACCACATGTATACAAGCGGAGCAGATTACAAATTGGCTCGTAAACTCCAATCAATTACTGATCATCGTATTCTAGAAAAACCAAACGAATGGAATCCATAAGACAGAAAATCAAAGAGAATATGACCAAGGCCTATCAAAAAAGTGCCGAGAGATATAATAAAAGAGCCCGAATTGTTAAATTCATACCGGGACAAGAGGTCTACAGAAGAAACTTGGTGCAGAGTAATTTTTCTAAGAACATAAATGCAAAGTTCTGCAGAAAATTCCTAAAGTGTAGAGTGGTCCGATCTGTCGGTAATATTATGTACGAACTTGAAACCTTAGATGGGAAAATAATAGGCATATATCACAGCAAAGATATTAAAGTATAAATTGCTATATAATGATATAATAAATCATGACTTAAACTCTTGAATAAGTGCAATATTAGGAAATAAGAAAATTTTATTTTATTATTTATTGAAACAAATTATATGTTGTATTGTCCTGGTCTTGACGATTTTAGAAGTTTACTTCATGATTATTAAACTCATAGATAAGTGCAATATAAGGACATACAATTGATTATTTTTTTTAATTATACAGAGAAATTTCATGTCGTGGTGTCCTAATTTTCTTTGCAATTATTTTAGCAATTTTTATCTTTAAAATCTGTGATATAAATAGTACCTGATAGTTATAAGAGTCACGATTTTACATACCTTCGGATAAGTGCAATAATAGTTTTCAAGTCTGTGATAGAAATGGTGATATACGTGTTTTACTGTGATGTCCTTTAGCTCAGTGGTTTAAAGTATAGATATATACAAGAGTCGTTGAGAATACAATCTGAAAAAAAAGGCAAACAAAGTAAACACTTATATTATTATCAAATCATAGAGTACTTCCCGTAATGTTGGAGATCCTTTATCCTCTTGGTCCTTTTTTTTGCATTAAAGGTTACTTAGAGGTTAATGTAGTCCTGGTAGCAGTCTTTACCTCGATAGGAAAATGATAGAGGCATTAAACATGGAAAATTTAAAATGCTATAAATAAAGGATAATGATGAAAATATGTTACATATTTGATGTTAATAAGTAAGAAAGAAATGTTTATAAATGAATTTCCCTCAAAATTGTTTGTAGGCGTTCGAATTTTATGATAGCACTAGATGTGCCCAATTGGTATAAGACCAATTACAAGAAATTTTAAATAAAGAGCGTTTTGTTATTTTTTTTGGGTGGCCACTATAATTTTTCATTATGTCGAAATAGTAGGATTTGACTGCAAATCGCTACACTTAAGGTTTCCGACTAAAAAGGTTATGGGTAGAATTGGAACTAATATTGTGCAATATTATATATAATTTATGTGACACTTAAAAGCTATTGAGTACATAAAATGCTATTGAGTACATAAAATGTCGATGAGGTGAGCATGGTACAGTGTCTCAGGGTGTGGGAGTTCCCCACGTTGTTAGTTCAAAGATCCTAATAAGAAAGAAAACCAAAATCTTACCATACACCGTCTTCTGCTACGTACACTCGCGGAATTCGGAGTTTTGTTGCGGGTATCACTACACGTAGATTTTTCTGTACATATATGGCACTTGGTGGAGTCGTGTTTAGCACTTGTGTTGCACGATTCTATAATAGAAAAAAAACAAAATACATTTTGTTTACATTTGGAACGTGTATATATTTTCTTTTTGATATAACACTTTTTGTTTACACATTTTTTTTACTCACATTTGTTTTGAACACTTTTTGTTATTATCACAATTTTTTTAGTATGGTTTAAATATATATATATTTTTTTTTTTTTTGAAAATTTAGTTTTTGTTTATCAGTTTATTATTTTTTTTTTAGTTTATTTTAAGATTTTTAATATTTTATTGTTATTCACTTATAGTTTGTTTTTTTTATGGATTTCTTTATTTTCTGGTTCACACAGCTGTTTGTTTTTGTTTACTCATGGTACAGTTGTCAGTACTGTAGTGTTGCTGTAATGCGTAGAAAACATGATAATGCAGTGCAATAAAATAGTGTAGGGTTGTATTTTTCATTCAATTCAATATGAAACGCTGTGAGAAAAAATGGTTAAATTTAAAATCAAATTTATGAATGAAATTTTTGTCCCTATTATTTTTCCTGAAAGCCTGATATAATAAAAAGCGTCGGCTTTATGAAGGCTAGTTGATAAATCAAGGCATTATAATAAATTTAGCAAAATGCTTTTGTATGGACATTAAGTAAAATTCATAAAATTATGTTTTTTTTTTTTTTGTTAGAAAAATTTTAATTTGTGAAAATAAAATTTTAAATATGGAGTTTTGGAGGGAATATAGAAGTTTCTAGAAAAAAAATATGAAAAAAGATGGATGCTAGGCGGGAGTGTTAATTTGGAAAATTTGGAAATTCACCACTGAGAGGAAAGTAAGGAAATTGGAAAATTGAAACTGCAAACGAGAGTTGAAGACATGATGGTTGCGAGGCACTAAATCAGAAGATAAAAATATTCCGAGGTATTCAAACGTTTTAAAAAGAAAGAACAAAAAGATAAAATAAAAGTTCAAATATACATTTTTGTTTTAAACGGAGAGAAAATAAATCAAAAATCGTAAACGGATTGATTTATAAAAGTTTTTAATTCCAAAGTACAAAATTATAGAAATAAATATAAAAACGTAAGAAAAGAAAAACAAAAGAAAAAAATACTTTCTGGTGTATTCATACAATTTTTGTGTGTGTTTGTTTATAGCTGGCTATCAACATCAACATCAGAAGGGAAAGCTCAGAAATTTGGCAATAAAAGTTGAGAGTTAAATAGCATACCAGGACAGGAGTAGATCTTACCAGGAATATGGTAAACGCAAGATTATTCCCCTTAAGTGGTAGCCAGGTAACCTTTTTATATTATTATATACCAGCTCGGAACCAACAAAATCAATAAGAGGAATTTTTTCTGTTAAAAGTTAAAAGAATTTTGCCTGTTAAAATTATAAATGCCGTGGGAATAATGATAATATAATCATAATTAAGCTATTTTGGTGTAGAAAAGAAGTAAAAGAAATAATTTGTGTTAAACATATAGAAATTTTTGATTTAAAACAACAAAAAAAAAAAAAAAATAGAAAAAAAGAAAGAAGAAATTTTATAAAAAAAGGAATTTAAAAAAAAAATAAAGTTTACGTAAAATGAAAGAAAAAAAGAAATGAATTATTATTTATTATAGATATTGTTATTTTTATTATTATAGTTAAATAATTAATAAAAAAAGTATATATAGTTTTTTTTGTGAATTATTGTAATCCAGAAGAATTAGGTTTAGGTGTAGAATTAAGTTATACAGTACCTTGTTATTTTTTTTTAGCCTTAAGATAGGCAAGTATTTTTTATGCGTTTTATTTTTTGTTGTTTCACCGGTTAGACGTAAGAGGGCGTTCAGTCATTTGTCAAACCGGAAATAAAAATTGTTAAATTAACAAAAGCCATAAATAAAAGGCAAGATAGAGGTTCGAATCAATAGGTTTCGGGTCATTTTTTTTTTAAATATTCCTGGAAATAGTTGTCAGGAGAGATTTTCTAGCCTTAGGGAGCTCCTTCAGGTTAGGTTTTAGTGTTGTTAGAGAACGTAAATTTGCAATAAGAGGGTAACCATTGATCTGAGCCTTAGATAATTAATGTTGAAAAAATATATGTACAAATTAAAGTCTTATAGTTCAAAAACGCTTAAAATTTACTTTTTAGATAATAAGAATTCAGAATTTTTGGAGGAATTTGTATGACACGGTTGGGCGGGCAATTAAAGGGACATAACATCTATCTAATGTTGGTGGTCATGAGTGTAGTATGTGTGTTATTGTTTGTTGTTATATTTTAGTTAAGTTTTTCCCTAATTTTTGTGTACAGTGGTACCCAGTGAGAGGGTTGGGACCGTCTGAGATATGCTCTTATTAAAAACAAAGTTAGTCGGAAACCTCACTGGCCAATACGGCTGCAACAATTTTTATGTGAAGTAAAAAATAAAAAAGTATATATTTTAAAATTGTGATGTCATGGATATGTTTAATTTAACTTTCTGCACTATATTTAGTCTAAGGTGTTAAAATTGGGCCAAATTATTCACAATATAATTATACCCTACACCACTTTAAAGTATACCGTTCGACTCAGAATCATTTTCTAAGTCGATTTAACGATGCACAGTGTGCGATTTTAAAAATGAACCGATTCTGAACCAAAGATTTTTATATGGAAGGATTCTGCTAGTCGATATCTACAAAAAACATCGTCGCATACCTATATTATATCTTTTTGTTTAAGAGATATTAAGCTTCAAAAATTAAAATTTTTACTTTTTAGCCTTGGTGAAGTTTTTTTCGCTACGGTGGGTCCAATTTTAGCTCCATTGTTTTAAACAAATAGAAAAGTTGTGCAAAGAAAGAATTTTGAAAAAATATTTACGGAGTCAAAAGTCAAATTTTGATTTTTTGGCATAATTTCTCAAATCGCAAAGCTGGAATCAAAAAAAAGTTATGTTTTTTACTTAGTCTAAAGTGTTTTAATTTTTTTCGCAATAGAAGTTTTTGCTCCCCGTTATCGGTTGGAAAGATATAGCAAAAAAAGTAAAAAATCCCAATTTTTTAAAGTTTTTTGGGAGTTACGGGATATTTGTAGTCAAGTCTAAAAAAGTGTATAGCGCTTTGAAAAATCTACTTATGTGTGAAATTTGATTCAAAAATATTCACTAAAAAGAATTTTATTGCATTATTAAAAATGAAAAATATGCAAAAAATCCCAAATCCATCCTTTCTAATTGTTTTTTGTAAAAAGTATTTAATAAATTTTTATATCGTAAAATTTTTTAAACATATTTGAAAAGAAGACAAAATCTTTGAAATCGGTTCAGATATAAGGAATCAGGATCGTTTTAATAAATTTTATACCCGAGGTGTCCAACTTTGGGACAGTGTGGACTCGCCCCCTGTAGGTCTATATGGTCCAAGCTCAAAACTTAAACTCGCCTACACCTCTGCTATCAGCATGTGAAATTTCATGGAAATCGGAGCAGCCGTTCCAAAGTTTCATAATTATTTCCATTTCATTTTTTAAATCGCACACTGTGCGATGTCCGTCCGTCCGTGCGTCTGGTCGGTTGGCTGGCTGTCCATGTAAAAGTACAATTTTGAAGATAATTTGATGAAATTTGGTACATACGATTTTTTTGACACAAGGACGAAGCCTATTGAATTTGTTTATGATCGGTTTATTGTTTCACATAGCCAACATTCAAATGTCCACCCGGAATATAGTTTTAAAACTCATAAATGCCTAAAAAATAGGAATATTTTAATGAAATTTAGCACAAATAAGTTTTATATAACCACAAATCCTTTTGCCAAATTTCATGAAGATCGATCCATAACTGACCATAGCTCCCATATAAACCCCTCTCCCGAAAATCACTTTAACGTACATAAATCCCATACAAATGTTAGTATTATGATAATATTTAACACAAGTAAGTTGTATAAAAGTAAAAACAAATTTATGTGGATCGAAATGGTGTAGGGTATCATATGGTCGGGCTTGACCGGATATATCTTTGTTTTTCAATGGTTTTATGAGGGTTAATAGAAAATGTATTTATTTTTACAACTTTAAAGACTTCTAGGGGCTATGTGTGACAAATTAGAGACTTGACTATTACCACATTTTTTAGCCCCATGTTTTGGCTATAAAACATGGGTAACTAATCTACTCTACATATTACTTTGAAAATTTTATAACCTAAAAACTCATCATAGAACCATATTTTGGTTGGGTTAAAAATGTGACGTGATGGAAAAAAACCGAAATGTTCCTGGTGATTGGGACGACTATACCTACAATATCTGCAACATGATTTTCCAGATACTTTTTTAGTGTTGACCTATGTAATTGGAAAAAAGGGAATAATGATATGAAGGTAAGGTAAGGAAGGAGAAGTCGGATGCGATTTGGGTTCATACATTAAAAATAATTTGTGGGGCAATTTGTATGACACGGTCGGGAGGGCAATTAAAGGGCCATTACATCTGTCTAATGTTGGTCATCTTGAGTGTGGTATGTGTGTTACTTTTTTTTTATATTTTAGCTAGTTTTTCCTAAATTTTTTTTATGTACAGTGGTACTCATTGAGAGGGTTGGGATCTTCTGAGATATGCTCCATCGAGAAACAAAGTTAGTCGGAAACCTCACAGTGGTACTCATTGAGAGGGTTGGGATCTTCTGAGACATGCTCCATCGAGAAACAAAGTTAGTCGGAAACCTCACTGGCCAATACGATTGTAACAAACGCTGTGAGAAAACATAGTTAAGTTTAAAAATCAAATTTATAAATAAAATTTTATTCAGTCCCTGCTATTTTTCATGAAAGCCTGATAGAAGAAAAAGCATCGCACAGTGCTTTGATCCCATACAACGATGGGACAAAAATAGAAGTTGTCGTAGCAAATTAAAACTTGGTACGTATATTACCTTAGGCTTAGAATACATAAATACGAAGTTTTGAAAATTTGGCGCAAGGACACGCCTACCTCTCATATATCCTGAAGTTAAAAAACTAAATTTTTTCAAAAATACTGGTCTGAACTTTACCAAAATTTGTGCCAGCCATTCAAAATAGATTGCTTATATGTCTTCTAATTTATTCTTTAATCGGAGCAAGGACACGCGTGTTTTTTTATGGGTCAGACAATATTCTATTTAATAGGAGCAAGGGCATACCTACCTCCCCCCAGCCCTATAATTTTTAAATATTATTTTAATTTCTGCACCCATCTTTTAAGTACAGTAAATCATTAATTTGTCTAATTTTGCCCGATTTCCGGTACAAAATTTTTATTTTTTTAGTTTTAAATATATTATTAAATTCTAAAGCAATGTTGATTTAACAACACGAAATATTTCAACTAAAGAATTTTTTGACTTTTGTGTAATAAAAGAAAATTTATAAATTTTTTTAATTATTATTTTTTTCAGTTGTGGCAAAAAATAGGAAGTAATTCTTCTTTTATATATTAAAAAACAATACAAAATTTTAGAATCAAGCAAAAAACTTGTATAATTTTTATAATTTTTTTTAATACTCCATCGAACTCATGTAATATTTGTATTAAAATTTAAAAATGCTCTTATATTAGTGCCATCTGGAGGACTTTTAACGTAATATATTAAGTCCAAAAAATATATTTTTCTATTCCTTAGTTTTGTTTTTTAAATTTCGAAATATTTGTTTAATTATTTTATTACAATTTAGCAAAATAAATTACGTCAACCTTGAGAACTCTTTGAAATTGAAGTGAAACTTTTTCAATTTAACTTTTTTTAAAGTTGTGGCAAAAAAATAGGCTCGAACTATTTTTTAATCTGTTATATAACTGTTTTTATATTTTTATATCTTTCATAAAATTTAAGGAATTTGACCTATAATATATATATATATATATATATATATATATATATATAGCGGGTGTCATAAATAAGTAAACAAAGCAGTATCTTCAACTCATATAGTTCTTTTTCAAGTTGTAGATCGAAGATATCAAAAGTAACATATAATTATAAATATATAATGTCTTGTTAGTAAAATAAGCAGCAAAAGATTAAATTCAACACATTACTTCTTAGTGAATGTGACTGTTTTTAAAGAAGTATAAAAAATCAATGTTCCATAAATAAGTAAACATGGTTTTGATATCCACGGTGGCCGCCTATATTTTGATACATTAGTCCCAAACGTGTTGGTATCGTGACTAAATATATTCTGCATATTCCTGGACAAAATTAAGAGGTTTTAGTAATAATTGAGTCCATCAGTTTGGTCAGTTATGGGGACTCTATTTTTTTTTTACTAAATTTTATGCAATTTTTATTGGTGACACATCTGGACTTTGAGTAGATCCCTCTGAAATGTTAATTATTTCCTCACCTATATATTTTTAATCAAATTCACCCTAATTTATAGGTGAATTTTCCTACTATGGGATTAAATCCTCAAAAATTAAACAAAAACTTTAACATATTAAGGTTAATCTGGGAATTTATTTTACCTTTGTGTACCACTTTTTTCCTATTTTGTAAATAGAAATGTATTTCCAAACCATTAAGCCCTTTCCGCCGGACTTAAATATTGGTTTTCTATACTTAAAGGTTAAAATTTAAACATTTTAGAGCTAAACGTACTACAGCCTACATTATATTTCATGCGAATCATAGGTTATTCAATCCAAAGACTTTTTTTCTAAATTTTTCATATTTTTAGACATAATCTGCATCGAACGTCATCAAATTTTGGAGATTTATTATACTTATGTATAAAATTTTTCGTACAGCTAGGCCAAGTTTTCCCTCTTCATATATTTTTCTGTGAGTTGTAAATTCAGACCATAGTTTTCGGACTTCCGGAATAAGTTTTGATAAAAATTTTGGAGCAAAAAGCATAGGATTTTTAAGCTGAATTTATATCTATTATTTTTGTAGTAATTCTTATGTGTTTACGAGAGTAATTGCGGTCAACGCGTTCATTGTGTTTGAAGCATTTAACCACCTTGAGAATAAAGTGGCCGTTTTATTAAAGATTTTTGATATATTTCTATATGTTTCAACTTTTGCGTATTGTATGATAGTTACTCTTATTTTTTCTACACTTAATTGTGCACTATTTGCCATCCTTTATGTTGAAATTATGGTTAAATTAAAATTTGCTGATTTTATCAAATTTTCTAATATATTCGAAAATCGATTTTTTATTTCTCTCATAATGTAACAAATAACTATCTCTATTGTGCTAAAATCATTTTGCAACCATAAACTTCACATACTTTTAACAAAAAATTAAAGAAATTAAACCAAAAGTTGCTTATGTTTACTCATTTATGACTCGCCCGAAAACGACTTCTTTTCAATTTTCTCTAGAAAGAAACTTAAAATGGAATAATATTTGAAAAATTTGTCATCAGTGTAAAAGAAAACAAATTGACTTCATCAAAAACATGTAAATTTTTAAAAATGGACCATTACATTTGCCGCTTTTTATAGTGAAACAGAAGTGATAAGTTTGTTTACTTATTTATGACACCCGTTGTATATATATATACAGTCAAGAAAATGTTTTTACATTAAAAGAAAACATGAATTTGTCGAAGTTTGGCTTTAAAAAACTATATAATTTTTTGTTAATATAAAAATTTTTAATACGAATTTGTTAATTAATATATTTATTACTATACAACTCAAAGAAATTTAATATTTAATGATTTAAACTATTAGAAATGGAGCAAAAACTAAACAAACACAAAAATCTGAGTGTCAAGAAATTCTTTTTGCATTTATAAAACTGCTTAAGAAAATCACAAAATTTCGGAATTTTTAATTAAAAATGGTAACAGCTGGTATATACAACTGCTTGTGGAACCTTTTTCATCAAATAAAATTATTAATGAATGTCACAGTCAATTGGAATTTTGTATATTCCAACATTAGAGCGTTTTTTAGTTCATTATGGTCCTGTAATACCTTTTAGTCACATTCTTCTTCAAATAAGGAGAAAAAAATGATGTGGGATGAAAGTTTGGACCTCAAGCTGGTATATTTAAAGCTTTTTGCTAATAAATTTTGCTGCATTATCACTATTTGCTCATTTATGCTTGGAGTCATTATTTTTCTCATGACTTGAATTTTAGTTTTCGTCCTTCATAAACTTATATTTATGAACACTTTTTATTAAATGAGCTTTAAAAGTTTAGAAATGTTACTGCACACCTGTTAAATTATATAATAAAACCGATTTTCCAACTATTTTTAATAAAATTGATCTGTATTAAACAATATCTTTTAAATGCGAAAATATGAATATTTATTATTTAATTTTCTAAATGCTTTCTAAAGGATTTTGAAGTTTTCCGGCGTATTCTGACCATATTAAATTGTACTTTTATATAGTATAAACATTCCTATACGACATATAATTCGTTCCATAAATTTTGAGCTTACCAACTTAAATCATTGGGAATGATTATAATTGTTGAATACTTTGTCCCCATAAGAGTGTTTCTTTCCATGTAGCTTCCCATCTGTAATTGTAATCTATCTGTGTTTTTTTTATTGTTTCTCGGAAGATAAAATTGATATACCCTTTCCAGGGTCCTTTATCATAAGCCCTAGTGGATATATTCAAATTTTTCTTAATTTTTCTAGGTTTAACTCTGCCAAATATTTGAAGTAGATGGATATTAAGAGATATCAACTACAATATACAGGAATTTTGGATCGATTTAATATTCTATTAAGTATATATCTTAATAAGGAATACATTTGTACAAAATCTTTAACACTTTTCACGAATTGGAGGTTATAAAAAACCCCTAATGGGTTTATGATCTGGAGTTTTTTTCTCTTGACATACTTAATATATAATTTATGAATTACTCGTAATATATATCATGGATTTGAACGCATATTATTGTACTATGTGATTATAATTATCACACTGATGATTATTGACAATAATACATCCAAAAGTTCCAAAAATTGTTTCACATAGCGACAAAAACGCAAATGTAAAACATTTTCTTGACATGTAGATTAAAGGGTATGTGTAGTTTTTGTTGTTGTATTTTCGTAATTATATTCATAATGAATTTTTTTTCTGGAAAACCCGTTAAAGAAATATACCGAAAACAAAATGTAACAATAAAAATTTAAAATTTTATCAACATTTGCAAATATTGTGAAATAAAGTTTATTTTTATTTTTATTTATTTATTTTTATTTGTAACTTTCGTCTTAAAAAGTAGAAATCTTATGATGTTATTATTTACAGTGAAACATGGATACATTTAATACAAGAAACTTTTAAACAAAGAAACATTAAATTAAAAAAAAAAAATACATAAAAATACATCAAAAAATAAAAAACATAAATTGTTAGTTAAGTATGTGAATTTTCTTTTTAAAGTAATTTAAATTTTGTTTTAAAGTAATATAAATTTTTTGGTATGTTAATAAAAATTAAAAATAAAAATTTGTTATGAAAAGTATTCGAATAATTTTCTCTTAAATTGTAATGCGTTGCTGATAACTTTTAGTGATGGAGGAACATTGTTCCAAAGACGTATAGCGTTAATGAAGAATTGCCACTCTGATATTAATGTATGGTGTCTAAATTGAATCAGATTTTTGTTTCTTCCGAGTGTACTAAATCTAAGTCGATTAAACAGATGGTATGGCTCACGAGTTGTAATAATTCTGTGAAGAAATGTTATGACTCGTATTTTCAGCAAGTTCTCAATAATCACCCCATATATTTTCTTAGAGTAAGCCGTAATACTCTGGTAGTTACCATTTGCGTCAGTTTTTCGGAGTCCAAAAACGTACCTTGCGATGTTGTTATAGGTAGATTTTAGCTTTAATTTGCTGGTTGTATCACAACTCGCAAAAACCTCACAGCCATAGGTTAATGTCGGTATTAAATACGTTTTTGCAATTAGCAATCTTATTTTGATTGGTGTATAATATTGTGTGGACCACAGAGTTCTTAACATCGAGTAAGTTTTACCACAAGCTTGTAGTACATGGTCTGACCAGGTTAGAGTGTCGTTAAAAATTACGCCAAGATTTTTTGCTTTGCTTACAATTTCAATTCGCTGATTATTAATGCATATGTTAAATGAGTCAATATTTTTTTGTGATCTTTTACGTATTGCTAAGCATTTGGTTTTTGTGGGATTTAAACTTAGCCCGTTTATATTTGCCCATATCGAAACTCGTTCTAAATCCTCATTTAGTTTTGCTACACATTCTTCAAAGTTCTTATTTTTGTTACTAATATATAGCTGTTCATCATCAGCGTACATTCTTATGTTACAGTAAAGTAATTGTACAGGAAGATCATTTGCGTAAATTGAAAAAAGAAGAGGTCCGAGAATGGATCCCTTCCACCCTTAATAAGTGGAAGAAAATGTGATGTTGTTGAGGCATTAATTTCAACGCGTTGTATTCTATTTTCAAGATATGACGCAATTAATTTACAGGAAGTGAAGGAGAAATGCATAAATTTTTCAAGTTTTTGAATCAATATCGTATGATCTACGGTATCAAAGGCTTTTGAATGATCTAGTAACACCAGCAACACAACACGTCCATTATCAACTTCATGTCTAATATCCTCGGCTACATCAGTTAAAGCATCAATGCAACTATGTTTCGCTCGAAAACCAGATTGCTTATCAGTTAAAAGATTATTATTACATAGATACTGAGATATTTGTTTGTGTAGAAGTTTCTCAAATGCTTTTGACAGATATGGTAGTATAGCTATGGGCCGATATTCAGTGGACGATTTTGGTATTGGAAGTATTTTAGCTTGCTTCCATCTTAGTGGGTAAATGCTTGTCATAATAATTTTGTTAAAAATAAAGGTGATTAATGGTAGAAGTGATGGTAGAAGGATTTTGAAGAAGGTCGGATGAATGTCATCAACACCAGTGGCATTAGACTTTATAGACAGACAGCTTTTTAGTACATCCAGTTGACCTACACACTCAAAGTTGAACATACTTTGAGGATGATTCTCGACACGATGATTGGTATAGTATGTATGGTCCGCTTGAATCATTGGAATATTCACGAAACTCCTATTTAATTTATTTGGATCTGCTATACCACTATTACATTGCTGCTTTTTGTTATTTCCTATACCAATTTCCTTAATAGTTTTCCAAGTGTTCTTTGTGTCTACTAAATTAGTAAATTTTTCAGAAAAATATTTAGTCTTTGCGGCTTTAATTATTTTTGTTACTTTTTTCCTAGCTGTGCGAAAGACGTTGTATAGGTCACTTGTTCTGTAACGCTTCCATCTGGAGTAGGCATAGTCTCTATCTACTATAAGCCGCTTGATTTCCATTGTAAACCAAGGTTTTTGACGGCTGCTAACTTTTTCTGATTGAAGAGGTACAACTATATTAAACAAAGTTGCAATGTTTCGCTCCAAAAAAGCCAATTGATCATTTACAGATGACATGTGGTAAATGCAATTCCAATCAATCCTGGTAAACTCTTCAACTAAACTGACATGATCAATACGTTTAAAATTTCGAAACTCGATTGTCTTGCTAGAAGCATGGATTGGAAAATCATAATTCAGGAATATTAAATCGTGTTTTGAGAAACACGATGCAAGTAACTGGTCATACATCAAAACTTTTGATTTATCAGATACGAAAAATAAATCGATCAACGTACTGTTTGTTGATGTTGAATGAGTAGGAACGATAATATTTACAGGAACAAGATTAAACGAATTCATATTCAGAGTTAAGCTTGTATCAATTAACAGATTTGAGTTGAAATCCCCAATTATGATTACATCTCTATAGAGTGGTGTTAGATCTTCGAGTAATTTATAGAAGTGATTTAAATCAATATTATTCGTAGGCCTATAAACACTACCAATAAGAATTTTGCCTCCGCCAATACATGATTCAAGAAATAGATACTCGACTTTGTTATTTACCATGATTTTGTCATCACTCTTACACTTAAATGTACAGGGTATTCCTTTTTCGACATAGATTGCCACTCCACCATATTTGTCTGATCTATCATTTCTATATAAGTTATATCCTTTCATCGAAACCAGGTAGTCAGTTATTGAATCGCTAAACCAAGTCTCAGAGACACATATTATGTTCACACCAGAGTCCTCGAAAATTAATCTAAATTCATCAATTTTTCTTAAGAGACTTTGTGCGTTTATATGGCATATCTTTAAACCATTTCTTCTTCTAACAAGAATTTTTACCATGCTTGTTGTTACGTCTTTAGAATTTGTTCTATTACCTCCAATAGAGTTCAAGTCTGATAATAATAATAAAAATCCTACCAGCAACGCTTAAATTATAAATTATCATAAACACGACAAAAATTGAGATAAACTTAATTAGATACATGATATAAATTAAGGTGACATAAAAGCTTTTATTTAAGGAATAATTGATCATATGTTGAAATAAGTATAGAATTAAATAATAAATATATGGAAGTATAGAATTAAATAGAAATAGGTTAGATGTGCCAGTCATGAAAAAGCTGATTTAAGTCATCTATGTATTCGATCATAATTGGAACGTCAGAATCAATTTTTTTAATGTATACCAAACCTCGCATAGTATACGCAGTTTTGATTTTCCCGTCGGCTTTCATTTTTAGAGCAGCATGAAGTATTTTGTGATTATGAGGAGTTAGATTTTCATTAACATAAAATGGCTCAACACTGTCAAAACCAGCATGTTTTAGATATAAAAAAGTTTTGTTATCGCGTCTAAACTTGGCAATTGTTTTTAAAATGAAATTTTTTTCATATGGAGAAAACAATTTAACAATTACAACTTCATCATTTGGTGAGTAAGGTTTATTTTCCCTATATATTTTTCGTAGCCTGTATATTTTTTCAACCTGAGGTGTTGATATATTTAAACTTTCACATATATCAGTAAAAATTTTAAATAAGTTTTCATTATCAAAATAAGGTATACCACGTATTCGTATACTACTGGCTACTACAGAGTTTTCTTGCTTCAATTGTTTACTTTTAAGCTCACTTATCTCATTTTTAATGTTGTTTATTTCTATGTTGTCTTTTTCCAATTTATTTAAACTCTGTTTAATTTCACTAATAGCAACATTCTCCAAATAAGACACTCTTTCATTTATTGAAATCAAGTCTTCACGAATTACATTTAGTCTCTTATCGATTTCACTTAAGAGTTCATTTTTACACTCTTTAAATTTGATTGTTATCATATCTAATAATTGCTCTGTAAGTTTATCAAAACGTTTGTCCATTATAGTAATAAACTTAAGAGGTGATTCGGTATTAGTAAGACGAGGAGTTTTACACGCATTGTTTACGAACGAGTTGTGCAACTCTCTTAAACGTTTTTGCGCGGGAGTATTTTTTGGCATTTCTGGTGATTCTCTTGATGTTAAACAGTTGTTATATTCTTGGAAATTGAGGATAGAATCATCTTTAGATTGACTCATTTTGCTTGTTTGTTGTTTATTTATTATTAGTTGTTTCTATTTTTTAGTTGCTTTATGTTGTGTTTATTTGTTTAAAAAGAGTATTAATTAGATGCTTTCGTATCTGATTTATTAATTTAAGATTTTAAGAGAAATTATCTTTGTGTTATTTTTTTATTTTCGTTTGTTTTAATTAGTTTATATAGACATATATTTATTTATGTTTACTTTAAATATTGGTTAAATTAATACTTGATTTCACAAACTTATTCTTAAATATTGCTGGTTTTTGTTTTTAGATCTTAAATATATTAAAATTGATCTTTTATATATTTTTTTACACACATTTATAGCTTTTTTTTTGAGGAGCTATTTAAAACACGTCCGTACCTCAAAATAGTATAAAAAAAAGAAGAAATAATAATATTTTCTGCAATGTAAAAGCATTTGCTTGACATACTGTATATATATATATATATATATATATATATATATATATATATATATATATATATTTTTATATATATATATATATATATATATATATATTTATATATATATATATATACATATATATATAGATATATGTATATAGTGTTATATATATATATATATATATATATATATATATATATATATATATATATATATATATATATATATATATATATAAATATATATATATATATATATATATATATATATATATATATATATATATATATATATATATATATATATATATATATATATATATATATATATATATATATATATATATATATATATATATATATATATATATATATATATATATATACATATATATATAGATATATGTATATAGTGTTATATATATATATATTTATATATAAAACATTATATTTAAAAGATAATAATAGTTTTAATTTACCAATATTCTGAGGTATTGACAAACGAAACTTCGATGCATTTCATCAAAAAATGAATTTTTGAAAACTTTTTCCCTAAAACTGTTTAAAACCAGCTTTTTGGTTCATTCAATATTGGCTTTAAATTCTCTGACTTTAGCGCCCTCGGCCAAATCTAAATACCCACCATCAACTTTTTAAAATTTTACGATATATGGAAGGTGGGCAGACCATGCCCATTTTTTGGTTTCCAAGTTTATATCGATCCTCAAACTATTTATACAAAATTTCGTGATCGTACATGCTTTTGTTTACGAAATATTAGCAGAAAAGTATGAAGTGGACACCCTTTGTTTCTAGTTTTTAGCCCATAACTTTTTTGTTAACCGATTTTTCCCATTTTAAATACCAAAGAAAAATATTTGTGCCAAATTTCGTCCCCCTACGTTGTCCCGTTCGAGCCCTATCCTATTTTCAAAAGACGGACATAGCTAGATCGACTCAGAATCTAACCAGGACCCAGAAAATATATACTTTGTGGGGTCTAAAATGGTTCCTTCGACATGTTACACACGGAATGACAAAATCAATATTTTTGATGGTGGGTATAAAAATCAAATTTATAAATGAAACTTTTGTCCCTATTATTTTTCATGAAAGCCTGATAGAAGAAAAAGCATCGGCTCTATAATAAAATTGAGCAATAAGATTTTGTATGGAAAATAAGTAAAATTCGTAAAAAAGTGTTTTTTTTTTTTATAAAAACTTGAATTTGTGAATATAAAATTTTAAATATGAGGATTTAGAGGGAATACAGAAGTATCTAGAAAAATAAATATGAAAAAACAGATGGATGCTAGGCGAGTGTGCTAATTTTGTGTATTTATTTGTCTGTAGCTGTCTATGAGGACGATGCGAGTATTACAGGAATAGACCTAACAAGAAAGTATTTTAAGAGAAAACTTTTTGCCCTTAAGCTTGATAGCCAGGTAAAATTTTTTATATATTATTATGTGAAAAGTTGGGATCCAGAAAACTTCAACAAGTTTTTTTATTTAACTTTTCATTTATTTATTTTATAGGCCTCACAATAAGTAATTAAATCTTAAAACTAAATTAAAGCTAGTTTCTCTCCAGCGAGAGCCTAAATTTTTATATGAGACTCACATCAGCGGGGTGGTAAGTCAGCTCTACGAAGCCTTGAGTACGTTAGTAATTCAGCAAGACGTCTTGCTAGTGGGTCGGGATGATTTTGTAGTTTAAGGATGTATTGTTTTCTAAATTTCTTGAATTCGTCTTTGACTAACGGCACCTCTAAGTCTCTATGGATACTCTCATTTCTTATGTACCATGGTGCACTCGTCATGGTCCTAAGAACTTTTGATTGGGCCCTCTGTATAAGAGGGCCCAATGGCATCCAATTATGGGGAACTGGCGGTTCCCCACAATTGGATGCCATATGTCCAAATTGGTTTTAAAACAGTTTTATACAGGATGACTTTATTGTCAAGGCTAAGCCTTGATTGACTGTTGATTAACCAGTGAAGGCTAGAAGCTTTTAACTTCATATGGAGTCTCTTAGATTCTATGTGACGACGCCAAGTAAGTCGCCTATCTAAATGAATACCAAGGTAGGTGACATGATCTGACTGCAGTATACTTATACCATTAAGTGTAACAGGTGGACAGTTTCCTCTTCTTAGAGTGAACGTAACATGGCAACTTTTCAATTCATTTACTCGAATACGTCAGTCTTTTAACCATGTCTCCACACGTCGGAGATAAATCTCTAATTGACTAGATGCTATGAGTGGGTTTTTATGGGAACTAAGTATTGCTGTATCGTTAGCAAATGTGGAAATAGTCAATTCATCGCATATAGGCAAGTCGGAAGTGTAAATTAAATAGAGGGTTGGTCCAAGAACACTTCCCTGCGGAACATCTGCTTTTATCTCAAATTCTTCTGTCACAAATTCATTAAACCTTACTCTGAATAGACGGTCAGATAGATAAGATTCCAGCAATTTGTGGGTGCATGGTGGTAGTAGACATTTAATTTTATATATTAGACCCTTGTGCCATACTTTGTCAAATGCTTGTGCGACATCTAAAAAAATAGCTGAACAATTAACTCAAAAGATTTTCGTATCTCTCCAGTTAGACGATTTACCTGTTCGATAGCTCCGAGTTTTTCACGGAAACCAAACTGGTGAACTGGGACGATATTTCTATCGTTCAAGAACGGCATAATTTTCGTTTGGAATATTTTCTCGGAAAGCTTCGACAAACAATAGGTCTATAAGAAGATGGTATAGTCAAATCTTTTCCGGGCTTTGGTATCATTTTAATCTGAGAAGTTTTCCAAATTTTTGGAATGACTCCTAGTTTTAAGATCGCATTGAACATAATAGACAGCACAATTATTGCCACATTCGGTAGGTTTTTAATCAAGGATGGTGTTATCGAATCATATCCAGGTGACTTTCTTATATTTATGTTTTCCTTAATGATTATATTAATGTCCTCTGGGCTAACAACAATTATGTCATCATAATTTTGTGTAGTGTCAGGTGTCTCTCCTAATACAAAATCATTTGTTTGGGGATTTGATTGAAAGACTGAGCTCAAATAACTTGCAAATAAATTGGCCTTATCTTCTGCACTACGAGCCCAGGTACCATCAGCTTTCCTTAAAGGACATAATGCCTCAACCGGTGGCTTAATATCTTTCACTACCCTCCATAGGGAAAAATTTGAATGTTTATTGTTTGTTAAACTTTTAATATATATTTTATTTTGGCGATCCTCTTCTAATTGAAGGGTTCTTTTTAGTTTCTTACTTGCCATGGACAACCTTAGCTTTGCAGCAGGTGATCTAGTTTGTTGCCATTGTCTACGATATTTTCTTTTTTCAAGAAGAAGTTTTTCGATATCAGAATTTGATATATATGGATTGCATTTCTTAGAAATTTGACTCTTAGAATGTTCCAGAGCTGAAGCAATTAATGACGTAAAGTCATTAACGCCATTGTTTATATCTTCCTCACACTCAAAATATGGACCTGTGTGGATATGACTACTGATATATTTTTTATATTTCAATCAAGTGTTATTATGAAATTTTGGTATATTAGTCCTTCCATAATAAGTTAATATTATTGGAGAATGATCAGAAGATAAATCATATGAAATTTCTGTAGTTATCGAATTTCGATCAATATTTTTAAATACGGCAAAATCAATGAGATCAGGAATTTTTCTAGGATCAGCCGGCCAGTATGTTGGTTGTCCAGGGGACACAAAATCTAAGCCATTTTTGCGATCAACTAGAACCTTATATAGCTGTCTACCTCTGGGATTCATCAATATGGAACCGCAGTAAGTATGTTTGGCATTATAGTCGCCACATGCCAGGAAACGATCTCCTAGTGTATTAAAGAAATCCTTAAAGTTTTCTTTGGTCATTGAAAATCGTGGTGGGCAATAAATTGAGCTCAGAGTTAAATTCCGAAAAAACATTCAAGATGAATGGATGTTGCCGGCATATAGTTCTTTGAGAATTTGTCTAGGGCGTAATGTTGCAATCGATTTTTAATCAACGGTAAGGCAGTACCACCATCTGCCTTACCGTCCGGATGATTTGTACAATGGAATGAATAACCTGGAATATAAAAATTATATTTCTTGGTGAGAGACTCACCTCACCAATAAATATAATTTTTATATTCCAGGTTATTCATTTCATTGTACAAATCATCCGGACGGTAAGGCACATGGTGGTACTGCTATATTGATTAAAAATCGATTGCAACATTACGCCCTAGACAAATTCTCAAAGAACTATGCCTCTGATACTAACATCACATCAATATTCTGTTTTTCCATGAAGAATGATACTTCAGATTTGTGTTGGTTTAAACATTTGCATTCCAGAAACATACTCTCAAATAACTAATTTTTTGTTAAGAGGATTTGTATCATTTAGTTCTGCGCTTTTAAAAGCTATTGTATTGTGCTTTGCATGGACGACATAAAATTTGTTATATTTTGATTAAAGGAGGTAATATTCTGCGTAAGTGTTTGCATAAATGTTTCTAACCCTCCAATATTTTGGGGAATATTAGGCTGTTGGAAACCAGTTTTTAAAACTTTGGCATATGATATATTTTAATTTTTGTCTACATTCACTTTCTTCGCCTGCATGTCTAAAGTTACTTTTTCATTCATATGAGTAACTCCTGAATTAGCATGGCTAGAAGCGGATTCATATGTTGATTCAACAATACCTATTCTCCTTTGGTTTTGTCTCTCTCTTAATCTCTTTAACAATTCCTTGAAAACAGGGCAACCGCGGTAATTAGCCGAATGATCGCCACCGCAGTTACCACATTTCCTCTTGAGACCTTTCTTTAAGATATCACATTGTGACGGAGCATGAAGATCAATAAATGTAACACATACTGTACGCAAAGTACAATAATTTTTAGTATGTCCAAACTCTTGGCAATTACCATATTGGATAGGCCGATTTCTTTTAAGAGGTTCCTCTATAGTAATTCTACGATTCAACAAGTATCGCAAAGAATATATAGGATGTGTTTCATTTCTCTTTAATTTCTTTTCGTCCGGCACCAACTCAACCCTAAACATTGGTTGGGAGATCTTTATTAAAAATATTGACAACAGCTCTTACTTGGTAGCCCAATTCCTCCAGGGCATTCTTGATTTCTATTGGTTCAACACTGGATTCTATACCTTTAATAACCACAATCAACCCTTTGCTACTCTTAAGTTGATACGTATAAAAGTTTTTTTTACTATCGTTCAGGTAACTAGAGATTTTTCTGTAACAATCCTCAGTGTAGATAACTATTTTTGTCTCTTGAACGTCACCTTTTTTAACTGGAACAATATGGAAGCTATTTTTCCCAATAAGATCAATAAATGATTTTATCAAATAATTTGAGCTATGCTCACGTAGATATATTGGTGGGGGTTTTGATGGTCTTTGAGTAGAACCATCATCCTTTTTATGATGATTATTTACATCATCACTCAATAGTGCAAAGCGATTGCCAATCAAGGGGTTGTCACTTACTTTTTGTTTTTTGACAGAAACCACACCCTTTTGGGGGCTTAAATTTATTTTATTAATACTAACATAACGAAGCATAATTGTCGGAACAATTATTTTTGTTATACTTATCTTATTATTTCCCTGCTTCGGAATAACTCCTTTATGAGTACCATCTTTATCACCTCTGGTTTCATTAGTGTTAATAATATTAAAGCTCTCACTAGATGTTGTTAGTGGTTTATCAACACTAGTTAGCTGTGTTGATTTTAAAGCTGTTGTTGTTGTTGTTGTTGATGATAATTGTTTTTTCATGTTTTCTTTTGTGCTTTGTTCTAAACAAGTATTTATTGGTGATATTGTTTGCGTAATATTTTCTTCATGTAATTTTATTACGGGGGAACAAGAGCGTGCTCTCTCAAGTGGTTTGGCGGTTAAATAGTTTTTGTTATACTGTGGATCACACATATTTTTTTTTTTTTTTTCACTTTCCCCGTTGAGAAATATATATGCATTTCTGCCATTTACACTGAGCCGTCTCTCATCATTAGAAGTCATATACTCTTTTAAAGAAATTATAACACTTTGATTTTTCACAGATATTTTTGTTTTCTTATTTTTTAACACAAATAATTTTTGTCTTTTAATATATTAAATTAAATAAATATTAACACTTGTTTTTTAAACAAAATTCAAAAGCGTCCAATCGCTTAATATTTTGTATTTAATTGTCACAATATATAAGAAATAATTAAAAAAAAATCACGAAGCGAATAAAATACACGTCTGTTTGTCATGAGAACAACAGATAACCTGACAAGTGAGATTTTTTTATATGAAAATAAGAGAGTTTTTCTGCTAAAATTTTAAACAAAAAGGAAACAAGTCTAAGATACGCAAAGTATTTTGTTTAGCAAAGTAAAAGAAGTAATAATTTTTTAAGAAAAATGTTGGTTTAAAAAAAAAAAATAAATAAAATGAATGTATATATATATATATATATATATATATATATATATATATATATATATATATATATATATATATATATATATATATATATATATATATATATATATATATATATATATATATATATATATATATATATATATATATATATATATATATATATATATATATATATATATATACATATATATATATATATAAAAGAAAGAATTAAAAAAATATATAAAAAACCAAATTAGAGGTTCGAATGAACAGGTTTCGGGTAATTTTTTTGATATATTCCTGAGAATAAAAGATTTTCTAGCCTTACGGAGCTCCTTCAGTTAAAGGGTTTACTGATGTTAGGCAACGTTATAGACCATTGATAATATTTGACCTCTGATCTGAGCCTTAGATATCTAGTAGAAACTCTTAAAATATACTTGGTAGAGAATAAGAGTTTAGTATTATAGAAATATTAGGCATAGAGTAGCATATAGAGACGAAATTCTCGATTGACATTTAAACAAAATTGTTGTTTTGTAAACAAAAATGTGTTTTTATTTTCTTTTGGCAACAACAAAATGTTTTTGATTACATGTATTTTGTTGTTGCATGAGTTAGGTTTTTGACAACTGACTTAGGTTTTTGACAATGAGTTTCGTCTCTTGTTACTCTTTGATATTGGTTTAATTATTTAATTTCAAGAATTGAATAAATATGTATATGAATGTTTTTAAATGGAATAAGAAATAATGTCTTGTGAATAATTGGTAAAAAGAGTAAGGGAATGAAGGTAAAGCAGGAGAAGTCGGATGGGATTTTGGTTCATACAGTAAAAATAAATTGTCGAACGATTTGTATGACACAGTCGGGAGGGCAATATAAGGGTCATAATATCTGCCTAGTGTTGGTCATCGTGAGTATAGTATGTGTGTTATTGTTTCTGTATTTTAGTTTGTTTTTCCTCAATTTTTTTATGCACATTTGTACCCTGTGAGAGGGTTTGGGCCTTCTAAGATATGCTCTATTTAGAAACAACAAATTTGTGTTGTGGGAAGCACGGAAACCAAACTGTTTATTTCGTATGACGTTCCTAATGTCAATAAAACTACAGTTTTTCTTTAATAATTCTTTCGAAAAGTTTTCCCATTCTATGGTCAATAACTTCCTGGTCCATTAGCTGGGTGTCCAGGTTTAAAAATAGGCACAACTCTTGCAATTTGCCAGAGAATACGAAAATATTGAAACATAAGGCAGGAATTAAATATATAATTTGTATGCCTAATTCCGAAAACAGGAAGATTTTCACAAATTAATTTGTAATCATATCTGGAAGAAAATCTTGCTTGCTTTTAGACTACATTAAAAACTTTTAACTAACGATTCCGAGATGAGTTATGACTCCGGGTTGTCGTGGTTTACTAAAGTGCTACTATTTCAAATGTCTTGTAGGACTTCTTCAAAGTTTGGACAGAATAAAATCAGATACATGGTGATTATTATAAAAAGTTTCCGTAAAAACAAACCTTTCAAAATCTGTATTAATAGTACGATTTCCACTTTCTAATTTTTCCAACATTTTTGTTATATTCCAGAAAGGTTTCGACCTATTATCTAGTCTCTGTAAAGTTTCATTCCATTTAAAGTTCCGAAAGTTTCATATTGCGGATTTAACTAATTGATCATATTGCTTGTACTCGCAAAGATCATAATTATTTCTGTATCCTTGCCACTGCCTCCTGTAGTAATTCCATATTCTTATAAATTCAATAGTTTCCCTTAGAAGTCTAATACAGATTAAGTGTAAGTCCCGAACAATAGATGTACTAACTTTAGCAAATCTAATAACACTGGTCGACAAACAAATTTTTTTTTCGTGCCCCTTCAAAAAAAATATGTGGACTAGATGAATTTCCGCGTGCTAAACTCGAATCTGGTTTCAGTTCGAGATTTTTTTTATGGGCGTGTCTAATATTGCGCCCTAAATAAGCCGATTACTCGAGTATATTTCACTATTACTCGAGAACGGTACGCACGATTCATATAATGAAATTGGCTTTAAGTTGTTCTACTTTCAAATTTTTATCCGTTCAATAGTTAGGAGATATTTCGAAATAAGTGTCCGAAGTGTTTTTTCATGCCAAATTGAAGCTATTTTTACTAAAATTTCTTTTTAGAAGTGAAAACATTAAAAATCCTTCAGTTTATCATCTTTATATCAAATTTGGTAAAACTACGAGTAAATAAAGCCCCGTATCATCAAAATTGATGCGAAAATCTTGATTGCATTCACAGTTAAATTAAAATACCCATCTACAAGTAAGTAGATACCCTAGTGGGCAAAGAAAAATTTTTTTTTTCATCTTAAATAAAAAAAATATGTGGATTAGATGGAATTTAACGTGCTAAACAAGAATCAGCTTTCACTTTATTCCTATCACGTTTTGATTTTTTTATGGGCATGACCACTATGACCCCGCCTTTAGACAGTCACACTTGTACAACTCGAGAACGGTTTGTCCAATTAAATTAAATTAAACTCCAATAGATAGTGATTTAAATTGTTTTTGAACTGAATTTACACAATTTTTTGTTTACTTAATATTTCCAAAGTTATTCGGTAATTAATAGCGCAAATTTTTTTTTTTTTTTTTAATCGTGAAAATTTTTATCCATAAATCTGAAATTCTTTAGCGAATAAAAATATTTTTGACATGCTTTGAAGACAATTTTCGTATGCATCTTTTGGTGTATCATTTATCAAAATCGTGTAAAGGGTTCTTGTTATAGTCTAAATTGGACGAACCATTCTCGAGTTTTATAGTGTGACCGCTGAATAAGGTGATGATATTAGTCATGCCCATTAAAAAATCAGTACGTGATAGAAAAAAAGTGAAAGCTGATTCTTGTTTAACTCATCAAAATCCATCTAGTCCACCTACTTTTGTTAAAAATCAAGATTTGTCCAAAAATTTTGAAGATACATGCTAGACACGCCAATAAAAAAAAAAAATCCAGACCTGATGGAAAAAAAACCTAAACGCAGAATCGTGTTTAGCACATCAAAATGCATCAAGTCCAACTATTCCAGAAAAAAAAAAATCCAGACCTGATGGAAAAAAAACCTAAACGCAGAATCGTGTTTAGCACATCAAAATGCATCAAGTCCAACTATTCGTCTTTGGGGGAGGATTTTTTTTTGTCGACCAGTGTAATTGTATCGGAAAATTTATTTATAACAGTCAGTTTCAGAAACATTACTTATTTCATTTGCTTCAATAGACGTATTAATAAATAATGAATCTATCTATCTATCTATCTATCTATCTATCTATCTATCTATCTATCTATCTATCTATCTATCTATCTATCTATCTATCTATCTATCTATCTATCTATCTATCTATCTATCTATCTATCTATCTATCTATCTATCTATCTATCTATCTATCTATCTATCTATCTATCTATCTATCTATCTATCTATCTATCTATCTATCTATCTATCTATCTATCTATCTATCTATCTATCTATCTATCTATCTATCTATCTATCTATCTATCTATCTATCTATCTATCTATCTATCTATCTATCTATCTATCTATCTATCTATCTATCTATCTATCTATCTATCTATCTATCTATCTATCTATCTATCTATCTATCTATCTATCTATCTATCTATCTATCTATCTATCTATCTATCTATCTATCTATCTATCTATCTATCTATCTATCTATCTATCTATCTATCTATCTATCTATCTATCTATCTATCTATCTATCTATCTATCTATCTATCTATCTATCTATCTATCTATCTATCTATCTATCTATCTATCTATCTATCTATCTATCTATCTATCTATCTATCTATCTATCTATCTATCTATCTATCTATCTATCTATCTATCTATCTATCTATCTATCTATCTATCTATCTATCTATCTATCTATCTATCTATCTA